>OX369283.1:1658907-2861234 GCA_947284805.1 Coleophora flavipennella | reverse complement strand
ATGTCTCTCGGTGATATTGGTTCTTAAATTGCTGCATCTATTTCTCTAATGGATATTGTATTCAACATGCTCGTATTGTGTTTTTCCTTTTTTTATCCACAACTAGCTTTTTCCGGCGGCTCCGCCCGCGTGGACATCGTTTTTATGAATGTCTTTAAGGGTGATTAGTAAATTATGTCGTTTCCCACCTACTCAACCATCTCCGTGCAAAAAATCACAACAATCGAGTATTTTTTTAGTTCCCTCAGGAACTGCATCAGATTTTGCCATTTTTCCGGTATAAAAAGTAGGCTATGTCCTTCCCGGTGACACAGGCTACCTGCATGCCAAATTTCATAAAGATTGGTCAAGGCGTTGAAGCGTGAAAAGGTAACAAACAAACAAATACATTTTCACATTTATAATATTAGTAAGGATTGATATGATAAGCCCATGGCATCATCTCACCTGATGGTCTGTGTGGATGATGCCGAAGATGGAAGCGGACTTACCAAGACTCTCCAACGCAATGGAGAACTGGCTATCTTATCTTCAAGCCGGAACACATCAATGCTGTTAACACTGATGTTTGGCGGCAAGACTTAGATAAAATGGTGGTAGCTAGCCAGGCGGGCTTAGAAAATGCCTTACCACTAACCAAATCGAATCGTACAAGTTGGCCCCACCGGGAATCGAACCCGCGACCTCCTGGTTCCAAGCTAAAGGACTTGACCATTACGCCACGGAGGCGGTCACTAAGATGAAGCGTCTTATCTTCATTATGCCCTCGTGTTTTAATACAGGCATTGAGATGACCCGTGAAACGGTTACACATGTAGCTAGGCGTAACTTTCATCGTTGGGTTGATCACGCAGGTGAACTGACCTGAAGCACGGTCATTAACTGGTTAGGTTTGACTGTTTGTGGCACTTTTCTCGTCCGTTTCCGAGTCTTAATTCTGTGAGTGACATAGGATACATTTTACCCGACTGTATAGAAAAGAGGGGTTCTGTTTTTATGATATCGTGTTTTTAATTTTTAATTAATTTCTTATTTGGTGGGTGTAAAAGGTAAATAGAAAACTACGAATCTAAGGACACGTCTCAAGCCAAAATCCATCCAGCCGTTCAGGCTGCAGAGCGTGCCAAACAATTATACATACAAACATACATACATACATACATACATACTCTCGAAAAACATAACCCTCCTTCTGGCGCAGTCGGGTAAATACTCTCGAAAAACATAACCCTCCTTCTGGCGCAGTCGGGTAAAAATGTGTGAATTTCAAGGACTTTTGAGACCTACTACACTGAGTAGTTCATTTTTCCAGGAAAAATCAGAATAAGGTATTGGCCGTTTAAATCCAAATTATTTGTAAATATTTTACCAAATCTGGTATGATCCGGTTCAAATGCTGTTAGGATACGACCTTTCGGAATGGAGCGGCATATGACGTCAACTGACCACTGACTGAAAGCGCGTGACATGTAAGTACGCCACTCCAATCCAAAAGGTCGTATCCTAACAGCTTTTGAACCGGATTATACAGCTTTATTCTTTACTAGATTTGGCCAGCGGCTTCGCTAGCTTGAACATAGTATTATGACTGTCTTCGAGGGTGCGCAGTGCGCGAGCAGCAAGCGGCTCGGGAGCGTGGAAAAAAGTAACCTATATGTTAATCCAGGTCCTAAGCTGTCTACCTACCAAATTCCAGCCAAAAATGTTCAGTAGTTGGTTAGTTTTCGAGTGAACATAGTTTTTATGTCTGTCGTGCTGTCGCGAGCGTGGGAACTGAGTCAACTCTACATCCCTTGGGAACTATGTCGGGCTATGCTAATTATTAGTCAATTCGTTATAATCAGTATTAATTAGCACGTCAATGATTCGCTTCATTGCGAAATGACAGTAATTTCCAAAAAAGAGAGAGTTAACAGGTATCCCACGGGAACCACTTAAGAAATCTGGATAAAAAGTAGCTTATTATGTTAATCCATGACCTAACCTATATGTGTGCCAAGTTTCATCCCGATCCGCCCAGTGGTTGAAGCGTTAAAGAGTAACAAACATCCATCCATACATACAAACTTTCTCGTTTATAATATTAGTAGGATAATTAAGTAAGCGTAGTGTTTATTGTTGATTTGTGTATGCCCGACTACGCAAGACGATAAAGGCTTCGCGAGAAAGTATGCACATCGTGGTTGTACAATTTTGCGAACAGCACGCAATCCTACAATGGACAAATAGTTTTTTATACGTATATCATTGACAAGTGACAACCCTAACGTTAAAAAAAAAACAAAAGCACCCCTAACAGTGTGTTGTAAAAAAACTGTATCGCAGTCTTCACAGCATCTTTTTTATGAAAACATCTGTGGCGGTGATTTTATCAACATCCACACTTGAGGATTAGATTGAAGAGATATTAAAAAATGTGATTGTTATTTGTGTTTTTCATAAAATCGAGAGCGTCTTGATTCGTGTATGATGTGAACCCACAAAGCATATCGAGCCTTTTGAAACTTCCGAAGTGATTTTGGGGTTCCATCGGAAAATAATCAAATCGGCTACCTACCTGACTAAAAGGCGGTATCATCATATCAGCTCATATACGTCCCCACCGAGGGGCTCGAGCCTTCCCTAAATTAGGGCGAACGGGCCACAGTCGACCACGCGGGCCCAGTGCGGGTTGGCCGACTTCACACACAACTTTCGAGTTTCTTCGCAGACGTGTGCAGGTTTCCTCACGATGTTTTCCTTCACTGTAAGAACGTCGGATAAACGTACATATTATGTAATCTAAATTCGCAATCACATTGGTACGTGGCAGCATCCGAACCACGACCTCCCGGACAGGAGGCGGCAGCCCTAGCCTTTACGCCATCTACGCTCACGACAAGGCGGTATACCTATGAAGAAAAGATAGATCATTACGGCTACTAGGAGATCAAAACGTGCCTTTCGTCCAAAAAATGTTGGTGTAGGTATCAGGAAAAGACCGAATCTGTCTCTTTTAAAGGGAAGAATAGAACGCACTCCCCATACAAAAAGATGAAAAGTTTTTCCGCCTCTGAATATTATCCGATCATAAAGATTTTTACAAGCTTTTATTTATCTTACAATGTATGTACTCGTATTTTTGTTCAGGTGAAATCTTGCAAGTTAAATTTGCCCCACTTCCCAGTTTCCGATTAAGCTGAAATTTTGCATGCATATGTTTATCACGTGATAATTCAATATAAAAGCTTGTACCTAAAAGTTTTTAGGTTTTTCGAAAACTATTCCCTCTTAACACGAAAATTCGCCCTCTCACTCTTTTTTTTATTCTCAATTGGTAAGCCCTTTGCATCATCTCACCTGATGGCTATCTTATCTTATCTTTAACCGCCTCCGTGGCGTAATGGCTAGCTCAATGTTGTTAACACTGATGATTGGCGACAAGACTTAGATAAGATGGTGGTAGCTAGTCAGAAGGGCTTAGAAAATGCTCTACCACCACCCAAACCGAGTCTTACAAGTTGACCCCACCGGGAATCGAACCCGCGACCTCCTGGTGTGAAGCGAATGGACTAACCATTACGCCACGGAAGGAAAGTGTGGATTTTTGCCCGACTGCCCAAATAGGAGGGTAATGTTTTTTTAGGTGTGTGTATGTTGGTCTGTCTGTTTCTTTCGCTTAACCTGTAGTTTAAACGGCTTAATGGATTTTGGAGTGAAGTGTATCGTTAAATTTGTCTTAACTCCCTGAGTAACATAGGGTAGATTTCAAACAGTCTGATTATAATATTTAACTAGATTGTGCCCGCAGCTTCGCTCGTGCAAATCCCGGTTTTCGCCGTTGCCGTGGGAATTTCCAAAAAATCTTTTTTTATGAATGCCTACGTTATAATGGCTATTTTGTATGATAAAATAATCTTAAATTATCTTATTTAAATATTTTTTTATGTATCCTGTGTACAATAAACTATTAAATAAATAAAGTTCATCCCGATCCTTAAATTAAATTGGTGAGGTTATTTATAGAAAATTTCAAATACTAGCAAAACTATTTAATGTGATGCAATATAAAAGAAAATCAGTATTTAGAACCCTGCCACGTCGCTACTTCTCGAACTTAGCCGCGTATTAATTTTTTTGCTTGCTCGCGATTCGACCTGTGCTCAACCGCTGTCGGGGGCTGTCAATCACGCGGCCCGCCCCGCCCGCGGGCCGGCGTTTGACAGCCCTGGACTTATTATTTTCACCTCTACATTTTTGACAGTGTTTTTGTCCAGTTTTTCATTTAAGTTTTCTTTTATGTGTTTAACTATTTTTTATGTGGTAATTAAAGTAAACGTACTTGAAATAACAAAATCGCAAAGTAACTTAATTAAGTAATTTAAAGTCGACTCCCAACGTTTAGCTGCAAGTTGCATTAGCGATTGGCAATATGTTTAAAAAACAGCTGTGATTTTACAGTTTTTTTTAATACATTTTTTATACAAAGTTAAAGCTGTAAACATACATGTCTGCGTCTGTGTTTTCCGACTCCCATAATTTGGGGATTTTCAAGATGAGAGTGAATAGGCATTATTTTTCGAAACTTACGTACATAACTAAGGCCCGATCGCACTAATTCAGGGCAGGCTCGAGCCCTCGGTGGGGAGTATATGAGCTGATATGATGATACCATCCTCGACTACATCGTCACTTGCAATCAGGTGAGATTTAGTCAAACGCACTCAAATGATTAATAAAAAAATAAAAATATATTACTAATAATTTAATTGAAGGAATCTGTCACTTTTGACAGCTCAGGATTGATGCTGGATCGTAACTATCAATTCTGACAGACAAACGCACAGTTTTAATAACAGATTATTAAACCATCAATCAAAACAACAAACCATGTTTTGTAATTAACATTAATGGCTATGTTACTTTATTGATTAATTGAAGGTACCTACCTATCATCGTTTTTGAGATTTGATTGGTTAATTTTTAGAATTTCGTACCAGGACAAGGACTGTGACCACACCCTGGGCACTTCATACAACGAGCCAGAAAAGATATTTCTAAAAAGAAATGACGGAACAAACAAAATGGCGGCGAAATCCTATACGTTCGACAACGAAACTGTAACCAATCTGTATCAATCTGGGTGACGAGGGGGGTGAAGTCGCAATCTAGAGAGCGGCAGGGAGTGTCTATACTGAATGTTAGTACTAATATATATACTTTGCTATGCTATGACTCAAAGTGAAAGAGAAAAGCTGGAAGCTTTTGACATGTGGTGCTGGCGAAGGATGGAGAAAATAAGAGAAACGAACGAAGAAGTATAGAAAGGAGTAAACGAAAAGAGGAACATAATTGAGATCATTGAGAACAGAAGAGAAAAGATGATAGGACACCTAATTAGACACGATAATTTTATCAAAAAGAAAAGGAAAGATCGAAGGAAAGCGGGGAAGAGGAAGACCTAGAATTGCTTATATAGACCAAGTTAAGAAGAAAGTTAAGGTGGAAACGTATAGAGAAATGAAGGAGATAGTGTGGGAGAGAGAGAGACCTGGAAAGAGCTACACCGACAAGAGCACGGCTCCTAAATTATGATGATGATGACCAGGAACGGGACCCTATTACTAAGCCTAAGCTGTCCACCCGAGCTCCCGTCTGTCTGTCTGTCTGTTTAACGTTGAAAAGGCTGTATCTTTGGAACCGTATAAGGTAGCTAACTGATTTTCATAAAAATGTGTTGTTATGCTGAGAAACTCGCAGTTTGTGTGTGAAGTCGACCAAGCCGCATTGGGCCCACGTGGTCGACTAAGGCCCGATCGCCCTAATTCAGAGTAGGCATGTAAATGAGCTGATATTATCAAGTATATACTGCGCGAGTAGCAGAGATAATAAAAAAAAAATAAGTCAGTGGCCATCACATATCAAATTTAAATGCAGCATTTGTTTGTCTGTTCAGAAATAATTAGAAAATTAAGCTTTTTGCAATTTTTTTTTTATTTTTTTTTGTGTATTACCAAGACGATGTTGCATGTTACGTGTACCACGTGACTGATCACATTTTTATAAAAACCTGCAAACTAGTATGTAAACTTTAGGTCATTTGGGCAAGAGAGTGATGCGTTATAATTTATAGGTTGTTATTGACTGTATGTATGTATTGTTTATTGTTATGGACAAAGCCAACTGACCAAGCTGAAGACTGAGGACGGCAGGACCATATCGTCTAAGACTGAGTTGCTGGAAGAAGTTGAGAAGTTCTATGGACAATTGTACACGACCACACGTTTGCCTGTCAGTGATCTGGCTGAAGACCCAAGAGCCAGACTAACCCGACACTATACCGAAGATATCCCGGACGTCAGCCTGTACGAGATTAGAATGGCTCTCAAACAGCTCAAGAACAACAAGGCACCGGGTGATGATGGAATTACGGCTGAACTTCTGAAAGCAGGTGGATCACCGGTACTAAAAGCTCTTCAGAAGTTATTTAATTCCGTTATACTCGAGGGACAAACGCCTAAGGCATGGCACAGAAGTGTGGTCGTGCTTTTCTTCAAAAAGGGCGACAACACCCTGCTGAAGAACTACAGACCCATCTCACTTCTGAGCCATGTCTACAAGCTGTTTTCGAGAGTCATTACGAATCGTCTCGCACGCAGGTTTGACGACTTCCAGCCTCCCGAACAAGCCGGTTTCCGAAAAGGCTTTAGTACCATAGACCACATACATACGCTGCGGCAGATTATACAGAAGACCGAAGAGTACAATCAGCCACTATGCTTGGCGTTTGTGGACTATGAGAAGGCCTTTGATTCAGTCGAAACCTGGGCTGTGCTACAGTCTCTCCAGCGGTGCCAAATTGACCATCGATACATCGAGGTGTTGAAATGTCTGTATGAAAACGCCACCATGTCGGTTCGCCTCCAAGACCAGAACTCGAAACCTATCCAGTTGCAGCGAGGGGTGAGACAGGGAGACGTTATATCTCCGAAACTGTTCACCGCCGCCCTGGAAGATGTTTTTAAGCTTCTGGACTGGGGTGGACTCGGCATCAATATCAACGGCGAGTACATATCCCACCTCCGATTCGCTGATGATATCGTGGTCATGGCTGAGACTATGGAAGACCTAAGCACAATGCTCGATGGCCTCAGTAAGGTCTCTCAACAAGTGGGTCTTAAAATGAACATGGACAAGACGAAAATAATGTTAAATGTCCGTGTCGCACCCACTCCTCTAAAGGTTGGAGACTCTACACTGGAAGTTGTTGACGAATATGTATACCTGGGACAAACAGTCCAGTTAGGTAGGTCCAACTTCAAGAAAGAGATCAATCGACGAATCCAACTCGGCTGGGCAGCGTTCGGGAAGCTTCGCAATATCTTCACGTCCCAAATACCGCAGTGTCTCAAGACTAAGGTCTTTGACCAGTGTGTGTTGCCAGTGATGACTTACGGAACTGAGACATGGTCGCTTACTATGGGCCTCATAAGAAGGCTCAAGGTCACCCAAAGGGCAATGGAGCGTGCTATGCTCGGAGTTTCTCTGCGTGATCGAATCAGAAACGAGGAGATCCGCAGGAGAACTAAAGTAACCGACATAGCTCACAGAATCGCTAAACTGAAGTGGCAGTGGGCAGGGCACATAGCTCGTAGAACAGATGGCCGATGGGGCAGTAAAGTTCTCGAGTGGCGACCGCGCACCGGAAAACGTAGCGTAGGCAGGCCTCCCACGCGGTGGACCGATGACCTGGTGAAGGTCGCGGGAAGCCGATGGATGCGGGCAGCGCAGGACCGGTCGTCGTGGAAATCCTTGGGGGAGGCCTTTGTCCAGCAGTGGACGATTTGTGGCTGATATGATGATGATGATGATGTTATTGACATTTGTTAAATAAAATAATAAGTGCCCCAGTTTTCTTACTTGAATTTTATTTAATTTCTTAAGTCGTACTTCCTACTTTTTACTTATATTAAAAATGTGAAAGTTTGGATGTTTGTTTGCTTAGTTACTTAACTACATATTATTTTAAGATAAGCTTTAGTTAATATATATATATATAACACTAGAAAAAAAATGCTTTGTGTTATGCTAGGTATGAATCCTTTTTTTCGATTATTGAATTGGTAGTCTAATATTTTGCTTCAACCGTTGTTGTTAGTTTTAAAATATTAACAAATAAATAAAGGATCATGTAAGTAATTTTTCATAAACGCAAATTATTAATAGCTAAGGGGTACGACTAGCGCTACCTTACCCTACTTAAATTCATGCCCTTATGTAAATATTAATTAATGAAAAGCCACCAATAATCTTACCTTCAGGTAAGATAGTGTCATAGGTTTACTAGCTGTGCATAAAAAAATATATTTACATTACCTAACAGAGATTAACCAAAATCAAATAATAATAACAATTAAATATATTTGACCAATTTGTAATCAATCTAGGAAAACATTATTTATTAGTAATGATTTAGATTACGATTTTTTACAAGATTTTTTTTTTATTCACAATTGGTAAACCCTTGACAACATCTCACCTGGTGGTAAGTGACGATGTTGCCGAAGATGGAAGCGGGCTTACCAAGATTCCCCAACGCAATGGGGAACTGGCTATCTTATCTTCATGATTTTTTGTAACTAAAGTTTTATTGACCATTTTCTATACATACTTCATAGGGTACATGGAGCAAAACAAGAAATGGCACACGAGAGTCGTTTTTTAAACTAAGTGTGGCAACACTTAGGTTTTCGCGCGTATTTTAAATGGTATACACTAAAAAGCGCAAAAACAATTACAGTCCTTCGAGGCATTGATTATTCATAACACGGTACAGGTTCAAAACTAGGAATGTCCTTAGCGTAAAGGAACGTAACAAGGAATGTCCTTAGCGTAAAGGAACGTAACAAGGAATGTCCTTAGTGTAAAGGAATGTCCAAATACATGTCAAAAGGTTGATGTATACCTAGAACTGATCTCTGTAATGTAGACTTAAGTTCCTATTAATAATTTTTAAGAAAAAATGGTTTTAAACATTAAACATTTATTACAGAAAATCTCATTATTGTGACATGTCTTGTTTTGCCCCTGTACCCTTCTAAAATCATATATTTCATTTACTACCTAACGTGGATAAGCCGATGTGCATTCTACCATATCAACCACTCAACCAACGCTACTCAATACTTGAAAGATGGTTGATACTTGATAGACAACAATTGACACGGGTCTTAACTCTGCGGGTTACTCCTATTTGACCCGAACTTTTTTATTTATTTTATTGTAAGTCTGCATCGAAGAGTTAACAGCATGAAACTCGGCGATGTGTGAATGACAGCGATTTATGCAAGAGTTGTGTGGATATTCCTTAGATTTAATGTGGATTATTAAATTAGATTTGATGTTTTTTGTTTAAATTTTTAAGTTATAGTTAATAAGTTTTACATTGTGTTTATTTTATTTTTTATATTTTTGGGTACAATAAAGAGTATTTATCTTATAAAAATAGGTTATTTGATAGGTTTTTCAACTGGAACTTGATTTTGTGTAAGCGTTTTAGTCAATATTAACTAGTTTCTTATTTTAAAGAGATTACTTCAGTAACTCAAAAACAGACAGAACTATATGGCACTAGTGAGTCAAATGTATGAAGTAAAACCTAAACATTTACTTTAAATACTCGTGATAATAATTAGAAGAATTAATGTAGTTTTTTTTATTAAAAATTTTAGTGCGTTTGCTTTGCTAGGAAATAAATTCACTCTCCGTTTAATTTTAAGTTCTGTTTTGTGTTTCGTGGCTAAGTATGAAGTAAAAACTTTGAAAGTAATGGTTTTTCCTAGATTTCACTTAACACTTGGACACAGAACACAAAATAGAATTTAAAAAAATATATTAAGAGCCCGCTGGAGTTCATAAATCCCATACAAACGTAGTCTTTGATTCACGTTTGTATGGGATTTATGAACTCCAGCGGGCTCTTAATAGGCGAAGTAAAAATTAATTTTCTACCCCATGACGCCAATTTCTCTAAATAATACCTCAAGTGGAAATATTCAAGTTTTTTTTAATATTTGACTCAAAATAGCCATCTGGTTATTTTTTCGTAACTGGTTAAAAACAGAATCCTCAAATGTCAAAGTGCACAAATAACTTTATATACTTTATTGAATTTTATCTTCCTACGTAATAACTAATCCTTTGGTCGTTTTGACAATGATTTGATTGATAGCCATCAATATTAGATTACCTTTTCCCTCAGCTCAATTATCAATTACTTCTGATAGATCACATTGCATTTACACGCGATATACATATTTATGTAAAATTTCAGCTCAATGGAAAACCGGCAAGTGAGTCCAATTTAACTTGAAAGATTTCCTTATAGACTAAATAAAAACTTTTAAAAAGGAGGAGATTCTCCATTCGCTTGCATTTAAAAAAAATGTTTGTTACTTCAGAACACGTTTATTTACGAACCGATTAACAAAATATTTTTTATTTATAGGATATAATTTTAGATAAGGCCCATAAAAGTTTCATTAAATCGGTTTAATTATAAAATTAACAAAAAAAAAATGTTGTGTATACCTGGCTTCCAATAGCATGAAAGTTAAGGAGTTAAATCTTCCATCAACAGCTCATCTGAATAACCTAAAAGAATACAACTATTGGTCTATACGTACCTTCGTATCTACGTAACATTTTTGAAGAATTATCCTCCAAATCCTGCCTTTCTTCATCAGCTCATCCACATGAGATGATGACTACCAGATGCAAATACTTTAATAATTTAAGAAAATACATGAAACACGTAAAACTTGCCTATAAAATTGCCCTCGATTTCCCTAGGATCCCATCATCAGATCCTGACTTGGTGACAATGGGACCCCTCAGGAGTTTACTCTTTCGAATAAAAAAATAATTTTGAAAATCGGTTCAAAATCGGCAAATATATCGCGTAACAAACATACAAAAAAAAACATACAGTCGAATTGAGAACCTCCTCCTTTTTGAAGTCGGTTGAAAAAAGAATATTTTCCCTCAGGAATTCCATCGGACTAAACTATTTTCACGGGATAAAAAGTAATCTATGTCCTTCCTTGTGACACAGGATAACTTTTTATCAAGATTGGTTGAGGTGTTGAAGCGTGAAAAGGTAACAAACAATCACATTATTACATTTATAATATATATTAGCAAGGATAAGGATTATAACGAGTTGAGAGAAAAAGACGTTTTTAAACTTTTACTCGATAATAATGTATTCATTTATCATGTAAATTTAAAAAAATAATAAGTAAGTAATGCTGATACAAATACCTATACGTCATCCGATTATAGATATAAAATAATTTCAAAATTTATTGTTTTGTTAACAAATGAATCAAAGATTACGTTTGTAAGGGATTTAATGTAAACTCCAGCGGGCTCTTAAGTTTTAAATGTAATCAAATATAGACATGTCCACATAAATCTTTAGTCGATTTCATAGCTGATCTGCCCGCGAGGTGGTCACGTTATAATAGCCGTGCTTGCTATAGACAGGCGAAGATTATTGGTTAGGCGGGTTTTATAAGCTATCCTATGTATTTTCTTGTTTTAATGGTTGTAAATAGTTAATGTGTTTTGTATACATTCCATACTCATAGGACCAAATTAAAATGTAATTAAAAGAAGAATCCTTAGTTCGGCGGACTAGTTGGTTGACGGTTAAAATATATTAACGTCTCTGGGTACAAGCCCTTTTGAGACAATCTTCATTTTTCGTCTTCATTTATTTTTGGATTTAAAATGCTAGTGCCAGTGCATTACAAATAATCTCTGGAGTTCTTATCAGTATTTGCAGCAGCCTCATACTGAGTTGGAACATCCGGTCACAGTACAGTCTATAAAACTGCACCCAGTGCAAGTCGGGTCTTTACGTCCTTCTTCATTTTATTTTCTTCAAAATGCACTACATATTGAAACAAAACTCTAGCAGAAAACAATGCAAAAAACAATAAAAAAACTACGAATGCAACTCAAAATGTTACGGGTTTGGCAAAGACGACCTATTATTATAAAATTTGTTTATTCATAATTGGTAAGCCCTTGGCATCATCTCATTTGATGATAAGTGACGATGATGCCGAAGATGGAAGCGGGCTTATTACTAATTATTTCTATTACTATTATTATATGAATATAAAACTAGAGCCTCTCTGCTCACTTGGCACAAGGCGAAGTGGCAGGAGCTCCTCCAGCGGAAGTACAGTCGGCTGGAGTTCAGTGCGATGGGGAGAGAAAGCGTCGGACTATCCGGGAATTACCGAGGAGGACTGCTTTCTGCATTGCTGCAATTATTGGTCTGGCTCAGAGTTCCAATCGCCTTAGGTGACGTTCAAGGTCGGCTGAAATTAGCCCGTTCACGAATAGGACTACGGGGATGATTTCGGTGAACTCCACTTGCCACATATCAGTAACCTCGTGCGCCAGGTCCTGGTACTTGGTCCTTTTTGTGGCATCAGCCTGCACGAGATTTTCATCGTATGGGATAGTGACATCCACCAAAAACACCCTTGACTGCGCCCGATCCATCAACACGATATCAGGCTTATTCGAAGGAATAGTCCTGTCCGTGATGATGGGTCGGTCCCAGTAGAGCTTGGCACGGTCGTTTTCGATAACCGGCTCCGGCGTGTACTTGTAATACGGCAATATTCTGATAATAGTTACATTTAACTGTTCGTTTGTTTGTTTGTAAACTCTTTATTGCATTTAAACATTAAATATTTAGACAAAAGAATGTACATTTAGCAAAGACGGACTTATCCCTTTCGGGATCTCTTCCAGTCAACCTCGTTAGTGTTTTCAATTGAATTTCATCATAACTACCTATATACAGGTGTAAGTTAATTGCTGTAGGAGACGTTAACTGGTCTACCAGTTATAATTTTAAATTCTAAGAAAAAAATCCCAATCATAAGTAAAAAGGTTTAAGAATTTTATTAAAAGTAGCAGCCTTGACAGACATAGCTCAATTCGATATTGAGAAATCGACTTTAACCCCACCACTAATAAATGTCATGCATTCCTGCCAACATCTGTCAAACTAATTATGGATTCTATTTTAGAAATTGTTAATAAAATAGTAGACTGTATGGTATATATGGTATTTAAATATGGTAAATATGGTATTTGAATGAGTACAAGCTCTATCAACCTTTTCTCCGCTTATCCCCGAATGATGGCCAGCTCCAGACTTGCAAGGCACATCTGCTGTTGAATAAAACAGGAGGTACAGTGCGGGACCAGTCGTCGTGGAAATCCTTGGGGCCTTAGTCGACCACGCGGGCCCAGTGCGGGTTGGTCGACTTCACACACAACCTGCGAGTTTCTTCGCAGGCATGTGCAGGTTTCCTCACGATGTTCTCCTTATGATATAAGGTACTTCTAATCTCGATAATTCGTACCAATATTCGTGAAGTTACATAGTACCACACCCTGGACACTTTAAACAATGAGACAGAAATGACATTTCAAAAAAGGAATGACGGAACAAACAAAATGGCGGCGAAATCCTATACGTTCGACAATAAATCTATATCAATCTGGGTGACGAGGGGGTGAAGTCGCAATCTAGAGAGTGGCAGGGAGTGTCCATACTGTATGTTAGTACTAATATATATACTTTGATAGTACAGTACGCGATGCTACATAGTAACAAGTACAGCACGTAAACAGGTATGCAAAACCTTCTCCCATATTGGTTCTAACTTATTCAAAGCGATACGAGCTTATTTTTATGTTTTATTTGTTCATCGACTCGCGATACGCTGAGTGTATGGTGTAAGTGGAGAGACAATTGCAATGAGGAATTTTTTTAAAGTGAAGCTTTTATTACATTGTCTCACGCTTTTTCGTCTGTGTGTTGCGTGACGGCAAAGAGATTGTTCGTTAAACATCCAAGGGTGGCTGTTTGTCGCGTGACAGGTTATTACATAGTCTCGAACTTTTTCGTGAGAGCAGCCATGATCGTTTCGTCCTCTGTACCGTAGCTCCAAGACGAGAGCAGCCATGATCGTTTCGTTCCCTGTACCGTAGCTCCAAGAGGAGTGAAAGTTTTATTACATGTTCGTTTTGTCCTCTGTACCGCAGCTCCGAGACGAGAGCAGCCATGATCGTTTCGTGCTCTGTATACATGTTTATAACGTGAAAAAAAGTTTCACTTTTACCATGGTTTTATAAAACCACTCACTCTTTTTTTATTGTTTTTTTTTTAAATACTTCTCCACTTTCACTCTTTTTCTTTTATTTTATACTAGCTGTTTCCCGCGGCTTCACCCGCGTGGACAACGTTTTATGACTTTTCGAGGGTGAGAAGTGCGTGATAAAAGTAGCCTATGTCTTAATCCAGGTCCTAATCTGTCTACCGGTACTAAATTTCAGCCAGATCCCTTCAGTAGTTTTTGCGTGAAGAAGTAACAAACATACATACTCACACACTCACAAACTTTCGCCTTTGTAATATTAGTGTGATACGAAGTCTGTTTTTATTTCAATTGTATTGTAATCGCCTTTCTTTATTGTACTGTAGAAATCTGTACTGGGTTGTCGTTTCGTTGAATTGTGCTTGTAACATAATTTGGATCTTGTAGACCGACCTGTTTCGTCTTTTGTCTTGTGTTCTTTCTTTGACTGTGTTCTGTTTCTGCGCTTTTTATCCATCAAAGAAAAAAAAATAAGAAAAAAAATCAAACTATGGCAGTTAACTTATTAGTTATTCATATGATATGACTAAAATAGTCATGAAATTATTGGAAATTAGAATAGGGCAGTGTAGCTGCCAGACTTGTTGTGTTTCATCAATATTTTATGCTTCATCAGGCTGGAGTCACGTGTGGAGGATTTCAGACTTATCAAAATCTTAGTTTTCGGTTTAAAAAATATAGTGACATGTATACAAACTTCATTTGACAAGTCTTCGAGCATTTCATAGACACATACATACTCACATCTTAATTCCTAAAAATCATGCTGTGTTCAATTCTAATGCGATGTTCATTCCTAGCGTGTATTTTTTTTTGAATACGGCTTCTAATATAGTGATTATAAACCACTTTTCCTTAGGAACATAAATTTAGACTTACCATACAAAGTCTGTCTGTTGGCAGGTTGATTTTTAGAAGGTCATTTTTTGTCGCATATTCATCTGGGAAAGCTGTTTAGAATCGGATAGATGCTAATAAAAAAATAGGATCTCATACCTACATAGTTTATATTAAAAAAAACTTGAATCATGTGGGTCACATAAATACCAATTAAAAATAAAAGAAAAAATATATACATTATGTCTCCACGTAAAGTTTAGAAGTCGTTAACTGTTTAAAACTTGGACCACCACCTAAAGGGGATGTCAGAACACCCGTCAAACGTCATCGGCCTGGAAGACAGCTCTTCGGTTTTGATACGTCTTATAAATATTACAAGCGTGTAAACGCGCCTTAATACTCTCTCCTACCAATCGATTTTTTACTCTATTCGCAAATGTATTGAGCTGATTTTGAAAGGGAAGATTAAATAACTTAAGGGGTAGCAAAACCTTTGGCAGCAACCAATTATATACCAGTTTGATATTACACTTTAGAATTTTGATTTTTCAATCGTTTTGTTACTTTGACGTGAGGTCGGTTGTTTATAATTAAAATGGCGATTCCATCTTGTCTGTGCTTGATATGAACTTTTTTATTTTATTTTTTAATTCTCTGTCGATCAAATGCTTCGCGGATTACCTCTGCTTCGCAAGAACTGCACTTGGATCACGAGAATCAATTAAGAGAATTGAATAATTTCGAAACGTATTAAAAGCCTTTAGATTTTGTACAATAAGAGCTTTTTGTTCAGACTTGTAAATGCTTCAAAGTGTACAAAGACTAGACACCAAATTATAATGATAATTAGCTGTTCCCCGCGGCTTCGCCTGGTTTCTCTGACTTTTCGAGGGTGCGCAGTGCGCAAGCCGCAAGCGGGTCGCGAGCGTGGGAAAAAGTAGCCTATGTGTTAATCCAGGTCGTTCTTTGTCTACCTACCGAATTTCGGCCAGGTCCGTTCAGTAGTTCTTGCGTGAAAGAGTAACAAACATACATCCATGCATTCTTACAAAATTTCGCACTTATAGTGGGACTAGCTATTTCCCGCGGCTTCACCCGCGTGGACAACGTTTCTATGCCTTTTCGAGGGTGCGCAGTGTGCGAGCCGCACGCGGCTCGCGAGCGTGGAAAAAAGTAGCCTATGTGTTAGTCCAGGTCCTAATCTGTCTACCTACCAAATTTCAGCCAGATCCGTTCAGTAGTTTTTGCGTGAAGAATTAATAAACATACACACTCAGAAACTTTCGCCTTTATAATATTAGTGTGATTAAACTACTGTTGGTTAATAGGGATGACGAATGCTAGTCATCTGAGTTACTTTTTATCATCTGTCAAAAACGACACTTTGTTCTAAAAATATTTGAAATACCTAGGCGTGACGTCATACTTTAGCAGCGTCATAAAAGTGCTCATTTTGTGACTTTGGTGAATTAAATATGGAAGACTTGATGGAAAACAAAATGAGTAAGGTTTTCCGAAGTTTAAGTAGGGGGGCAATTTAGTGATCAAGAGTTCATAATTTATTTCTGATGCTGTCGTCATCCCTATTGTACAGGTTTTTTTAACTATAAAATAAGAACCGAAACTTACGAGAATGTACCAGGCAATTGGATGGTATAAAACTGCAAATTACACTCTTTCTGATAGTCATATAATAACAATAACAATGTCATTTGTGAAGAATCAAGAAATAAACAAAAATTAGTTAATAACGTCAAAATTAAATCCTTGATATAAACCAGATTATGTCATTAGAACATGAAAACAATATGACACGAAAAGTTATACATAAGAATCATTGAATGCATTTAACAAGAGTAGGCCAGTTCACACGGACAGTACCCGGTCACGAGTATAACGCAAGAGTCAGCCATCGCTTCCATCAACCATATTAGAGGGAAAGGAACGACTCGGCTCCCGAAGCGCCACCATCCGCACATTGATCACATTTTACCAGAATAATATTATCTAGATACATGTAACTACATTATAAATGCAAAAAATCAGTACATTGATGATATTTGAAAAAAAACCAGCTAGGGCGACAACTAAAATTGTAAAATACCTAATGTTAGAAAAGTTTTTGAAATTTTTGACTATTTTTTGGTTTTTGCGCGCATCACGCATAAACCACTGAACGGATTGTGACGAAACTTTTCTTTTCTTTTTTCCTTTATCTGGAGTAATGGCACGTAATAGCCGTATAGTCGCAAGCCTTTTCGTATAATGAGAATATTTATCATAAGAACCTTTCCCAGATAAAGATAAAAAGAAAAATAAAGGTTATGATTTCAGGCGGGACACTCTTGTTTTCATACTTTTCCGTAGGCGGGTTTTAATTTTTTTTTAACTATTTTTTTATTTGCCAACAACCTTTCCGGGCTTGGGCGCAAAACTTTACGAAGCTTTTTTTATCAACAATTAGTAAGCCCTTTCTACGCAATCGGATGATCGATATGTCAGCGCATAACCTTACATTACTTGTTAGGTTTAAAGATATTTATTCTCATAAAAGACAAAATGTCACTTACATGAGAAGAAGACTTAAATATAAGTAATTGGTTTATAGTCGTTCACGCCGCACAGATCACAAAAATATGAATCACACACATAGTCATGGTTATAATTAAAAATATAATTACAAACTGGCTTTCCACTACAAACAAATAAGAAAATAGTATTTCTTTTTAGTTAGACAAGATATGTCGAGCTACTTGTTTATAAGTTAATCAGGGAAAAAATATTATAAAATACTTATTTTTGGTTGATTTCTTTAACATCGCAATGGAGTAATTGATTTTTGTATTTTTTTGCACAGATATAGTTGATGGGACAGGAAATTACATAGACTACTAATTAGCATAGCCCGACATAGTTCCCCAGGGATAAAGGGAAATAGTTATTTATGCCACTGCCAAGCAATGAGAGCCATTGTAACATAAGTGCTAGTTTGTGCCACGAAGCGAAGCTAATTGCTTGCAGTGGCATACAATACTTTTTCTACGACCATGAAATAAGTAAAATACATTGAAATTTCGCATAATTTTTGAAGCAAAAGGCATAAAAATATTTAAAAAGTTTTGTTGTAGTACAGTTGTCTCGTTTTGAAATGATCAAGTGAAAGCAACTTGTAGGAATTAATACTTTTGTGATATGATTTGAGGTATGTATTAAGAAATTACCAAATGGGAGTAGAAAAACTCATTTCCACGAAGCAATGGTCTAAAGTTTTTTTTGCATATAACTAGTTGAGGGGGTGGGAAGTGATATAAAATACTAATCAGAATAGCCTAATATAGTTCCCGAAGGATGTAGAGAAATCTTATGTCTACGCTTGCGTGCCAACCCTAAAAAAACAGTATTAAAAACTATGTCCACGCAGGCAAATGTCAAAATGTTTAATATCAGTAGAGAATCGGTGGCGTAATGACAAGGGCTGCTACCTCCTGTCCGGGAAGTCGTGGTTCGACGTAGCAATGTGTTTTCGAATTTCGATTTCATATGTACGGTGAAGGTAAACATCGTGAGGAAACCTGAATGCGAAGAAACTCTAAGGTTGTGTGTGAAGTTGACCAACCCGCACTGGGCCCACGTGGTCGACTAAGGCTCGATCGCCCTAATTCAGAGTAGGCTCGAGCCCCTCGGTGGGGATGTATATGAGCTGATGTGATGATAATACCAGTAGGTTTTATTTATTTACGCTAGACTGCGTATTTACTTGGCATGAGGCGAAGTGGCAAGAACCACTCCAACAGACGAACAGTCAGCTGGAAGTACAAAAATTAACATAATATGGAGTAATTTCAATAAGACGACCATCATGCAAAAACACTAAAAATAAATCCGTATTGAAAATCAATAAAACAGTCGGACCATCTGTATTGAAATATCTGTTGAAAAGGATTATTGTCAGCTACTTAAAGACCGATATCGTTGCCTAAATTACAATAAATATAAAAAGAAACAAAAAGCTCTATAATTGTGTATTGTATTTGTATTGAATCGTCCAATTGTACAACCGATGCGACAAGTGTTTGGTTGGTTTTTAATGTTGTACATAGTTTTCAATAGCACCTCTATTTTAAGGATTTTTAAATAATGAAGTTGGGGCACCAAAGTTCACGCGTAGCGACCGCACACCGAAAGAAGTAGCGTGGGTTGGCCTCCTACTCGGTGGACCGACGAACTAGTGAAGGTCGCGGGAAACCGCTGAATGCGTGCAGCGCCGAACCGGTCGCTGTGAAAATACTAAAAGGAGGCCTTTGTTTAGCGGTGAAAGTCTTTCGGCTGATATGACGATGATGATGTTTCTTCTTTTTATCGTGTGACACAATTAACAGTGCTTTTCAACGGACAGACGGTGCTTGCTTAGCATTTAGCATCACCCGTAGCAACGCTTGTTTACTTCATGATGATGATGATGAGGGCAATGTCAAATGAAACAATTAAGTAGCCTTTCAAGCGCCTCGGCGTAATGGTTAGTCCATTTGTTTTACACGGCGGGGTCAACATTGTAAGACTCGGTTTGGTTAGTAGTAGAGCATTTTCATAGCCCGCCTAGCTAGCTACCACCATCATATCTAAGTCTTGTCGCCAAACATCGGTGTTAATAGCATTAATGTGTCCGGAACAGTAGTACCTATTTCATTCACATACACACACACACGCATACACACACACGCATACACACACACACATATACACACACAGACTGACACACACCCACACACAAATACATTGCACATGCATTTTGTTGACCTTTATTTTGTTAAATTCTTACTTAAAATTGTCGGTGGACATCGCATATTTTGTTCCTATCTCTGCTCGCTGACCGCTAAGGTACAGGCTTTTTCTAGCCTAGTTTAGTAGCCAGAGTTCCAATAACTAAATTAAAGATGTACAACTAGAATTAAGACCTTGTTTTTCTAACATGTAAACTTTTTTGTGAAATAAAAATTTATTATTTATTTATTTATTTATTTATTCTCGTCTTGAAGAATCGTAAATTATACGAATTGGGGAATACAGACGCCGGCAGAGGATCGCACTCCTTGAGGCCAAACATCAATACCAACAACATTGATGTGTTCCGGCTTGAAGATAAGATAACCAGATCCCCATTGAGTTGGGGAATCTTGTTAAGCCCGCTTCCATCTTCGGCATCATCGGCACTTACCATCAGGCGAGAATAGATGATGCCAATGGCTTATCAATTGTGGATTATAAAAAAGGAGTTACACATTTTCGATTCGTTTTTCCGCGGGAGTGTACTTTGTGTAAGGTAGGCAAATGAGTTGTGCCGATGCCGATACCTGTGCGGTAGACTTATTTTCATATTTGTCCAGCGTATTATTGTTTATTTCATTTGTTGTAGGGTTGTACAAAGCTGATTTTGAGTTTAAATTCATTATCTTAATTTCCTCGCCCTGTTCCCAATTAGTATTTTCATGTTAATTCATAACTCCTTGTAATATTTATTTGCCGGGTCGTTTCTTTCCCTCTTATATAGTTGATGGGAGCGATGGCTGACTCTCGCGTTATACTCGTGACCAGGTGCTGTCCGTGTGAACTGACCTACTCTTGTCAAAGGCATCATTGACATTTAATGATTTTTATGTATAACTTTTCGTGTCATATTGTTTTCATGTTCTAATGACATAATCTGGTTTCTTTCAATTATTGAATTTTGACATTAATAACTAATGATTGTTTATTTCTTGATTTTTCGCAAATGAAATTACGCTATTATTATTTTATGACTATCAGAAAGAGTGTAATTTGCACCTATTTTGAATAAATATCTTGAATCTTTAATGTTAGCTTTTATTTAGTTTCACCTGTCCCGGTTAAATTTTGCAAGTTATATTTGACCCATTTCCCGGTTTCTGATTGAGCTAAAATTTTGTAATTATATCGCGTGACAATGCATATTATAATGAAATGTAGCTGATCTGATACTGGAGCTGGAAGGTGGCCATAGGAACTCCGCAATAAAACGACACAACCCCATCGGGTTTGGGCTCGTTTGATTCGTGTTGAAGAGTATTTCGATCCTTTATTTTTATATTATATTTGAGCATTTGGCTTTTTTAGCATAAAAACTCTTTTCAAATAAAAGTTTTTACCAAAAAGCTATTGGCTTTTTCGTTTTTTTTTAACTGGAATGTAATAGTCATTGTATAACGTAGGTAGAAAATAATAATACCATAGTATATATATTAGAACTAACATACAGTATGGACACTCCCTGCCTCTCTCTAGATTGCGACCTCACCCCCTCGTCACCCAGATTGTCCAGGGTGCGATAATACACTCATTAATGGGGACCTCCTGGAGGCTTGAGCATCCATACATCCATATCGATGTCTGAATTGTATTTTCTATACACTTAAATAAAATTTGAAACTTTTGGTACAAAAGTACTCCGCCTACCCGTCGTTGACGGGCTATAGTTACACAATTTATAACTCAAGAACGGCTAGACTGATTTCGCTAATTCTTTTTTTGTTGAGTTAGTTATTGTCAGGAGAAGGTTTTAGGGTAGGTTAGTGAAGGGTAAGGTAGGGTTTGGTAGGGTAATGTAGTGTAGTGTAGTGTAGGGTAAGACAGGGTATGGTAGGGTAGTGTAGTGTAGGGTAGAGTAGTGTAGTGTAAGGTAGAGCGAAGTTAGCCGGGACAGCTAGTATTTTTATACATAGAACTTACCATCAGGTGAGATGATGTGAAGGGCTTACCAATAGTTAAAAAAAAACATTGATCTGCACACTTAGCTGGAGGCAACCTTGCATTAACGTTTGACATCTCGGCTTTATTGTTCATATAATATTTTTTGGTCGGCGGATTGTCCCATAGCATGATATTCAAATTAGGGCGCCCATTGTGGGGGCGCGCGCGCATGTAAATATACTTCGGCGGCACCGTGTATTACACGGGCGTAAGGAGCTGGGTATAATGTTGGAAGAAATTTTAAACTAGATTTTTTTTAAAATTCACAATTGGTAAACCCTTGACAACATCTCACCTGGTGGTAAGTAACGATGTTGCCGAAGATGGAAGCGGGCTTACCAAGATTCCCCAACGCAATGGGGAACTGGCTATCTTATCTTCATGCCGGAACACACCAATGATATCAACATTAATATTTGGCGGCAAGACTTTTTGTATTTTTTTTCTAAACTGATGGTTCTTTTTTTTATTAACAATTGGTAAGTTCTTCTTCTTCTTAGTCGTTACACTCTTGATAGAGTGGTCGTGGTCGTCATGTCAGTCGAGTGACCCGCCTCACAATTCGTCGCCATTCTTCTCTGAGGGCTGCTTTGTTGGTGTATTGGTCCAGGGGGTCATCCAGTGCTGCCTTGATTTGGTCCGTCCATCTCATTGGTGATCTACCACGCATTCGGGTGCCCTCTACTCTGATGGTAGGAGAGTGATAAAGTGGAAGACCAGGTACAACCTGGTGAACCAACAAGAGCTACAGCTTAAGATCAAGGACGCAGCTACTTTTAGCAGGAGAGAGGGGATTTTCGCATATTTATAAATTCTTTTATCCTACTAATATTATAAATGTGAAAGTTTGTATAATATATTGATGTATGTATAGATGTTTGTTACTCTTTCACGCAAAAACTACTGAACGTATCTGGATGAAATTTGGTAGGTAGATTAGGACCTGGATTAACATATAACCTACTTTTTTCCACGCTCGCGAGCTACATGTGCGGCTCGCGGACTGCGCACACTCGGAAAAAGTCATAGAATCGATGTCCACGTGGGCGGAGCCGCGGTTATCAACTAGTTATATTGTAAAATGTGAAAATGTGTTTGTTTGTTACCTTTTCACGCATTAACACCTGAACCAATCTTGATGAAAGGCATGCATGTACCCTGTGTCACTGGAAAGGAAATAGGCTACTCTTTATCCCGTGAAAAAGGCATAGTCTGATGTACTTCCTAAGGGAACAGAAAAAAACCTTTTTTTTGGTTAATTTATTTAACATTGCACCGGAACAATCGATTGTTGTGGTTTTTTGATCAGAGGTGGTTGAGGAGGTGATCAAAGACATAATTTACTTATTATCTTATCCTGATATACTTCCCGAGGGATCTAGGGAAAACTCATTTCCACGCTCGCGCACATCGGCGTAGCAACGGAACAACGGATTGAAATGATTCTCTGTATAGAATAAGTTGAGGTGGTGGGACGTGACATAGACTACTAATTAGAATAGCCCGATACAGTTCCTGAGGGATCTGGAGAAAACTCAGCGGCTCGCGATCCACTCACCCTGAAACACAGTCATAAAAACGATGTCCGGGCGAGCGAGGCCGCGGGCAAAAGCTAATATCAAATAAAATACCATTTTTTTTTACAATTAGTAAACCCTTGGTGTCATCTCACCTGATGATAAGTGACGATACTGCCGAGACTTGAAAGCGGGCTTACAAAGATTCTCCAACGCTGAAGGGAACTGGCCATCTTATCTTCAAGTCGAAACACAAAACTTTGATGTTTTAGCGGCAAGACTTGATAAGATTGTAGAAGCTAGCCAGGTGGGATTAAAAAATGTTTTTATTTTATTTTATTTTATTTTATTCAAGAACACAACAGTCACATAAGTACTTAATTAAATGAAATTGTTAAATTTAGACCTACGGTTCTCTTAATTAAATCTTTTTTCCAACAACCTTACCGAATCGTTCAATGTTAGAATCCGCCCGCGAATCGAACCCGCGATCTCTTTATGTGAAGCTCATGGACTTAAGCATTACGCCACGGAGGCGGTTAAATCGGATCACCGAATACATTAGAGTAAATAGCATCCCGAAGAAGGGGTTTCCCTAACCTTAGGAGTTGTCTATTAGTCATCACGTAAAATCAAAAATAGAGGGGAGGGCTCCGGCAAAATCACGCCAAGTATCATTAAGGGGGAAAAGAGGGTCAATGAACATCTCATGTCAAAATCCTTACTAATATTATATAGTGTAAATGTGTTTGTTTGTTTGTTACCTTTTCACGCTTCAACGCCTTGACCAATCTTTGTAAAATGTAGCATGCAGGTAGCCTGTGTCACGGGGAAGTACATAGGCTACTTTTTATGCCGGGAAAATAGCACAATCTGATGCAGTTCCTGAGGGAACTAAAAAAATACTTGATTGTTGTGATTTTTTGCACAGAGATGGTTGAGTAGGTGGGAAACGATATAATTTACTAATCGCCCTTAAAGACAGTCATAAAAACGATGTCCATGTGGGCGGAGCCGCGGAAAAAAGCTAGTACTTTAATAACTATTAGTGGTCTGTGAGGAGACATTATATACACACACAATTAGAGACAATGGAGAGCGTCGGTGGTGTAATGGCTAGGTACGCCGCCTCCTGCCCTGGGAGGTCGTGGTTCAAATCCTGCCACGTACCAATGTGATTTCGAATTTAGATTTCATGTGTACGTTTATCCAATGCCCTGACGGTGAAGCAAAACATCGTGAGGAAACCTGCACACGCTTGCGAAGAAACTCGCAGGTTGTTTGTGAAGTCCACCAACCCGCACTGGGCCCGCGTGGTCGACTAAGGCCCGGTCGCCCTAATTCAGGGTAGGCTCGAGCCCCTTGGTGGGGACGTGTATGAGCTTACCTGATGAGGAGACATTAATATCATTACTTAAGACCTTCCTTTATGTAAACAGTATGGCTGAGCCTTTACGCATCCGTTTTGTTTGAATAATTATCCTATTAAGAATTTCATCTGTATAGATAGCTCTATTCGCATAGAAGCATATCTCTTTGTCTTTTCTTGTTCCTAACTTCCTTTGCCTTTTGATTTTCTTTCGATTTAATGATAAATACATGCTGAGCATACTGTTATCAAGATCATTTTAACTAAGATTTTATAGGATGCTGGACACACTTGTGATCAATGACTTGTATATTACTGGGGACCCAGCCAACGCGCGCGACTAATGCTCCCAGTGAATTGGTGCGAAATTCAAAAGTTTCGCACACTCACGACTCAGTCGTTTGCGGCAAATTGCTGAGTGCGGTGGAAAGATATTCCATATAAAAATAACTTTTTGTGTTATTAGAGGCTGTAAGAATCAGGAAAGAAAGGCTTAAAAGAAACATGGGATATCGTATTATCGTTAAATAAACTTGCTTTGTATTTTTTCTTCTAAACAAATTAAATAAAGCGATAATTCTACCACGCTAGTTCGTACGAGTTTTGTCAGATGGCGCTACTTTTTTCATGTATGAAGAAAATCTGAGTAAAATATGGAGACGGGCGGTTCCTTCTAAAAAATAAATAAATCTAATAATAATAAATCTGTGCTTGTGATGCTAAATTTGGTTTAGCCACATAGGACGGATGCTTTAAGGCTCCTCCGTCCATAAAATTAGCAACTATCTCGGTTCACGATGTTTCAAACATCAAACGAAATAGCTTGGAAATAAAGTTCTTGTCAGCTCCTAATGTAACGTGGTTGTTACGTCAATCGCTGAGGAAAATTGTGTTTTTTTTTAATTCATTATTAATAAAATAAGAAGAATTTCCAAAAAGCAAGAAAACAATTTTTTATCATACGTTGATCTTTAGCTAAAATATAACTGTCACTTTACATACGTTTAATCTATAGAGATGAGACGATGACGAGGTACCAAAAAGTTTTGCTACATTAAAAATATTGTCTCACATAGCTCTCAAATTGCAGGCATAAGGGCTCCTCCGTCCCTTAAACAAAGTATATATATTAGTACTAACGTACCTTACATTAGCAACTCGATTCACGATGTTTCAAAGATCGAATGAAATAGCTTGGAAATAAAATTCTTGTCAGCTCATAATGTAACGTTGCTGTTACGTCAATCGCTACGGACAAATCGTGCGAAAATTGTGGTTTTTCAATTCATTATAAAAATAAATAAAATAAAAAGAATATTCAAAAAGTAAACAAAAAGAAAACAAAATCATTTTACATTGTTTTGTTAAGAAGTTCATAAATTATCTTAATGTATCAATTCAAATTCCAACAGTTCTATGGTTGCATCTAGAAAAATGTACCTTGCATAAGGATGTTTTTTTTTCTTAGTTCTGTGTATTAAAATAGAGTTCGAGGAAATCAAAATCACTCCTCATCACACTAATATTATAAAGGCGAAAGTTTGTATGTTTGTTACTTCTTCACGTAAAAACTACTGAACGAATTTGGCTGAAATTTGGTAGGTAGACAGATTATGACCTGGATTAACACAGAGGCTACTTTTTCCACGCTCGCGAGCCGCCTGCGGCTCGCGCACTGCGCACCTTAGAAAAGTTATAGAAACGTTGTACACGCGGGGTGAAGCCGCAGGAAACAGCTTGTAGTATCCTATAAATTACAAAACTGTTTTTATTTTCAATGAAAAAATCCTTCATTGACGTAACAATTGGTTACAAAGTTGGCCGTTGACGGCGGTATAAGCCTTAACTTCGACCTATCCTTTGTGCACTGACCGAAACAGTTGCGGTCATGTCAATTGTTCATTGGAACGAAATGGCTCATTTGTGAGCATTTGGCACAAATATAGGCCTAATCAATGAACTCTCTTCCAGATAGTGAAAAGGCACCATTTGGGACTGCGTGTTCCTCCTTCGACTCCTCGTCATTTAACGTCACGTGACATTGGAGCCAAATGCTCCAAATCAGCAATAAAAAAACCAAAAAAAAATCTAGCCTTGAAAAAATTGCATCTCAAAAACAGACCTGTCTCGATGTTTTTTTTGCTTCATGATTTAGATTTTAACTAGCTTTTGCCAGCCGCTTCGCTCGCGTAAAAATAGTTTCTATGACTGTCTCCGAGGGTGCGCAGTGCGTGGAAAAAAGTAGCCTATATCTTAATCCAGGTCCTATTGTGTCTACATACCAAATTTCATTCAGATACGTTTAGTAGTTTTTGAGTGAAAGAGTGTACATCAGTACATCTATCTATACTAACTTTCGCGTTTATAATATTAGTAAGGATTCTACGGGATCAGTTTTCACTATATAGAAACCTACCTTAAAAATAAGACACAAAAATATATTTTCAATGTTTAAAGGTACAAACGAAAACCGGCCCAATTGGAATCGGGCTAGAGCTCTGTTTCGTACCACCGCACAATATAATCTTATCAGCTCATATACAACCCCACTGAGTGGCTCGAGCCTACCCTGAATTAGGGCGATCGGGCCTTAGTCGACCAAGCGGGCCCAGTGAGGGTGAGTCGATTTCACACACAACCTTCGAGTTTCTTCGCAGGCATGTGCAGGTTTCCTCAGGATGTTTTCCTTCACCGTAAGAGCGTCGGACAAACGTATATATGAAATCTAAATTCGAAAACACATTGGTACGTATTAGGATTCGAACCGCGGCCTCCCGGACAGGAGGTAGTGGCCGTTACCGTTACGCCACCGACGATCTTACCGACGCAAAATATAATAGGAACGACAAAGTTAACTTCGAATTTGAAAAATGTTGTTATATCTACATCGATATACGTTACGGACTCCAAATGTACCTTTGTAAACGCAAAAATACATTTTATGCTATTAAAGTACAAATTAACGATTTTCTTTCACTTTTTCTGTGAGACCTACCTTACTTAATTTCATGATTCCGTGTCAACAGGAAGCACCCTGTAGGTTTTTATTTTAAACTATGCGACATAAACTGCCTTATTTTTTGATTCAACAAGTTCAACCGCCTCCGTGGCGTAATGGTTAGTCCACTCGCTTCACACCAGGAGGTTGCGGGTTCGATTCCCTGTAGGGTCAACTATGTAAGACTCGGTTTCATAGACCGCCTGGCTAGCTACCACCATCTTATCTCAGTCTTGCTGCCAATCATCAGTGTTAACAGCAATGATATTTTCCAGCTTGAAGATGAGATAGCCAGATCCCCATTGGGTTACGGAATCTTGGTAAGCCCGTTTCCACCTTCGGCATCATCGTCACTTACCATCAGGTGAGATGATGCTAAAGACTTATCAATTGTGGATTTAAAAAAAAGATTGGGTTGACTTAGAAGCTTGATTATTTTACAGCTCAAAACTCAAGGGACCGTAGACCTGAGGCCCTTGGCATCATCTGATGGTAAAGTTATGATGATGTCGATGATGGAAACGTTGCGGCGTCGGGCGTACCCTCCAGCAACGCCGATACACGTACAGAGTAAGAAGTTGTGTCTGAAGGGAAGGGCAGGGTTCTTTTAAGAAAAAGAGTAATCCTCCGAGAAATAAATATGTACTAAAACATGTAAGAAAAAAAAACGTGAAATATGGAAATAGACAATGTTGATGATCTTAGTCGGAATGGTTGACAACTTTAAAAAAAAAAAACAACCAACAACAAAAAAGTAAAAAAGACAAAAATATGATATAAAAGCAGGTTGGAAATAAAATAAACACGTTAAAAAACCGACTTCCGTCGCAACAACTTAGTACCTACATTTCTGCATTATTATTTTTGGTTTTTGTTAATTTTCTAATAAAGTACAAGACCAATTTTGATAAAATTTATATGGGACTACACGGAAAGTACTAGCTTTCAAATAAAATATAAACATAAAAATCGCTTCACCCAGTCAAACACATAAAAAAAAATAGTCGAATTGAGAACCTCCTCCTTTTTGGAAATGGGTTGAAAAAAACCAAAAAGATTGACTTCATCACAGCGTTCCTGAGTAAAATGGTCTTGACAGATAGATAGACGGACAACGAGGTGATTCTGTAAGGGTTTCTTTTTTCCTTTTCTGGTACCGAACCCCGAAAATGCCACAAACGTAATTGAGAAAAATCTCTAAACTTTCCTTTCAGAAACTTTTCAAACATCCAGGCAAAGGGTGTGTCCACAACGACCAAAAGCAAAGGGAACTTATTTTTTAAACACCCACCTTAACAAGACAACTCGTTCGCGAACCTTTATAAAAAAAAAACTCAGAAACCCGCGAAAAATATTTCAGATATTTAACAAATGTTAACCGCTAACGATGTCGTTTAATATTTGGAATTATAACGAAAAAAAAAGCTTTTGTCGGTGGACGGGTAAGCGCCTGCAACTTTTTTTGCGGTCCGTTTGTACTGGTGAGGGAAAAAAGGGAAAAATGCTGGCAACCCCGGGTAAACTTTTTTGTGGTAAGAAAAGGCTTGCTTTGTGCTTGTTTGTTGTACCTATTTTGTATCTATTTTTTGTTTCACGTGAAGGATTGTGCCCACATTGTTACTGATGTCCGTGGCAGAGCCTTGAATTTGACAAAGACTTGAGTTTGTTCTGGCTTCTGCTTGTGAATACCTTATCGTTTAGGAATCAGATTTTTCAGTAAAATAAGAGTGCAGCCATTTCTGCTTATTTTTAAAATATACTATCAAAAAATATGGTTATTTTCAACCGACCTCCAAAAAGGAGGAGGTTCTCAATTCGATTGTGTGTTCTGTTTTTTGTAGATTCGCAGATTGTAAACTGATTTTCATGATTCTTTTTTTTTCGATAGGGTATGCTCCATAGTTGGTCCCATAAAAATTTTATCTAAATCGGTGTAGTATACTTTATTAGAAAATTATAATGCAAAATTGTACTAATTTGTCGCGTGGAATTCGGTTATTGAACGTGTTTAGCGTTTTCAATTATTTGTCAATCAATTTCCGCATGTATATAAGATTGTCTTTTGAGAACGGCGCCATAGATTTGGCTGTTTTCTATGTGTTTGTAATTATCAGGACAAAGTTTGTATATGCGCTTACAAACTTCAATTTCTACTAAATTAGCAGCCACAAATTTAAATTTCTACTAAATTAGCAGTTTCAAACTTCAATTTCTACTAAATTGGCAGCTATGTCGTCCTGAGGGCCATCTAGGAACCTAGTCAGTTAGTCTGTCTCGTCGCCAAATTGCAACATTTTAACAATGCATTAGCGATGACACATCAAACACGATCCAGCCTGCATTAGACTACGCAACTGATCTATTCCCTTTGGGAGGGTATGGGGTGATTGTGTCTTTATGCCTCGTTTGGAGTCTTTCCGTAATTTTCATTTCAATAGTCTGATATTTAGACGATGATGATGAGATAGAAAACTGCACAATTGATTTCTCCCTGCTGATTTTCACAATCCAAATGGTATAGATGTTAATTAATAAAAACAATATAAAAAATACTGTGTATTAGTTCTTCATTACAAGTTTATTATCATTAAGTATGTCACAGTTTGCAATGAAATTTTTGAAGGACGTCCACTGCTGGACAAAGGCCTCCTCCAAGGATTTCCACGACGACCGTTTCTGCGCTGCCCGCATCCAGCGGCTTTCCGCGACCTTCGCCAGGTCATTGGTTGTAGATAAATTGTTAATCACAACGATTTATTAACGATTTTTGATTTTTTCTTCTTTATTTCTGATTTGATCTTGTATCTTGCCAAATTTGAAATCTTGTATCTTGCCAAATTTGAAATCTTGTATCTTGCCAAATTTCATGATTCTACGTCAACGGGAAGTACCCTATAGGTTTTGATTTACTTGCAAGTATCAAAATATGAACTTTGTCCAATAATGGACGTATTTCGGCTAATGATCAAAATATATAACAAAAAAGGCCATGCTTATATTTCTTTAATTGCCATAATGTTTTAACAGCTACAAGGGACCATTAAACTTAGTATTTAATATTCATTTAAATCTGATGCCTCGACGAGTTTCCGAGAAAAAGGATCTTGACAGAGAGACGGACAAGGAAGTGATACTATAAGGGATCCATTTTTCTTTTTGTGGTACGCGTAACCCTAAAAACAAACAGGAAAGACATCTAAACACAGCACAGAATACTACAGACACGTTACAATAACACCTGTTGAGGTGATTGCTGAATCTCAGAGGCGTATTTAAGAATCCGGCGCCCCGGACACAAAAAAAAACCGCCCGTCCAAGTGACAAAAAACCGGCCAAGTTAGCGCGCTAAGAGTTCTGTACTGCCGCACGATAAACGTCACCTTACTGTAACCTTCTGTTTGCATGTTGGAAGTGGTTCGTCACCCTTATTACCGATAGTCCGACTCGCGCTTGGCTAGCTTCATCATTTTTAGGTGAACCAAACGAATCCCTAAAAAAGTTCTACTATGACTTTTTCTACTAAGAGTTTTTTCTACTACTACTGGCGAAAGAACAACCGAAAAAAGACCGCCCCTCATCTCTTGCCGCCCCGGGCCAATAGGGTAAATACGCCTCTGCTGAATCTGTAGGTAGATACGGAGTACGGTAGACTGTCAACTGTTCAGCTCTGTGATTCTACACCCTTTAGGGTGGGGCTATTGGAGCTTCAAGAGCAGAGTATTTGGCTACTTAGTAATAATTTATGATTTAGTTTCAATTTGGGATATTTTTTCAATTAATTGTGCTGAAAACACAAATAGTACAATTTCAATTATATGCAGTTAAGCTTATAACCACCTCTGTGGCGTACTGGTTAAATGAAAAAAAATGGATGATGCTGACTAAGAAATTGCGATATGGACGACCTGTGTAGACACTTGACAGACTACTTATTGGACGAACTGTGTAGACACTTGACAGACTATTTATTGGAAGAACTGTGTAGACACTTGACAGACTACTTTTGCACGAACTGTGTAGACACTTGACAAACTAATTATTGGACGAACTGTGTAGACACTTGACAGACTACTTATTGGACGATCTGTGATTTTGACAAATCGCGTAATGGACCAACAGCTTACAAATTTCTAGCTTGCAGATTCATAATCAAAACACACTAAAAATTAAAAGAAGTTAAAGAAAAGAGTTTTAAATTCCCTCTTAGAATTACTTTGTAACGTAACATGAAACATTCGTCACAGCAGCCGGCAGAAGTCCATCACTGCTAAGGATGTCCACAACGACGGTCTTGCGCTGTCTGTATTCAGCAGCTTCCTGGTGATCTTCATCAGGTCGTTGACCGAGTAAGAGGCCTGCCTGCCCTTCGTCTACCTATGCGCGATCGCCACTTGAGAAATTAACTACCCCAATGGACATCGTCTATTCTACGAGCTCTGTGGGCCCACTACTATTTAAGTTCAGAAATTCTGTGAGCTATTTCGATTACTTTGGTTCTCCGACGATCTCCTCAATTCTGACTCGATTATGGAAGGAAACTCCGAGCATAGCTCACTCTATCAGCGTTCATCATATCATCTCATATACGTCCTCACCGAGGGGCCCGAGCCTACTCTTAATTAGGGCGATCGGGCCTTAGTCGACCATCGCGGGCCCAGTGCGTGTTGGTCGACTTCATACACAACCGTCGAGTTTTTTCGCAGGCACAGGCTTCCTCACGATGTTTTCTTTCATCGTAAGAGCGTAGGATAAACGTATAAATGAAACCGAAATTCGAAAACACATTGGTACGTGGCAGGAGTCGAACTACGACCTACCGGACAGGAGACAGCGGCCCTAGCCGTTATGCCACCGACGCGACGCACTCAGCTTTACACATACAATCAATTCAAATGACGCGTAAACGTTTGCTTTCAAAGAAATATTTAAAAAAAAACGAAACCCAATCGAAACTTGAAAGCATTCGTTAATTCATTAAAACAAATCAGTTATGAACACAAATAACTAGTTGCAGATGCTGCATACAATGTTTACAAAATTAATTCTGTTGTCGAAATTAGTCCATCGTCAAACATTTGTTAGGAAATTTCACTTTTCATCATCATCATCATCATATCAGCCACAAATCGTCCACTTTTACCAACTGCAAATAAAGTTACAAATTATGGCAAGTTCACGGCACAATTTTCTTTGTCTTTGGCATGAACTTTAAATTTGAAGCTGTATAGATGATTTTTGTTTGTGTCGGAGCTCAAGTTAATCTGGTTGTCACGAGTTAATGAGCATTTAATAACAGGCGTTTTTCGCTTTTGTTCGACACACGGCATCGTCCGTACATTTCAGATGCGACCCTTCAGGCTATTTCTTATTTAAATCGTAGAGTAACTCTTCCTTATTCTTCTTAAATACTTACTAACATATAATAAGGATCGTTTTACTAACAATACTATGAATTTGTAGTGATCTGAAATAAAACTATTATTCTATTCTATTTTATTAAATGATAGGTATTATGGGACTTCAAAATTATAATTTAACTCTTCGTGAAAAATCATTGCAGTATACCTACTTAAATTTTTACTTGCTTCCTTCCCGTTGCTGTCTATACAGGGTGCAACAAAATTGGTGTAAGTTCCGTTAACTGGGGGTTCTACTCGTCATACTGAACAACTTTTTTTCTACAAGGTTTCTGAAATCGCAAAAAAAATTTTTGAACTCTTCATATAAAACGATTACCAATTTTGTGCATTTTTGTATGGATCGGCGAATTTTTTTTTTGCGAATTGACCACGAGTTCGTTTGGAAAAGTTGTTCAGTATGATGAGTAGAAGCTCCAGTTAACGGGTCTTACACCAATTTTTTTACAGCCTTTATAAGTTTTTCTGATTTTTATGGCATATTTTAAATTATGTTTTTTTTTTCTTCACAATTGGTCAGCCCGTGGCATCATCTCATCTGATGGTAAGTAACGATGATGCCGAAAATGTAAGCGAGCTTACCAAGATTCCCCAACGCAATGGGGAACTGGCTATCTTATCTTCAATCCGGAGCACATCATTGTTGTTGGTATTGATGTTTGGCAGCAAGGAGTGCGATTCTCTGCCGGCGTCTGTATTCCCCGATTCCTATAATTCAGGAATCTTTGAGACGAGAATGAATAGGCACTATTTGAGCTTGCGTGTTACGTCCTCGGCTGCGTCAGCACTTACCACTAGGTGAGTTGCAACCAATAACACTCAAATTTAAAATTTAAAAAACTTAGATAACTTGGTGGTAGCAAGCCAGGCGGGCTTAAGAAATTCTCTTCCACCAACCAAACAGAGTCTAACAAAGTTAGAATCCGCCGGGAATTGAACCCGTGACCTCTTGACGTGAAGAGTGGTTAGCCGTTGAAGCGTTTTTAGTGTCAATGTTACGTAAAAACGTAAAAAAAAATATTTGTTTGCAAAAAAATTCAAAAAAAAGATTAAATTCATTTATGTAGATAAAAAGAAGATTTCATTAGCTTACTAGAACAGTAATTAGTTTTTGTAGGTTTTATACAAAAATACTGAGAAAATCTCGACTGACTCGCTGGCTCAGTGGTTAGTGCCCTTGACTACTGATCCGAGGGTTGTGGGTTCGATCCCCACCCAGGGCAAGCATTTGTGTGATGAGCAGATTTGTTTGCTCTGTGTCTGGGTGTTAAATATATCTATATATGTATGTATTTAAACGTATATAAGTATGTATATCAGTCTCTGGTAACCCATAACACAGGGAATCCTACTTTGGGGCCAGATGACCATGTGTAATTTGTCCCAGAATATTTATTTATTATTTATTTAATCTTGGATATCGGCAAAACGCCAAACGGACACACGTGCGGCGAAATTACTCTCCCTGCGTAAACCCCGGGGTGGCGCGTTCGATATCCCCACTTGAAGGGTTAAAACTTAGCCGATATATTGACGAAAAACATAAATTTATTACATTACATAGTTTGTTTCGTTGTCATGTTTTTTTCTTGCTACAGTTTAGTCAAAGAAAATACCGTTCAAAATTACTTGCTTTCCATTTATCAATCATCATCATAATCATCATCATATCAGTCGACCGACGTACACTGCTGGACATAGGCCTCCCTCAAGGATTCCCACGACGACCGGTTCTGCGCTGCCCGCATCCAGCAGCTTCGCTACGCTACGTTCTCCGATGCGCGGTCGCCACTCGAGAACTTTACTACCCCACGGCCATCTGTTCTACGTTCTATGTGCTCCACCCACTGCCACTTAAGTTAAGCAATTCTGTGAGAGCTATATCGGTTACTTTGGTTCTCCTACGGATCTCCTCGTTTCTGATTCGATCACGCAGAGAAACTCCGAGTATAGCACGTTTATATCAATATACTTACATATTTGATTCTTCTGAACTATCTCATCCACATTTACTAGCCGTTGTCTCTGAACCTGGACTACTCTGCAGAGCCAGGGACCTTTCAATCATTATTCGTTTACGGCATATAATTATTTGCTACGCATCCGAGGCCGATTCTATCTAGCTGATGAACCCTGCGGCGCAGAAACCCTCTTTTTTAATGTCGGGTATAAAAGAAAAAAAAGGCCCTTTTTAATTGCCGTAAGATATTTATTAATTTTGGACGAAGCCACGCGTTCACTGACAGCTGAAGGCTCGAATTTTTATGCTTTGTGCATTTGAATTTGTGAATATTATGTTTTTTTCATTTTTTGGTGCAACATGGATCCTTTTGCAACGACGCGGGTCAATTTGGGCGTCGATTGAAAGAGAAACTAGAAAGTTTAATATGTATATGTCACGGCTAAAGGTGGGTGCGAACATAAACTTAAGATTAGCCGGCTAAAGGTGGGTGCGAACATAAACTTAAGATTAGCCGGCTAAAATTCACCCAGGAGGGGGGGTAGCTTCGCGATATATAGATAATGTTTCAGGACAAATCGCACACGGTTCATCTAGCCCAGTGTTTGCCAACCTGTGGTCCGCGGACCCCCGCGGGTCCGCAGTCTCATCTCTGGACTATTTAACAATAAAAATAAATGTTTTATAACCAAAAGTCTCGTAATAGCTACGCTTAACTTGCATTGGAATCCGATTTGAGATTACGACTAAGTGGTAATATCTACCCTAATATCTCTAATTTAGTTGCAAAAAGCAACACCAACGTTAAAATTAAAGTATTGTTTATAAAAAAGTGATGACTTACGGAACTGAGACATAGTCGCTTACTATGGGCCTCATAAGAAGGCTCAAGGTCACCCAAAGGGCAATGGAGCGTGCTATGCTCGGAGTTTCTCTGCGTGATCGAATTAGAAACGAGGAGATCCGCAGGAGAACTAAAGTAACCGATGGGGCAGTAAAGTTCTCGAGTGGCGACCGTGCACCGGAAAACGTAACGTAGGCAGGCCTCCCACGCGGTGGACCGACGACCTGGTGAAGGTCGCGGGAAGCCGATGGATGCGGGCAGCGCAGGACTGGTCCTCGTGGAAATCCTTGGGGGATGCCTTTGTCCAGCAGTGGACGATTTTCAGCTGATATGATGATGATGATTATAAAAAGGTATTGTTTTGTATTTGCAGTATTTAACTAAATGGTCCTTGAAAATTGTGCTTGATTTCCTAGTGGTCTGTGGCTAAAAAAGGTAAGGAAACGCTGATCTAGCCCCAAAATAGGATTTCATGTACTATCGGAACTAGAGACTTATTATACCTCCACATTCTTATACCTATCATCATCACATCAGCTCATATGATGTGGTGGTCCCCACTCCCCTTAAGACTAGCCTTATGTGCCTTAGCTTGCTGAAGCTGCTGGAAGCGGAACACACACGAGACACAATGTATCGTACCTAATAGTCTAGTATCGGCTCATCTTCATTCCCTCCGAGGAGCTCAATCTCCATCTAATTTCCGTCTCTGGAAGTCTTAACAGTTGCATGCAATGGGTACAAAATAAAATGACTTGATTGAGTCTAAAAATTAATTATGAATTTATTTGACTCAAATTGTGGAGAAACCTTTTTTTTATATAGGCGTAAAACTCCACGTTACATTGCTTAATTTGCGCTATTGTTTTGTTAATACAAAACTTTCAATGCAGAAGTTACATTGATTTCAGCTCTATATTTTATAGAGCTATTTATTCTAGCATTTAACAGTACAAATTTGATATTATAATAGAATTATACAAGTCCTGTGTGATATCGCTCATTAAATTATGGATGTATATAAATTTGTATTAAATTTGTCTACATAAAGTAAGGTTACTCAAGATAAAGTAGACTTATGGCAGCAACGAAAAGGTAATATAAATATTTTAGATTATACATTTCCGTCAAGCCAACAATACTACAACCACTGTACACTTCTGTAACTTACGGGGAGCCTTGGACTTTAATTTGACTACTCAAATTTGACAACCAAAGAGTACACAACTTTACAGCCGTAAGTGCGTCTGGCAAGTCTTTATTACTTAAGTTACATTTTTATAAAGACTCACATATTATTATTATTATTCTGAACAAGGTTTTAGGTTATAGCGAGCCCTGACTTCTCGCTAGTTCCGGTCTTTCAAGAGTACAATTAGTAAGTATAAAACCACATGGGTATTGAACACTACAGCTAGCAATAACCATATCTGCTAGTGTTAGATACGACTTGTGAATAGTCAGGCTCAACCAAACTAAAATCATACGTATTCTGTCTTATGAATATTGTTTAAGATGATAGTTAGATTCATTAGCACAAAACAAGATTATTTAGTTAATCACACAGAATCTATCTTCACAATACTTCGCAAATATTATAGAGGTTGTGAGCATTTTAACTGAGGGAGAATTAAACTAAAATGACATACGGAACAAGTCCTTAATGTAACGATTCTGTGAGATTATTTTGCAATCAAGCAAGAAGCAAGCGTTAAACATACCAAATTCCAGTCTCGCCAAACACATCGCGCTTTTATTTTCAATCACTTCACTCAGAACCAAACTCAGGGCTCTTTCCCCGTCAGGAGACGACCGGCGACCCCTAGCCTCTGCCCACGTGTCCCTGTCCGTCCCGCTGACCCTCAGGCGCAGCTCTTAAAAACCACATTACTCCCGTCGCATTCGCACACATGTACGCCCAATCGTTCTTTCTCTTTCTGTCTCGTACAACTCTTCTTTTGTTAGTTCTCTGAATCATTCTTCACACAGTCTAACGCATATAATTGGCAACATCGCAAGCGTCGTGCACATGTTAGAATAGATAAGAATGGCAACCTCGCCGTTTCTCCAGGAATAATAATTCATCCGTCTTAACATCTAATTATTCTAGGGTTCCGTGCGGTTCTGAAATAAGGATGGCGTTTCTGGCCATCACAATACGTCCCCGAGGGGCTCGAGCCTACCCTGAATTAGGGCGATCGGGCGTCAGTCGACCACGCAGGCCCAATGCGGGTTGGTCGACTTCACACACAACCTTAGAGTTTCTTCGCAGGCGTGTGCAGGTTTCCTCGCGATGTTTTCCTTCACCGTATAAGAGCGTCGGATAAACGTACATATGAAATCGAAATTCGAAAACACATGGTACGTGGCAGGATCGAACTACGACCTCCCGGACAGGAGGTAGCGGCCCTTGCCATTTCGCCACCGACGCTGTATTGTATTACTAACAAAAAATATTTTAAAGACTACATTATTTTAAAAGTGAGCTTATGTCATTTATTACCTTCGTGATATGCATTAAACCGACTTCAAAAAAAGAGAAGGTATATAATATATTTTTTTGTGTATGGTTTTTACGAAGTAACCCTATTTCGATACTTATTTTATGCTTCAAAGTTGGTCCCATATAAATTTTACCAAAGTCGGTTTAGTGATTTTTAAATAAAATTAACAAAAACATCAAAATGTATCAAAATTGTAGTGGCTGCGGTTGTTTCCAAAGTGTTCACGTGGTCAATTATCAAAGAAACTTTTTTGTACATAATTTGGAATCTATAAATTACTAGCTGTTTCCCGCGGCTTCGCCCGCTCCGATCCCAGTGAACAAGTTTCTCTATACCTATTCTCAGACCTACGGAATATACACAGAAAATTTCATGGAAATCCGTCCAGCCGTTTCGGAGGAGTATGGCAACTAACACTGTGACACGAGAATTTTATATATTAAATAAAAAAGATTATATTTTGAGTCGATTAGTCATAACTTTTGACCGACTTCAAAAAAGGAGGAGTTTCTATATTTCACTGTATGGTTTGAATGTATGTTTACTGATTTCTCTGTCATTTGTGGACTGATTTTCAAAATTATTTTGTTAACGAAGCTTTAAATGTTAATTTTTTATTCGTATGCACTAGACCATATCAGCCGAAGGACAACCACTGCTGGACAAAGGCCTTCCCCAAGGTTCTGCGCTACCCGCATCCAGCGGCTTCTCGCGACCTTCACTAGGTCATCTGACTCGGTGCCTCAGTGGTTAGTGCTCTTGACTAATAATTCGAGGATTGTGGGTTCGGTCCCCACCCAGGGCAAACATTTGTGTGATGAGAAGATTTGTTTGCTTCGTGTCTGGGTGTTAAATATCTATATAATACTAGCTGTCCCGGCGAACTTCGTACCGCCTTACATTACATTACACTGCCCTGCCCTACCCTACACTACCCTACACTACACTACACTACACTACCCTACCCTACCCTACCCTACATACACTACACTACACTACCCTACCCTACACTACTCTACACTACCCTACACTACACTACCCTACCCTACCCTACACTACCCTACCCTACACTACCCTACCCTACCCTATCCTATCTCTCAAGTTGGATCGAACTGCACATGGTGTGCGAATTTTATTATAATCGGTTAAGTGGTTTAGGAGTCCATTGAGGACAAACATTGTGACACGAGATTTATATATTAAGACTAGCTGTCCCGGCGAACTTCGTACCGCCTTACATTACATTACACTGCCCTGCCCTACCCTACACTACACTACCCTACCCTACACTACCCTACCCTACCCTACATACACTACACTACACTACCCTACCCTACACTACACTACCCTACCCTACCCTACACTACCCTACCCTACACTACCCTACCCTACCCTATCCTATCTCTCAAGTTGGATCGAACTGCACATGGTGTGCGAATTTTATTATAATCGGTTAAGTGGTTTAGGAGTCCATTGGGGACAAACATTGTGACACGAGATTTATATATATTAAGACTAGCTGTCCCGGCGAACTTCGTACCGCCTTACATTACATTACACTGCCCTGCCCTACCCTACACTACACTACCCTACCCTACCCTACATACACTACACTACACTACCCTACCCTACACTACTCTACACTACCCTACACTACACTACCCTACCCTACCCTACCCTACACTACCCTACCCTATCCTATCTCTCAAGTTGGATCGAACTGCACATGGTGTGCGAATTTTATTATAATCGGTTAAGTGGTTTAGGAGTCCATTGAGGACAAACATTGTGACACGAGATTTATATATATTAAGATGTATGTATTTAAACGTATGTAAGTATGTTTATCAGTCTCTGGTTCCCATAACACAGGGGATCCTACTTTGGGGCCAGATGACCATGTGTGATTTGTCCCACAATATTTATTTATTTATCGGTCCACCGAGTGGGAGGCCTGCCTACTTAGTTTATACATAATAAAATAAAATAGTACCCACATCTCTGGAATACATCTCTCCTATCTTCTGCAAATTCAAAATTCCAGGACATTGTAATCCATATTCTCGACGATCGAAGCGCTAGGAGCCCCCGGAGCCCCGGAATCATGTCGCTCACTCCGCGGGTCGGTGTTTCGCTCGCGTAATTTTTATCGTCCTACCCGCATCTGAAAGTTCGGATTAATGACCCAGCGCGTCTAGTCATACGGTGCCGTTGGATGCCGTAAAAACGGTGCGCAATTCTGTTTTTGGGAGGCATGTGATGTGGCTTGATGGTGGATGAGGTAGTTTAGTTTTAGAAGTTTGAAGAACAACTTTTGTATACTTTTTACCGCCTCCGTAGCTCAGAGGCAAAGTTCACTGGCTTTACACAGGAGGTCGCGGGTTCGATTCCCGGCGGGGTCAATTGTAAGACTCGGTTTAGTTGGTGGTAGGGCATTTTCTAAGCCCGAGCTACAACCATCTTATCTAAGTCTTGCCGCCAAATATCAATGTTGATATCATTGGTGTGTTCTGGCATGAAGATAAGATAGCCAGTTCCCCATTGCGTCGGGGAATCTTGGTACAGCCTACAATACAACAACAGCCTGCATCAGCATGTAAATCTGAATCTGAAAATGATGACTTTCTTTTTTTTTGCACCCACCAAGGATACCCTTTAGCGGGAGGGAGGCGGTGAATCCTCATGAATACCCAGTACAGCCGTCTGCACACTATCGGTTAGATGATGACCATCATGGCCGGGGTTTTGCCGTAATCGCCAAGCAGTGTGCGATGTGGTGGCACAGGACGCGGAAAGTACTTACGCTGCTGCCTCCTCCGGTTCATCGGTTTAGCAGTTTTAGGCAAGGCAGGCATTGACTGGAACGTCTGGAACAGTTGTCCCTGTTTTTTTCTTTACATGGGAAGAGTAAAGACAGAATAACCACACTTTTGCACATTTCCATTTTTTTTTCGTTTCAATTAAAAACTACAATTAATTATAAAAAAGCCAACTGGCGTGTTGAGGTGTTGGGACTAATCGCCTAAAAGCATTCTACAGGCAAACCACTGATTTAAACCTCTAAATTTAGGTTTAAATCAGTCTGGTTTACCTGTAGAATGCAAATCTCCGTTTCAAAAGAGGTTTCTTTGACATATTTTTTTCTGTTTCTGCAACTTATAAATGAAAACGCTAAACACGTTAAAAAACCGACTTCCATCGCAACAACTTAGTACCTACATTTTTGCATTATTATTTTTGGTTTATGTTAATTTTCTAATAAAGTACTAAACCGATTTTGATAAAAATTATATGGGATCACACGGAAAGTACTAGCTTTCAAATAACAAAAAAAATTTTAAAATCGGTTCACCCAGTCAAAAGTTCTGAGGTAACACACATTAAAAAAAAACATACAGTCGAATTGAGAACCTTTTCCTTTTTGGAAGTCGGTTGAAAAGGTGAAGTCATTGAAATAAAGAATCAGGTTACAAAATATCGCTTTTATATGTTTTGTAATTGCTGGGAATAATCGAGATCCTTTGCGACCAAAGTTTTCAATACTTCGCCCTTCGTAAACAGAGTCAAATCTTTTTGAAATCACTCTATGTCTCCCACTACAAAAAACAAAAAAAACTTTATTTGTAAAACTGGCCGATACTTTGGTTTAATGTCTACAAATTAAAAAAAAAAAAACATTATCTTTAATATTTTTAGAGTATTAGCGATTTTCGCGGACCTCTATATTTTGGGGCATCTATCCCACATAGGGGATAGTTGCCTGATCCATGTAAATTACGTTTAAGATCTATGCCCCGCCGAGAAACAGGACATCTGCCCCGCAAAAACTTTGATCGCATATTGCCTTCCCATGCTATCGCACAGAGACATGAGACACGGTCAACTTAGTGGTAATTTGATAATCTTACGATAGATTAGTGAAATAGCATGCGATTCATACGCGAAACTAGAGTAATTACAATCGGGGCAACTGTACCCCTGGAGCAACTATACCCCTGGGGCAACATCCTGGTTTTATCCTATACGAAAAATGTGTCACATCCAAACTCCACGATCGCTTTATAGAGAGCCTTTAATTGCTCCCATCTTGATACGGTCGGTATATCGAGCGACAAAATGGGTTTTTCCCGGGCGGTAAACGAAATGACAACTTTGTATGGCGCATTATCGGATTTGCTACTGGTTTTTGTATGGTGAGTTACTATAATAATGTTGCATTTTGTTTTGCAGGATAGGGATATATTTTTGCAAAATAGTGTTACTAAATTCGGAGTAAAATGGCGATAGATATGTTTAGTTCATAGTTCATACTCGAACTTCATTTATTTATAAACAACTAGCTGTCCCGGCGAACTTCGTACCGCCTTACATTACATTACACTGCCCTGCCCTACCCTACACTACCCTACACTACACTACACTACCCTACCCTACCCTACATACACTACACTACACTACCCTACCCTACACTACTCTACACTACCCTACACTACACTACCCTACCCTACCCTACACTACCCTACCCTACACTACCCTACCCTACCCTATCCTATCTCTCAAGTTGGATCGAACTGCACATGGTGTGCGAATTTTATTATAATCGGTTAAGTGGTTTAGGAGTCCATTGGGGACAAACATTGTGACACGAGATTTATATATATAAGATTTACAAATTGTGTTTGAAATAACCTAAGCTAACATTACAACAAGTTTAAGTCAATAATAAAAATTTCAACACATATTAACAACAATAATAAAAAATATAAATGCATAAAAACCTGATATTAATTTTAATTTTAGTCTGCATTGTATTTATCTAGGATATAATCATTCACCGTATAATAACAGGCGTTATAAAGTTATGTAGAAACCAAAATGTTATTTATTTGCCTGCTTTTACCACCTCTGCGGCGTAATGGTTAAGTCACACATCAGTTACAGTTATCAGGAGGTCGGGTGTCGATTCCCGACGGAGTCCAACTTTGTTTGGAAAGTTAAGACTCGGTTTGGTTGGTTGAAGGGCATTTTCTAAGCCCGCCTGGCTAGCTAACCAGCTACAAACATCAATGTTAACCGGGCGAGCATGAGCCAGGGTATCTGATACCCTGGTAGTATTAAAAAAGTGTCGGTTTTTTTTATTTTTTGTCTGGCAACTCTAGCTCGCTCAGTAGCTGGAGCCAGTGGTGTGCGGGAGGGGATAGTGGTGTGATCGCAGTGTGGCGTGAGGCGCCGGCCGGAATATTCGTGTACGAACCTGTTTCGGGTATGTCACACCCTGCCTCATTTTTGATGTATTTTTTTTATGTATTATTTTTTAAATTATTTTATCAAGTTATTATTATTGTTTATTCTTATTTATAATTTATTTTGGTTGTGTTATTCTTTTCAGTTTTTCATCAGTTTGGAGCACGCAAAATTTAGGTGCCAAAATTGTACTGATCTTGATGGCAGTGATTAATCATATATTCAATTAATTAAATATAATTAAGTTTTTAAGAAGAGGATCTCATTATCTTTCAGTTTAAATTTGATTTATAGTACAAATAATTACTTTTTTGTTATAATTGTTGATTTTTGTAAACCTCTAAACTTTTGTTCCTATTATTTCATAGTATAAGAAAAACATGAATAAATAAAAATAATTTCATAAATAAAACTTCTCTTTCATTTAATTCTATTAAATAATTCATTATTTAACAACATACAATCGACAAAATAAAATAAAATTTAAATCAACTATATTATGGTACATTAAATTTTGGGTATGTCATACCCTGCCACACGCTTGATGTAATTTTTTTCCACCTCATGCTCGCCGGGTTAATAAAGCATTGATGTGTTTCGGCTTGAAGGTAAGATAGCCAGTTCCCCATTACGTTAGGGTTCAGATGCCTCCTACAATACATCAGATGATATTTATTAGAAGATTCAAGATCAGATCAAGCTAGACACTTTGGACTTTTTACCTTTCCGTTTTCCGTGCCATGTGCGTATGGGTTAGAATAGCACAACTAGGGTCACTGTCAAGGTTGGATCTGCTCTGGACCGTACCCGATATTTTATAAGCCCCGGCGCTGGCGGCATGCCGGCCGGTGCCATGCCGCCTAGTGTAAAAACGATAATTCTTATTCATTTTCTCCAAGGAACCTGTCAAACCGAAAAAAATATATGATTTTTGATTCTTTTCCTCCAACAAATTATAGATTAATTTTTGTTTCAGTATTTTTTAAAGACTAGCGTAGGCAGTACCCGTTCGGTGGACCGGAAGACCGGTGAGGATCCTTGGGGAGGCCTTTGTTCAACAGTGAACAGCGACGTTTTTGGGCAGAGATGATGATGATGTCATTAACATTACTTTGATCTTTAGCACACCCTGGACATTTAATACAACGGGCTAGAAATGACATTTCAAAAAACGAATGACGGAACAAACAAAATGGCGGCGAAATCCTATACGTTCGACAACCAATCTGTATCAATCTGGGTGACGAGGGGGTGAGGTCGCAATCTAGAGAGCGGCAGGGAGTGTCCATACTGTATACTGTTAGCACTAATATATAAGGTGTAACAATATTAGCTGAAACTATTTTAACTGGTGTTTCTACCCATGAAACTGATCAACTTTCCCCATGGAACCCAGTGAAATCGCAAAAAAAATTGGCTCTCCCATACTAACTCTTTCAGCTGACCAGCTAACTTAGTATGGGAAATTCAAAATTTTTTTGAGATTTGACTATGGGTTCCATGTGGAAAGTTGTTCAGTTTCATTGTTAGAAGCACCAGTTAAAATAGTTTCAGCAAATTTTGTTAGAAGTTATATATAGGTACTTTGTCTTTAGCTAAAATATAACGGTCACTTTACATACGTTTAATCTAAAGAGATGAGACGATGACGAAGTACCAAAAAGTTTTGTTAGATTAAAAATACAATCTCACATAGCTCTCAAATAGAGCAGCATTAGGGCTCCTCCGGCCCTTAAATTAGCAACTCGATTCACGATGTTTGAAACATCGAATGAAATAGCTTGGAAATAAAGTTATTAACAGCTAGTACTGCAACGTGGTTGTTACGTCAATCGCTGCGGGCGAATCGTGCGAAAATTGTAAATAAAATAAGAAAAATTTCCAAAAAGAAAGAAAACAAAATCATTTTATATTGTTTTGTTAAGAAGACATAAATTATGATAATGTTTCGATTAAGATTGCAGCAGTTCTATGGTTACAACAAAAAAAAAGGGTGCATTAGGATATTTTTTTCTTTTGTTCTGTGTATTAAAATAGAATTCAAGGAAATCAGAATCACTCCTCATATCCCTAGATCATTATATCCTTAATTGAAGTTAAAAGTGGTTACGAAGTTGGTTGTTGGCGTCGATATAATCCTTAAAAACTCAAATGAAACAACACTCATACTGGCCAACAAGAAAAATTAATATGCTAAAAAACACAAAACATCAATCGAATCAATGAAGCGTGCCATAGTGCATCTCTTTCCAATAGCCTCGCCTAATCACTCCTAACCTTTGGTAGAGGAAGACAGGTATACTTCGGAAGGATCGAAGCAAGCCACGCCCCCTCGATCGATCTGATAATAAGGCCTGCGTCCGCGCAGATTTCAATCTTGTCATGACTTGATGTTTTCATGTTATAGGTACTGCGTGCTTTCTGTTTTCGTATTAAAATTATCTTTATTACCCCATCCGTGGGAGTTTAATATTAACTCTTCTTTAAAATTTAAGAGGTTTATTGTTGGGATCATAATTTAATTATGCACGATTTAATGGTTTTACGTGATTCCGTTGTTAACTTTAACTGTAGGTAAGTAAGTCGTTGACATGGCGGATTCTTTATATAAAGATATTATCTAAGTATGTTCATAGTAGGTACTTTCTGAAAATATTACCTATTGTTTATTATTTACAGCATTATAACAAAATTGGTGTAGGTCCCGTTAACTGAGGGTTCTACTCGTCATACTGAACAACTTTCTCCAAGGAACCCATAGTAAATTCTCAAAAAAAAATATTTTGGACTTCTACTAACTAAAATTCACAAAATCGGTCGATCAGCTGATCGATTTGTATGAAGAGTAAAACATTTTGTTTACGTTTTCACCAAAGTCGTAGAACAAAAGTTGTTCAGTATGATGAGTAGAAGCCCCAGTTAACGGGACCTACACCAATTTTGTTACACTCTGTCTAAACAATGTGCATAAAATAATAAAATCGCCATTATGTAATACTAAAAAATCGAATTCCTTTATTTTGGTTTTGATCGTTTTAAAAATAAATTCTTAGCTTCCAACCTGCCACACAAATAACTTTTGTAATAGTTCTGCTACTCATCGTTAGATGTCGCTACGTACAACATTTTAGAGTTTCTACTCTTGCGCATACCCAACACACGTTTTACTAGTTTGCTTTGATAATTTATAATTAAGTAAAGATACATTCCTCATTTCAAAACTTTCATTATGTAAGTATTTATTTTAGACTAGCTTTTGCCCGCGGCTTCGCCCGCGTTTACATCGTTTTTATGACTGTCTTTAAGGGTGATTAGTAAATTATGCCGTTTTCCACCTATTTGACCATCTCTGTGCAAAAAATTACAACAATCCATTAATCCGTTGCGATGTAAAATAAATTAACCAAAATAAGAGGATTTTTTAGTTCCCTCAGGAACTGCATCAGATTATGCTATTTTACTGGGATAAAAAGTAGCTTATGTCCTTCCCCGTGACATAGGCTACCTGAATGCAAAATTTTGTCAAGATTGGTTGAGGTGTAAAAGCGTGAAAAGGTAACAAACAAATTAACAAACAAACAAAGACATTTTACATGACCGACTCGGTGGCTCAGTGGTTAGTGCCCTTGACTACTGATCCGAGGGTTGTGGGTTCGATCCCCACCCAGGGCAAGCATTTGTGTGATGAGCAGATTTGTTTGCTCTGTGTCTGGGTGTTAAATATCTATATATGTATGTATTTAAACGTATATAAGTATGTATATCAGTCTCTGGTAACCCATATCACAGGGAATCCTACTTTGGGGCCAGATGACCATGTGTGATTTGTCCCAGAATATTTATTTATTTATTTATTCATTTTCACATTTATAATATTAGTAAGGATAAGGATTACCAATGCTTCACATTATTTTTTTATGATCGATATTATGTATATCAGTATAAGAAGACCTACATAAAAACTTTATGAATAGCGAAACTCGGATTTCTTACGGAATCTCTTTTCGCCAAACTCATTTTAAAAATAGGTACCGATTCATAGTTTATCTATGGCCAGTTTTATTTTATTTTATTTATTTTACAAAAGAAACAAAACCCATACAATTCCTCTTAGGAGAGATCTTACCTGCTCCCATCACCAATAATTCGATTTTAATAGTAGCATAAGGGAACGGAGCTATAAAATACAAGACCAACATTACTATCATCATAACGAATGATTACTTCAATGATGTTCAATAAGTCAACGTTGATGCAGCATCGCCTTTTGGTTTATTTTCTCGATAAAGCATTAACTGCGCCAGATGGTGTGTAATTATAGCTTTACATGTTGGAGATGGAATGTCATGTAGGTAAAATATTTCTTTGTAAATGTTTTGTTCGGATCGTACGATCTGTTTTTGTTTTTTCTTTGCCAGGGTTGGATGTCTGTCTATCACAGTGACTTATATATTACTGGCGTAAGGACCCGGTCAACGCGCGCGACTAATGCTCCCAGCGAATTGGTGCGAAAATCTAAAGTTTCGCACACTCGTGGCTCAGTCCGGGTGTTGCCGGTGGTCCACCTGTTTGGTTCACCTGGGTGGATCGTCTGCGGGAAATTGTACAGTGCGATGGAAAGATATTTCATATAGAAATGCCTTATTGTGTTGTTAGAGGCTGTAAAAATCATAAAAGGAAAGGCTAAAAAGAAACATGGGATGTTGTATCATCGTTAAGTAACCTTACATTGTATTTTTTCTTGTAAACAAATTAAATAAACAAATTTTTAAAGCGACAATTCTACCAAGGTTATTTTAACGCGGCACTGACGTCAACTCTCGCCCACGCTAGTTCGTACGAGTTATGTTAGATGGCGCTACTTTTTGCTTGTATCAAGAAAATCTGAGTAAAATATGGAGACGGGTGGTGGATCCTTCTGTTAAAATCTGTGGTCTATCATTATGATTTCATTTAAAATTAACTACTATAGTGTCTCAGAAAACTACTCAAAGTTTACATATAAGCACTAAGAGTTCTTAGTTAATTACGGTTGGTTAGGCTTCTAACTTAGATTATGTCTTTATTACCAGGTAAAGGGTATTGTTATAAGGTATAACTGCCTACGTTATCCTTCTCTTCGTTTGTCTGTCTATCCAACATTTAATAGGCTGTATCTTTGTAACCGTAATAGTTATCTCGCTGAAATTTTTACTTGTTGTTCTGGAAGATTCACCTGAAAATAATGAAAATATACAAAAAGTTAAAAATAAAAGTTGCGAGGGGCACAATAACCGTGTTTTTTAAGGTTTGTCGTCCCCTCCAATAAATGTGTTTTTTAAAAGCTTTTTGTTTTTGCTTTCTCGTCAAGCGTGTAACTTGGTATGATTTTTTTTATGTAACACGAAAGCTCAAATAGTGCGTATTAACTCTCGTCTTGAAGATTCCTAAATTATATGAATCGGGAAAAACAGACACCGGAAGGGAATTCCACTCCTTGGCCGTTCGCATGATGAACGAAGAAACAAAAGTTATAGTGGTTATTCTGAATTAACACATAAATACTAATAAACTGGCCATTAGTCTCATACCTAGTTGTGCTAAGGAATCCCAACTGAATAATAAAAACAGTTCTGTCGCTTGCGTTGATGTCTTTTAATTGTAATGTATACAAGGTACACAGGCCAGCACATCAAGATAGACACTTTGGACTTTGTACCGTTCTTATGCCGTATGCGTATGGCTCAGAATTGCACTACGGTGTCTAGCTTGATGTGCTGCCTCTGCACCTATCATTGTTTGTATGTGGAGAGGGAGATTGTACGGAACTCTCGGTGTGCGATTCCAACTCCCTATTTTACATCACCCATGCCTTTTGTATTTGGATGACACCTGAAGTAACCAAATTGTATCTACTTGATAGCTTATTTTCATTTTTATCATCTAAGAGTGCATCATCATGTCCCTAGCCTGTTATTTAGGGTCTCACTTATCTTCTTTTTTCGCCCTTTTTAGGTGTTTATGTATCAAGTAATTTTTCAGTCTTCATGGTCACTGTTTCTTCACATCATCTTGAAAATTTCTTGTGTCAACCCTATTTTACTGTCTATAAACTGACCTAATCTACTTCAGCAAAAAACATAGCACTTTAGCCGAAGCTTTGGCGGACTTCTTGTGGGTACTCGAAACACAGCATACACGTTTTTATTTCTTTATCCTATGCAATAAACACAAAAATTATACTTTTTTGATTAATACACTATCAATATTATACATCAAAAACCACAAAATGTTGTTTTTCGGTTAATTAAAGTAAAATTATAAGCTGAACGCTACAAACTCCCGCCACAAAGTCCCACATTTTATCTAATTGGAGTTAAATTAATATATCTATCATCTGCATAAAATTATCAGCTTATTCGATTATAATCGTTTTAAACTTAATATCGATTCGTGACGTAGTATAATTATACACATGTGACTTTTAGAATTGCACATTATAACCCGGATGAATGTGGTATCATAAACTTATTGGATGTAACTACAGGTAACCCACCTATACAAATTGAGATCATTATCGTGTCCGGTTGATTACATGCACGATCTGGGATCAACATACAAAAGGACTTTGTCTGGTCTTTGATGATTTAGATTTTAATAAATATTCCAAGCATCAAGAAAATAATACAATACCAATATACATTATTGCATCACAACATTAAAAAAAACCGGCCAAGTGCGAGTCGCACTCGCTTAAAGTAGGGTTCCGTAGAAATGGCGGTTTAGCTGGTTAGGCTTGATAGGCGGCCTTATTGCTAGGTAGCAATTTTTTCAAGATTCAAGGTATTTACTCAAAATATATGTAAGTTACACTCTTTTTGATAGTCATAAAATAAAAATAACTTTTTTTTTTAATTAAAAATTTGAGTGCGTTTGGCTGCAACTCACCTGATGGTAAGTGATGATGCAGTCGAGGATGGTACACGCAGACTCAAATAATGCCTATTCACTCTTGCCTTGAAGATCCCCAAGTTATAGGAATCGGGAAACACTGACGCAGGCAACATAATTTAATTTGTGAAAAATCAAGAAATAACACTTGACTTTAACAAAAATTAACATTTTTAATCTGAACATTTCGCAAGCGGCACCAAAACAATAGAAAACAATTCGTAGTTTTTAAAGACCTATTCAACCCACACAATAGGATATGTCAACAAAAATAAAATAAAAAACGACTAAGTGCGAGTCAGAATGGTACACAAAGGGTTCCGTACCATCATACTAGATGGCGCTAGTTTCTTCATGGTAAAAAAAAACAGGTTTTTTGTATGGAGACCCCCGATATTTTTTTCTTTTTCTCAAATTTTTAGTAAATGGTTGTTATAGCAGCAACATAAATACATCAACTGTGGAAATTTCAGCTTTCTAGCTATCACGGTTCATGAAATACAGCCTGGTGGCAGACGGACAGACAGACAGACAGACGGACGGACAGCGGAGTCTTAGTAATAGGGTCCCGTTTTTACCCTTTGGGTACGGAACCCTAAAAATCACCCACTCTTTACAAGTAGGGAAAGCACCCTAATTTTTTTAATGATTTTATTATACCACTTTGTTGGCGTGATTATTTTGTATACGCATACCAAATTATACAGCTTTTTAGTACCTAATAGTCTTTGAGCTAAGCCTTGTTGGCTATGAAAACCTAAAAAGGTGAAAACTACATTTATCATCATCATCATTTCAAGGATTTCCACGACGAACGGTCCTGCGCTGCTCTCATCCATCGGCTTTCCGCGATCTTCACCAGGTCGTCGGTCCACCGCGTGGGAGGCCTGTCTACGCTACATTTTCCGGCGCGGTCGCCACTCGAGAAATTTACTACCCCAACGGCCATCTGTTCTACGAGCTGTGTGCTCTGCCCATTGCCACTTCAGTATAGCGATTCTGTGAGCTATGTCGGATACTGTGGGTCTCCTGCGGATATCCTCGTTTCTGATTCGATCACGCAGAAATTACATAATATTATAACATGTAATTTGTAAAAATAAAAAAAAAACAATCATTAGTTAATAACGTCAAAATACAATCATTGATATAAAATAAATTATGTCTTGGGAACATGAAAACAATATGGCACGAGAAGTTATACATTAAAATCATTCAATGTCATTAATGCCTTTGACAAGAGTAGGCCAGTTCACACGGACAGCTCCCGGTCACGAGTATAACGCGAGAGTCAGCCATCGCTCCCCTCAACCATATTAGAGGTAAAGGAACGACTCGGTTCCCGACGGACAGCAAAGTTTGCGAGTTGCGATCGCGCACCGCAAAACGTAGCGTAGGCAGGCCTCCCACTCGGTGGACCGACGACTTGGGGAAAGAAGCAGGAAGCCGCTTGATAACGCAGGACCGGTCGTCGTGGAAAGCCTTGAGTACGTTAGTACTAATGTATAGGGTCTTAACAAAGGTATGCACTTATTTTTAACTGGAGCTATTACTCATGAAACTAAACAACTTTCCCTAAAAAACCCATGGACAATTCACAAAAAAATATTTGAAAGTTGTTCAGTTTCATGAGTACAAGCTCCAGTTAAAAATAAGTGCATACCTTTGTTAGAACCCTGTATATAAGGTCTAACAAAATTAGCTGAAACTATTTTAACTGCTGCTTCTACCCATAAAACTGAAGACTTTCCCCATGGAACCCATAGTTAAATTGCAAAAAAATAAATGGCCCTCCCATACCAACTCGATCAGCTGATCAGCCAACTTAGTATGGGAAGTTCAGTTTCATGTGTAGAAGCACCAGTTTAAGTAGTTTCAGCTAATTTTGGTAGACCTTAATATATTATATACTTTGCCTTGGCATTTGTCCAGCAGTGGACGTTTTTCGGCTGATATGATGATGACGATGATGATGAATAGGATAACCAACAGGTTATCCTAAACGTACATATTAACTTCCTTATTTGGAAATTCTATGTAACTCGAATCTTACATGGTGCTCTAAAATCAATCAAGCTCAGCCAATAAAATAGACATACATACTTAATATATATGGTGAAAAAAATTGGTATAGATCTAATAAGAAATTATTTTATTTGACATTTTTCTTTTTAATTCTATCTTTATTTTAATTTTTGGATTTTCTCTTTAGGTCATATTTTAAAAATAAAATATTTATAGGTTTTTTTGCAAAAAATATGTACAAATAACTACAAATGTATACTAGCAAAGGTACAATGTAACTGATAAAATAAAGTTGTTTACAATTTCATACAATAAGTCATCAATTTTACAATATTTTTTAAATGGTGGTGCTTAAACACCCATTTTAGTCACAGTGGGTTACGTAATTTAATAGCTATTAAAGGTTCATATGGGTTACCGTGTTTAACTCAAAAAAGTGTTTAACACAAAAAAAAAATATCTGGACCTAACGCTAATCAAAATGTTAAAGCCTTTTTCTTCCAATACTGTAAACCACTTTTAGATTATAATTATGCTCCCCCAACTCAAGCTTTGAATCGCTTCATCGATTAATCTTTTCACCCGCTACCAAATTCCACATGTCATAATGTCATATTCGGGACCCAAAAAGCTGAGCCCCTCAATAAGGGCGATTGAAGTTTCGATTATTGGAAATACATCAATAAAGATTGGAGGTTCGCGGTAAAGATGATACACTCTCACCGTTATAATATATTTTTAAATAATAACATAACACTAAACCAAGGCACGTCAAGCCTTTCGTGATGGCTTTAAGATGACTCAATCCGAGCAGTTATTTATTATTTACTTGCAAAAACTTCTCTTTTAACGTCGAAGTCGTATAGAAGATTACCAAGTTTACCTAGGGAGCGAATTCTTTGAATCCAGAACAGAGCAAAGGATTCTTAAGTAGAAATCTGAATGCAACTTATAAATAAGAACAGTACGTTTATTAAGGCGAGGCATCCATTAGAACAGTTGTCTCTGTCTTTTTATTTACGTGTAAAGAGTAAAGAAAATAACCACTCTTTTGCACTTGAGTTTGGACTAAAGGAATAAGAAAAATTTAGAGGTATTACTAAATCGGTCTGGTTTGCCTGTAAGAAGAGTGCAAATCTCTGTTTTAAGGCTTTAAGATGCCTCAATCCGAGTAGATTGGTACGCGTTAAAATAATATCGAACTTAAGTCTATTCATTTTAAGTTCAAATCAATGCGGCGGTTATGTTGAGACTGAACGCCCGATTCTTGATTTTTACATATTTTTATTACTTTTCTTCACTTTCAAATAAGTTTTCAAATAATGTGTTCAAATAAAATGAAAGGTTTTAAAGTCAGCGATTTTTGTGTGTTGGTTTCATTCTACATAAACAATTTGTTTTCAAAAAATTTCGCAATTAATGCAAAAAACACTATATTAAAGTACATATTTTTCATCAAAACTGGCAATATTTTTAAAATTATTGTATTCAATTAAATCAATTTTTTATTACTTTAAATATATAATATATTTTTTCCATACTGATAGCTTTACACAGACTTTCAATAATTTAAATTGAATATTGTCATTTGACCCATCTTAAGGTCTTAAGGCGAGGCATTTATTGGAACAATAGTCTCAGATTTTAGGGTTCTGTACCCAAAGGGTAAAAACGGGACCCTATTACTAAGACTCCGCTGTCCGTCCGTCCGTCTGTCTGTCTGTCCGTCTGCCACCAGGCTGTATTCCATGAACCGTGATAGCTAGACAGTTGAAATTTTCACAGATGATGTATTTCTGTTGCCGCTATAACAACCAAAACTATAAATTAGAAAATGTGAAAAAGAAGAGGGATCTCCATTAAAAAAACGTGTTTTTTTAAAACATAAAGAAACTAGCGCCATCTAGTATGATGGTACGGAACCCTATGTGTGCGGTTCTGACTCGCGTTGGCCGGTTTCCTTCTTTACTTGGAAAGAGTAAAGAAAATAACTACACTTTTGAACTTATTCATTTTTTTTTTGTTTCAATTAAAAACTGCAATTAATATTGAATTTAATAGCATATTGAAGTGTATGTTTAGACCAAGCGACTGAAAAAAATTTAAATAAATAATTTTACTTAAATCGGTCTGGTTTACCTGTGGAATGCAAATCTCTGTTTTAAAAGAGGTTTCTTTGATATGTTTTTTTCTGTTTTAAAAGTTAACGAATCGTGTTTGTGCAACTGACAAAATGAAATCATTGAAATGAAGAATCAGTTTACAATATTTTGATATTTCACTTTCATATGTTTTGTAATTGCGGAGAAAAATCGAGATCCCCGCGACCAAAGTCTCCAATGGGCGGTAATATTACAGATTTCGTTATATTTGACGTCAATTACTCCTAAACGATAGAAAACCCAAGGTTGAAAAAAATACCCTTATTGTTGATGATGTTCCTTAAAGTCAAAAGCTATTAGAAACACGATTGAGCAGTTTTGGCTCGATAGAAAAAAACCCAAAGATAGGTCTACACCGTCACTTTCAACTCAAGTTATGACTAATATTATGAAGTATAGATTAAAAAAAATATACAACGATATTTGTTACGATAATACAAATGAGTCATGTTATTATTTTTTATACTTTCATTGTAGTTTTTGATTGAAACGAAAAACCATTTAACAGTGAAAAAGTGTGGTTATTTTGTTTACTCTTTACACGTAAAGAAAAAGACCGAGACAACTGTTTCAATCAATACCTCGCCTAGATGCCTTATAAGCAGCTTCAAAAACTTGTGACAGTGTGGTTCCTCAATAGCCCTACAACTTCCTCCATACCGGACTTGGCCCCCATATGTGGAGTATGACCTTACCACCCCGAGCTTGGGAAGAGGCCCGTGTCTTATTAATGGAAAATAGCTGCTTCACCCGCGTGGACAACGTTTCTATGACTTTACGAAGGTGCGCAAGCGGCTCGCGAGCGTGGGAACAGGTAGACTATTTTTTTTTTATTTCACAATTGGTGACAACATCTCACCTGGTGGTAAGTGACGATGTGTAAATCCAGGTCCTAATCTGTCTACGTACCAAATTTCAGCCAGATCATTTCAGTAGTTTTTGCGTGAAAGAGTAACAAACATACATCCAAACATTCTTACAAACTTTCGCGTTTATAATATCAGTAGGATAGAATAGGATATGATGTCTATGGGTTGTAATTGATACTAAATCATCATCATTGTCCCGTCTGGAAGATGTCCACTGTTGGACAAAGGGTTTCCCAAAAAGAATTAAATTCAGCGGGCAATTCAGTATCATTTATCTGTGAAAACCTAGAATTGGCTGTCTAGTACAAAAATATATTTTTTAATTCGTTCTACGTATCAGCCGAAAGACGTCCACTGCTGGACAAAGGCCTCCTCCAAGGATTTCCACGACGATTTGTTTTACACTGCTTGCTAGCAGCGGCTTCCCGTAACCTTTACCAGGTCATCGGTCCACCGAGTAGGAGGCGTGCCTACGCTGCGTTTTCTGGTGCGCGGTCGCCACTCGTGAACCCATCGGTAATCTATCTGTTCATGTGAGTAATTTTCAGTTGATGGTTTTCCAGTTTTTTTTTTAATTCACAATTGGTAAGCCCTTGGCATCATCTCACCTGATGGTAAGTGACGATGTTGCCGAAGATGGAAGCGGGCTCATCAAGATTCCCCAACGCAATGGGGAACTGGCTATCTTATCTTCAAGCCGGAACACATCACATGTTGTTAACACTGATGTTTGGCGGTAAGACTTAGATAATATGGTGGTAGCTAGCCAGGCGGGCTTAGAAAATGCCCTCATCATATCAGCCACAAATCGTCCACTGCTGGACAAAGGCCTCCCCCAAGGATTTCCTTGACGACCGGTCCTGCGCTGCCCGCATCCATCGGCTTACCGCGATCTTCACCAGGTCATCGGTCCACCGCGTGGGAGGCCTGCCTACGCAACGTTTTCCGGTGCGCGGTCGCCACTCTAGAACTTTACTACCCCATCGGCCATCTGTTCTACGAGCTATGTGCCCTGCCCACTGCCACTTCAGTTTAGCGATTCTGTGAGCTATGTCGGTTACTTTAGTTCTCCTGCGGATGAAAATGCCCTACCACCAACCAAACCGAGTAATATGATTTTAAAATTAAATTGAAATAAAATAAATATATAACAAAATTTAACAATGAGTGGCACATACACACATAACCTATCTACATTATTAGGCCCATACATTATATAAAAAAATATTCTCTGAATTTCCAATTTATTAACCTGACCAAAAAAATTATTGGCAACGGTAAGGACGATAAAAACAACCGATTTCAATCGCAACTAATTATTTTTTTTTGTTTATGTTTACAGTGTAAACTCTATATAGCGACACTCAAGGGACCGGGCATTTTGTGACGTTATTGAGAGTTTTCATTATACAGAGAGTAATTAGCTTCAAAGTAAACCAACTGGAGCCTGAAAATTATGACGTATCAAAGAGTGAAACGTTATAACGAGTGACGTTTTACAGAGTTTACACTGTATTTGCAACAAAAAAAACGTATGAAACCAGTTTTGACAAAATAACCTCCTCCTTATTTTCATGTCGGTTAAAAACGAAACTCACTAATAACCAAATTATTAGGCACAACCCTGCGCAGTAGCACTCAGAAAAAAAATAAGTTGTTGATGCGTCGGGGCTACCGCTCGCATCCAAAATTAATCTTATTATTGATCCAAATGACAGGTATCAAACCTTATTTATTTTAATCTTCCTCATTCAATCCTGCCAGCTCATTCGGAGTTTTATTTCCGAAGAGTTCGATTACGATTTTAGGGTTCCTTCCACCCAACAGGTTACCAACGGGACCCTATTACAAATTAGGGTCCCGTACACCCAACAGGTTACAAACGGGACCCTATTACAAATTAGGGTCCCGTACACCCAATAGGTTACCGACAGGACCTTATTACAAATTAAGGGGTCCGTACACCCAACAGGTGACCAACGGGACCTTATTACAAATTAGGGTCCCGTGCACCCAATAGGTTACCGACGGGACCCTATTACAAATTAGGGTCCCGTACACCCAACAGGTGACCAACGGGACCTTATTACAAATTAAGGGGTCCGTACACCCAACAGGTGACCAACGGGACCTTATTACAAATTAGGGTCCCGTGCACCCAACAGGTTACCAACGGGACCCTATTACAAATTAGGGTTCCATACACCCAACAGGTTACCAACGGGACCTTATTACAAATTAGGGGTCCGTACAACCAACAGGTTACCAACGGGACCTTATTACAAATTAGGGTCCCGTACACCCAACAGGATACCAACGGGAACCTTTTACAAATGAGGGTCCCGTACACCCAACAGGTTACCAACGGGACCCTATTACATATTAGGGTCCCGTACACCCAACAGGATACCTATGGGACCCTTTTACAAATGAGGGTCCCGTACACCCAACAGGTTACCAACGGGACCCTATTACAAATTAGGGTCCCGTACACCCAACAGGATACCAATGGGACCCTTTTACAAATGAGGGTCCCGTACACCCAACAGGTGACCAACGGGACCTTATTACAAATTAGGGTTCCATACACCCAACAGGTGACCAACGGGACCCTATTACAAATTAGGGATCCATACACCCAACAGGTGACCAACGGGACCTTATTACAAATTAGGGTCCCGTACACCCAACAGGATACCAACGGGAACCTTTTACAAATGAGGGTCCCGTACACCCAACAGGTTACCAACGGGACCCTATTACATATTAGGGTCCCGTACACCCAACAGGATACCCATGGGACCCTTTTACAAATGAGGGTCCCGTACACCCAACAGGTTACCAACGGGACCCTATTATAAATTAGGGTCCCGTACACCCAACAGGATACCAATGGGACCCTTTTACAAATGAGGGTCCCGTACACCCAACAGGTGACCAACGGGACCTTATTACAAATTAGGGTTCCATACACCCAACAGGTTACCAACGGGACTTTATTACAAATTAGGGTCCCGTACACCCAACAGGATACCAACGGGACCCTATTACAAATGAGAGTCCCGTACACCCAACAGGTTACCAACGGGACCCTATTACAAATTAGGGTCCCGTACACCCAACAGGATACCAACGGGACCCTATTACAAATGAGGGTCCCGTACACCCAACAGGTTACCAACGGGATCCTATTACAAATTAGGGTGTCCGTACACCCAACAGGTGACCAGCGGGACCTTATTACAAATTAGGGTCCCGTACACCCAACAGGTTACCAACGGGACCCTATTACTAACCTGCGCTGTCTATCCGTCTGTCAGTGGGCGGTATTTCATGAACCGTAATAGCTAGACAGTTTAAATTTTCACAGAATGTGTATTTCTGTTGCCGCTATAACAACAAATACTAAAAATTAGAAAAAGTGAAAAATAAGGGAATCATTCATACAAAAGTCTTTAGAAGTGTTTTTGATTAATAAGCTCTATCGTATAACGGTAATACATACAAGCGTAAAACTTGATGTAATTATAGTAGAATCCGAACTGAATGACAAAAAAAACATATTTTCGCGTTGATATCTTTTGTTTGTAATGTGAATAGGTATCATTGTCATTATACTATTTAATTGTGTGGGAGAGGTGTGTTGGTACGGAACTCTCGGAGTGCTAGTCCGACTCGCACTTAGCCGGTTTTTTGTATGATGAGCAATCGGATTCAGCCTCATGGTTAGTGTGCAATCATACTAATGATGTTTTTTTGATTGATAAAATTTTGCAATAAAGTACAGTAGATTTTTTTTGAATACCTACTTTATTTTGTATTTATTTTTAAATCCACGATTGATAAGTCCTTGGCATTAATCATTTCACCTGATGGTAAGTGACGATGATGCCAAATATGGAAAACCGCTTACCAATGACGAACTGGCTTATCTTGATGCTGTTAACATTGATGTTTGGCGGCAAGACTTAGATAATATAGTGGTAGCTAGTCTTCACTGCTGGGCATAGCCCGGTGGGGTCAACTTGTAAGACTCGTTTTGGTTGGTGGTAGGGCATTTTCTAAGTCCGCGTGGCTAGCTGCCACCCATCTTATCTAAGTCTTGCCGCCAAACAGCAGTGTCAACAACATTGATGTGTTTTATTCACATTTGGTAAGCCCTTGGTATTATCTTACTATCTCCCATCTATGTATGAAAGTTATGTAAAACTCAATGGTACATTGGCCTTATGGATTTGAACCCTGGACCTCTGGTAAGGAGGACCAAGTCGCTTTTATTCACATTACAAACAAAATACATTTTTTTTTTTTTTTTTTTATCACAATTGGTAAAACCCTTGACAAAATCTCACCTGGTGGTAAGTGACGATGTTGTCGAAGATGAAGGGGGATTACCAAGATTCCCCAACGCAATGGGGAACTGGCTATCTTATCTTCATGCCGGAACACACCAATGATATCAACATTGATATTTGGCGGCAAGATTTAGATAAGATGGTGGTAGCTAGCCAGGCGGGCTTAGAAAATGCCCTACCACCAACCAAACCGAGTCTTACAATTGACCCCGCCGGGAATCGAACCCGCGACCTCCTGTCTAAAGCCAGTGAACTTTGCCTCTGAGCTACGGAGGCGGTTAAATACATCAATACATCAACGCAAGCGACAGAAAAATGATTTTTTTTATTAAGTTTGGACACCTTATCGCGAGTACACACATTTGGCTGGTTTTAATTATTTTTTTGTTTTACTTTAGAATTCACACCAAGTTTTAAGCTTATATGGATCATCTTTTTTACGATAGAGCTAAATCAAAAATACGTTTTTTTTACTTTTTATCATATATTATTATTTGTTGTTGTAGCCGCAATAGAAAACACACTGCGTGAAAATTTTAACTGCCCACCTATGACGGTTCATGAAATACAGTCCGCGGAACAGACAGACAGACAGAGGCTTAGCAATAGCAAAGTAAACATATTAGAACTAACATACAGTATGAACACTCCCTGCCGCTCTCTAGATTCCAACCTCCCCTTCGTCACCCATATCGATGTAGATTGGTCATAGTTTGGTTCGCAAACGTATAGAATTTCGCCGTCTTTTTCTTTTTATTAAAAATTTGAGTGCGTTTGATTATATCTCACCTGATGGTAAGTGACGATATAGTCGAGGATGGTACTCGCAAATTCAAATAATGCCCATTCACTCTCGCCTTGAAGATCGCCAAATTGTAGGAGTCGGGAAACACAGACGCAGGCAAGGAGTTCCACTCCATCGCTGTCCGCATAATAAACGAGGAAGCGTAAAGCTTCGTGCGTATTGGCTGAATATCAAAAACAAAGGGGTGGAACCTCCCCCTGCGTCTCGTTGACCGAAGGTGGAATGGAGCTGTGGTAATGAGGTTGTGGGGGAATGAGGCCTTGATTTCATTTGTGTTTTGAATTTTTTTTTCACGCCCGTTGTATGAAGTGACCGAGGTGTGATAATAGGGTCCCATGTCACCTAAAAAATAATAAGTGAAAATAATATGTAGTCCTAAAAAATAATAAGTGACCAAAATCAAATAAGACTAATTCTTGTAATCTAACTAGTCTAATCTTATAGCAATTCTGATAATATCACAAAATCCACTCGAAGCTTACCACCACAAGTAATATTCATTCTAAGAACTTATTATAATAACTAAATGAAGTCAAAATTGAAAATTCTCAGTAAAATTCATTAAAAGTATCCTTAGAACGTTTGCGTGACTAAAACGATCTGAGATGTGTAAGTCTTCGATGATTTGTTCTACGTAATAGAAGCGTTTGGGGATCCACAGAAATTACTTAAATCTGTAAAAACATTTTTGTGACTATATTTATTTATTTATATTAGGAACAAAGTACAATGTAAAAGACCCTTATTATATATAAAACTAATACTTAAAATTGTAAAATATAAAATATTATTTTAGGTTTTTTAGGTATTTTTTTAATTAGCGTGATATTATTTTTAAGACTGGATAACATGTTACATAGTTATAGGATCCACAGAAAATACTAAAATCTGTAAAACCATAATTGTGATTATTTGTTTATTTTTATTTATTTATTTATTTATATCAGGAACAAAGAACAACGTAAAAGACTAATATTGTCAAAAATTATTAAAAATCATACAATTTTAAAATATAAAATATTATTTTAGGTATTTTTGTTATTAGCGTGATATTAATTTTAAGACTGACTACAAGTTAGATCGATAGAAGATAGTGAGAAGGACAACAAAGTAACTTTAGGTCGTATAGAGAGAGGGTCATATTAAAGCATGGTAAAAAATAGTTTTTTATAATATTTCGACGTTCGATGTGTACAAATTTTGGGTAAGATTGAATAAACTTTTAAAGGTGGAGCATAGTTTAAACTTTGATTTTAATTTAATCATAAAATTCAGGTCTTAATACAACCCTCGATCACAAAATGTCCAGAACCCAATCAAAAAACAGCAGCTTCTACCTTCCTAGTTTTATGACCCAAATCGTTACCAATAGTGGGCGTTCGTATTCCCACATTAGGGGTTAGACAAAAACTGCAAATCAATGAGAAAGAAATAAAGGCGTTTTGTTGTGATGGTTGTGGGACATCGGAACTAAATTTTGATTTATCTGGGTTTCGCAATTTTAATGTGGTAATAACAGATGTGCAGGTCGCGCCAAATTTTTGCTGCTCTGAAGTTGGTCGAAAGACGCGTCGCAGTAGCAAAGTTTGGGTGAGAGGATGTAAAGGTTTATACCGGCGTAGTTAAGCACTCGCATCTCACTTCAGCTCCGCAATAAAGTTTGGCGCGACCTGCACCTATATTTTTGAAGTTCAAAACATTGTCAAAAATTATCTATTATAATGAGCACAAGCTTTAGATATTTAAAAGCTTCCACTTCAAGTACTATAAAGTGGGATTTCACTTTAAACTTTGCAAAGTTACTGTCTTATTATTTTACGACATTAACACGAAGTCCATCATCATTCATCATCATCATCATATCAACTGAAAGTCGTCCTCTGTTAGTTCATAAGAAATCATACTGTGGAAGTAACTAGTCGCGCAGTTCATACATCCATTAACTTTCTTATTTTCCTAACGACATAAGCACGTGAACTAAGCTTTCCCGCTAAAGTTTCAATGTCCGGTCCCCATTAAAGTGAAACATCCAGAGTTATAACAAGGATCATTTTAGTATTTACAGATTCTAGTTTATTATTATCTAAAATAATACTTTTTTAACCGCCTTCGTGACGTAATGGTTAGTCCATTCGCTTCACACCAGGAGGTCGCAGGTTTGATTCCCGGTGGGGTCAACTTGAAAGACTCGGTTTGGTTGGTGGTAGCGCGTTTTCTAAGCCCAACTGGCTAGCTACCACCATCTTATCCTAAGTCTTGCCGCCAAACATCAGTGTTAACAACATTGATGTGTTCCGGCTTGAAGACAAGATAACCAGTTCTCCATTGCGTTGGGGAATCTTGGTAAGCCCGCTTCCATTTTCAGCATCATCATCACTTTCCATCAGGTGAGATGATGCCAAAGGGCTTACTAATTGTGAATAAAAAGAAAAAAAAAGGCATCTCCAGTTTATCTATATGCCTTTTTTATCGCCGAATGAACTTCTCACTTGAAGGTTGTATGTGAAGTCCAACCAGCACCAGGCCCGCGTGGTCGCCTATGACCTGATCGCCCTAATTTAGGGTAGGCTCGAACCCCTCGGTGTGGACGTATGATAAGATGATATGATGATGACCTTCTCACGTCTAATCCGGCCTTAGTATTGGAAGTGGAGTACCTATGTTTTTAGTAGTAAAAGGTAGGTTCTTATTCCTTGCTTTTAAACTCCTAAGTTTTAGCTCTACAGGGATGACCTTTAGGACCAGTAAGTATCATAAATTATCTTCATCTTATTTTTAACATCCATTAAAAAAAAACTGATCACCAATCCGTTTGAGATACCATTTAAAGTTAATCGCACCAATTTCGTCCTACATTGTAGCTTTTAGTGGTAAAAGGTAAGTTCTAATTCCTTGCTTTTAACTCCTAAGTTTTAGCTCTACAGGGATGGCCTTTAGGACCAGTCATTATCATGTCAGCTCATATACGTCCCCACCAAGGGGCTCGACCCTACCCTTAATTAGGGCGATCGGGCTTTAGTCGACCACGCGGGCCCAGTGCGGGTTGGTCGACTTCACACACAACCTTCGAGTTTATTCGCAGGTGTGTTTGTGCAGGTTTCCTCACGATGTTTTCCTTCACCGTTAAAACAATCGGAGAGTATAATTATGTACGTAAGTTACGAAAAACTCATTGGTACATTGGCCGTCCGGATTTGAACCCGGCACCTCTGGTTAGGACGAACGAGTCGTTACCGGTTGAGCCACCGACGCTAGGACCAGTATGTATCATAAATTATCTTCATCTTATTTTTAACATCCATTAAAAAAAACTGATCACCAATCCGTCTGAGATAACATTTAAAGGTAATCGCACCAATTTCGTCCTACATTGTATGTAAAAACGGGTAGTTAGCGACACAAAGAGCGGACAAGCGACGGAAATTGGACACGTTACCCTATCCTGGGGTGTTAATTTGTTTGTTTTTTTTTAGGGTTCCCTACTCTAACGGTACAAACGGAACCAGGTACTACGCCTACGCTGTCCATCTGTCTGTCCAACCTTTAAAATGGTTTTATCTTTTAAACCGTAATAATTGGCAAGATAAAGTTTGTATAGAATACTTTTTGTCGTGGCGCATTAACTAACAAATAATAATAATAAAAAACCAAAGGGCGTCCGTCTCCATACAAGAAACGTGTTTGTTTAGGTTTTTGTATAGGTTTGTATAGGTAAAACATGCAAGTGGATAAGTTGGTTGTGATGATAGTAAAAACAAAGGCCAAGGATAAGTCTTACTTGCACTAAGATTCTGATGAATTGAATAAAAAATAACATTTTTATGTCGGTCTCGTTTATGCCTTTTGATTGAAATTAAGGCCTCATTAGTTTGTGGTGGTACGGAACCCTTAGTGGCTAGTCCGACTCGCACTTGGCTGGTTTTATTGGTTAGCACTAACGGCGGCTTTGAGATTCGAGAGTGTGAGCGCTAGCCGTTTTATACTTCGAAATATACAACATATTAGATCACAATTTTAAAACCAGGGCAAGGTCATTATGATCGCTAGTTTCCGAATACTTACCTTAGGTAGATCTGAAATAATACTTGGGGCGAAGGACTAAAAGCTCAATAAAAATGGCGCTCCTGGGAGGGTTTATCCTCGCAAAAATTTCGGAATTAATGGTTTCTTAAAATAGGTAGGTAAATTGCAGATTCAGTTTTTGAAGTTCAATGCCAATTTTTATTGAGAATAAAAATGTTATTGTTTAATTATTGACCTACTTATGGTATTTTATTAGTAACTAATGGCATGTCTTTTATGTTCCAATCCCCTGAGCTAATTACCTATTGAATGTAACAAAGGCGTTTTCTTAGTCGTCAGATGGGGCAATTTTTTAGACTAGTTAATTTTCTTGAATTATCCTGAAAGTGATGAAATCTTATGCGGAGTATTCCCAAATATGACATTAGTAACGAGGAAACTGCTGCGATAACTCTAGAGCTTTAAGATTAAAAACGTGCATTATTTGCCTCAATAAAGGCGATTATTATGGTGAAAAAATCCGACTTCATGGGGTTAAAGCCACCGCGCTCTCAAAATATCTAAAATATAGGCATATGTTTACCACCATTTCATTTCTAATAGTCTAATGCTATTTAGAGAATAAATTGTGTTTTAATAACTATTGTTCTTCATATTTATTTTCATCTTTAAACTTTTTTATACAATCGGCAATTTTATAGGTAAAGACCTAATATTATTTACGGCCCTGGGATACAAGTCTCTTGAAAGAACAATGTTATTTGATGAGAATGTTGATATTCGAAAAAACAAAGGCTATGGTAGTTTGTTGACGATCTTTTGACCCAAAAACCAGTGAGAAAGTAATTTAGACATCATAATTGATCACGCTAAACACGATAAAAACACCGAATTAAATCGCAACAATGAAATAAAATTTTCCTACATTTTTTCTTAATTTTCTGAACTTTTTTCTGTCCCTAAGAAGACATTATGAATTTGTTTTTAATATGATTACGAGCTCGAAAATGCATTGAGTTGTTTCTAGATAAACACGTTAAAAAACCGACTTATATCGCAACAACTTCAAACAATTTTGCATTATTATTTTTGGTTTTTGTTAATTTGCTCATAAAGTACTACATAGATTTCAATAGAATTTATATGGGACCACACGGGAAGCACTATCTTTCGAATAAAAAAAGAATTATCAAAATCGGCTTACCCAGTCAGAAGTTCTGAGGTAACATACATAAAAAAAACATACAGTCGAATTGAGAACCTCCTCCTTTTTGAAAGTCGCTTGAAAAGCGTGTACGACTATTTTTGTACAGCAATAATTACGTACTTACAAGCAGTGCCGTGTCTCTCACTCTAACACGGACGAGGTCTCACAGCAAATCAACATGCATTTGACCCAATACCCGATAGCCTGACTCACTAATTACGCTGGCTGTCGCCTCGCGCGTCTCACAGCCATTATGCCCAATCTAATCTTGTTAAATTAATCCGATATCTACCCACGCGCACGGAAGTCGATCATCAGAATCATCACCATTTTTAGGGTCTCGTAGGGTGTCAAATGAACCCTATATATACTAAGCCTCACCTTCCGTCTGCCTGTTGGTTTGTCCATCCTTACATGCCCACTTGCTACATCCTGGATGACTATAAGACCGAGGACTTTTCGGTGTATATTCCACAGTGCTACCAAAGATCTCTTGCGAGCGCTACTATTTTTTAGCCAATATATTTGACTATGATATTAGACACCTATTAGGAAAAATAAAAAATAAATGAATTGCCACAAAGTGTATTCCCCTTATTATTTTACCTTTCTATAGAGCGGGAACCTTCTCACACACATAGTTACATACCGATACCTTTATTGTTTCTACATTCTGTCAACGCTGGTGACCCATTTATTTTACACCACGTTGCAGTGGTTCAGTGGTCCATCCTGTCTCCTATTTTTTTAACTGTAGCAGCAATAGGAAAACATATTAGGATATCATATTATTATTATATTAGGAATCAAATAAATATATTTCTATGGCCTCATCATCATCATCATATCAGCTGAAGGACGTCAACTGCTGGACACAGGCCTCCCCCAAGGATTTCTACGACGATTGGTTCTGCGCTACCCGCATCCAGCGGCTTCCCGCGACCTTCAATAGGTCATCGGTCTACCGAGTGGGAGGCCTGCCTACGCTACGCCACTCGTGAACTTTACTGCCTTTTACGAACAATATGCCCCGCCCACTGCCACTTAAGTTTAGCAATTCTGAGAGCTATGTCGGTTACTTTGGTTCTCCTACGGATCTCCTCGTTTCTGATTCGATCACATGGCCTATGTCAAGGCAAATGATAAAAAAGTGTACGGTGTTCAAGCCACTTTGGGAGCAAGCCCCTCTCGTACATCTAACAGATACGCTAATACCAGGTTTATGATTATAATATAGCGTCCCCATTTACCAACCCTTAGGGTATAAAATGAGGGCCGCTATTCCTGCCAACACCATGAGGCGAAGGCATTAACCTACAGCGGTAAGTCTTGCCACCAAGACGCTTGCCCGCTTCGCGAGCGTTCTCTCTCTCGTATATCTACCAGATACGCTAAACTACCAGGTTTTTGATATAGACTTACCGACCCTTAGGACGTAACAGTGAGGGCCGCTATTCCTGCCAACACCATAAGGCAAAGGTAAGAACCAGTTGCGGTAGGTCTTGACGCCAAGACGCTTGTCCTGGTACTCTGCTAGTCCTCGTGGAAGAGAACCACTACCTACTCTCCAGGTAGGCCTACAGCTCCGCTTCGCGAGCAGTAAAAGTTATAAAATACGCTTAAAAAATTTTCTTGTCCGTATTGTTCCGACTCTACACCAAGAATTTTCTTGTTTCAAATCGTAGCCAAATAAAATGGGAATTTTTACCAACCCATACACGCCTATTATCATCATCAGCAAATCAGCCGAAAGACGTCCAATGCTGGACAACGGCCTCCCCCAAGGATTTACACAACGACCGGTCCTGCACTGCCCGCATCCAGCGGCCTACCGCTACCTTTACTAAGTCGTCGGTTAACCGAGTAGGAGGCCAGCCTACACTTAGTCTTTCAGTGCGCGGTTGCCACTCGATAACTCTCCTAACCCAATGGCCTACCCTTCTACGAGTTCCGTCCACTTCCACTTAAGTTTAGGATTTCTGTGAGCTGTGTGTATTACCTTGGTTTCTCCTACCTCAAACTTGTATAATTTTCTTTTCTCTCAGCAATTTTGTTATGTTCCTCTGGTGCAGAGAACCCTAAGTGCACGAGTCCGACTCACACTTGCCAGTTTATTAAACTGAACAATTGTTATTGGCTGTTGAATTAGGACGTCTAGTTTTATGGAAAGCGCTGATGGAAATTTGTCGTATCCGTCGGATTCTATTGGAGTTTTAGTTTATAGTGTGTGTGTTTGGAAGATTTGAATTGCGTTATGTGTATTTGGTGTTTTTTCTGACACTGAAATCCGTAAAACCTATGTAGTCGCAAACTAAACTTCGTAAATTATTATTTCGAGCTGTTTTTTTTTACCTATTTTGAAGGGAGGCCTTTGTCCAGTGGACGTTTTTCGGCTGATATGCAAGGAGTGAGAGACAGCCCTCTAGCTACGCGACCTTTATGACTAAATTAAAGGAAATGTATGATAATGCGGCTTTATATGACACAAATGAATTCTTTAATAAAACGTGATCCAAGTGACTCAGCACTACGAAGATATATTAGATAAATTATTTATTTAATTATTCATTAATTTACATTTACATTATACAATGTTTTTAATGTTATAATGTTATTATTATGTGTTAAAAGTTATTATGTTTAAAATTTTGACACATAAATTTATCCAAATTTATAAATAATAACAATAAATATTCTTTATTGCATACCAAAAAACTTTACAGAAACTTAATTTAAAAATGTACAGTGCAAAGGCGGCCCTATCACTTTTAGCGATTTCTTCCAGGCAACCTTAAGGTAACCGGTAGGAATTGGTAGGTAAAAGGCTAAATGCGGGTGGCTGCAGATAAAAAAAAAATTACTAAATGATTGTATTGTATGATGATGATGATGATTAATTATTAATACTTGAAGCTTTGAAAGAATCTTATTTAACACCAATAAAGTAGTATTTAACCTAGGTATCGCTAGCTGTCTTTGTATGCATTGGTAGAAATTTTGATATCAATGAAGAATGAATGAATCTCTTATGAATAAATAAAACACATTAATTTTGATTAATTACATCACACTGCTAAATGAAACAGACTTCAAAGCTAAGGATATCAAGAGGCTTATAAAAGAATAACAAATAATCATACGACTAGTCTTACTGAAGTAATGACACCTAATTCTAAAGATATATCCTCAGACAAATTATATCAGACTAATGCTCAAAATCATATCCGTTCTTTTATCATACAATCGCATCATAATTAGAAACAATAAATTCTATAACAATTAATAAAAAGATTACCTTTCTCCGTTGACTTAAATTAATAATACTGAAATATCGAATCAAAGAGTGACAAAAGGTCTTCCCTATTTGTCATCGATGTCATCATAGTGGTAGTTGGGATGAATAATGATGATGATGATGATATTAATGAAATGACAAAACCAACTATTGTAGAGGCTTGATTCGGCATTGAAAGGCAGACAGATTATGACTCGAAGTATAAACACAGTGATCGTATTGTGCCTTTGAATACGGATGTAGTATATGCTTGATTTTGTAATGTCTCGTCGTAAAAATATAACTAAGGATATTCTAATTTTTAACAAATAAATCATAACGCAAAAATATCATTGTTATCTCGTAGAATTTTGAGACCTTCAAGGCAAGAGTAAATAGGCATTATTTGAATTTGCGTTTACCATCCTCGAAGTCACTTTTTTCAGATGAGACGCAGTCAAACGCACTCAATCTTTCGATAAAAAAGAAATCACTATTGAAATGCTTATTTATGAATGATTCCACGTCTTATTATACATATAGGCCCACTGCTGGACAAAAGGCCGGTCCTGTGCTGTCCACATCGAGCGACTTCCCGCTATCTTCACCAGGTCATCGGTCCACAGAGTGGGAGGCTTCCTTACGCTACGTCTTCCAGTACTCAGTCGCCACTTTAGTAATTGCTAATTGATTTCGCATCTCTTTATATCATATAACAGCCGAAAGACATCCAATAATGGACAAAAGTCTCACCCAGGAATATTTATAACGATCGGTTTTGTGCTGCTCGCATTCCAGCAGCTTCCCGAAACCTTCACCTTCATCTTCTTGGGTGCGGTTTCCATTCGAGAACTTTACTACCCAAACGGCCATCTCTTCTACGAGCTATATGCCCGCTAACTGCCACTTAAGTTTACCAATTCTAAGAGGTAATTAGGTTACTTTGGTTTCTTCTTTGATTTTTGCGTCAAAGCTTATCTATGTCCGTGGTAAGCCGGCATCACTCTTCACTGATCAGATCACGTCCTTTTACTCGTCGGCTTCCTGAAATGACTTGTCCCATACGGCTGAATAACGAGACTATAGCAGTTTGGGCTCGACCTCCTCCGTGTCGAACCTCTCGTCTCCAGCACGCTTGCCTTGTCTAATATTATTATTTTTAGTTTGCGCGTGTGTGTGTGTTTGAATAGTTTTCTCTGAAACTTTCAAATATACTGCAAGAGAAGGAGGCAAAAAGAGAAGTATAGGATTAGACCCGGTGACAGATTCAGTTTCTACGTACCATGGTGATATTATGGGGGAGGACTTACCACCATTGATTTATGCTTTCCGTGCGAATAAAGCCTCTTTAAGCACAAGTATACAGGATGTAAGGATTTTTTCCTGAATTATCAATGACTGTTTTTTTCTGAATTCTTACACAGATCGTTCAGTTACTTCCTTTGTTACTTATAACTGTTTTGATAACTTCATCGGCAAACACTTGCTGACAAAGGAATGAAAAAGGTTTGTATGCTTGTTTAAAAACTCTTTAGTGACATGTTTGAAGGTATGATGGCAACAAAAATCGAAGTTGTGATAAGGATCGATTCTCTTACACACAAACAGTCTAAAAACCCAAAAAATAATGTATATATTATGTAAGTGCGTGTGTATCATATGGATGTGTGTGTGTGTGTGTGTGTGTGTGTGTGTGTGTGTATGTATGTCCGTTCGTTATACTATTTTATATCTCTAGCTGTTTTCTTCAAATTTTTCATATTTTGATTTTCAGGGTTGCCACCATTGTAAAAAATCTTTTTTTTTTTAGTCTTAAACAAAAACAAGACCAACTATTTAAATGGAACTCTGTACATTACTTTAATTTAATATGTCCTGCTATACGACGTAGTTTTTAATTCTGGAAAAATATACCAAGGTCCTCCAATACAAATTAAGTTTGTTTGTCACTTTTGATCAAAAATTACTATATCACTATTTTGATGAAACTTTGTACATAAAAAGGACCTATTAAGGCCTACTAAACTGAGAAGATAGTTCATTATTCCCGAAAAAATCAGAATAAGGTACCTCCTATACAAACACAAATTATTTGTATTTTTGTCATTACATGTGATATTACCTATATTCTTTTCTAAAGCGTATATTTTTTATACTTTTTGTGTATGCCAGAAGGTAAAGGCTACACTGTGGTAAAGGCTTGGTTAGAAACACGAGAACATATTCACAGCGTGGCTGTACATATTTTTTTTATTTGTAGTTGTAACGGATCCATATGTATAAATAAATATCTATAGGTATTACAGTAAGTCTTGATAGACTAAAAGGAATCTGTCTATTGGGAAAAACATAACTAAGTTTTATTCAGTCGGGTGAGGATTAACCTCGAGTCGAGTGAATAGACAGTTATTGGAACAAATTAGCTCAGGGATTATTTCCGAGAAGCCAGGCTGCCGCCTGTCGGCCGTCATTCGAACCACGCGGTGCGCACGCTATAACAGTAAGTGTTGCCGCGAAAACTGAGGCCGGAGCGATATTGGCGCCAGTCTGTCTGGCTGCTGGCAGCGACCGACGCTTGCGCGGGCGCCTCGATGTCGGGTGGCTTGGATCACGCCATGTCTATAGGTGTGCGTGCGACTGCCCGCGCGCCGCCGAGGCTGCATCTGTGTGAAAGCTTATAAAACCACGGACGCACGGACGCTGGGGGATTCATTCGAACAGACCACCACAGGGGAAACACGTATTCAAAGGACAACTGCGAGGACGCCACGCTGCCCGACGACCCCACACATGGGCCGTGTCCATGACCTGCCAGCTAAGTAAGTCAGATGACACAGAAATAGGAAATCTTCATTCTACGAGGCACGTGAGTGTTTAATAGTGTTCAGTCGCTTTAAATTTATAGGTAATTATTGTTTGTTTTCCAGGTTTCATAGCTTATTTAAATGTGTGTTAATTTCCAGTCTATATTTAATAGGTTTTAATGCATTTATTTCAGGGTTTTATATTTATTTGATTAGGATAGGTAGTATGTAGGCCCGCAGTTGGACAAGGGATATGATAACCGTAGCCACGTTTGTAGGATGTGGGAAGAGTATGTCCACTGCTGGGGTATCTGTCCAACAGAGACTGATGGTATAACTGCTGTAGCAACGTTTGTAGGATGTGGGAAGAGACTGTCCACTGCTGGGACATCTGTCCAACAGAGACTGATGATATCATTGCTGTAGCAACGTTTGTAGGATGTGGGAAGTGCTAAGTCCACTGCTGGGACATCTGTCCAACAGAGACTGATGATATCATTGCTGTAGCAACGTTTGTAGGATGTGGGAAGAGACTGTCCACTGCTGGGGTATTTGTCCAACAGAGACTGATGATATAACTGCTGTAGCCACATGCGCAGGAAGTGGGAAGTGCTGAGTCCACTGCTGGGGAGAGATGATATCTATTCTGCAGCGGCTGATATGATGAAATCACTGAGGCCACATGTGCGGTCAAAGTTTTAGGGTTCCGTGAACACGAGGTCCACTCAGTTCACTAATCTCATTCGAGATAGTACGGCGCTATGCTGTCGCAGGGGAAGGCCTATGTCATACTTGAGATGGCTGTTTACCAAGCTCCATGCAATATGGGCTAGATATGTAGTTCAGTGGTTCATAGATATGAACAACTCCTAATATTACCAAATTTTAGCTAAATCTGTCCACACTTTTATGGGATAAATGTAATGGACTAACAAACAAACTATAGGCGTTCGAGCCTCGCCTATTTTGATACTAAAGTAATTATAGATAGGTAGGTCCTATCTGTAGCTTATCACAAGCATGCCTTGGCAGAATTTCACCCAAATCGGACCGAGCGTTTAGGAAAGTATTGGGCAAACAAACAAATGATTTGGGCGTTCGCGCCTTACTACTAGTGATTATAGCAAGACCGATTATGATGTAGGTAGACGACCCATCCTGATGGTAACCGTAGCCAGGGTCAGTTAATATGCGCTAGATTTAGAAACTAAATCTATTCTACGGTTTTCGGATATTATGGGCAGTGTTCACGGTGTCCGGGTCCTGTCGGCTCCTATTGCGTCCTGAGCTAGCGCCTCGACCAAACACTTGGCTTACACGCCTTCTCGCTTTGACCTAATTGTGATGCCGCGACTATGATTCGCGTGGGTCTCACAGTGGGTTGCGACTGTGTTGGTTCGTTGTTCTTCACGTTCAGCCAAACTATTAAACTGACATTACTTTCGCCCTTTATCAAGGGTTTGCTACGTCTAAAGACAGAGCTTTAACACTATGTATTATTTTGGAGCCGGCGGCACGATGGATATCGTGTCCATTTCGCTTTAGTTATATAGACCGCAGGTCTTTATATCATTATATACAACTGTATGGCACAGTTCCAGGTCTAAGAACCATATTAGTAGATTTACTACTTATTTCACATTCCGTAGTGCTCTTCTCACAGGATGAGCGACATTCAAGTCGGAATATATACTTTATTTTAGTACCTAGTGCTAATATGTATTCGCGATCAGTCACTGTTCGAAGGTATTAATCCTACCTGACGAATAGGGATGGACAAGCTATGGCTGTAAAGACTCAGCTATAGTTCACACTATACACGTATAATAAGGCGCCTCACAAGCGTTTTATATACACTAGCTTTGGGATTCGGGTGGAACATGGCATAGTACACTTTACATTGTCGTGTAGCTTAATTAAATTACACTTGAAGGGTGGTGGACTCTGATCATGTACCTTAGTGGCCTGCCAGAGACAGTAGCTAGCGGGGCTCACGTAGTTATAATTATCTGTGTAGAGCTAAAATCGCTCGTTCAATTACTTTGAGTTAGATGTACATTGTTTTAATCACCAAAATAATGCAGTACTGACGTCAGTCAAGTATTACGTTATTCCGAGCACTGGGGGCTAGCTACCCTTCCCAATTTGGGGGGGCCCAAAATAGGGACCAATCACAGTAGGGAAACTAGGGTTCCGCGCGAAATACTTCAAAATTACGGGTTAGACTACATCGTTCGTCCAAACACAACATGATAGATTAATCTCTTAAAAATAACTTGTCATTCGCCTTCAAAAAGACTCTGAGTTACTGCGATCACAATTTAGGGTTCTCTAGACGATCTGGCCAAACGTTTAATCGTATTTTAAAATGCAATAAAAATCAAGTATAGTTTACATACTTCTTATAGGTAGATAGTGGTAGGTTGTATGTTGTATGTACGTATGCGTATTATAGGTAGGTTTAACTATGTTTATATTTATATATTTATATATTTGTATGTTTAGGAGGGTGGGGTGTTACAATTTGATAAGCCGTGATCAGGATAAGAAGAGGGTCCAAAATATTACATTTGGATAGCCAAAATCAGGATTCGGAGGCGGGAACGGTTACAGTGCTACCAAAGAACTTGGATGTCTGACATCTGATTTTCGCGTTCGTAGACTGAATCTTGTAGGTAGTCGTTTTGTATAATAAAACTTTGTGTTCAGTTATTTGTGATAAACATAGATAAATAACTTTAGTTGGCTTCGGTTTATGCCACAATTTGATGTTCGTGAAATGGAATGAAGTGCGAATGACAATTATAACTGAATGATTAATCTATCAAACAAAGAGAATTATTATTTTTATCCTATGTAGTTTTATAGTTTATAGGTTAATTTAAACCCCAGCTATTGTCTTATATCCGGGGGGTTGAATACAGGAGTCGACGAGTGAGTGAGTGCTCCCGTTGAATTCTTTTATATGACAGCGTATTTGAAGTAGGCATTGATAATATAATTTCTTCTCAATACTCCGTTGGTAAAATTCCGGATTTCAATAATTAAATAAGTTATTTGTTCGAAAGAAATATTTGGTAGGTACATTTTCTAGTTGGTGTATAAGATGGGTAGTTAACGATTTAGTTCAGAGAAAAAGGTCTCTCATAATAATTGATAAATAAGGTAGTTGAACGTTACGAATAGCGTGTACTTATGTAGGCAGACGGGGCTGTGAAGTTGCACTTATTTAATAGGTTAGGTAATTTAAGTAAATTTTAGGTAGGTTATATACTATTTTGAAACAAAATCCAAAATATAGTAATATTTAAGTTATTAACATTTTGTAAAAGAAGCAGTTGTTATGTTGAATGCCTACTGTCGTTGGAACCGCGAAGGTCTGTGAGGGATATGTGGATTGCTCTTGATATTGTTGTAGGAACTTCAAGCTAATGCGTTGTGGCACAATAATATATCCGTAGTCTCGCAATTTACAGTCGCGAGTTCGATCCTGTTAGAGGTAATTTGTTTTAAAGATAAATTTTATTTTTATTTTTTGTTAGATTGTATATTAGGAGTTTGTAATTAGCCTCGTAACTTGGTGTCGCCAGTTCGAGTCCCGAGGGAGGCAAATTTAGGAAAAAAAAATTATTATTTTAGTTTTAATTTATTTACGTTATATATATTAGGAGTACCTAGTAGCTTCGCATACTAGGGTCGCAGGTTCGGTTCCCGTTGCGGTTAAGAAAAATAAATTTTTGTTTTGTTTGGTTTGTTCCGCAGTAGATCAAGGTTTCCAAACGTATATGTGCATCTGGGGACATTGGATGCGAGATAGGGTACATAATAAAGGTTTAGTTTTAAATATTTACCAGGGACCTTGAGTTATAATGAGGTATGGTCGCCGTATACGAGCCTTATGTTCGGATGCTGGGAATTTTAGAGTAACAGGGACAGGTACTGCTCTGAATTTTATTGTAGGAACTTTAAGACAGATACAGCTGTTGGGTAATAACTTTCAGTAAGTGAATTGGGTCTTTACGAACGGATTAGTTTATATGGTGGGTTATTCTAAGAAATAATTCGTTTTGAAAAAAGAAATACCTTCAAGGTAAATAGGCAAATTTTCATAAGGTGTGTGGGTACGTTTTGGCTACGATCGGTTGGAACATTCGGATAGAATGTTACAGGTAGCTGTGGGTACATGCGAAGACTCCTTTCTTTGACGTTCCAAATTACAATTTATTAAGGTGGGTAGGCAGAATAAATAGATTTAAGGAGGTTTTATAGTGTTACATATCTATTATACTGGGAGTAGTCAGTGTTATGGTAGACAATATTTAATATTTCGGAAGTTTATTCTAGATCCTATTAGGGTAACTATGGTTTTATAAGTTTATTATGCGGGGGGTTGTGAATATAGACATCTGAACTTAGTATTTTTACATAGCAGTATCGCGGAAGCGAACCGCAGTGGCTTGTAGGATAGTTAAGATACGAGGAAATTATTTTAAATTAGTATCTCGGAATTTAAATATTCAAAATCAACAATAAATAATTAGTTGAGTGAGGTCCACGGTAGTCACTCAATCTGACTAATTAAGGGATAGTCTTTATAAATGATAGATATAAGCATATGAGTGTGGAAATAATAAGATTAAATAATACATATATGAAATAATAAATATTTAATTTAGTATTTGCAATTTATCCTTTGTTCAGTATTAGTTTTCGTATACTTTATTTTGCTCAGCCTTTATTAGTTGCTTGAGTGCCCGCATATAGTTTCACTTTTGTCTCTTCCGATCGTCAAAGGATGTCGAAAGAGGTCGCTTGGAGCGATAAGGCCGCCTTTGCATATAGTTGCGTGTATTGCAAGATCATATGTGTTTCCTTTTGTGCGTACAATTAGGAATATTTATCTTATCCTATTTCAAAAATAGAAAATTAAACCTGGGTTTTATTTTAAAATCTTTAAGGTCGGGGGGTTGAGAAGTCTTTTACTAGGAATCAAAATAAAATCGGCTTGATGGAATGCTAGACTTAACATAATTTTATAGGACCACTGTATATATGCGGTAGTTAGGTAACCTTATGATGCTAAAATGAATGAGTACGTCAGTAAGCATTAAGAATTATTTGTAGGTGTATTTTAAAATAGGTAGCATTTTGTTTTGTCGTCATGATAAAAAAATGATATAGGTAGGGTACACATAGCAAAAATAACTATGGGATCAAATAATATAAACTTATTCGAAAATTGGGTGTTTCGAAAAACCAGTTAAATATAATTTTGAATGAAGTAGGTACTTATTTGATTTAGCTCATTTGAGTCTAACATAGTTCTTTTATTCATGTATCTAAACTGCAGTATTCTACTGGAATAGGATTGCTTACATATATCTATGTAACTTATTTTAAGTTTAATATTGTTTCACTGTAAGTGTAGGTGACTAGTAGGAAATCTAGTTTTACCTATAAATAATGCCTTCGCTAGACTAAGCCGCGTCCAAGGGTGTAGGTAAGTAAATTGAAATGACAACTATTATACTCGTAGATGACAATAAATACGTAAGTAAGCTAACCTTTAAATTTTAGATAAAAACATTTTATAGATAAGTTTTAGGTGTCTAATGTGTGCACTCTTTTACGCATTATTAAGTAGTATTTTTAAAAGTGAATAATATTAGTGTACTTGATTCCCTTTAACGTATCTCGTAGGACTAGTTGGTTAAAAGGCATCGCTAGCGGGAGCAGGTTCCGGGGTTGCGCGAGACGCAAGCGGATCGCGGGTGTGGAGAGAAGGGTAGCCGATATGTTGATTCGGATCCTGAGCTGTTTTGCCTACCGAAGTTCATTCAGCTTACGTTAGGTAGCTTTGTGTGAAGGAGTAACAAACATACATACATCCGTACATGTAAGGTTTCGCGTGTGTATCATTGGTAATGATTTAAGTAGGTTAGGTGGGTAGAAAAGAAAACTTAGTTGTCTCTGGTTTAATTACCTACCTACATTTACCTGTAAATGTTGGCTATAGATGCATTCTGGAAAAAAAAAATATTGTTTTGATAAAGATATCTAGGAAATAGCGCCTAGGATAAGTATATAAGGTACTTAAATAGGTAAATTATTCTAAAGGTGTAGGTACCTTAAACTTGCATATCAATTTAAATTAGAAAAACCTTTTAACGGTAAAAATAAATTATTTCCAACCATTTCACATTTCAGTGTGTAAAATAGGTAGATGAGATAAACTTCTAAAATAGGTACATAAATTTTAAGTAATTTAAAACACCATTCCAAACTAATAAATAAGGTCCTATCATTAGTTCAATCTTAAGGATCATTCAGTACGAAACTTTTATTACTAGTAGGTAGCTAGTTATTCACATTATTCGGACAAGTAGGTAATTATTCGGATTATTCGGGCAGAGTACAAAAAAAAGCATAGGTTATTATTCGGTACGTAGGTAAGTTAGAGAATCTATAGGTTGGTCGGTCCGAATTCTATACTCATAGGTTTATTTTTTAAGGAAGTCCTCACGTATTTATAGAAGAAACTAAAATAGTATCATCATCATCATCACATCAGCTCATTTGCGTCCCCACCAAGGGGCTCGAGCCATAAAATAGTATAGACGTAGGTAGTTCAGGAGATTTGGAGTGAAGTTGAGACAAACACATAGTCACATTATTAGATACATAGGGAGTACCTACACACTTCAGTTTTGATCTTATTTGTTTAGCGCAATAGATTTGTAAGTCGATCTTACAACAGCGGAAATTTTAGCTGGAACATTCTACTTACTTTTAATTAAATACTGTACCAATAATTTGTTATTTGTATAATATTATAAAAAAGCAGGTAAATAGGTAGGGCGTGCTAGTACCTACTATTTCCTTCAAATGTTTTGATTGTGGCGCTGTTACGAGTGACATAGGCTGCTACTATAGGTGTGATCTTTTGCCACAGAGAAGGTGTGAATGAGTTAGTTTGTCCTTCTTTCAATAGATGGCGCCACGGGTCATACATTTTGTTCAAAACATTTTTACGGTTTCATTGAAAACAATGTTTCGTAGAATTTCTAACTTACTAGGCGATAATAGAATTTATTCAATAGGATAGAGATATTTTAGTTCAATTCGATCGAATATTGATGCACGACAAATGTCTTGTAGTTCGGCCTGTTTTCACAAGGTGTCGCTGACCATTTGAGTTTGCACAGTGAGTTTGTCACAGATATAAAAGTCTGTCGACTTGCCGCTTTTAAGTAATGGCGCTAGCGTAGTTCAGGGGTCGCGTGCGTTCAGGAATTATCACAGATCTGCTAGGAATTATATGCAGTCGAGGACTTATCGCAAGAAGATAAAAAAAAAGGTTAGGTTTTATAAGTTTAAGTTAAAAGGAGACGCCATCGGAATAACAATTGTGATATTTTTGGATTAAATGTTTTAATATCGGTTGAGTTTTATTATCTAGTTTAAAATGAAATTGAAAAAAAAAAAAACCCACTTGTCTTTTTATTTTGATAACCCGGTAAAATGTGTAAAGGTATGTTTGAATAACAGGTACAGCGAAGCTATGTTATTTCAACATTAGCATATCTACGCTTTGGTGAATGGCTAATTTTAGTAATAAAATTAGAAGGTACAGTAGGATTATAATAAAAATATTATAATCTTGCTAAATGTAGTAAAATTACGCATGAATAGGAAAGGTAGGGAGTCGGTATTAGTTTTATAAGGTTGCGGTTAGTTTTAAGTTTGCAATGATGCATGCTGCTTCAATTATTTATTTCTCTTATATAGGTTGTGGTGAAAGTAGGTCATCTTTGGTGCGTTAAATATTAGCGCTCATTTATTTTCAATTTTCGGATCTGATTTTAGAACGAAGTCACGGTCTGTCATTGGAAGTAAATATTATTTTCTTTTGCAAGATGAGGGTTTTGGTTATAAACTAAAGTGAGAATTGTGTTTAAATACTTGAAAATAGGTCTACATATTCTCTTGTGTTGACTACAATAAATATCCTGGCTGAAGATAAGGATTTGTTGACCTTTCCAGGATTGGAATACCACAAAAGGCTGTTTGAGAGTGATGTGAAAAGTGGTTTTGAGTGAGTTGCTTTGATATTTTGGGGGTAAATTAAGGGAAAGTGTGGTCTTGAAGGAGAGTCAACAAATACTGGATATCTGAGTCAGCTGTTGGCACACGCTGTCCTACTTCATGAATACAAAAATAGTACGAACCAACAATTTGTTCTTTTGAGTTTTACATTACGTTGGTTTGGGCTAATTACTCTACCAGAAGCTAAGAACTGGACTTATACACTGTACATGCTCCATGGTAAGATTCTATTGTCACTTGGGGGAAGCTCTATTTGGAGAACTTGGCTGATTGTCGCGGGAAACGCTTGTGTTATATCACAGACAGTTTGGAGAGGTAAACTAGATTGACAATTTACTAATGCGCGTATGCCAGTAGAGTTTCCTGGTGCGTGGGGAATTGGAAGCTAGTGGTCCACTCAATGTATACGCCTATGCGCGAAACGTAGCAGTGGCTTCGACTCACAACCGAAATGCCCGTTCGAACTCCTCTGTGATGGCGGGAGCTGGTCCTGTGCTAATCTGGTTTTGTTTATGGTTGAGTGTATCAATCAAGGGACAATAAATGACATGCCTGGTTTAAATACACACCACACTTAGGGGAGAATGTGCCAACAGGAAATTTTAATAGTTATTAGCTATTTTGAAAATTTTAAAAAGACAATTCTCTGAATTCTATTTTTAAAAATTTTCAGGGGGTTGGATTGTAACGGATCCATATGTATAAATAAATATCTATAGGTATTACAGTAAGTCTTGATAGACTAAAAGGAATCTGTCTATTGGGAAAAACATAACTAAGTTTTATTCAGTCGGGTGAGGATTAACCTCGAGTCGAGTGAATAGACAGTTATTGGAACAAATTAGCTCAGGGATTATTTCCTAAAAAGCCAGGCTGCCGCCTGTCGGCCGTCATTCGAACCACGCGGTGCGCACGCTATAACAGTAAGTGTTGCCGCGAAAACTGAGGCCGGAGCGATATTGGCGCCAGTCTGTCTGGCTGCTGGCAGCGACCGACGCTTGCGCGGGCGCCTCGATGTCGGGTGGCTTGGATCACGCCATGTCTATAGGTGTGCGTGCGACTGCCCGCGCGCCGCCGAGGCTGCATCTGTGTGAAAGCTTATAAAACCACGGACGCACGGACGCTGGGGGATTCATTCGAACAGACCACCACAGGGGAAACACGTATTCAAAGGACAACTGCGAGGACGCCACGCTGCCCGACGACCCCACACATGGGCCGTGTCCATGACCTGCCAGCTAAGTAAGTCAGATGACACAGAAATAGGAAATCTTCATTCTACGAGGCACGTGAGTGTTTAATAGTGTTCAGTCGCTTTAAATTTATAGGTAATTATTGTTTGTTTTCCAGGTTTCATAGCTTATTTAAATGTGTGTTAATTTCCAGTCTATATTTAATAGGTTTTAATGCATTTATTTCAGGGTTTTATATTTATTTGATTAGGATAGGTAGTATGTAGGCCCGCAGTTGGACAAGGGATATGATAACCGTAGCCACGTTTGTAGGATGTGGGAAGAGTATGTCCACTGCTGGGGTATCTGTCCAACAGAGACTGATGGTATAACTGCTGTAGCAACGTTTGTAGGATGTGGGAAGAGACTGTCCACTGCTGGGACATCTGTCCAACAGAGACTGATGATATCATTGCTGTAGCAACGTTTGTAGGATGTGGGAAGTGCTAAGTCCACTGCTGGGACATCTGTCCAACAGAGACTGATGATATCATTGCTGTAGCAACGTTTGTAGGATGTGGGAAGAGACTGTCCACTGCTGGGGTATTTGTCCAACAGAGACTGATGATATAACTGCTGTAGCCACATGCGCAGGAAGTGGGAAGTGCTGAGTCCACTGCTGGGGAGAGATGATATCTATTCTGCAGCGGCTGATATGATGAAATCACTGAGGCCACATGTGCGGTCAAAGTTTTAGGGTTCCGTGAACACGAGGTCCACTCAGTTCACTAATCTCATTCGAGATAGTACGGCGCTATGCTGTCGCAGGGGAAGGCCTATGTCATACTTGAGATGGCTGTTTACCAAGCTCCATGCAATATGGGCTAGATATGTAGTTCAGTGGTTCATAGATATGAACAACTCCTAATATTACCAAATTTTAGCTAAATCTGTCCACACTTTTATGGGATAAATGTAATGGACTAACAAACAAACTATAGGCGTTCGAGCCTCGCCTATTTTGATACTAAAGTAATTATAGATAGGTAGGTCCTATCTGTAGCTTATCACAAGCATGCCTTGGCAGAATTTCACCCAAATCGGACCGAGCGTTTAGGAAAGTATTGGGCAAACAAACAAATGATTTGGGCGTTCGCGCCTTACTACTAGTGATTATAGCAAGACCGATTATGATGTAGGTAGACGACCCATCCTGATGGTAACCGTAGCCAGGGTCAGTTAATATGCGCTAGATTTAGAAACTAAATCTATTCTACGGTTTTCGGATATTATGGGCAGTGTTCACGGTGTCCGGGTCCTGTCGGCTCCTATTGCGTCCTGAGCTAGCGCCTCGACCAAACACTTGGCTTACACGCCTTCTCGCTTTGACCTAATTGTGATGCCGCGACTATGATTCGCGTGGGTCTCACAGTGGGTTGCGACTGTGTTGGTTCGTTGTTCTTCACGTTCAGCCAAACTATTAAACTGACATTACTTTCGCCCTTTATCAAGGGTTTGCTACGTCTAAAGACAGAGCTTTAACACTATGTATTATTTTGGAGCCGGCGGCACGATGGATATCGTGTCCATTTCGCTTTAGTTATATAGACCGCAGGTCTTTATATCATTATATACAACTGTATGGCACAGTTCCAGGTCTAAGAACCATATTAGTAGATTTACTACTTATTTCACATTCCGTAGTGCTCTTCTCACAGGATGAGCGACATTCAAGTCGGAATATATACTTTATTTTAGTACCTAGTGCTAATATGTATTCGCGATCAGTCACTGTTCGAAGGTATTAATCCTACCTGACGAATAGGGATGGACAAGCTATGGCTGTAAAGACTCAGCTATAGTTCACACTATACACGTATAATAAGGCGCCTCACAAGCGTTTTATATACACTAGCTTTGGGATTCGGGTGGAACATGGCATAGTACACTTTACATTGTCGTGTAGCTTAATTAAATTACACTTGAAGGGTGGTGGACTCTGATCATGTACCTTAGTGGCCTGCCAGAGACAGTAGCTAGCGGGGCTCACGTAGTTATAATTATCTGTGTAGAGCTAAAATCGCTCGTTCAATTACTTTGAGTTAGATGTACATTGTTTTAATCACCAAAATAATGCAGTACTGACGTCAGTCAAGTATTACGTTATTCCGAGCACTGGGGGCTAGCTACCCTTCCCAATTTGGGGGGGCCCAAAATAGGGACCAATCACAGTAGGGAAACTAGGGTTCCGCGCGAAATACTTCAAAATTACGGGTTAGACTACATCGTTCGTCCAAACACAACATGATAGATTAATCTCTTAAAAATAACTTGTCATTCGCCTTCAAAAAGACTCTGAGTTACTGCGATCACAATTTAGGGTTCTCTAGACGATCTGGCCAAACGTTTAATCGTATTTTAAAATGCAATAAAAATCAAGTATAGTTTACATACTTCTTATAGGTAGATAGTGGTAGGTTGTATGTTGTATGTACGTATGCGTATTATAGGTAGGTTTAACTATGTTTATATTTATATATTTATATATTTGTATGTTTAGGAGGGTGGGGTGTTACATAGTGGTTGTTTATTCATGCTTTCTATATTTTTCTTGTCCATTTTTCAACATCCTGTGCCATAATCTGTTCAAGCATAGCTCATGGTGTAGTTGCATCTCTTTATTTACGCTATAATAGTTTCAATAGAGTTGTGGAGTCATAGCTTAAATGATTGTGGGTTTTCTATGGGTTTTGAATTTGAATGTAAGGACATTATATTAGAGGTCTGTACCTATGAAATTGCCGATTTTATAAAAAAGTTTAAAGATGAAATTAATTTTCATTAAGAACAATAGTTATTAAAACAAAGTTTATTTCCAAAATAGCAATAGACTATTAGAAATTAAATGGTGGAAAACATATGCCTATTGTTTAGATATTTTGAGAGCACGGTCGCTTTAACCCCATGAAGTCGGGTTTTTTATTGGATCAAAAATACACATTTTTAATTTTAAATGTAATATTTAGGAATACCCTGCATAAGATTTCGTCACTTTCAGGAAAATTCGAGAAAATAACTAGTTTAAAAACTTGCCCCATCTGACCACTAAGAAAACGCCTTTGTTTCATTTAATGGTATATAGCTCAGGGGATTGGAACATGAAAGACATGCTACTAGTTCCTTATAAAAAACCATAAGTAGTGTCACCGTAAGGTCAATAATAAAAAACAATAACTTTTTTATTTTCAATAAAAATTGACTTTGAATTTCATAAACTGAATCGGCAATTTCATAGGTAAAGACTTATTATTTTATCGATCCTTTGACAGAATGGTTTCTATGGATACAGGTGTACATAAGTTACAAGGTTTACATCTTTCCTCAATGCATTTTCTATTTAACCGACTACAAAAAATTAAGAAGGTTCTATGTTCGACTGTTTATAATTTTGTGTGTGTCCACCGATTTCTCCGTCAATTGTTAACCGATTTTGAAAATTACATACTCCTGAGGTGGTTTTATGTAAATCTTATCAAAATCGGTTTAGTATTTTTTTATAGAATTAACGTAAATAAAAAAAGTTGGAAAATTGTACTAGATTGTCTTTTTTTTATTCACAATTGGTAAGCCCTCTTGGCATCATCTCACCTGGTAGTTTAGTGACGATAGTGCCGAAAATGAATGCGGGCTTACCAAGATTCCCCAATGCAATGGGGATTTGGCTTGTTGCGACTGAAGTCTGTTTTACAACGTGTTGAGCGTGATTAATTATTTTCCACTGCATTTGTGTTGGTCCACATTTCTTCTCTAGCTGATTAAAAACTAATACTAAACAGAAAAAAATATATACATCTTTTAAACAAATTTTGTTTTAGGTGCATATTATGAGCAAAATTAATTGATTTTACTAAATTTAACTGAAAAAAGTTGGTAACCATGTTTGAAACTAACTCTCTGCCTAGTCAAAAAGCCCTCCCTGCAGTGCTCCCCTTCTGCTTAAACGTGCCCTATGACGCTTGCTGCGTTGCCCTGCTCGCTGGATAGCTAGCGAAAAAATTGGTAAAAAACAAGCCCAATAAAATGGTGCCAATTTATATATAACAATCCCAGTTCGACTTTTTGACTCAACAATCGCATTCCTTTAATTTGAAGGTGTAAAGTGACTTTATAACGGGTGTCTATGTCTAAGCTTTCGCCAGCCATTTCTGCCTGTCATACAGTATGCACACTCCCTGCCGCTCTTTAGATTGCAACCTAACCCCCTCGTCACCCAGATTGATACAGATTGGTTACAGTTTGGTTCTCGAACGTATGGAATTTTGCCGTGATTTTGTTTGCTCCGTCATTTGTTTTTATAAATGTCATTTCACGACCGTTTGTATGAATGCCAGTGTCCGGGGCGTGTTTCTTTTTTAATTTAAAAATTTGAGTGCGTTTGACTATATCTCACCTGATGGTAAGTGACGATGTAGTCGAGAATGGTATACGCAAACTCAAATAACGCCTATTCACTCTCGCCTTGAAGATCCCCAAATTGTAGAAGTCGGGAAACACAGACGCAGGCAAGGAGTTCCACTCCATCGCTGTCCGCATAATAAATGAGGAAGCGTAACGCTTCGTGCTTAAAGGCTGAATATCAATAACGAAAGGGTGGAACCTCCCCCTGCGTCTCGTTGACCGAAAGTGGAATGGAGCTGGGGGAATGAGGCCGTGAAATTCTTGAGCCCACTCTCCGAAAAATATAGGTTGTGAGTTTGTTTGTAGTGGTCAGCCCTGATTGTTTATAATTGAACCTACTACAGAAAGATCCGAAGCAAAAAAAAACCCATCGGTAAACAATGTCTACTTAACTTCACACCCATTTCTCTTAAGGCGTTAAGATCACTCAATCCGAGCAGTTTTGTACGTGTTAAAATGATATCGAACGTAAGTCTATTCATTTTGAGTTCAAATCAATGCGGGCTTCGACGCGATTGTTACGTTGAAACCGAACGCCAAATTTTTGATTTTTACATGTTTTTATTACTTTTTATTACTTTCAAATAAGTTTAAAAAAATGTGTTTAATTAAAATGAAAGGTGTAAAAGTCACCAATTTTTGTGTGTTGATTTCATTCAATTTTAACTATTTGTATTCGATAAATTTTGCAATTAATGCCAAAAACAGGGTCTACAGTATATTTTTTTACATCAAATAGTTAATATTTTTAAAATTATATTCAATTAAATCGATTTTTTATTACTTTAAGTAAAATATATATTTTTTCCATGGTGATAGCTTTACACAGTCTTTCAATAATTTGAATTAAATATTGTCATTTGACCCATCTTAAGGCCTTAAGAATTCTATGGATGATGGCAATGAAACGAAAGGACAATTTCCATATAAGCGTTTTGCATTAGTGAGTCAAGTATTGTGGTCCTGGACCACAATGGTGCTTTGAATCAACCCGTAAAGTTGGCTAAAAATACCCATGAACACCATTACACGAGAAATGATATACGCGATCGGTTCCAAGTTGACAGCCCAGGGTTGACTGCAATAATATTAAACTATACTTTTGCTTCGTCCCAGATCAGATAGACAACTGTATAGTAACATGTTTCGTCTCACCAATCATCATCTTCATTTTATCAGCTCATATACGTCCCCACCGAGGGGTTCAAGCCTACCCTGAATTAGGGCGATCGGGGAGTCGACCACGCGAGCGTCGGTGGCGTAACGGTTACAACCGCTACCTTCTGTCCGGGAGGCCGTGGTTCGAATTCTGCCACGTATGTGTCTTCGAATTTCGATTTCATATATACGTTTATCCGACGCTCTTACGGCGAAGGAAAACATCGTGAGGAAACCTGCACACGCCTGCGAAGAAACTCGCAGGTTATGTGTGAATTCGACTAACCCGCACTGCCCACGTGGTTGACTAAGGCCCGATCGCCCTAATTCAGGGTAGGCTCGAGCCCCTCGGTGGGGACGTATATGAGCTGATATGAATGAATGAATCCACCTACTACAGCAAAATTCGAAGCAAACAAAAAAAAACCCATCCGTAAACAATGTCTACTTGACTTCACACCCATTTCTCTTAAGCATTCTATGGATGATGGCAATGAAACGAACGGACAATTTCCATATAAGCGTTTTGCATTAGTGAGTCAAGTATTGTGGTCCTGGACCACAATGGTGCTTTGAATCAACCCGTAAAGTTGGCTAAAAATACCCATGAACACCATAACACGAGAAATGATATACGCGATCGGTTCCAAGTTGACAGCCCAGGGTTGACTGCAATAATATCAAACTATACTTTTTAAATAAAATAATAATAAAAGTACCAAGAACCTGGACCTGGCGCACGAGGTTACTGTAATTTGGCGAGTGGAATCCACCGAAATCATCCTATCCGTGAACGGGCTAATTTCAGCCGACCTTGAACGTCACCTAAGGCGGCTGGATCTCCGAGGCAGACCAATAATTGCAGCAATGCAGAAAGCAGTCCTCCTCGGCAATGCCCGGATAGTCCGACGCTTTCTCCCCCCGTCGCACTGAACTCCGGGCGACTGTGCATCCGCTGGAGGTGCTCCTGCCACGTAACGCCTCGTGCCTAGTGAGCAGAGTAGCTAAAAGTGTATATACAGTGTAAACTCTATATAGCGACACTCAAGGGACTAAACATTTTGTGACGTTATTGAGAATTTTCGTTATACAGAGAGAAATTAGCGTCAAAGTAAACGAACTGGAGTCAGAAAATTTTTACATTTTAAAGAGTGAATCGTTATATCGAGTGACGTTTTACTGAGTTTCCACTTTATTTAAATAATAATAAATTCTTTATTTGCAGCCAAAAAGCCATAGTAAAAAAATAAATATAAAATTATATAAAATAAAGTAAAATGAAAACAGTGCACTACTGTATAAAGGTACTTTGTTTGTTTGTTTGCTTCGTCCGAAATCAGATAAAATCAGATTAACCGCCTCCGTAGCTCAGAGGCAAAGTTCACTGGCTTTACACAGGAGGTCGCGGGTTCGATTCCCGGCGGGGTCAATTGTAAGACTCGGTTTGGTTGGTGGTAGGGCATTTTCTAAGCCCGCCTGGCTAGCTACCACCATCTTATCTAAGTCTTGCCGCCAAATATCAATGTTGATATCATTGGTGTGTTCCGGCATGAAGATAAGATAGCCAGTTCCCCATTGCGTTGGGGAATCTTGGAAAGCCCGCTTCCATCTTCGGCAACATCGTCACTTACCACCAGGTGAGATGTTGTCAAGGGTTTACCAATTGTGAATAAAAAAAAGACACTATTACACGTTTTATCTCGCCAAGCATCATCTACTATAATTAAAATAAGAAAAGTTACCAAGGGCGTGTTGGACCACGCGCAACGTGGGGTTCCATAGACTTTTCATTAAATAAAAACCAGCCAAGTGAGAGTCAGAACTGCACACAAAGGATCATACTAGATGGCGCTAGAACAAAGGGTTCCGTACCATCATACTAGATGACACTAGTTGCTTCATGTTGTCACTAAATAGTAAAGATTTAAGGTTTTCATAGTAATGTCACACCCTGGACACTTCATAAAGCGGGCCAGAAATGACATTTCAAAAAACGAATGACGACACAAATAAAATGGCGGCGAAATTCTATACGTTCGACTACCATACTGTAACCAATCTGTATCGATCTGGGAAGCGAGGGGATCAGGTCGCAATCTAGAGAGCGGCAGGGAGTGTCCATACTGCATGCTAGTACTAATATATATACTTTGTTAATGTAAAAATTCGCTAATCCTTTTTAAAATAAATTATTTTGAAAATGTGATACAAATTTGTGAATACGCTTTTAACGAAAAAGTCGCAGTAATGATGAGCTCACAGAGTCACTAAACCGAAGTGGCAGTGGTCAGGGCATTTAGCTAGCAGAACAAATGGCCGTTGGGGCAGTAAAGTTCTCGAGGGGCGACCGCGCACCAGACAAGGTAGCGTAGGCAGGCCTCCTACACGCGGTGAACTGACGTCCTGGTGAAGAAAGTGTGAAGCCGCTGGATGCGAGCAGCGCAGGACCGATCGTCGTGGAAATGTGGAGATGTGTGTCGTCCAGCAGTGGACGTCTTTCGGCTGATATGATAAGTAATTAAAAGAAATGTCAGTTAATGCGGCATTATATGACACAAATTAATTCCTTAATAAAACGTGGTCCAAGTGACTCAGCACTACGAAGGTAGAATAGATAAATGATTTATTTTATTAATCATCAATTTATATTTTATTTTTAATTAATGTTATGTTTTAAATCGTGCCATGTAAATTTATTAAATTTATAAATAAATGATTGTATTGTTTGAAACTATACTCACCATTACAATACAATAATTGTAATGGTGAGTATAGTTTCAAACAGACACAGATAATTTGGAAGTTTATCTGCTTAGGGCGCTTGAGACTTCCAACAGTAGACTACAATATTCCTGGCTTATTATTATTTTTATGATCGTATTTTATTTTAAGGCTATGCGACATCCTTGCGCAGACGCAACCCGTGGAGCGTAGGCGCGATCTCGACCCGTATGAATGGCCTCCATGCACAATACTGTATGAAAGCTAAAACATTGCGATATTTTATTTGTAACAAATTAAAAGTGACTCCTTTTCTTTGTGGAAGAAATAGCGAAATGTTTAACAATGACTTCGTGTTGGCTTCAAAACATAGATTCAAAAGCTTTGAGCATTCGTACTTGCAAATGTATATGAGTGAAATCTACACTATAATATAGGTAATATTTATTGATTTTTCTGGAATTCAAAGTAACTTTTTTTTAAACAAAAATGTTAATATCATGTAGCGTCTCATTTAAAACTTGCGTCTTCAACAATATTATAACTAGATATTTTTCCAATTCAAATTCGAAATACTTTTTGTTGAAAATAAGACAGACATATTAAATAACAAAAGTAATAACTAAAAGACATAGTCTTATCGCTGAGAGCGATTTCTTCCAGACAACCCAGCGGAAAACAAGGAGACTATAGGTTACGTTTTTTACAGTCTGTGTATGTAATTATGTATGTACGAGTATGTATGTATATATGTATGTATGTATGTTCATATTCCACGCATTTACTAAACCTAAACGTAGTGTAGTATAAGTGTAGGGGGGTGGCTAGCGGTAATTCTGTAGGGGTTTCACCAGCCGGCCCATTATGAGTGATGTAACTCTTCAGGCCCCAGGCGCCCTGCAAACTCTCGCCAGTGGCTCCAAGAAGCTGTAGTGCAAGCAGCGGCCACAACCCGGTAAACCGCGTCGGCTCGCGGACAAAACCTGGCAGAGGGGGCCTACCACTTCCATGGAATGGTCTATAGCGGATTTCTCCCGCTCAATGCATCAAGTCTGTCTCAGCGGTAAATACAACCCACCGCAGATATGCGACTGGCCTCGGTGGACCCGGCGAGTTAGCAAAGCAAGGCGGATGGCCTAGGGCGACGGTAGAGGACGTAGCTACCGTCGGCCAGACTCTGATCTTCAAGTCGAAAAATTCAGATATCTGAGAAGCACACTTACAGTGAAGTACGACCTTGACGCTGAAATCAACAGCAGAGTTGGTGCTGCTGGTGCAGCATTTGGCGAACTAAGATCCAAGGTCTTCTGTTCACATAACCTCAAATTGGCCACCAAGGTGTCTGTCTACATGGCGATAGTGTTGCCAAGTCTTCTCTACTCCTCTGATACGTGGTGTCTGTACCGCCATCATATCCAAACCCTGGACCAGTTTCACATTAAATGTCTTCATAGCATTTTAAAGATCAGGTGGTCTGATCTTGTGCGTAACACTGAGTTGCTGCAACGAGCGAAAATCAGTGGAATGGAGGACTATCTGTTACGGTGACAGCTTCGATGGTGTGGACATGTCTCGCGGATGGAGGAGAAGCGACTAGCAAAACTTATCTTCTATTCAGAGCTGAAAGAGAGCTATGGAAAGCATGGAGGCCAGCTCTTAAGAATAGAAGGATGTCCTGAAAAGGCGCTTGAAAAGGTGTGACATAGATCCTGCAAAATGGGAGGAGTTGGCAGCACAGCGTTCTGAATGGAGACACCTGGTAAAGACCAAGACCGATTGTTTCGAAGAGCGTCGCAAGGTAGAAATCAATAACAAGTGCGATAAATTAAAGGCCCGTCCACCAGTGGATCTGAATTAATTAATTAATCTTATAATTACATTAACGACGTTCTCACTTGCCCTCACTGTGCGCGGGAGTTCACTGCTAAGATCGGCTATACTAGCCACATAAAAGCGAATCTACGTCAATATTTAATTTAGGAGTCGACAGCAGTCGCTATGGCCGAAATCCTGGATAGGCATAATAATCCTTACTTAATATTATAAATGTAAAAATGTGTTTGATTGTTTGTTTGTTACCTTTTCACGCTTCAACGCCTTGACCAATCTTTATGAAATTTAGCATGCAGGTAGCCTGTGTCACGGGGAAGGACATAGGCTACTTTTTATCCCGGGAAAATTGCATAATCTGATGCAGTACCTGAGGGAACTAAAAAAATACTCGATTGTTGTAATTTTTTGCACAGAGATGGTTGATTAGGTGGGAAACGACATAATTTACTAATCACCCTTAAATACAGTCATAAAAACGATGTCCACGAGGGCGGAGCCGCGGGAAAAAGCTATTATTATATATTTCCTAAACCACTTAACCAATCTTGACAAATGTGATGTTTTTGCATTTGTGCTATCACTCCGCGTGTGATAGGATTATATAGCATTTGGAAAAAATAAAATGGCGAATTATATAAGTGAATTACACAACCATAAAAAAAAACAATTTATTAAAGTGAAACTTTTATTATATCGTCTCACATTTTTTCGTCTGTGTGTTACATGTCGCGTGACGGTCGCTTTCGTCTGACGGTATGATCGTTTCGTCGTCTGTACCGTAGCGAGAGCAGCCATGACCGTTTCGTCCTTTGTAAAGTTTCACTTTTAACGTGGTTTCATAAAAGCACACACTTACTTTTTTTTTCACATAATTGAATTTTATACTTAGGTACCATTCAAGTCATAGAATGTTATTTTTAGCTTTATAATATTCCCACAAAGGAAGAAACGGTAAATAAAACTTCTCAGATTGATTCACTTTCGACGCAAATTAAAAAAATGCTTGACATGGGTTGATTTGTTCGACTCAAAAACGCCTTTATTCTTTCAAAATCCAATGAAAATTAACTTTAGTTCTTTCTTTACCACGACAAAGGTTAAGTTTTTACCTCCTTTGTACTAAATGTCATCAACTGATTTATTACAGGTATTTTTATAACAACAATTAACTGTTTTGTTAATAGAATAACTGAATAGCTCCTTTTTACACTTGTGACTTTAAATCTTTTGATATGATGTGATTGTATTCTTTTAAGCGCTTCAATTAATAATATTTTTGTGACAAGTAAAAGTTTAATCTTTAAATCAAATAGCGTCTCTGTTACTTAGTTTCAATTTCGTAAAGAAGTAAAAAAACACATAAAATAGGTACGTGGTTAGATAGAACTTTTATTGACTGAATGATCTATTGTTATGAAAAACTTATTTTTTCTTCATCATCATCATATCAGCCGAAGGACGTCCACTGTTGGACATTTCCACGACGACCGGTTCTGCGCTGCACGCATCCAGCGGCTTGCCGCGACCTTCACCAGGTCATCGGTCTATAGAGTGGGAGGCCTTCCTACACTAAGTTTTTCGGTGCAAGGTCGCCACTCGAATACTTATTTCTCCCTTATTTATAATGAATCGAATCAGAAATCCGTAAAACATCCGATATAGCTCACGGAATTGCTAAACGTAAGTGGCAGTGGGTGGGGTACATAGCTTGCAGAACAGATGGCCTTTGGGGTAGTAAAGTTCTCGAGTGGCGACCGTGCACCAGAAGACGTAGCGTAGGCAGACTTCCCACTCAGTGGACCGACAAACTGGTTAAGGTCGCAGGAAGCCACCGTTCGTCGTGGAAATCCTTGGCCTTTGTCCAGTAGTGGATGTTTTTCGGCTGATATGAGGGAACCGCTGGATGCGGGCAGCGCAGAACCGGTCGTCGCGGAAATCCTTAGAGGAGGCCTATGTCCAGCAGTGGACGTCCTTCGGCTGATATGATGATGATGATGAGGGAACCAACCATCTCCAAAAAAAACCGTCAAATCAAATCAAAATAATTTATTTTAAATAGATGTTTACACACACTTTTAAATAGTCAAAAAAAAACGTATTGTCTATTGCATAATGTCATGATTCAGATTACAGTCTCAGGTAATAGTATTTGTAATGGAATCAACATATATATCTTCGTCATTTACATTATGTATTGTTTTATAATATCCTATAGAGCACAAGCATTTTTTGACACGATTCTTGATATTATTCTCTGACATTTTCTGGAATTTTATTGAATAATCTTTACACTGCCCCACAAATGTCTTTTTAACCTAACTCAGTCTCGAAAAGGCTATATCTATTTTATTTACTTTTCCTTATTCAAATTATGCCTAAAAAATCAAAAATCACTTTTACAACATTACACTTCTGTTAATCGAACGGTTTTATCTCACGATCATCTATTAACGCGCTAATTGACTACCAGATCATCGTAGCATTCATGACTCTGATCAACAGTAACTTCTTCAATACTAAATGTCTTAACTACTAAATCCGCGTCATCAAAATTCGACTCTATGTCTTCATCATCAAGACTCAGAAGCTCAGTATCTGTTGAATTGTTATTATAGTTTGGGATTAGTATAACAGGTTCTGTTAATTGCTGATTCTTTTGACATCTATCCACGCAAGGAGTGTCAGTGACAGTCACTTTAAATGGAGTAGGAGAGATAGTAATAAAAGATGCATTTGTAAACAATAAGTTCGTTTGAATTTTGATTAATGTTTTAAAGGAAGCAGTATTTGTTACAAATAGGTGTATTTAATATAAAGATATAAAGTCTATATTCTTTCTAGTGATACAAAAAAAACATGCCTAGTAACAACACTTATGTCATAACATTTAAAATATGGAAAGTTCATCATCATATCAGCTCATACACGTCCCCACCGAGGGGTTCAAGCCTACTCTGAATTAGGGCGATTGGGCCTTAGTCGACCACGCGGGCCCAGTGCGGGTTGGTATTGAAGGTTCAAATTTATAAGAAAATAAGTTATAAGTTAATCGAATCAGAAACGAGGAGATCCGTAGGAGAACTAAAGTAACCGACATATTCGTAGCTCTCAGTATTGGTAAAATTAAGTGGCAGTGGGCGGAGCACATAGCTCGAAGAACGGATGGCCGTTGGGGCAGTAAAGTTAGCAGAAAACGTAGCGTAGGCCTTCCATTCGGTGGACCGATGACTTGTTGAAGGTCGCAGGTAGCCGCTAGATACGGGTAGCGCAGAAACGGTCGTCGTGGAAAACCTTGGGGGAGGCCTTTGTCCAGCAGTGGACGTCCTTCGGCTGATATGATGATGGTGATAGTTATAAGAAGTATAAGTTATCATTAACTATACTTTTCATATTGGAATTCGTTATTTTCATACTCGTATCGTTATTTTCGTTATTATAACATGAATGCATCCATAACGATGATATTGAAGTTTGAAATAACTGTTACAGTGACAGAGTAACCGATAAAAATATCAACACACGTTATGCGACCGAATTCAATAAAAACAATTACAATAAATATTGTACAAAACATTAATTGCCTAAGCGTATGGACAGAGCGTCGGTAGCTTAACGGTAAGGGCCACTACCTCCTGTCCAGGACGTCGTGGTTTGAATCCTGCCACTTACTAATGTGGTTTTGAATTTAGATTTCATATCTACGTTTATCCGACGCTCTTACGATGAAGGAAAAACATCGCGAGGAAACCTGCACACGCCTGCGAAGAAAGTCGAAGGTTGTGTGTGAAGTCGACCCACCCACAGGGCCCGCGTGGTCGATTTAGCTTCGATCACCCTAATTCAGGATAGGCTCGAGCCCGACGATGGGGACGTTTATGAGCTAATATGATAATGGACATATTATTATCAATGGAACATCAAACCTTCCACTTAATGAGAATTTGACCGCAAAATAGTTTTTTAAACAAAATTTTCGATTCTCATCCTTATCATGCAGGTAATAGCGACAGACCAATAAATATTGATTGTATTTTTATTTATGTATTTTTTTTGTATATATTTATTATTTTATATATTATTGTTATATTATTTAAGTATTTTATTAATATTTATAATAACTATTAACTATTTTATAATAACTGTTTATTTGCAATTTTTTCTGTGTTTATTTATTGCACCGCCCCTTTACTTATTCTATCGCTGTTTCCCTACCCAAAGGTTGCCTGGAAGAAATTTCTACCTAGCAATAAGGCCGCCTATTGTATAGGCTTTCTTCTATATTGTCAATTTCTTTTTTTGTGTTGTGATGCAATAAAGAATATTGTATTGTATGTAACACGTGTTTCGGAATGTGTAGCAAAATTGTATTTTTACAAGCTTTTATTTAACTTTTTTTTAATTTATTTTTTATTTAACTTATTTTATTTATTTAACTCTCGCGATCGAGTTCAGAGCGACTTCTAGGGGTCTCATTGAGTTAAAATTTGTTATGAAGCCGTATTCTTGGTGACAATTGATACTTTTAGTATTTTGAAGTTGATCTGATGATGAACTATCAAAATGAAATCAAGGTCCCAGGATCGTCTGCTGTTCGACATTTTTAAATTTGGAATCAAGCACACTGAACCATAAACTGTTTTGAAATAAAAGCTTGTACTTACGAGTTTTTAGGTTTTCCGAAATGAGCTTATTTTGCTAATCATCATCATCATTACAGCTCATATACGTCCCCACCGAGGGGCTCGAGCCTACCCTGAATCAGGGCGATTAGGCCTTAGTCGACCACGCGGGCCCAGTGCGGGTTGGTGGTCGACATCACACACAACCTTCGAGTTTCTTCGCAGGCGTGTTTAGGTTTCCTCACGATGTTTTACTTCACCGTTAAAGCAATCGGTAAGTATGTACGTTAGTTTTTGAAAAACTCATTGGTACATTGACCGTCCAGATTTGAACCCGGTACCTCTGGTTAGATGAACCGAGTCGTTACCGGTTGAGCCACCGACGCTTACTAATTTACTAATAAAACATTATGTCTATTCCAAGCAAAAATTAAGCTTGATGCATAGGCACACCGACAGACACAATGTCATACACGGCTGAAAAAGATAAATGTACAGAATATAGATATGCATTAAAAACAAAAGCATAAGTTAAAATTCAATTTGTCTTGCGAATGTTTGCTTCACCTGCCACTTCCTTAAAATATAACTTTCCGATGCAGCAACAGCGGGGTGCCAGTTGAAACCAAAAGAAGATAAATACACAAGGACACCCAATGTTTCGATTGAAGAAGACATACATTAAACACGCCATAATTATAACTCAAAGTGGACATTATTTTAATCTGATTGGTCTAATTGTTGAGTTTACAGAGATTTTAATTAAGATTAATTTGATTAACACAAGGGTTTAACTCTCAGAAAGAAGAAGTGTTTTATACATCGTAGAGTTTCATCACATTAGCTCATATTATAATATACGTCCTCACCGAGGGGCTCGAGCCTACCCTGAATTAGGGCGATCGGGCCTTTGTCGACCACGCGGGTCCAGTGCGGGTTGGTCAACTTCACACACAACCTTCGAGTTTCTTCGCAGATGTGTGCAGGTTTTCTCACGATGTTTTCCTTCACCGTAAGAGCGTCGGATAAACGTACATACCTATGAGATCGAAATTCGAAAATTGGTACATGGCAGGACCCGAACCACGACCTCCCGGATAGGAGGTATCGGCCCTTGCGGTTGCACCACCGACGCTCTTCCTTGCACCACCGACGCTCTTCGTAGAGTTTATAATTATAAAAAAAACAACAACATAACATGTAGGTATATGTTTCTTCAAAACTGATGCAACATGCGAAGGACTCATGCGGACTATTCAAATTTGTCGTATAGAATGTAAGACACAAAAAGAATTTTGAAAATCGGTCCACAATTGACGGAGAAATTGGTGAACATACATAAACAAAAGAATACATACAGACGAACATAGAATCTCCTCCTTTTTTGAAGTCGATTAAAATGGGAACAATCCTTATTTTAAAATAAAGAGCAATACGATAAATTGTCATTGTTTTATCAAAAATTTGAGTAAGTTTGACTGCTAGTGGTAAGTGCCAATGTAGCGGAGGTAACACGCAAGCTCAAATAGAGTCTATTCAATCTAGCTTTGAAGATTGAGTACATTTAACTGCTCATCACCTGGTGGTAAGTGCCAATGCAGCAGAGGTAACACTACGCAAGCTCAAATAGAGTCTATTCATTCTCGCCTTGAAGATTATACGTATAATGGACCGAGAAACCCAGACCTTAGCAGGGAATCCAAATCTTTGGCCGTTTGCATTATAAACGATGAAGCAAAACGCTTCGTGCTTCTAGGTGGAATATCAACAAGTAAGGAGTGGAAACCTTCCCTACGTCCGGTTGTCCGACAATGGAATGGAGAAGGGAGCATGAGTTCGTGGGCTCATGTGTACTCTCTCTGAAATGAATCCTGCAGAACACGGATAGGCAGGCGACTCCGGCGATGTTCAAGGCTTGATTACAAGGTATTCCCCTCATACTTAATATAACCATATTATTATTTTATGACTATCAGAAAGAGTGTAATTTGCACCTATTTTGAATAAATATCTTGAATCTTGAATCTTGAATCTCGGTCTACGTCGCCGATTAGTCTACGGGCGCGTCGGAGTCGTTGTAGTATTGTCAAGTAACTAGTATATTATCTGTGGTATTGTCATTACTTTCTTGTCACACTAATATTATATGGGCGAAAGTTTGTGAGTGTGTATGTTTGTTACTTCTTCACGAAAAAACTACTGAACGGATCTGGCTGAAATTTGGTAGGTAGACAGATTAGGACCTGGATTAACAAAGAGGCTTCTTTTTTCACGCTCGCAAGCACTGCGCACCCTCGAAAAGTCATAGAAACGTTGTCGCAAAAACTTCTGAACGGATCTGGCTGAAATTTGGTATGGATTAGAACCGCGATTAACACAAAGGCTACTTTTTTTCACGCTCGTGAGCTGCAACCTCACTGCACAGTGCACACCCTCAAATAGTCATAGAAACGTTGTTCACGCGGGTGAAGCTTGTTTAGTGGTTAATAAAAATTAAAACCAGTGGCAGTAGTTTCCGCTGAACTTTCATCCCTTGGACCTCGTGCTAAAAGTCATTTCAACTTACAAACTGACGATTATTGCTTGAATGTGATGCTGTTGTGTTGGATAATTTGTTGTATATTGCAGACCTTTTACGACAAGAAGTGACAGAGAGAATCATGTATTTACATAGGTACAGAGGCCAGCACATCAAGCTATACACTCGTAGTGCGATTCTGATCCATACCCATTCGGCATAAGAACGGTACAAAGTCCAAAGTGTGTAGCTTGATGTGTTGGCCTGTGTACATTGGACCGCATACATTTTTTTAATCCACAATCGATACGCCCTCGGAATCTTGATGCTAAGTGACGATGATGCCGACGATGGAAGCGGGCTTACTAAGATTCCCCAATGCAATGCAGATCTGGCTATCTTATCTTCAAGCTGGAACACATCAATGATTTACACTGATGTTTGGCAAGACTTAGATAAGATTTTGGTGTGCCTTATTAAAAAAAAAAAAAAAAAAAGATGGTGGTAGCTCCAGGCGGGCTATGAAAATGCCCTACCACCAACCAAACCGAGTCTTACAAAGTTGACCCCGCCGGGAATCGAACCCGCAGCCTCCTGGTGTGAAGTGAATGGACAAACCGTACGTGCCAATATGCCACGGAGGCGATTTTTTTTTATTTTTATTTATTTACCAATTTTAAAACTAAATACAAATTTTTTATCATCTAGCACCATTAAACCTGAATGGTTTGTCTAGGTGCTCAACAGATTAGAATGATTATATAATATTACTAGCTGTCCCGGCGAACTTCGTACCGCCTTACATTACATTACACTGCCCTGCCCTACCCTACACTACCTTACCCTACACTACCCTACACTACACTACACTACCCTACCCTACACTACCCTACCCTACCCTACATACACTACACTACACTACCCTACCCTACACTACTCTACACTACCCTACACTACACTACCCTACCCTACCCTACACTACCCTACCCTACACTACCCTACCCTACCCTATCCTATCTCTCAAGTTGGATCGAACTGCACATGGTGTGCGAATTTTATTATAATCGGTTAAGTGGTTTAGGAGTCCATTGAGGACAAACATTGTGACACGAGATTTATATATATTAGATGATCTACTAATAAATCAATTTTCTACCAAGAATTGATTCATTCCATCAAAACTTTTATGATTTTTTAGGGTTTCGCATTCAACAGCTTGGATAGTCCATTGAAAAATATTGAGAGTGTATGAATACCATTTTTCGGATCAGGGATCCTTTTTTTAATCTTTGTTAGAGTTGTGGCGGCAACTGCGGTAACCCGCCACTGAACTTTAACACAAGCGACGAGAGAACAAAAGAAGTACTACATCTAGAACCCGCTATTAGAATTTCTTCAGCGCTGAGTATATATACAGATACCAATCATCAACGATTGGTCCACGGCCGGACCCCAGGCATACCACCTCGCCTGGCGGAGACATCTCCCTTTGCTCTCTTCGAGTAGGAACGCACCGTTTCCCTAAAGAGTCATTTGTAAAAAGTTTAAATAAATTCAGTTAAAATTAAGTTATAAATTTTCCATACAAAATGTTCTATTACCAATTGCAATAATTGGAGTAATTGCTCTTTTTTCGGAAGTCGGGTTAAATGCATTCTTTTGCACTCACGGGATCAAGACAGATCTAACGATATCTCGCACTCTGACATCAATTATGCCGTTTAGAAGATACCGTTGAATAAATACACATACAAACATTAGAACTGAAAACAAAATACTAGTCGTTTAAAAATTATTTTGGATTTTTTAAATTGCATTGATTTATTTTTCGAAAAGACTACGAAACCTTACTTTAAGTGAGTCCGACTTGGCCGTTTTTTTTATCTAAGGGAACAACGGACTAGTGTAAAAAACGACTCTAGTCTTTTTTTGTACATTTCCTTGAACGACCACTTCTTTTATTGTAAATTTTTTTTAAGATAAAACTTAAAAACACTGTAAATGAGCGAGCAAAGCGAGCGATATTAGGTTCGGTCAGGTTTGATTGAATTGATTGAAGCGAGGCGCCCCCCCCCCCCCCATGGGTAGCAAAAAAAGGCGAGTTAAAAAGGTGACGAGTTAGGAAAGTGACAATTTAGAAAAAAAGACAAGTTTACTTTCTAGTGTTATGGTCGTTCGAGCGATATGGACGTTCAGGGAATGTGGGCATGCCAGGTATGTGGCCGTGCGAGGAAAGTGGCCCTAAGTGACCGCCTCCAATTAAAGACGTCAGTGCAAAAAGATTACATATTAGATTCATTCACTTTCACAGACATATAAATAGATAAAAAAACTCGAAAACAAAACATGACAAACTCAATCAAAGAAGATATGAACAAAATGAAAATTGAAATTAACAAAAAGCAGATTTGAAAAAGGGAAAAATAGAGGGTAATTAGAACTAGCCAGGCCAGGGAATCCTGTCAGAAGTTGGTGGAGAGGCGTCCAATAAAAAAGCTACATCGCGAAATAAAAAGGCGATAACACAGAAACGAAATTATTGCTACAAGAACGAGATGACGGGTGTGCGAGAGGGTTTGAAATGTTCTGAGGTTCCGTATGGGGAAGTTTTAGGATTTTTTAAGGTGTTTGAGTTCACTTCAGCTCATGTATACGTCCCCAACGAGGGGCTCGAGCCTACCCTGAATTAGGGTGATCGGGCCTTAGTCGACCACGCGGGCCCAGTGAGGGTTGGTCAACCTTACACACAACCTTCGAGTTTCTCCGCAGATGTGTGCAGGTTGCCCGCATCCAGCGGCTTCCCGCGACCTTCACCAGGTCATCGGTCCACCGAGTGGGAGGCCTGCCTACACTACGCTTTCCAGTGCGTGGTCGCCACTAGATAACTTTACTGCCCCAACGGCCATCTGTTCTACGAGCAATGTGCCCCGCCCACTGCAACTTAAGTTTAGCTTACGGATCTCCTCGTTTCTGATTCGATCACGCAGAGAAACTCCGAGCATAGCACGCTCCATTGCCCTTTGGGTGACCTTGAGCCTTCTTATGAGGCCCATAGTAAGCGACCATGTCTCAGTTCCGTACTTCATCACTGGCAACACACATTGGTCGAAGACCTTGGTCTTAAGACACTGCGGTATCTGGGACAATGAAAAATGTACAAATGTACATATGAGATCGAAATTCGAAAACACATTGGTACGTGGCAGGACTCGAACCACGACTTCCCGGACAGGAGGTAGCGGCCCTTGCCGTTGCGTTTGAGTATTTTGTTTCTATGTACAGTCAAGAGAAGATCAAGCTAGACAGTTTGTACTTTGTACCGTTCTTATGCCGTACGAGTATGGGTCAGAATCACAATTCAGGTGTCTAGCTTGATCATCTCTCGACCGTACCTTACTAAGGTAAAATTTGTGTTTTGAGTCGTCGTTACAGCTCATATACGTCCCCACCGAGGAGCTCGAGCCTACCCTGAATCAGGGCGATTAGGCCTTAGTCGACCACGCGGGCCCAGTGCGGGTTGGTCGACTTCACACACAACCTTCGAGTTTCTTCGCAGGCGTGTGCAGGTTTCCTCACGATGTTTTTCCTTCACCGTTAAAGCAATCGGTAAGTATGTACGTAAGTTTTTGAAAAACTCATTGGTACATTGGCCGTCCAGATTTGAACCCGGTACCTCTTGTTAGATGGACCGAGTCGTTACCGGTTGAGCCACCGACGCTTTTGTGATTTGAGTAAATTTTCTTAATAAAACCAATCATCAAATTGTTAAAACTATTGAAGAGAAAACTTCTTTAGGCGCCTTGGGCATTTTTGAGATGGGGAAAAAAACCATTGAAGTCCGAACACCATGATTGACACCGATATGGACACCTTACCAAGAATATTTGGAGGGTCAAAACTTCTAAAACAGTACTTGAGATAGAAAAAAACATTAAACTTGCGACACCGTGATCGACACCGACACCTTAACAGGATCATTCAGAGGGTCAAAACTTATAAAACAGTAAAAAGTTTTCACTTCTGTCAGCACTCCCGAAATGGTTAGTTTGTTTTTTGGTTTAAGGACCTTTTACACTGATGACATAATCCAAATCAACAAAAACTACTACTACAACTAAAATATTTTAAAAAAGGGAATGAAATCATAAATAGAACAATTAGGATAAGATAAAGATAAGATAAATACTCTTTATTGTACACACTTGTACAAAAAAAAACTTTAAAAACTTTACTTAAAAATACAATAATATAAAAAAAGAAACTTATATAGGTGCTTTAGCGGTACAATTTATAATATAATTATATTAAGTCTTATGTTTTTACATTTCTCGCTTATTCTCTCTTCAGTTTTAACTTTGATCACATACGAACAATAATCTCGTGGTGTGGTGTCTTGGTGAAGATCTCGGGAAGCCAGTGGATGCGGGCAGCGCAGGACCAGTCGTCGTGGAAATCCTTGAAGAGGCCTTTGTCCAGCAGTGGTCCCCTTAGCGTGTATTTTTCTCACCCCCTCCCCCCCCCCCCCCTTCTTCGATTAGCTTTTAAGGCTACAGGGGATTGTTAGTGGGTACTGTGGTGGTCTCATATTTATTTATATATACCTTATGTATACAGGGTGTCCAGTAAATATAGGTATAAACTGAAACTGGGGATAGATCAAGTCATGACCTATCCGAATTTAAAAAATTAGGTCTTGTAAAACTTCAACCGTTTCCGAGATATGGCGGGTTTTTTGAAATTTCCGTAAATCACTACTTTTGGTCAGTTTCAGGGATGCTACAGCTGCAAATGAAGGTATTTTGAAATGATTTTTTTTCTTTTTGTTACTGAAGAATTAGACTATCAAATGAATTGCAATATATTTTTCAAGAAGATACCAGTTCCCCGTAATAATATAAAAATATTTTAATTTTTACCCATTAAAGCGATGTTTTATTAAGAGGTGCAGAGCGTGTATCTTGGCACGTGGCGGTCATTTTCAACATTTAATTTAAGCGTGGATTAATAAAAGATGGTCTAAATTTTAACTTGTTTCATTTCATATCTTTTAAATAGCCAACATGACATGAAAAGTAGTAAATTATCAATTAAAAAAAGGTTTCTAATCGAAATTTAAACCTAACTACTTATTACAAAATGGGTTCGTTTTGAAACCAAGTCTTTTTCTGTTTCAGGAAAAATGAAAGTATTATACCATTTCGGAATCTGCACAAAATGTACAACTTTTTAAAGCAATGGTCCGGACTAGCGTAGTGCATTTATTTTACAGCATATGCTACCAAATCTGGGACATTGCAGTTTTAATAAGTAAAAATAAAAATATTTTTATTTTATTACGGGGAACTGGTAGCTTCTAAAAAAATATTGCAATGCATTTGATAGTCTAATTCTTCAGTAACAAAAAGCAAAAAAAATAATTCAAAATACCTTCATTTGCACCTGTAGCAGCCCTGAAACTGACTAAAAGTAGTGATTTACGGAAATTTCAAAAAACCCGCCATATCTCGGAAACGGTTGAACTTTTACAAGACATAATTTTTTAAATTCGGATAGGTCATGACTTGATCTATATCCAGTTTCAGTTTGTACCTATATTTACTGGACACCCTGTTTAATGGGTATGTATGCATATAGGCGCAGGGCTGTGTGTCCCACTTAGCCAGTACAGCCGGCTGTATTGGTATGCGTAAACGCATTTTCCCCCTTCCCTCCTCCGCAAAAAAAAACAAAAAAAACAAAAAAAAAGTTTTTCGGCTGTTAAGATGACGATGAGGTTTCTTCTCGCACCCACCGGAACCCTAAAACAACGGAATATGACATTTGGAGGGGCGAGACAGCGGAACATTTAAAAAAGTTTGATTGAGATAGGAGCGAACTTTTGATTGTATCCCGAAGATTCGGGAATAAAAACAAGGAATAAATAATGGCGGACAATAACAAGGGGCGGATGGCAATATAAGAAATGGGAATTTATGTATAGGTATAAATAGGTTAATACAGAGGTAGGTACTGTATGAGAGGTTATTTTGTCTATTTGAAGACAAGTTTTTGATACGCAATGTAGACCGCCTTTTTAACCACCTTTGATGATTTTGGTGTGCTTTTTTTTTCAATTAAGGCGATGCATTAGAAACTTTGGTCGCAGGGATCTTCTTTGATTCTTCATTTCAATGACTTCATTTTGTCAGTTGCAGAAACACAATTCGTAAATTTTTATAACAGAAAAAAATATATCAAAGAAACCTCTTTTAAACCGAAATTTGAATTCTACAGGTAAACCAGACCGATTTAAACCTCTAAATTTTCTTAGTCGATAAGTCCTAAACACAGATTTCAATATACCAGTTGGATTTTTAAAAATTAATTGTAGGTTTTAATTGAAAACATTGAAGAAGTGCAAAAGTGTTGTTTTGTTCTTAAGTAAAGGAATAAACAAAGACAACTGTTCCAATCGATGCCTCGCTTTTAATGTGGGTCGGGCACGCAATTGCTGCATGTAAAATTGAAGTACTATAGAAGTACTATAGTAAGTTTTTTGTCGTTTGCCGCAAACTACACAAAACGTAATTCATTAATTACTCCTCCTTTTTTACAGCTTTAAGAGTTTTAGGTAAGTTTATAGTTTTAAATTTTTTAAATCTCTGTTCAAAATAGGTGCATACGTACTCATCAATTAGTAAAACACTACATTATATTATTACTAGATGCTTTTTTTTTAGAGTTCCTACCTAAAAAACAGAAAGGATGATTTTAAAAAACCGGCCAAGTGCGAGTCGGACTAGCACTCCGAGGGTTCCGTACCACCACACCTCTCCACACAACTACATAGTATAATGACAATAATACCTATTCACTATACAAACAAAAGACATAAACGATAGCGACAAAAAAAATTTTTTTTTTTGTCATTTAGTTTGGACTCCTTAGCGCGAGTACGACTCACACTTGGTAGATTTTTATTATTTTGTTGGTTTACTTCAATATTAGTACTATAATCACACCAAGTGTCACGCTTGTAAGTATTACTGTTTTTACGATACAGCTAAATCAAAAATACTTCTAAAGACCTTTAAAAATACACATTTTTGTACAGAGAGATTTTTCATTTTTTCTAATTTTTAGTATTTTTTGATATAGCGGCAACAGAAATACACATTCTGTGAAAATGTTAACTGCCTATCTATTACGGTTCATGATACAATACAGCCCGCTGACTGACGCACAGACGGACAGTCAGCGGAAGCTTAGTAATAGGGTCCCGCCGGTCAACCTTTGGGTGTACGGAAATGATCCACCTTATACTGCACCACCTTCCCAAACTAACCTATACAATCGGTTTCACATTCCGTATGTCAATAATTTCATTGATCATTCGATTTGAAATTTTTGTATGAATAGACTTTTTTTCCCGATCATACAGGCTGTAACAAAACTAGTATAGGAGCTGTTAACGGGAGCTTCTGCTCAACAACTGAACAACTTGTCCCTAACCGTAGTTGATTCTCAAAAAAACTGATTCCCTATACAAGAATGAGCAAAAATTTACAATCAGCTGATCATATTTTTTCGAGAATTTATTTTGGGTCTGTTGAGGAAAGTTGTTCAATAGGATGAGAAGAAGACCCACCAGCTAACGGCTCCTTTTTAATTCACAAATCCGTTAACCAAGTGACGATGATGCCGAAGATGGAAGCGGGCCTACCAAGATTCCCCATCGCAATGAGGAACTGGCTATCTTATCTTCAAGTTTAAGCACATCAATTCTGGCAAAGTTGATGTTTGGCATCAAGACTTAGATAAGATGATGGTGGGTAAATCTAGGCGGGATTAAAAAAAAATGTCCTTTCACCAACCACACCGAGTCTCACAAAGTTAGGCTCTGCCGGTAATCAAACCCACGACCTCTTGACGGACTTAACTAACCAGTACGCTCTGTAAAGCTACCTTGAAAAAGGTATTAGAGTGAAAAAAAACATCCTGTCCCCATATAGGATGTTTTTTTAAATAACGTTCTCTGTTACGTGCCAGTCCATCAACCCCATCCAATAGGTACAACTCTATCCCCTGTCTCTGCCTGTGTTTTTACGGAGCTCGGAGACAAAAGTCATCATTCGATGCTACCCAATCTAACTTTGTCTCGTAACAAATAAATTTAATAGCGTTCTCATGTGTCGTTGGCAAAGTACGAATTTGGACAACGGGCGATTTGTTTATAGATTACATTATAAAAAAGACGTTTAAAAAATTCTTGAAGCTGGGGATCTACTCATGAAACTGAACAATTTTACCCAAGGAACACATAGTAAATTCTCAAAAAAAAATGTTTTTTCCGTTCCGTTCCGTTCCGGTGACGCACTGACCAGAAGTTCTTCTGCAAGGGAATTGATATCAGCGTATAAAGGAGAACAGTAGAGGCTAAAGCACCCGTTGTTGTAAGCGTGTCCCCCGTAGCTGCACCTGGCATGCGACGGTACTCCTGAGTAAATGCGGTCTGCTACCTCAGATTCCCGCTGTCGCCTACCAGGCGCATCCGACGGTGGCTACGTTAACAACGCCTGTGGTGTATCAGCAATCGCTGTCTGCCATTATGCGGCGGAAATCTACCCGAGACACCAGTGGCCGCGCAGATGCGATCAGGAGTGTAGGGTGGTCGCAGTTAGGATGGGAGTGACTGGATCTTGAGCCGATACAAAATTAATCAACCAGCTGTTTCGAGTTGTTCAGTCTGACGAGTTTACCTTTAAGTTTTAATGCTCATTTTTTACTCGCTGTATATAGAATTACATTATAATAAGGCATTAGACATAAAAAACGGGCAAGCCTTACAGTATAGTCACATATGATATATAAACCTAACGGCCTTCCAGTCTCCGGCCTCGTATTAGGCGGCACGGCTATGTTTCCTTAGCCTTCATGGCTAAAAAATAAGGCGGCATAGCCATGTCTCCTTAGCCTTTGTGACTGAAAAAATGGCTTGTACCCAGAGATTTTAATATCGTTTTAAAAACTTGAGAGGTGTCGGTGCCGAATTACGATAACAGTGTCGCGAGTTTTGTGGTTTTTTTCACGTCACAAAAAATGCCGAACGCGCCTAAAAAAGTTTTCGCTTCAAAAAAAAATTTTCTATCGCTCTCATTGATGGTCTTGTAGGTACTCCTTGATGATTTTAAGGTTTCTTATCCAGACGTGTGTCGTGGAAGGTACGGGGAACCTTTTATTTGCGCCGCCGAATCGTAAGTATACGGGGAAAAAGTCAGAAATTTCCTAAAATGCCTTATATTCACTTATTATGTGCAACATTCTGGTGATAATATATAAATTACTTAAAGTTTTTGATGAAAAAAGGCATTCTTTTAAAAAATATATTGCAGATAAAGTTGATTTTGTGATTGAAGGAAGAGTGATATTTTATTGTGGAGGTATCTAGTTGAAATGAATATAAAATACTTAGCTCTATGGTACCCTAAAGCTGTAAATAAACCGGTCAAGTGAGATTCGGACTCGCGCAAAGAAGGGTTCCTTAGATTTATCAAAAATTAAATGTATATTTTGAAAAATTAAATTATTTTCATACGGTTGGTAACAGAACATTTTGTATGAAAAATCTAAGGACTTTTGACAAATCCAACTGCACATCTTAAGTTTGTCGAATATTACTCCTAAACTAAGAAACTCTACAACTTAGCCCTGATAATTTTTCCTTTTAAATTGTTAACATTTCCTACTGTTTACAATTTTTGACAGATTTCCTGAAATAGCGGTTTAGCTGGTAGTGGTGTGTAGGAGGGGGGGAGGGGACTTAACTCTTAACAGAAATTAGCACTCTTAAGCTTAATACTTCGCAAAATGATCCCTGCATTGAAAAATAGTCGTAAAAAACCGTCAGTAGTTTTTAAGGCCTATTCAATGATACCCCACACGATGAGGTATGTTTACAAAAAAATTACCTCGTCTTGAAAAAAAAAAAATTTTTTATCGGCGTGATTCATATGTACACCCATCCCAAATGACAGCTTTCTAATATTAATAGTATCTGAGCTAAGCCGCGGATAAAAGGGCAGATGGACAGACAGACATGGCGAAACCATAAGGGTACTTGTTGTCTATGGAACCCTAAAAATTAAGCTTCTAAATCAAATAAATTAAACGGCCATTCTAGCCACATATTTTTAATATTCGCAAACAAATTCAAACCTATAGGATAGTTCCCGTTCATGAAATTTGGCAAGAAGGAAGGTCACACAGCTCAAGTAAAGGGAAAAACGAAAAAAAAGTTGTTGTTACACAGAAAAAAAAATATTTTTTTTTGCGATTACAAACTTATATTTGCCGGTGGCGAATTGAACGTGACGTATACTGATGTATGGAAGAACATTTTTTCAACTACATAGTTAAGTTTGTTCTTCAATGCGATTATGGTAGGTACTTACTCCTTTGTACAGTTTCGTACCCTAATGTGTTACCTATAGTACGGAACCCTAAGTCTGACTCGCACTTGACCGTTTTTATTTTATTTTTTCCGTTATTCGTACTAAACTTATCTCACCAGCGTGATGCACCTCGTAGTCAGAGCCAAAATTTTTCTTTTATCTCATTTTCAGGTGTCATAAACTATTTGTTATCTTTTTATGATCAACGAGGCGTTGAATTGACATGTTTGAATTTCGAATTCGATTGACGCGTCCTCTGCACGGCCCACTGGCCGCGACGCGCGTTCGGCCGGAACAAAATGTTTTAATCGAATATTATTTTATTTCTTATTGATTTTCAAAAACACAAATCATTGTCCTGTAAGAACTATTATCCCTTAAGTGTGTGCCATAAAGTTGAATTTTCATTTGATATAGAAGGAATTAACGGCAAATAAAAAGTTGTTTTCGTTATCGAGGGGTCCAGTAGCAATGTTCATTTGATCGGAAAGATTTGAACACATTCCGATGAAACAACGCGGATAACAAATGTTTTTCGATACGTTCACTATATAAAAAAAAAAAAAAACATCTGGTGACGTGCCGCTTAAAGATCTTTGATATAACACCTTTGTGGTTTGTTTGTTTTTGACAAAACTGGTCAGATATGATTTCATCTTTTCACAAAATCACTGGCTACTGGACTATAAAAGCAATAGTTTTATAGTCCAGTAGCGGGAATTTATTGTGTGGAGCAACAAAAATCATAACTAGGTACTTATAACAATATAACCCCTATACCAATGTCTTTTCTAAGTAAGGTCAGCCTTCTTAGAAGTGAACGAACCCAGCCTCCGATTATGTACAGAGATACATGAGAATCAAGATTTTGACGTCACGTAGTTGTGTCGTTACCACTGTGCATTTTAATGTGGCCGACGTTCAATTGTTTTGTTTTGTGTCCACTAGGGATGTTATGGATATGAAATTTCGGATACGGATTGGATACGGATATAGAAATGATTATTATACCGGATACGGATACGGATATGAAATTAGTTTCGGATGAGGATGTTAGATTTTTAAGGAATTTCAGAAATAAAATATAAATAAAATTGAATACGAATAAAATATTAAAATTAGAATTAAATTTAGAATGCTCATTGCACATATTTATTACTATATCTTAAGTCGAACGTAACAATCACAGCTTTCTTTATTTCCGGATATTCTCCGAAACTTTTATTTCGGATTCGGTTACGGTTATGGATATTATTTTATATCGGATATCCGATAGTGTCGGTTACGGGTACGGAGCTCCCTAACATCCCTGGTGTCCACGTTTTCTTATGGGCCGGCTCACTGGTGATTTTCTAGATATGGATTATGAAGTTGTATGAATGTATGTATGTCCGTGTACTTGTCTTGTTCGCGTGATAGCGATTCTCTGAGAAAGATTTGAATTTTGATTATCAGTAGTTGCTTTGACGTTTCTACTAACGAGTGAACAAGTATACTAAATTGGCCAAGTGTGAGTTGTACTCACGTACGGAAAGTTCCGTACTACCAAACATCTCCATACAAGTATAACAATGATATCTATTCAACAAACAAAAGACGTCAACGCGAACGACGGAAAAATGATGTTTTTTTTTTGTTACAGTTCAGACAACTTAGCGCGTGTAAGGTACGGCTCACACTACGGTTTAGGTGTACTATGACAACCCCAAATTTCACGCTTGTGTATATTTTACGACTAGCTTTTGCCCGCGGCTTCGCCCGCGTGGACATCGTTTTTATGACTGTCTTTGAGGGTGTGTTGTTAATCATCTGTTATAAACACATATTCTATGAAAATTTCAGCTTGATAAATACAGTATTAAAGATACAGTATTTTAAAGATCAGACAGACAGATGGATGGACAAACGCACAGATGTACCACAGACGGACTTACGGTCCTTTTGCCTAGTTCGGAAAACCAAAAACGAACTAAATGTTCAAGTGGCACTGTTTAGCTACATTGTAATCTTTAAGTGACTTCAAGAACAAACTAATATGTTTAAGTGGCACTGTTTAGTTACATTGTTATCTTTATCTGACTTCATAAATGAACTAATATGTTCAAGTGGCACTGTTTAGCTACATCGTTATCTTTAACTGACTTTAAAAACGACTTAATATGTTTAAGTGGCACTGTTTAGCTACATTTTTATCTTTAACTGACTTCAAAAACGACTTAATATGTTTAAGTGGCACTGTTTAGCTACATTTGTTATATTTAACTGACTTCAAAAACGAAACAAATTTTAAGTCAAACACTTCTTCGTAGACCTGAACTATTTATTCCTTTGGGGTTAATACGATAATATTTCTACGTGACATTTTTTTTATGAGAATTGACTCTGGGTTCCTTTGGGAAAGTAATTCAGTAGAACCCGCAGTTGACGGGTCCTACACCAATTTTTTTACACCCTACGATACTACACGTCTACGAAGAAGTGTTTGACTCAAAATCTAGCACCCTTCTAGAAACCCATTTACTCCAGTGATCAATTTTAAATAACGCTCTATTAGAACATCAGAATAAATGAATAAAATAAATTATGTATGAAATCTAAATTCAAAAACACATTGGTATGTGGCAGAATTCGAACCAGTACCTCCCGGACAGGAGGTGGAAGCCCTAACCGTTACAAAGCCGACCAATGTCCAGGGTCATTTTTTTTTTTGAGAATTGACTATGGGTTCCTTGGAGAAAGTTGTTCAGTATGATGAGTAGAACCCCCAGTTAACGGGAACTGCACCAATTTTGGTTCAGCCTGTATATTTAAATGTGCATATTATTCAAAACAACTATGTTGGTATATTTATCTTTTATCTATCACTTACTACAGATTTAACGACTTTTTTCTATTCAATGTTGGTAAGCCCTTGCCATCGTCTCACCTGATGATAAATGATATAAATTCCAAAGATGGAAACGGACTTACGATTTCCGAAGATTTCCCAAACCGGCTATCTTATCTTCAAGCTACACATAAATGCTGTTAACATTGATGTTTAGCGGCAAGACTTAGATACGATGGTGGTAGCTTAGAAAGGCCCTACCACCAACCATACCAAGTCTTACTAAGTGAGAACTTGCCGGGAATGTATGGATGTGAAGCGAATAGATTACACCACAGAGACGATAAATTTACCAGATATAATAAACTCGTCGACCAACCCGCACTGGGCCCACGTGGTCGACTAAGGCCCGATCGCCCTAATTCAGGGTAGGCTCGAGCCCCTCGGTGGGGACGTATATGAGCTGATATGATGAATAAACTTGACTTGTCAATCCCGTAATCACAACAACTAATAATTACTTCATTTGACTGATCAATGTAAATAAGACTCAAACTTATTGACCAAACATGACTACTATTCCTAAGACCTAACTCCAGCACTTAAGAGGATTGTGAAGCTGCGACTTTTCATACAAAGGGCGTTAATGATTTTCACCTCTTAAATGTCAACCGATTTGAACCAATTTTTTTTTTATTTTATGGGTTGTCAGTCAGAACAAAAGCTAGGTTTACACGTTTTTGTTTTCTCAATAAAGTTAATCTTTAATTTTATTTTCGTTCACGTGTTTTCATACAAAACTAATTTCGCCCTTTTTGTTTATTTATATTCAGTAATTTAAAAATTACGTAACGTATAAGCCAAGCTTTTGTTCTGACTGACAACCTATCAAAAATTGGTTCGAATCGGTTAACATTTATATGAGGTGAAAATCGTTAACGCCCTTTGTATGAAAAGTCGCAGCTTCACAATCCTCTTAAACTCAGCGTTCAAATTGTATGCGCTATAAGCACCCATTTTGCTATCACGGTCAATTCCAAGGCTTTTGTGCTAATACTAATAGCGCTATAAAGGCTGTATAGGGACAAAGCAGGACCACACGTGACTTGTAACGAAGATCTCGATTGTAACGAAGAGACAGTTCGTTTGCAGTAAAGAGATGAAGTATGAACCCAGGATAGGTAGGATATAACAGGATATCACTGTTTTGAAAGGAGTATTTAAATTGAAGTAGGTTTATAGGAAGTAAAAGAAACTAGTTAAAGTGAAGAAACAATTAAAGGTAAAAACGTTAAAAAAACCGGCCAAGTGCGAATCAGAATCGCAAACATAGGGTTCCGTACCATAATACTTGATGGCGCTAGTACAAAAGGTTCCGTACCATCATACTCGATGGCGCTAGTTTCTTCACGTTAAAAAATAATCTGTTTTAGTATAGAGATTTTTTCACTTTTTCAAATTTTTAGTATTTGTTGTTTCAGCGGCAACAGAAATACATCATCTGTGAAAGTTTCAACTGTCTAGCTATCACGGTTCCTTAAATGCAGCTTATTGACAGACGGACAGAATAGAATAGAATAAGTTTTTATTGAGACATCAGGCACATAATATACAGTTAATGGTACTTACATAGTTTCTGTGCATACATAGACAGACAGACGGACGAACGCACAGCGAAGTCTTAGTAACCGGACCCGTTTTGACCCTTTGGGTACGGAACCCTTACAACAGACCGTGTGGTAACATTATTACGATTTTTGCAGTAAAAACTCAGTAAAATTTTGCTATGTTTTTTTTTGTTTATGCTAAAAAAGTACTTAATCGATTTTGATACAATTTGTATGAAATCACCAAGGAGGCATAACCAATAAAAAAGACATCAAAATCGGTTCACATACAAAAAAAAACCGGCTAAGTGCGAGTCAGAACCGCACCTATTATTACAGGGTTCCGTACCATCATACTAGATGGCGCTAGTTTCATATTTCAAAAACCATCATACAAGATGGCGCTAGTTTCTTCACGTTTAAAAAAAAAACACGTTTTTTGTATGGAGACTAATTTTCTAATTTTTAGTGTTTGTTGTTATAGCGGCAATATAAATTCATTATCTGTGAAAATTTCAGCTTTCTAGCTATCACGGTTCATGAAATACAGCCATGGTGACAGACGGACGGACGGACGGACGGACGGATAGCAGAGGCTTAGTAACAGGGTCCCGTTGGTCACCCGTTGGGCGTACGTAGCCCTAAAAATGATCCCTGTCATACTGGACTACCTTCCTTAACAAACCCATACAATGGGAGCGAAAATTTAATAATATACATTCCATGTCAATTTAGCGTCGGTGGCACAACCGGTTACGACTCGGTCCATCTAACCAGAGGTACCGGGTTCATATCCGGACGGCCAATGTACCAATGAGTTTTTCAAAAACTTACGTTCATATACTTGCCGATTGCTTTAACGGTAAAGGAAAACATCGTGAGGAAACCTGCACACGCCTGCGTAGAAACTCGAAGGTTGTGGGTGAAGTCGACCAACCCGCACTAGGCCCGCGTGGTCGACTAAGGCCTAATCGCCCTAATTCAGGGTAGGCTCGAGCCCCTCGGTGGGGACGTATATGATCTGATATAATATAATAAATGTCAATAATTTTATTGATCATTATTCTATTTACTATAGTTTGTTTGTTTGTTTGTAAACTCTTTATTGAAATTTTATATGAAGAGATTTTTTTTTTTTCGATTGTACAGGGCATTACAAAACTGTGTAGGAGCTGTTAACTGTAGCTTGTTTTTGAAAAATATGCTGATAATAAGTATATCATCATAGATACAATGAAAAGGCGTTGCAGGCTCGAATCAGCCTCTAATCCTAAAGAGTTTTAATCCTGGACTGTCCATTCCAAGTTGATTACTAGTTGAACGCTAAACGGAAAAATCGTGATGAAACTGTAATATAGGCTCTTAAAAAAGGTATGCACTTATTTATAACTGGAGCTTGCACTGATGAAACCGAACATTTTTCCCTAAGAAACCAATGGGCAATTCGCAAAAAATTTTTGGATTTCCATACAAAGTTTGCCCGCCAGCTGTGTAATTATTTTTTTTTGCAAATTGACTTTTTTTTTGGGGGTAAGTTGTTCAGTTTCATGAGTGCAGGCTGCAGGTAAAAATAAGTGCATACATTTGTTAAGACCCTGTATAATATCTACATGTAGGCAGAGCCATATTTACTTCAGTTTTACAACAAACTTTATTAGAGAGGTGCTGCCTCTGGATGGTGACGCTTCCAATATAAGACTAAGTCTCTGAATGGAAAGGTATCCCGCGGTAACACATATCCCACTGTCTGAAAAACTTCCCCCTGGACACGACCGTCTCTGGCCGACATTGAAGTCTTTAAAACAGGCTCCAAACTCAAGTTGGCCGAAGCATAAAGAAATATGTGCGATGGGGTTATAAAAAATAACTTTACGTGGTCATAAAGCATTTCCTTATTCATTCATTCATATCAGCTCATATACGTCCCCACCGAGGGGCTCGAGCCTACCCTGAATTAGGGCGATCGGGCCTTATTCGACCACGCGGTCCCAGTGCGGGTTGGTCGACTTCACACACAACCTGCGAGTTTCTTCGCAGGTGTGTGCAGGTTTCCTCCCGATGTTTTCCTCCACCGTAAGAGCGTTGGATTAACGTACACTGATATCTAAATTCGAAATCACATTGCTACGTGGCAGGTTCGAACCACGACGATTCCTTATTATTTCAATGTAAGTAAATACTTACCAACCCGCACTGGGCCCGCGTGGTCGACTAAGGTCTGATCACCCTAATTCAGGGTACGCTCGAGCCCCTCAGTGGGGAAGTATATGAGTTGATATAATGATGATTTGAACATACATAATTATTTTTATTGACGTACCGACGATCTGGTGAAGGTCGCGGAAAGCCGCTTGATGCGGGCAGCGCAGGACCGGTCATCGTGGAAATCCTTAGGGGAGGCCTTTGTCTAGCAGTGGATGGCTTTCGGCTGATATGATAAAGTATGTATATCAGCCTCTGGTTCCGGCACAGGGATCAGATTACCGTGAGTGATTAACCCCTGACTATTAATTAGTATTAAAATTAACTTGTTGGTAATAAACTTATCAATTTAGTATAAGAAATCTAAAAAACTTGGGCACTAACACTGAAAGAGGAGAACAAACTCCTAGTCGCGGAACGAAAGATCCTGCGAAAGATTCTGGGACCAACAAGAGGAGTGGACGGGGAGTGGAGGCAAAGATTTAACCAGGAGCTGGAAGACCTAATGACCGAGCCGAACATCATCGGGGAAATAAAAGCAGCCCGACTTCGCTGGCTAGGACACGTAGAAAGAATGGGAGAGGATCGAGCAGCCAAAAGAGCATATCTTGGAAAACCCTCCGGGGGCCGCCCGGTGGGTCAACCAAGGTATCGCTGGAAAGATGAAGTCGCCAAAGACCTCAAAGAGTTGAGAGTGCCCGAATGGACAAACTTGGCACAAAATAGGATAGAGTGGTTCACTTTAGTGTCGGAGGCCAAGATCCACTTCGGATCGCTGAGCCAACGAACTTTTGATAAATTTGTATATTTGCATTGCATCGCAAGAAGTTGTAAAATTTTATGAGTTTTAATTTTATCAGGATCAAAATAGTCCCCTATACACTGTTAAAAAATTATGTAATTTTACATAAATAATGTAATATTTATGCTTGTAAAATGACATGAAAGTAAGTAAAATTACGGAAAAGTACAAAGTTTTGTATATTTTTTCAATTTTATGCACTGATTAAACTTTTTTAGGTACATTCTAGACGTTCATGTAATTTTTTTTAAAATTTCAGTTTCTTTTTTATTAGGGTTCCGTACCCAAAGGCTAAAAACGGGACCCTATTACTGAGACTTCACTGTCCGTCTGTCTGTCCGTCTGTCACCAGGCTGTATTTCATGAACCGTGATAGCTAGACAATTGTAATTTTTACTGAGATGATATATTTCTATTGCCGCTATAACAGCAAATACTAAAAACATGATGAGATAAATATTTAAGGGGGCTCCCATACAACAAACTTGATTTTTTTGCTCAGTTTTGCTCGATATTGATAACAGAAACAGGTAGACGCTTGAAATATTCACAGAATATTTATTAGTTATATTATATCGGGGAAAAAGTGTCTTCGTATTTTGTATACAAATTCAAACAGGGCAAACAAAACGAGCTGCATCTTGAACGTTCAGATGACCAAACTAGAAACATTTGAACCAGGTTTGTGATACTGACTGATACTGCATTAATTCAATAAACAGCACAAATTTTATTCGCGGCCTGCGTTGCATTTTTACCTTTTATAACATAAAATTTCAAAATGTAGCGAATATCTGATCACTTTTACTCATTTTCATAGACAGTAAAGCAATTTTAAAATGGCGGGAATTTTATTTTTTTATTTTTTATTAAAAAAAATTATTATAAGCAGCCAGGTGCAAATAATACAAGCAAAGAGATTTGATTACAAATTTATAGTCACAAAATACAAAGAAACTTTTTCTCCGACCTATTATATTCACTTTAAGTATAAAATAATAGGCCTAATCAATCACCCTGATTCAGGGTAGGCTCGAGCCCCTCGGTGAGGGAGGACGTATATGAGCTGTAATGATGATAAAATAATTAAATTTTAAAAAAACAAATATTTAAGGAGGGCACCCATACAACAAACGTGATTTTTAAAAATAATAGCACGGAACCCTATGTGCGCAAGTCCGACTCGCACTTGGCCGATTTTTAATTTTATATGCAAAGAAATTCGGTACATCATTTATGTAAAATTGCATAAATTTTTAATATACATTAACATCAAACTAAATCATCAAGAAACAACAAACAACACCACCTTAATCTAAAATGCACACCAAAACCCAGTATCAATGAAGCTATAGATTTTAAATTTAAATCACAGCATACAACGTGTACAACAGTCTCTCGACATTGGAACTTGCTCCAAAGACTTAGAGTTCTGGTTTCGTTATCTGGGTTTTGGTATTCGGTACCGGTGTCGATAGCCAGGTATTCTCCCGGTGGGTCGGTCATAAATAAATATCTGTTCATTTTGACAAATGAGCGAACACCACTTTTATGGAGTCGGTTCGACTGTGCCGTACTAATGTATGTTTGAAAAATTTCGTATCGCTTTTGTATCGCTACGCTATCTTTTCTTATGTGGTTATTCAACTCGCTTCGGTTGCAGGTTCGATTCCCGTCGAGATCTAACTTTGGTTGGTGGACGGGCATTGTCTAAGCCATATTTTGTTTTTTTTATTCACAATTGTTATAATTGGTAATTGACAACATCTCACCTGGTGGTAAGTGACGATGTTGCCGAAGATTGAAGCGGACTTACCAGGATTCCCCAACGCAATGGAGAACTAACTATCATATCTTCATGACGGAACACACCAACATATTATCTAGTCTTGCCGCCAAACATGAAAGTTAACAGCATTGATGTATTCGGGCATTAAGGTCAGGCATTATAGTCATTTCCCAAATGCGTTAGACAAATCTTAGTAAGTCCGCTTCCATCTTCGGCATCAATGTCTCTTTCCATCAAGTGAAATGATACCAAGGGCTTACCAATAGTTGATAAAAATTGTCAGCGACTTCGAGACAATGCCTCCTACATTTACAACCCATGGCATCCTAGGTTCCTTCCCAAGCTCTAGAAAATCATACTCCATAGCCTAACCCTCACTCTATACACATGGGGGCCAATTCCTGATTATTTTCTTCCGAGACTATTGAAAAAGACTATTATAACCAGTCGTAGAGTATACAGGCGTCTCACTGGTAGACTGACGTCCTGGTGAAGGTCGCAGGAAGATTCTGGATGCGGGCAGCGCAGGACAGGTCTTTCTGGAAATCCTAGGAGGACGCCTTTGTCCAGCATTAGACGTCTTTTGGCTCATGTTATGATGATGGCTTTTTAAATTTGTTAATGAAGAATGCTGTTTTAAATTGATTAATGTCGTTAAAGTAAAATAATGAAGGGTACTGCAAAAAACTTTTTATCAAATTTTGAGCCTTGTTCTGCTACGTAGTAGTCTTGTTCGGCATTTCTTTGCTGAGACGACAGAATATCAGCGCTGTGGTCCGCCACAGCATATGCTGAGTCGGAGCCTTTTCTTTGCTACGGCACAGTAATGTTACTTCCCGAACACGTGCGACTTGTGTGTGTCTGTAAAGAGGGAAGAAAAACCACACTTTTGCACTTTTTCGATGTTTTCGTTTTTATTTTCATCATCATCATCATCATCATATCAGCCACAAATCGTCCACTGCTGGACAAAGGCCTATTTTCATCATATTTATCTTAAATAAAAATCCAATCGACTTTTTCCCTTCAGTCACCTTTGAACTTTATTTCAGTCATCATTACAGCTCATATACGTCCCCACCGAGGGGCTCGAGCCTACCCTGAATCAGGGCGATTAGGCCTTAGTCGACCACGCGGGCCCAGTGCGGGTTGGTCGACTTCACACACAACCTTCGAGTTTCTTCGCAGGCGTGTGCAGGTTTCCTCACGATGTTTTCCTTCACCGTTAAAGCAATCGGTAAGTATGTACGTAAGTTTTTGAAAAACTCATTGGTACATTGGCCGTCCAGATTTGAACCCGGTACCTCTGGTTAGATGGACCGAGTCGTTACCGGTTGAGCCACCGACGCTTTACTATTACTATTCCGAACAATTTACTACTTTATTTCAGTAAATAAATCATATTATCAAATTACTTATTTTAAGAATAAAACCGGAAATAGACGATAAAATGGCTCGAAAAGAGGTAACTTTGCCAAATTATTCTATCGAGCCAACTTTATTAAATCGTGTTTCCAGTCGATATAGTCCCTCGTAACTATTCTCAATAATACCAATATGTTTTCCAAGACTTTAAAAATGAATTCTAAAAACCTGTTTAAGTGGATTTTTAGGTACTACTGCGCCTTAACTTTGTTACTTATAGCTTCTTAGTTACTAAAGTGTACTAATGTTAATTTACCGTAGTGTATTTGTGTTGTGGTAAAGAATAAATGTTTCGTCTATCTATCTAATTTAGTTCACTAAAACATGTTTTAAAATCGAAACAACACGAAAACGACTGGAAAACGAGAGAATCAGAACGAGACCACTTATAATCACCAAAACATATCAGTTTCGTTTCGAAACACCGTAAAACACACACAGAATTCATATTAGCCGATTAATAAATTCCCAGAAGTTGAAATAAGACATAAATTTTAATAAAATATACCATAAAACATTATCGGGTTAATCTTTAGTGGTTAAATCGTGGTTCTGTATTGTCTCGGGATGCATTTAAGATGTTAGATATGGTTTGCGTGATGTTTATTGAAGGTACGACGAAGTTTGTGGATGATATTGGTAAGGTTGATGACATGTAGAGGCTGTTGTCTTGACAATTTGAACATTTTGTGCAGGCAGAGGTTTGAAAAAAGTGATTTACGAGTAGTTTTCTCCTTCGATAATAAATGAATAAAAAAAATATTCTGGGACAAATCACACATGGTCATATCTGGTTATTAGAACCAGAGACTGATATACATACTTATATACGTCTAAATACATACATATACAGGTGTAATGAAATTGGTGTAGAGCTCGTTAACTGGGGGTTCTACTTATCATCATACTGAACGAAATTCCCCAAGAAAACCATAGTCAATTAAAAAAAAATATTATTTAAAAAGTATTACTATAGAAGCGTCGGTGGCTCAACCTGTAACGACTCGGTCCATCTAACCAGAGGTACCGGGTTCAAATCTGGACGGCCAATGTACCAATGAGTTTTTCAAAAAACTTACGTACATACTTACCGATTGCTTTAACGGTGAAGGAAAACATCGTGAGGAAACCTGCACACGCCTGCGAAGAAACTCGAAGGTTGTGTGTGAAGTCGACCAACCCGCTCTGGGCCCGCGTGGTCGACTAAGGCCTAATCGCCCTGGCTCGAGCCCCTCGGTGGGGACGTATATGAGCTGTAATGATGATTACTATTTAGTAAAAATGCACAAAATTGGTCGATCAGCTGATCGACTAGTATTAAAAAAAATTCGATTTCAGCAAATTTGTAGAACAAAAGTTGTTCAGTATGATGAGTTGAAGCCCCAGTTAACGGGACCTACACCAATTTTGTTAAATCCTGTATAGATATTTGACACCCAGACACAGAGCAAACAAATCTGCTCATCACACAAATGCTTACCATGGGTGGGGATCGAACCCATAACCCTCGGATCAGTAGTCAAGAGCACTAACCACTGAGCCACCGTGGCAGTCACCTAAGCACCAGGTATTGGACGTATATACGTACTTACCTAATGCTTCTTATATTTTTACAGGAATTGTAATCCAATGTCTGTGCACTGGGGATGCAACGAATTCGAATACTATTATTCATATTCGCCGAATAGTGGGATTTTACTATTCGTGTAGATATTTTATTTATTTGTTAGGAGAATCCACTAGAATACAAGCGAGAACACTAATACTTTCCGAAGCAAAAGAAATTAGCTGTTAAATTTATTTCTCAATTAAAGCGTCCACCGTTGACTCCGAACGTCTATTTTTAACGCCGGGCAAGGTACAATATACATGTGGTAAAATAGGTAGTGTGACAAACGAAAAAAAAAATCCTGTTTGTCATACTGGTGAGGTAATCTGGTGTGACTGCGAGTCGGCAACGAAACTGATGACAGAAACAGTTTGACACCATTCATTTTAATTGAAAACATTTTTTAAACATTTTTTGAAAGCGAAAAAAAATATTAAAAACATGTAAAAATCGAGAATTTGGCGTTCGGTTTCAACGTAACAGCCGCGTTGAAGCCCGCATTGTATTGAACTTACAATGAATACACTTACGTTCGACATTATTTTAACACATTACACCCTGTTCGCATTGAGTCATATTAAATCCTTATTGCATAATTATCTCCAAAAAATATTTTTTGGTACCTTTACCCATCAAATTTAATTTACCCGATGTGAACAAACTGCAACCTTTTTAAGCCCTTAATCCATATCCTGACTAAAACCACAATGGCGATGTGGCTAATCAAAATAATAACATCGCCGACTCAGACTCCCACGGAGCTCCGCGCACACATTTTCGATTTAAACCTAATTAAAGCTTTGGATAGAGTGGAAAATGTCGAAGGAAATTATACTCCGAACGAATCATCATAATTGCTTGGCTTCTGGTCTTACGGACGATCCAACTGGCGACATTGCTGTCCTTTTTGCGCTTTATACAAAATAGTATTTGCATCCTTTTCTACTTTTTTGATTTATTAGTATAGTTTTTGTTTTCATAAGTCAGACTGAGAGAAATTAGACTCTGTTGCTGAGGAGAAAGATTCAAATTTGTATAAAGAAGAGAATAGTCCAAAGACAAAAGTTGTGAGTGATTATGATATACCGATCACTAAACGTTAATGCAAAGATGAAACCAATAATGTCATTCAAAGATAGCCTTAACCAAAAAAACAATTAAGCCTTAAACTTTACTTTTGCTCATAGATAAGAAAAAATCGCTTTTTTGTTAAACCATTTCTCCTACTGACAAATTTGTCGTAAACAACGTTTCATCGAGACTTAAAATCAGCTTATTGCATGATTGTAAGACGGATAATAAACAAATTGTCGAGCATTTTAAACGTGAATTCCTCATTTTCGTTTAGAGATATGAACTTAATATTATAAGTGTGAAAATGTGTTTGTTTGTTTATTTGTTTGTTACCTTTTCACGCTTGACCAATTCTGATGAAATTCGGCATGCAGGTAGCCTATGTCACGGGGAAGGACACAGGCTACTTTTTATCCCGTGAAAATAGCATAGTCCGATGCAGTTCTTGGGGGAACTTATAAAATACTCTCTTTTTTTGGTTAATTTTTTAACATCACAACGGAACAATGGATTGTTTGCACAGAGATGGCTGAGGGGGTGGGAAATGATAATATAATTTACTATTAGCATATCATGACATAGTTCTCGAGGGATCTAGAGAATACTCATGTCCACTCAAAGACAGTCATAAAAACTGTGTCCACGCGGACGAAGCCGCGGGCAAAAGCTAATAATACAATAAATCGAAATATACAAATCTCGATAACTACAGAGCGGTAATTCAGAAGCTTCTGTGCGATGCAAGTATGCGTTCACCATTAACTGTCTCTGTCCTGAGTGAGGTTCAATCACGCCGATCCGAAGATCAAAGGTTGCCGACATCGATGCCGTTCGGCTCCTCAATCTCGCTGCAACGGTAATTATGTTGTTTCACTCTATCTTTATCGTTATTATTCGCGGTACTTTGTACTTTGTTCGCAAGTTCATTTTCTGTCTTGTTTGTTTTAATTTTTCTTTGGATTTCTCGTAATTTAATGTGATTGCGTGCTTTTATTACTTCTTTAATAAATTTTGCTGTAACTTTGCCAATCAGTAGCATCATGTTACGAGATAACAAGTGTTAATATGGCTATTAATTTTGGACAGAGTAATCGGTAAAGTAACCACTACTAACTTAACGCAGATACGCCTACCAGCTGTATAATAACACCGGTTTTTTTCTTTATTGTAAGCTAGTAGAACGATTACAAATCACATGCAATTATAAAAAAAAATAGTAATTTCCGTAGTAAGTGGATTGGTATAAATTTTTAAATAGTTTTGATTTAAAATAACATATTATTGTACTATTTTAATCGATTACTGTAAGTTTAAATCTATTGAAATATTAAGTTCTTAAATGATATAGGTACCTGTTCATCTTCATCTTACCAGCTCATATACTTTTCCACCGAGGGGCTCGAGCCTACCCTGATTTAGGGCATATACCTATACCAATATATATCCTTACTAATATTAGAAATGTGAAAAGGTGTTTGTTTGTGTGTTACCTTTTCTCGCTTCAACGCCTTGACGAATCTTTATGAAATTTGGCATGCAGGTAACCTGTGTCACGGGGAAGGACATAGGCTACTTTTTATCCCGGGAAAATAGCTCTGATGCAGTTCCTGAGGGAACTAAAAAAATACTCGATTGTTGTGATTTTTTGCACAGAGATGGTTTAGTAGGTGGGAAACGACATAATTTACTAATCACCCTTAAAGACAGTCATTAAAACTATGTCCATGCGGCCGAAGCCGCGGGAAAAAGCTAGTATAATAATATTTAAACATAATATACCTATTAATTTACTAAAAATATATTTAAAAAATGTTAAGTTGGTAGACAATTAATAGATCTTGACCAAAGTAAGTAGTATCTTATTTGTGTCTTAACATCAGAAAATAACAAAGGTCATTTCTACTTCACATACTTATTTCAATTTCAAAAATAAATGAAAAGGAATAAAATCCCAACCGCACAGTAGCTAGTGGTCAACGACTCTAATAGATGGCGCTAGCGGCGGTTCAATTTACAAATTAAAGAGAACGCACGATGCGCCCGCGCCGGCGCCGCACGGGGTCTCGCAGCCTTATTCTGGAACTGTTACGAAACGAGTTTAAACTTTCACGATTATTCATACTGACAAATTGAAGACGGCGCTTGATGTGATTTTATATAATTGATGTTTTTACCTCAACGTTTCGACTATGCTTCGATAGCCGTGGTCGCGAGTAGACTGAAGCCGCGGTGTCGTCGCCGCCGGAACAACAAACGTGATTCTTTTGTTCGTTTTTGCTCTATATTGACAACGGCAACAGGTAGACGCTTGAAATATTTACAGAATATTAAGTTGTATTATTCACTTTAAAAATAAATAATTAAAATAACATAAAATAAATATTTAAGGGAGGTTTCCATACAACAAACGTGATTTTTATAGACAATGGTACGGAACCCTTCGTGCGAAATTGACCAAGTCCTTTTAGTACCGTAAATCGCTAATAGATGGCACTGTAAGTTTTTTTTAGAACGCGGTAACGTTAAGTCACGCTCGGCCGAGCTACATGGTAGGCGGAGTGTGGGGTGTTAGGTTTTTTCGTTACGGAATTTCTTGATTCGGTCACCGCGCCAAAAGCCTGCGATTAAAGCTATGCAATAGCTTAAAAGAATAGTCGATTAAAACTTTAGTAGGTACTCAAGTTTTAATCGACCACAGAATAGGGAGACCAACATTGGAAATTGAACTTTTATTACTTGCCAGCGGAATTACTGTCGATTGCATACAATATTGATTTTGTGTGATTTTTTGTTCGGACAGACAATCTATGATGGTGATGATGAATGACCGATGACTATTACAATCGCTTTTGCTAGTGATCTCTCGTAAAATTATAACAGAATGATATAATACTACGTTAGCCGGTGCGCGGTCGCCACTCGAGAACTTTACTGCCCCATCGGCCATCTGTTCTACGAGCTATGTGCCCTGCTCACTGCCACTTCAGTTTATTGAATCTGTGAGCTATTTGGGTTACTTTGGTTGCGTTACGCGGTGGACCGACGACCTGGTGAAGATCGCGGGAAGCCGATGGATGCGGGCAGCGCAGGACCGGTCTGCGTGGAAATCTTTGTGGGAGGCCTTTGTCCAGCAGCAGCTGATATGATGATGATGATGTAATACTAGCTGTTTCCCGCGGCTTCCCCCGCGTTGACAACGTTTCTATTCCTTTTCGAGGGTGCGCCAAAATTAACCTATGTGTTAATCCAGGTCCTAATCTGTCTACCTACCAAATTTCAGCCAGATCCGTTGAGTAGTTTTTGCGTAAAGGGTAACAAACATACATCCATACGTCCATACATTCTTAAAAACTTTCGCGTTTAGGATTGTTTGGATTGGTGTTCTATTTTTTAGCGATAAGTTATTGATAAGTTATTGTTATGCCTTTGCATAATCGTTGTATATTTTTCTAGTAAATATGTTTTTCATTTCTGTATATTTGGTGTGCAATAAAGGATATTTATCTTATCTTATCTGATTTTATTTTATATATGCATAGTTATAAAGTTTAGGTGTAGACTAAGCCCACGGCTTCGCCCTCGCAGATCCGATGCCGTGGTAATTTCCCAAAATCCTTTCTTAGCGGATGCTTACGTCATAATTTCTATGTGTATATATGACAAATTTCAGCCGTATCTGTCCAGTGGTTTAAGCTGTGCGTTGATAGATCAGTCATTCAGTCAGTCGCGGTTTCCTTTTATATAGAGGGTGTAACATAAGGGTTCAGTAATACTTTAAATTGGGCTCCTACTCATCAAACTAAAAAAACTTCTAAACTATTTTTTTTTCTTAAATCGCGGCTTATTTTTCACCCAAAACGGTCAGCTGATTGACCTAGTAGGCTTTGTATGAAAAATCTAATAAAATTCGCGATTTTAAGTTATTAAACAAAATATGTTGTTCAGTTTGTAGATTATACATCATATCAGCTCATATACGTCCCCACCGAGGGGCTCAAGCCTACCCTGAATTAGAGCGATCGGGCCTGTCGACCACGCGGGCCCAGTGCGGGTTGGTCGACTTCACACACAACCTTTGGATTTCTTCGCAGGAGTGTGCAGGTTTCCTCACGATGTTTTTCTTCACCGTAAGAGCGTCGGTGGCTCAACCGGTAACGACTCGGTCCATCTAACCAGAGATACCGGGTTCAAATCTGGACGGCCAATGTACCAATGAGTTTTTCATAAACTTACGTACATATACTTACCGATTGCTTTAACGGTGAAGGAAAAACATCGTGAGGAAACCTGCACACGCCTGCGAAGAAACTCGAAGGTTGTGTGTGAAGTCGACCAACCCGCACTGGGCCCGCGTGGTCGACTAAGGCCTAATCGCACTGATTCAGGGTGGGCTCGAGCCCCTCGGTGGGGACGTATATGAGCTGATATAATAATAATAATAATAAAAAGAGCGTCGGATAAACGTACATAATATGAGATCGAAATTCGAAAACAAACACATTGGTACGTGGCAGGACTTGAACCACAACTTCCCGGGTAGGAGGTATTAGCCCTTGTCGTTGCGCCACCGAAAGTTGTTCAGTTTGATGAGTACAAGCCCACCTTAAAGTATAACTGCTCCTTTATGTAACACCCTTTAGACAGAAGATTAGAAGACCACCGCACAGCTATTACAGTGAAATTCACCGTAAAATCAAACAATTAAATTTAAAAAACTGAATTATTCATTAACTGAAATAAAGAACAGATGGCCGATGGGGTAGTAAAGTTCTCGAGTGGCGACCGCGCTCTGGAAAACGTAGCGTAGGCAGACATCACACGCGGTGGACCGACGACCTGGTGAAGATCGCGGGAAGCCGATGGATGCGGACAGCGCAGGACTGGTCGTCGTGGAAATCCTTGGGGATGTCCAGCAGTGGACGATTTTCGGCTGATATAATGATGTTGAACTGAATTATTCAAAAAACACGTATCCACAGATTATCATTTTATAAAAAGTGCCGTTCGAAAATAACACCAGTTGAGATTTACAGCATGAACATCAAAGATTTATAACGCTCGTAACAATTTATCGCAATCTGCTTGGGTACTTGGAATCGGTGCAATGTAGGCGCTTGCAACGTTGTAGATACAGGGTGTTTATAATTCGATCAGTTAAAAAAAACGAGCAAGTTTTTTTTAAAATTCATAATTGGTAAGCCCTTGGCGTCATCTCACCTGATGGTAAGTGACGATGATGCCGAAAATGGAAGCGTGCTTACCAAGATTCCCCAATGCAATGGAGAACTGGCTATCTTATCTTCAAGCCGGAACACATCAATGTTGTTAACACTGATGTTTGGCGGCAAAACTAAGATAAGATGGTGGTAGCTAGCCAGGCGGGCTTATAAAATGCCCTACAACCAACCAAACCGAGTCTAATAAGTTGAACCTGCCGGAATCGAACCCGCGACCTCCTGGTGTAAAGCGAATGGTTAGTCCATTACGCCATGGAGGCGGTTAAAGTGCAAGTCGGACTCGCGCAAAGTAGGGTTCTGTTATCATATCAGCTCATATTCGTCCCCACCGAGGGGTCGAGCCTACCTTGAATTAGGGTTCCGTTGTCTTTTAGAAAAAAAATATTTAAAAAACAAAATTATGTTAGCAGTTGGTTATTCCCCTCTCCCTACCAGCTTAACCGCTATTTAAGGACATCTGAAAAAAAAAAATATACAGAGTGTAAAAAAAAATGGTGAAGGACCTTACTCATCGTACTGAACAATTTTCCCCAAGGATCCCATAGTAAATTTAAAAAAAAATAAAAAATGATCTATCCATACTAAAATGCACAAATTTGGTCGGTCAACTCAGAGATATGCTATATATAAGGAATCTCTGGGTCAAATCTCTGGGTCAACTGATCGATTTGTATGAAGAGATAATTTTTTTTTGCGATTTCAGCAAACTCGAAGAACAAAAGTTCCCTTTTTTTATTTATAATCGTTTAACCCTTGGCATCATCGTACCTGATGGTAATTGACGATGAAGCCGTAGGAGGAAGCGGCCTTACCAAGATTCCCTAACGCAATGAGGAACTGGCTTATCTTCAAGCCGGAACACATGAATGTTGTTAGCATTGATGTTTGGTGGCAAGACTTAGATAAGACGGGGGTAACTAGCCAAGCGGGCTTAGAAAATGACCTTCCACCAACCAAACTGAGTCTTACAAAGTTGGACTCCGCCGAGAATCGAACTCGCGACGTCCTGATGTAACTATTACGCCACGGAGGTTAAAAGATCTACTGTCTAAGTCTAACGGTATTAATTAACTAATTTCACACCCTGTATTACAGGGTGTTTAGAAAACAGAGCATATATTTAAGCAGTTTTTCTACTCGTTGTTCTATTAATTCGATGAAATATTTAAAAAAATTATTTGTACTACCCATACAAATTTGCCTAATCAGATGATCGGCTTGAATGCAAAGCACAAATAAAAAAAAACGAAAAACTAAAAACTTTTAGGTACTTATAAGCTTTTATATTGAATTGTCACGCAATATACGTATGCATGAAAAATTTCAGCTCAATCGGATACCGGGAAGTGGGTCAAATTAATCTTGCAAGAGATCATTACAGACACCGGGACAACATTGAAGCTTGTAAAAAGTACGGTCTCAGCAAGATTGTAGAAAAAACATTGATCAGTTTATGTAGATAAGAGCTAATCATAAAATGTGGGTCTATTATGAATAAAAAAATAAAAAATATGCCCTATTTTCATATGTACGTTTATCCGACGCTCTTACGGTGAAGGAAAACATCGTGAGGACACGCCTGCGGAGAAACTCGAAGGTTGTGTATGAAGTCGACCAAGCCGATGGGCCCGCGTGGTCGACTAAGGCCCGACCGCCCTAATTCTGAGTAGACTAGAGCCCCTCGGTGGGGATATGGTGATGCCCTATTTTAGTAACATCCTGTAGTGTGATAGTGACCAGATTGTAATGGATTCTATGGAATTTGTTTTTGTAATGGTTATAGTTAATAAATTAAAGTTATTAAAATAAGATAGACAGTAAATTTCTAATATTGGTGTATGAAGTCGACCAAGCCGCACTGGGCCCGCGTGGTCGACTAAGGCCCGACCGCCCTAATTCTGAGTAGGCTAGAGCCCCTCGGTGGGGATATGGTGATGCCCTATTTTAGTAACATCCTGTAGTGTGATAGTGACCAGATTGTAATGGATTCTATGGAATTTGGTTTTGTAAGGGTTATAGTTAATAAATTAAAGTTATTAAAATAAGATAGACAGTAAATTTCTAATATTGGTGTGCGGTGGACGATTCTGAAAAACCGCCCAAGCGCGAGTAAAACTCGCACACTAAGGATTCCGTACCAAAAACTAATTTTCATCTACAGCGCCATCTATAGATATAGGTAAAATGGAACTAATTGCTGTTGTCGTATTACTACGCAAATTAACTGTGTAGAAGAGACTACTAGATCCCACTAGGTGTCGCTAGTTTTTTAAACAATCGGACTTTTGAAATTTATTTTTTTCTGTAAGAACGGAAGGATTTTAGATTTCTTATAGATTTTCCTGTAATCATTTACTATGATTTTTTCAGTTTTAGGCCCAGTTGTTTCGGAGATAAGGGTGGGGTGGTGGTGGAGTGGTCAAGTTTTGCCATTTTTTTTTTAATAACTTCAAAACTTTTTATCTTAAAATTATAAAAGAGTATATTTGAGTATTATGCAGACCTCCCACGCGGTGGACCGATGACCTGGTGAAGGTCGCGGGAAGCCGATGGATGCGGGCAGCGCAGGACCGGTCGTCGTGGAAATCCTTGGGGGAGGCCTTTGTCCAGCAGTGGACGATTTGTGGCTGATATGATTATGATGATGATGATATTTGAGATTCTGATAACAATCCCTCTCATTTGGTTCGCAACATACAGTTTAATAATTATTATTATTTTTATTTATAATTTGCCCTCCTAAAGTTTAAAACCATTACCATGTTTAAAACTATCTTATTAACGTTACATTTCCGTCTTTGGGTCACCGACTTACATATTATGTGTACCAAATTTCAACTTAATCGGACCAGTAGTTTGTGAGCAAATCGGCTGTGACAGACGGACGGACAGACACAAGAGTAATCCTACAATGGTTTAATTTTTTCTTACGGTACCCTAAAAAAGGTTTAACGTTCCGAAGATCCACTTAACTGTATGTATAATGAACGAAGTAAAATTGATTAAATTAAATTCATCATCATATCAGCCGAAAATCGTCCACTGCTGGACAAAATCCCCCCCCCCTAAGGAGATCCACGACGACCGATCCTGCGCTGCCCGCATCCATCGGCTTCCCGCGATCTTCAGGTCATCGGTCCACCTAGTGGATTAAATTACATTAAATTTTCCTTCATGATTAAATTTTCCTTGATGATCAAATGATAACGATGATGGTGAATGATGAAACAAAGTTTTAAGAAAAAAAATTAGTTGTCTGTAAAGTCGGTTTACGGACGATAGTTTAACGTGACAACGTTATAAGAAAATAGTGATGGAATGGTTTCATAATATCGAAAGAATCATTACATTTATCGCCGCAATTATCGTAGCTATAAACAATTGACACCACATTCACTTTTCACTGCACTTCATACTTGACGAAAACATGTAAATGTATTAATGTATAGCAGCTGTCCACGCGGACGCATCGCTCACTCAAGTAGGAGAGAGACAGATGTCGAACGCAGCCGAACCACAGATTACTAAATAGTTACTTCGTAACAGATACATCACTCCCATACAAAAGCTTAAATACCTACGCTATATTAGCCTACAAAATCTTAATAATAATACTAGCTGATTGCAGCGAGAAGAAATATGCCATAACTACGCATACAGAGAGTTGAGATTGTTTTGCTCGCCGCGCGACCCACGTGCGAGCGCGTCATCGAGCGAATGTGCTAGGGTTGTACTTATGATGATTTTGGTAATGAAACGAATGTTGTAGATAATCAATTATTTTATATTTGTCAATCAAATATGTTTGAGTTTAATAAAATGAAAGATGCATTTTTTCCCTTCCCTGAATTCCCGATTAATAAATTTTAATGTCGATAATATTTCAAACCTCGTAAATAATTTTAACAAATAATCAAAAGGGAAACAGGAGCAAAGCGGAGAAAAATCAATCAAAGATGGCTTTTTACTTGAGTTGACGGAGAATTTCATACCTACTATTCATACAAAAACATTCCCCAAGAGGGCCTCATTGTGAGCTTGAATTATTGTTATTTTAAGTGAAAGCTAGGTAAAAACGTAACGAAAATAGGTTTTCTGTTACTATCTACAAGTCATAATAAAAAAAAAACGGCTTGTGAATGCAAGCTATAGTTTACGAAGTAACTATTTAGTAATCTGTGCTAAGTTCTTGAGATTTTTTCGTTTACATTCGTCCGGGGCTTGATGGAGTTATTTCGATGACGTAATGGTACTTGACAAGTTAAACCTTGGATTTTGGTTTTAAACGGTTTATTTACTCCTATAGAAGTGTCCCTCAGCTACCGAGTGGCCGGCGCATTAGTACTTCTATTCTCTGACATACCTACCTAAATCACGACGACGACGCTAGGTACCTACTATGTTCTGACATTAAGTAGGTAACTGTTATTTATATTAAAAAACATAAAAATAATACCTGAAATCCTTAATTTATGACGATTAACATAGTAGGTACCTACCCACCATTGTTCTAAGTTAAGGGATTAAATGATGATAATTTGTAAAAGAATGAGAAAAGGGAATTAAAAAAAAAACAAAAGATTTAAAACACTATTACCTTAGGTACCTTTGTTCATCTCTCGGCAATGAAAAAAATGTCAAATTTTCATTCTTCTTTTGACTGTGACACCCATCCACTGCACAATAATTGCGTATATTCGGGATTTCGATAGTCAGAGCGGTAAATGTGACGTGCAAGCACTCAGGCGCGCGTGCGTCAACCTACTGTCCGTTGTATCGTCTCCGATACGCTAAGCGGTAGGCATATAACGAGTGGCCTTGAGCAAGTGACGGACGCCTGGCCGAACGCGGAGGCTGATTGTGCCTCTTTGTCGCTCATTGCGCGCTCTCGCTTGCACTTCAAGCCTTAAATGGAACGCCTCAAAGCGAGGTAACGCCGCATGCGTCATGTTTTTTCGTGCGTGCAGCCGGCTCCATCGAATTATAAGACGTTATCACGTCAAAAATAATTTTTCAACACACTTGCTCATAAAGTGGCTCTAATTTTAACGCAATTAGGCTCATAATGATACCTGTAATCAAACTGTGATCACTGCTCTTAATCACAAGTGAGTCATAGAGTTTTATTTTATTTTATTGGTTGAATTGCTTTGTTCTTAAAAAAGTTTCGATACAAAAAAAGATCGTGTTCAATAGTGCAAATAAATGACTGTACCTATTGCTTACTCATTTCATGCAACTTCGTATTTAAATAGAAAATTTCAACTTGTACATCATCACTATCACTATCATCACTATCACTATCATCACTATCACTACATATTATAAAACAAAGTTGCTTTCTCTGTCCCTATGTCCCTTTGTATGCTTAAATCTTTGAAACTACGCAACGGATTTTGATGCGGTTTTTTGACGTGATAACGTCTTATAATTCGATGGAGCCGGCTGCACGCATGAAAAAACATGACGCATGCGTCGTTACCTCGCTCTGAGGCGTTCCGTCATGCGTCGTTACCTCGCTCTGAGGCGTTCCGTGTAAGTCTTGAAGTGCCTTTACGTTCGGCAGCGTTCGACATCCGTCTCTCTCCAACTTGAGTGAGCGATGTGTCTGTGTGAACAGCTGCTATACTATAGTACATCTACATGTTTTGCTTTTTCGCTATGGCGGGAAAAAATAATCAGTTTTCCTATGCGCGCTCATCTAACAATGGCGATCGGCCATAGACTAGAATGAGGTTTGTTTGTTTTTTGCTTTCCGCGGATAGCGTTTTAGCCACGTACAAAATGGGGAATTATAAGTTTTCTTTATTACAGAAAAAAAAAGTTATATTTGAGTGAAAGTTTTATTTATTATACACTAGCGACCCGCCCCGGCTTCGCACGGGTGCAATGCTGATACTAAATACACTACAGAAAAACTGAGAACGTGCGGCCGGCGGTACCGCCGCAAACGCTACGTCCCGCAATTTTTAAATCTGTAATATCTTCGAAAATATTCACTTAAATCATACGGTGTAACGAGCCATATAGATCTATATTAAATGAACAATGTATTCAAGGTATTTAATTGGTTAAGGATTAATGCTGTATTGGTTAAAATCGCTTCGAAAATTAGCCATTATTTGTCGTAAAAAGTAAATGACAAAAAAAAGTTATTGTGGGTTATCCATAAGAGATAGACATATACCATCACGGACTTTTCTGTAGACCTTTTCAATGTGTACAATACTTAGTACATTATTTTGATAAAACTCGTAGGGTGCCTGCGTTTGCAATGTAAGCGGAAAAAATGTAATTATTTACGACATCACATTAGAAACCTAAAAAATAACAGTACTTCTCCACTATTTAATGGATGTTATTATACATATAAACCTTCCTCTTGAATCACTCTATCTATTAAAAAAAACCGCATCAAAATCCGTTGCGTAGTTTCAAAGATTTAAGCATACAAAGGGACATAGGGACAGAGAAAGCGACTTTGTTTTATAATATGTAGTGATAGTGATGATAGTGATAGTGATGATAGTGATAGTGATGATGTACAAGTTGAAATTTTCTATTTAAATACGAAGTTGCATGAAATGAGTAAGCAATAGGTACAGTCATTTATTTGCACTATTGAACACGATCTTTTTTTGTATCGAAACTTTTTTAAGAACAAAGCAATTCAACCAATAAAATAAAATAAAACTCTATGACTCACTTGTGATTAAGAGCAGTGATCACAGTTTGATTACAGGTATCATTATGAGCCTAATTGCGTTAAAATTAGAGCCACTTTATGAGCAAGTGTGTTGAAAAATTATTTTTGACGTGATAACGTCTTATAATTCGATGGAGCCGGCTGCACGCACGAAAAAACATGACGCATGCGGCGTTACCTCGCTTTGAGGCGTTCCATTTAAGGCTTGAAGTGCAAGCGAGAGCGCGCAATGAGCGACAAAGAGGCACAATCAGCCTCCGCGTTCGGCCAGGCGTCCGTCACTTGCTCAAGGCCACTCGTTATATGCCTACCGCTTAGCGTATCGGAGACGATACAACGGACAGTAGGTTGACGCACGCGCGCCTGAGTGCTTGCACGTCACATTTACCGCTCTGACTATCGAAATCCCGAATATACGCAATTATTGTGCAGTGGATGGGTGTCACAGTCAAAAGAAGAATGAAAATTTGACATTTTTTTCATTGCCGAGAGATGAACAAAGGTACCTAAGGTAATAGTGTTTTAAATCTTTTGTTTTTTTTTTAATTCCCTTTTCTCATTCTTTTACAAATTATCATCATTTAATCCCTTAACTTAGAACAATGGTGGGTAGGTACCTACTATGTTAATCGTCATAAATTAAGGATTTCAGGTATTATTTTTATGTTTTTTAATATAAATAACAGTTACCTACTTAATGTCAGAACATAGTAGGTACCTAGCGTCGTCGTCGTGATTTAGGTAGGTATGTCAGAGAATAGAAGTACTAATGCGCCGGCCACTCGGTAGCTGAGGGACACTTCTATAGGAGTAAATAAACCGTTTAAAACCAAAATCCAAGGTTTAACTTGTCAAGTACCATTACGTCATCGAAATAACTCCATCAAGCCCCGGACGAATGTAAACGAAAAAATCTCAAGAACTTAGCACAGATTACTAAATAGTTACTTCGTAAACTATAGCTTGCATTCACAAGCCGTTTTTTTTTATTATGACTTGTAGATAGTAACAGAAAACCTATTTTCGTTACGTTTTTACCTAGCTTTCACTTAAAATAACAATAATTCAAGCTCACAATGAGGCCCTCTTGGGGAATGTTTTTGTATGAATAGTAGGTATGAAATTCTCCGTCAACTCAAGTAAAAAGCCATCTTTGATTGATTTTTCTCCGCTTTGCTCCTGTTTCCCTTTTGATTATTTGTTAAAATTATTTACGAGGTTTGAAATATTATCGACATTAAAATTTATTAATCGGGAATTCAGGGAAGGGAAAAAATGCATCTTTCATTTTATTAAACTCAAACATATTTGATTGACAAATATAAAATAATTGATTATCTACAACATTCGTTTCATTACCAAAATCATCATAAGTACAACCCTAGCACATTCGCTCGATGACGCGCTCGCACGTGGGTCGCGCGGCGAGCAAAACAATCTCAACTCTCTGTATGCGTAGTTATGGCATATTTCTTCTCGCTGCAATCAGCTAGTATTATTATTAAGATTTTGTAGGCTAATATAGCGTAGGTATTTAAGCTTTTGTATGGGAGTGATGTATCTGTTACGAAGTAACTATTTAGTAATCTGTGGTTCGGCTGCGTTCGACATCTGTCTCTCTCCTACTTGAGTGAGCGATGCGTCCGCGTGGACAGCTGCTATACATTAATACATTTACATGTTTTCGTCAAGTATGAAGTGCAGTGAAAAGTGAATGTGGTGTCAATTGTTTATAGCTACGATAATTGCGGCGATAAATGTAATGATTCTTTCGATATTATGAAACCATTCCATCACTATTTTCTTATAACGTTGTCACGTTAAACTATCGTCCGTAAACCGACTTTACAGACAACTAATTTTTTTTAATAGATAGAGTGATTCAAGAGGAAGGTTTATATGTATAATAACATCCATTAAATAGTGGAGAAGTACTGTTATTTTTTAGGTTTCTAATGTGATGTCGTAAATAATTACATTTTTTCCGCTTACATTGCAAACGCAGGCACCCTACGAGTTTTATCAAAATAATGTACTAAGTATTGTACACATTGAAAAGGTCTACAGAAAAGTCCGTGATGGTATATGTCTATCTCTTATGGATAACCCACAATAACTTTTTTTTGTCATTTACTTTTTACGACAAATAATGGCTAATTTTCGAAGCGATTTTAACCAATACAGCATTAATCCTTAACCAATTAAATACCTTGAATACATTGTTCATTTAATATAGATCTATATGGCTCGTTACACCGTATGATTTAAGTGAATATTTTCGAAGATATTACAGATTTAAAAATTGCGGGACGTAGCGTTTGCGGCGGTACCGCCGGCCGCACGTTCTCAGTTTTTCTGTAGTGTATTTAGTATCAGCATTGCACCCGTGCGAAGCCGGGGCGGGTCGCTAGTGTATAATAAATAAAACTTTCACTCAAATATAACTTTTTTTTTCTGTAATAAAGAAAACTTATAATTCCCCATTTTGTACGTGGCTAAAACGCTATCCGCGGAAAGCAAAAAACAAACAAACCTCATTCTAGTCTATGGCCGATCGCCATTGTTAGATGAGCGCGCATAGGAAAACTGATTATTTTTTCCCGCCATAGCGAAAAAGCAAAACATGTAGATGTACTATAGTATAGCAAGACACAGACACATCGCTCACTCAAGTTGGAGAGAGACGGATGTCGAACGCTGCCGAACGTAAAGGCACTTCAAGACTTACACGGAACGCCTCAGAGCGAGGTAACGACGCATGACGGAACGCCTCAGAGCGAGGTAACGACGCATGCGTCATGTTTTTTCGTGCGTGCAGCCGGCTCCATCGAATTATAAGACGTTATCACGTCAAAATATTGATTCTCCTACAAATGACATCTGGTATATAACAATTATAATTATATCCTTCACCCTCAACCTGCACACGCCTGCAAAGAAACTCGAAGGTTGTGTGTGAAGTCGACCAACCCGCACTGGGCCCGCGTGGTCGGCCAAAGCCCGATCGCTCTAATTCAGGGCAGGCTCAAGCCCCTCGGTAGGGTCGTACTTAAGCTGATATGATGGTTATAATACATTTTATTATATCCAGTGCACAGGGGAGTTCTTGTTCCTACTCTGGTTTACGGAAGTGAAAGTTGGGTATGGCAAAAGAGGCATAAGAGTAGAATAAATGCAGTTGAAATGAGAGCATTGAGAAGTATGATTGGTGTGAAACTTTGTGATAAGATTAAGAATAGTGTGATAAGGGAACGTTGTGGTGTGAAAGAAGATGTAGTGACAGTTATTGAGAAAGGCATGCTCCGATGGTTCGGTCATGTAGAAAGGATGAATGATAGAAGATTAACTAGGCAGATATACAAGGCGAGTGTGAATGGTAATACTGGAAGGGGTAGACCTAGACGTACGTACTGCGACCAAGTCGAAGACGTATTGAAGAAGTGTCAGGTCAAGAGTACCCTAAACCGACGAGCTTGTATGAAAAGATTGATGAATGTAGAGGAAGCGAGAGAAGTATGTCAGGATCGTAGCAAGTGGAAAAATGTGGTCTCTGCCTACCCCTCCGGGAAAGAGGCGTGATCTTATGTATCATACATACATATGTATGTATGTATTATATCCATAACTGGTAAGCCCTTGGCATCGTCTCAGCCATCTCATCTGATGGTAAGTGACGATGATGCCAATGGTGGAAGCGGGCTTGCCAAGATTCTCCAAAGAAATGGGGAACTCGCTATCTTATCTTCATGCCGGAATACATCAACGCTGCCGGTAACATAGATGTTTGGCGGCAAGACTTAAATAAGATAGTGGTAGCTAGCCAGGAGGCTTACAAAAATTACGCTTCCACCAACTATACCGAGTCTTACAAAGTCAGACTCCGCTGGGATTCGAGCCCGCGACCTCCTTATGTGAAGCTAATGGGCTAACCAATAAGCCACGGAGATGGTTAAAATAAACACTTGCTCGATCGTTTACGTAATTTAGTTAGTAACTCATTTTAGTTCATTCAAATAAATTTAGTTTCACTAGCTAAGAAGTCTCATGGAAGTAGTAGCACAAGGGCGCTTTTTATACAAGTTCAGTATTGTGACAGACGTTTCGAGAATAAAAAGATATTTGACAGAAGTTCTGTATTGTGACAAACGTTACAAGGATACAAATATTTTTGTCAGAAGTTCTGTATTGTGACCAACGTTACGAGGATACAAATATTTTTGTCAGAAGTTCTGTATTGTGACCAACGTTACGAGGATACAAATATTTTTGTCAGCAGTTCTGCATTATGACAAACGTTACGAGGATACAAATATTTTTGTCAGCAGTTCTGTATTGTGACCAACGTTACGAGGATACAAATATTTTTGTCAGAAGTTCTGCATTGTGACAAACGTTACGAGGATACAAATATTTTTGTCAGAAGTTCTGCATTGTGACAAACGTTACGAGGATACAATTTTTTTGTCAGCAGTTCTGTATTGTGACCAACGTTACGAGGATACAAATATTTTTGACAGAAGTTCTGTATTGTGACAAACGTTACGAGGATACAAATATATTTGACAGAAGTTTTGTAAGCGAAAAATATTACGAGGATTAAAATTTTTTTGACAGAATTTCTGTATTGTGACAAATATAACGAAGATATAAAGATTTTTGACATGTGACAATAGGGTAGTTGACGGCTTAAAAAATAAATAATGAATTATCATTCACCAAATTATCCTCCTACTGAAATTAATTTAACTTCATTCGTATTGTTTTCCATATTGTCTTTAATTTTTACCCGATGGACCAACAAGGAGGGTTGACAATGTGTCGTGGGTGTATGTATGTATGTGTGTGTGTAGATGCGAAGAAATTCGAAGGTTGTGTGTGAAAACGACCAACCCGCACTGGGTCCGCGTGGTCAACTAAGCCCAATCGCCCTAATTCAGGGCAGGCTCGAGCCCCTCGGTGGGGACGTATATGAGCTGATATGATGATGAATGATGATGTATGTTTGTCTTTTTTTTTAGCTGAGCCTGTAGCATAAACGGCTTGATGGATTTTGGAGTGCGAAGTGTCATTAGATTCGTCTTGATTCCGTGAGTGACATAAAATATATTTTTACCAATTCTCTGAAATAGAGGGGTTATTTTTAATGGAGTCGGGTTTTTTAATTTTAGTAAAATTGTTTTGCTCACTAAAGTGAATATATTTATGACACTAAAAACTATTACGTCACGTTTTACTGTTTCAATCATTTTTAGAACAATTTAGTTTTTACAGATGATAAAAGGAAATTTAAATGACAACTACCCTATTCACAGAGCAACAGGTCTCGAGCTCGACTTGACTTTAATCCCGGACACATCCAAACAGCGAAAGACGGATATCGATATCGACACAAAAAGCAATAAAAGTCATTCTCTATCGATACCTTTTATTTATTACTCCCACGCTTTTTAAGCTGTTGTCAACCTTCGGCCGTTGATAACAAAAAAAAGTCTTTTGTATTGAGTCCTATTGTTGGATCCCTGGATTTATTCTTAAGAGGATTAATCGGGATAGTCCTGGAGGTCAGTCATGGAGAAACGAAAGATACCGTTGTTTTGTCATCGGAATCGAAAAGGTATCGAAAAAATTGGAGGTGGTTTACCTGTGCGATTAAACTTGTTGATTTCGGGGGTTTTGTTGTTAAAAATGTTTATTCGTGTAAAGAAACACCTGTCTTAAGTATAAAAGAAGAAAAAAAGGTAAAAGTCTAGTATCATTTGTTTTTTATTCGGTAGGCTTTAACTGCCTCCGTGGCGTAATGGTAACGACCATTAGCTTCACATCAGGAGGTCGCTGGTTCGATTTCCGGCGGGGTCTTACTTTGTATGACTTGGTTTGGTTGGTGAAAGGAATTTTATAAGCCCGCCTGGCTAGCTACCACCATCTTATCTAAGTCTTGCCGCCAAACATCAATTTTAACAGCACAGATGTGTTCCGGTTTGTAGATAAGATTTTTCTCTAGCGTTGGGGAATCTTGGTAAGCCCGCTTCCCTCTTAAGCATCATCGTCACTTACCATCAGGTGAGATGGTGTCAAGGGCTTACCAATTGTGGATAGAAAAGGTAGGTACTGGTATTTTTAGATTTGTTTTGAGCTTACCAAATTGATAAATTCTACCTTCTGAAAAAAATAATGCACCGATCTAATAATATTAAATGACAAGATTTTGCTCACGGCTTCGCCCACGCGTATACAAATATTTTTTTTAGATTTTTAACGGATGGTGTAGCTTTTTACTAGTGGCAGAATTATTAAGAGGGTTTTGTTGTTCTAGAGACTTTCAAAAAACAAATAATTTTAACTTTTCATAAGATTAGGTAAGATGTGATTGATTTACTATATTAATGGACACAAAGTAACAGAAAAGCATCTGTTATAAGGATAAGTATTTTATTAAACAAATGCTGAGCAGAAATAATTTTTTAGAGTATGAGTTTCAATGACACATAAGGAAAAATAAAAGCAAAACTTGAAATAGTAGAAATGATCCATCCAATGAATTTCATTCACTATCGAAATGTAAATCCATAATTTGTACATTCAACGACAAAACACTTGCAAAAAAAAACAATTCGGTTAAAATCAAAAAGTTTATTCGTCATTGCTTACCCAACTTAAGGCGACGCATCGGAAATTTGGTCGCAGAGATCTCGATTTTTCTTAGCAATTACAAAACATACGAAAGTCATATTTTGTAACCTGATTCTTAATTTCAATGACTTCATTTTGTTAGCTGCCAAAACAAGATTCGTTAACTTTTTACAACAGAAAAATATATATATCAAAAAAACCTCTTTTAAAACAGAGATTTGCATTCTACAGACAAAACAGACCGATTTAAACCTCAAAGTTATCTTACTCGATTAGTCTAAACATACACTTTAATATGCCAGTTGGATTTTTTAAAATTAATTGTAGTTTTTAACTGAAACGAAAAAACATAGAAAAAGTGCAAAAGTTTGGTTATTTTCTTTCCTTTTTCAACGTAAAGAAAAAATAGAGACAACTGTTCCAAGCAGTGCGTAGCCTTAACCCCAAACCAACTTTAACCCAAAGAGTGAAGAAACAGATTAGACAGAAGAAGATAAAGCAAATGCATATTTGAATATCTTTTTCAAAAATACTGAATAGCAAAACAAATATAAAGTGTAAACACAAAAAACATACATGACCCCAATCCCTTAAAGATAGAGTTGAAAATCATAGCAGGTTCGTCAATATCAGTGGACAAGTAGTCGTGGTTTTAAATTGAAAAGTGTCGTTTTCCTTTCGTTTCTTTATCAATCACGTGGCAGACAAAAACCGTCGCATATCGAACCGGGAGTCACTTACTTTAATGGATGCAACCCTCGCGGTGTTTCAAGCACCGAGGAAGTGCCTACGAAGAATAAATAGAAAATGTTCAGACTGTACATTAGTAGAATTTTTGATCAACCATTAGAACACTATGTTAGCAACAGGTAGAGCTTAAGAAATAATAGAAATTAAGCTTGATTATTTAATTAAATGAAAGGTTGCATTCTATTTTTTTTAAATTCTATAATTAGGTGTTTTAGATATTTAACACCTGTGTTTAACACAATAGTTAAAAGTTAAAATAGTTAAAATAATTATAATATATTTGTCCATTTCTTGACTTCTTGGTTGTATAAAACAATCGTTTAAAAAAAATACGAGTGTGCTTTAGACCACACGACTGAAGTAAAACTTCTTTAGCTCCATCTATATGGATAAATAAAAAAGTACAATTAATTTTAAAAAATCCAACTAAAGATAAATAAATTTTATTATTATTATTATATACTTATCAACTCATATACGTTCTCACCGAGGGGCTCGACCCTACCCTGAATTAGGGCGATCGGGCCTTAGTCGACCGCGCGGGCCCAGTTGGTCGACTTCACACACAACCTTCGTGTTTCTTCGCAGGCGTGTGCAGGTTTCCTCACGATGTTTTCCTTCACCGTAAGAGCGTCGGATAAACGTACATATGAAATCTAAATTCGAAAACACATTAGTACGTGGCAGGATTCGAACCATGGCCTCCTGGACAGAGGGTAGCGGCCGTAACCGTTACGCCTCCGACGATCCATCTATATGTATGAAAGTAAATACTTAGTCTTCAGAAAAAATAACAAATATTTTTTGTCATATGGAGGTATAGACAGTTTACGAAAAGATTTTTATTCCTATGAAAATGATCAAATCTTTTTTATCTTATTATGTTTATTTTGATTGTTTTGACAACCGATATTGTTGCCTTGGCAACCGATATTGTTGGTAAACAAAAATAAATAGTATCTCTCTTTCTATCTTCACTAATTTATATATCCCTCTCAACTTCCGTTTGCCTCGCCCGATCCCACTTTCGTAACGCTCTCGTCACGCATCCACCAGCTTACTCCCCATGTCAATCGTGCGTAAAGTAGTTTTACTTCAAAAACATAAATCTCTACAGCTTATATTATACTATAAGAGTTTATGCCTCCAGCGTATAAATTTTATGAAAATTAGCCGCGTAATTTTTAAGCTAATTAACACAAACAAAAAAAATTGGTTCTCTGTGAAGTCGGTTTACGGACGATAGTTTAACGTGACAACGTCATAACGTAACGGGACAATGAGCGTAACGGGACAATGATCGTAACGGGACAATGAGCGTAAAGGGACAATGAGTCATCCTTTTTCGTGCGTGCAGCCGGCGTCCATCGATTTGTTAGACGTTGTCACGTCAAAAAGCCAAATCTTACTTAAATAGTTGTTCCGATTGAAGTCAGTGGTTTAGAGCGTTGTCAATTGTTTTACTTACGTCGATGTTGTTTAAATTAAATTATGTATATTGTATGTATGTATAAAAGCGTCGGTGGCTCAACCGGTAACGACTCGGTCCATCTAACCAGAGGTACCGGGTTCAAATCTGGACGGCCCATGTACCAATGAGTTTTTCAAAAACTTACGTACATACTTACCGATTGCTTTAACGGTGAAGGAAAACATCGTGAGGAAACCTGCACACGCCTGCGAAGAAACTCGAAGGTTGTGTGTGAAGTCGACCAACCCGCACTGGGCCCGCGTGGTCGACTAAGGCCTAATCGCCCTGATTCAGGGTAGGCTCGAGCCCCTCGGTGGGGACGTATATGAGCTGTAATGATGATGATGATGTATATTGTCCTATCTGGGTTATTAAAGTTGTTCTTTGACCAATAGTCATTTCCATCTTCGTATTAGCCGTTCAAATCATTTGCCGATTGTCACCACAATGGTGGGCGAGATGGGAGGGGTAACATTTTACATTCATTGTCTGAGTTACATTGAGTGTTTTGCACTTTTTTCAAATATGACACTCTAGATAATACCTTTTTGTCGTGCAACACAATATCCACAGATGAACTAAGACCTTATTATTATTATACATAGGGTAAGATTTGCCAATGTTGCCACTGCTTTCGCGGAACTCTCTTTAGAAATCCCTTTTTATATCACTCCCAGTAAGTAGTTAAAAAAAATCGGATGCAACGACAAAACAAGGTATAATTGTATTAAAAAGTAATAAAAATCTTATATTTTACCGTTTTAAATGAATTAATTATAACATGAGCTAGTCAAAATCAATACATAAGTTTTGTATTAATTGGGTTCTTAAAAACTGGCCACTTTTAGCACATAAGCCATGTGTTCCGACTTGAAGATAAGACCAATGCGATGGTGAATCTTGGTAAGCCTGCTTCCATCTTTGGCATTATCGTCACTTACCATAAGGTGAGATGATGACCAGGGTTCACTTATTGTGAATAATAATAAAAAGCTACAGTGAACTATACGGTGTAAAAAAAGGTGTAGGTGAGGTGAGTTGCAGTCAAACGCACTCAAATTTTTAATAATAAAAAAAAAAATCAGGGACTTCTTCTCTTCATATTGAATAGGTAACTTTTGTTCTATAACGTTGCTGAAATCTCAAAATAAATATTTAACTCTAGGATCGCAAAATAAATATTTAACTCTAATTTACAAATAGGTCAGCTGATCAACCATTTTTGTGAATTATTGTGACTGATAGAAAATAATTTAAAAAGCGTCGGTGCCTCAACCGGTAACGATTTGGTCCCCTAACCTGAGATCCTGGGTTCAAATCTACCAATGAGTTTTTCGAAACTGACGTACAATATACTTAGGTACCTCTTTAACGAAAAGATAGCTAGTTCTCCATTGCGTTGGGGAATCTTGGTAAGTACGCTTCCCACTCGGCATCATCGTCACTTACCGTCCGGTGAGATGATGTCAAAAGCTTACCAATTGTGGATTAAAAAAAATAGATTCCTTAGGGAAAATTGTTCAGTTTTAAGGGATGAAGCCAACCTTATTTTTTTCATGTGTTTCAGTCTTCTTCTTCATATAGTGTGACACAATTAACCATGCTATCCAAGGGATAGACGGTGGTTGCCTGGTGTTGCACTAAGCATCACCCGCAGTCACGTGTAGGGCATTTAGATTATTGTTTTAGTTTTGTGTTTCAATAGAACCCTACGTTTTACGGAGAAATTTTTTACGAGTCACTACTGGACACTTTATACAACGGGCCAGAAATTACATTTAAAAAAGGAATGACGGAACAAACGAAATGGCGGCGAAATCCTATACGTTAGACAACCAAACTGTAACCAATGTGTATCAATCCGGGTGACGAGGCGGTGAGGTCGCAATCTAGAGAGCGGCAGGGAGTGTCCATACTGTATGTTAGTACTAATATTTATACTTTGGTATAGGTTTCTTGGAGAAAGTTGTTTGAGTTTCAGAGCTGAAGCTACATATACATATTTTCAGGCATCTATTTTGAAAATTTTACAAAGTATAAATAGACCATGTTTTATTTTCATATAAAAGTATCAGAATCAGTCTAAAATAGTTATTAAACAATTAATTAAAATATTACCTGTCTTTTTTGGGAAGTCGGATAAATTGTATCCTATGTCACTCACGGGATCAACACGAGTCTTACCTCTTACTCTAAAATTCATCAAGCTGTTTAGAAGATATAAGAACAAATAAACATATACAGACATACACACATTAGACCTGAAAACAATACACTCTTTTTTTGGGCAGTCGTTTAAAAATAGTATAACTATTTACTCATTTTCTTATTTTATTTGTTTTATTTTATTTTATTCGGAAAACAAACAGTAATACATTATATTAATAGTTAACTTAAATAGCTACCAAACACCATTTAAATGTAATCACATATTATAGCTTTCTACACGATAGTTTAGATGTTCTTAATTTATAGAGAATGATGAAAACTCCCCCAGCTCTATTCCACCTACGGTCAACGAGACGCAGGGAGAGGTTCCACCCCTTTGATGTTGATATTCAGCCTATACGCACGAAGCGTTACGCTTCCTCATTTATTATGCGGACAGCGATGGCGTGGAACTCCTTGCCTGCGTCTGTTTCCCGACTAATACAATTCGGGGATCTTCAAGGCGAGAGTGAATAGGCCTTTTTGTGTCTGGTGTACCATCCTCGACTACATCGTTACTTACCATCAGGTGAGATATAGTCAAACAAACTTAAATTTTTAATAAAAAAAAAAGTATGTAATTTTTTTAATCTATAACTGTTAGGGAACCATCTCGAACCAATGTTTGATGTCGATATTTATTCGGAACCTGAGACATGTATTAATACGTTTGGATAAATTACGTAGAAAATCGGTCATATAACACAAAAATATTACATCACCATCTCATTTGTAAACCTTATATCGATTCTAAGCGATTTGAACGGCTATTTTTCAGTATTAGACATAGCAAGGAGACTGCGAAGAAATTCTGAGTTTTAAAGTCTTGGTCATAAAGGTTCCGAGGGAGTTCTGTGATGCAACATCTCAATAAGGCTCTGCATCCATCACAATCGATTTGTTCGAAACGACCTGAAGCGACAAAAAGCGATTCGGAGCTCTCAATCAAAATAATGACTTTATTTAAGATTGACATTAAAATATCGCAGGCCATTGTGGCTGTATGCTATGCCGCATAAGTTGGAGTCTTGGACTGGCTTTGGATTGGAGGTGTGTTCGAAAAAAATAGGGTAAACACCGTCATATGGTTTCTTTATTACTCTTAGAACATTTTATACTGCAAAGTTAGATAAGAGACAAGCAATTTTTTTATTAAGATGTGCATATGATAGATAATAAAATTGTTGCAAAATTAACTTTGCAAGTTAAATAAAAGCTTGTAAAAAGGCTTTAAAAAATATTAGATCATCTTTGTCAGGAGTCAACGCCATCAGTTAGTCCTACTATCCTACTAATATTATAAACGCGAAAGTTTGTCAGAATGTATGGATGTATGTTTGTTACTCTTACACGCAAAAACTACTGAACGGATCTTGCTGAAATTTGTAGGTAGACAGATTAGGACCTGGATTAACACACAGGCTACTTTTTTCCACGCTCACGAGCCGCTTGTGGCTCGCGCACTGCGCATCCTCGAAAAGTCATAGAAACGTTGTCCACGCGGGTGATGCTGCTGGTAGTTCTATATTTCAATTAATTTTTAAAGTTTTGTTTATAAGTAATTCTTTATTATTCTTAAGAACAATACCTCTACACACAAACAGATTACTAAAGATCATGCAAGCCATACTCTGCTTGCTTAAATTGATATATGTAGATAGAAATAAGATATCATTAGCTAACTAGAGCAGTAATTAGTTTTTATAGGTTTTATACAAAATTACTGAGAAAACCTTGTATGTCGGCAAAGCGCCAAACGGACTCCCATGCGGCCAAATTACTCAACACGCTTGAGCCCCTTAAAAACATTTACAACGCTTTGATTCTTTAAAAAAAACTGTAATGAGTGAATAAAAAAATAAATGTCCGCTTGAAGGGTTATCTTGTTGTATGGAAAACAATTCCACGCCGTCCTCACTAGGTGGCGCTGAATCATTTTAGAACGCGCATAACCGCGCAGCGGGCATAGAGGGCTCGTAAAATATAATTAAGTCATACTCATTTACTCCCTACGTTCAATTAGAATTATTATTAGAGTTACAATAAGAACTACATTAGGTATCTTCCGGCATGTGCAATAGCGAGCACTCACTTTTTTAGGGTTCCGTAGTACAACAAGGAACCCTTATAGTTTCGTCATGTCCGTCTGTCCGCGGCCTAGCTTCTAGACTATTAGTATAGTGGCCCTTGACTACTGATCCGAGGGTTGTGGGTTCGATCCCCACCCAGGGAAAATATTTGTTTGATGAGCAGATTTTTTGCTCTGTGTCTGGCTATTAAGTATCTATATATGTATGTATTTTAACGTATATAAGTATTAATATCAGTCTCTGGTTCCCATAACACAGGCAATCCTACTTTGGGGCCAGATGACCATGTGTGATTGGTCCCAGAATATTTATTTATTTATTTTATAGTTAAGAGCTTAAATTTGGCATAGATATACTCGTATATACGAGTATAATAATAATGCAGAGAGAATTGTAAAAAAAATTTGGAATAAAAAGTCGTGTGGGGTATCATTGGTTAGATATTAAAAATTAGTTCTAAGACCATTTTATAATTTAGGGTTACGTTTTCGAAAGAATAGGCTTGAAAGTGCAAAATTTTCTTAGAGTTGTCCCCACCCCCTAACAACTAAACCACTGTATTTGGAAATTTGAAAATTAGATGTGGACGCGATAATGTCAACTACGGAACCCTACATTGCGCGTAGCCCGACACGCACTTGGCCGGTCTTATATTTAGGTCCTACTTATTCTATAGCATATTAATTATTTATTACAGTATTATTGTTTTTTATTTATTTATTTAATTACTATAATTACATATTATTATAAACTAAACTAAAAATTATGTAGCACAAGGTATCGGTACTAATTCGGTGATACAGGTCTTTAAGGTCAAACGGAACCCTCCAGGTCCAGAGCATCACGGCCTTCAGCCAAAAGTCCTCCCGGTGAAGGATTCCAGCTGCTCCGTTAGGACTAGCAGCACAACATATAAGCTGAAGGATGATCACTGCTGAACATATGCCTCCCCTAAGGATTTCCACGACGACCGCTTCCCGCGACCTTCACCAGGTAATCGGTCTTGAAAGGATTCCAGCTGCTCCTTTAGACTCAAACCATGAACAACTTAAAATTGATGACGTCCAAGGACTTCAAGGTGTATACGTCGTCTTCACTTTGATCTACTGCATCAAATCAGTGGCAGTTGTGATTTGACTAATTCTGACTAAACATCACATCAATAACTCATCAAACTTTGAGATTGACTAATTTCAATATTAATTTTAAAAACTTACAAAACGAAAAAAAAATTCTAATTTTTTATATTTTTAACCCGACTGCACCAAAAGGAGGGTTATATTTTTTAAAGTGAATGTATGTATGTATGTATATTTCTTTGGCACGCTCTGTAGCCTAATACGGCTTGATGGATTTTGTAGTGCAAGGTGTCGATAGATTCGTCTTGATCCCGTGAGTGACATCACTATATCAGCTCATATGCGTCCCCACCGAGGGGCTTGAGCCTACCCTGAATTAGGGCGATCGGGCCTTAGTCGACCACCTGGGCCCAGTGCGGGTTGGTCGACTTCACATACAACCTTCGAGTTTCTTCGCAGGCGTGTGCAGGTTTCCTCACGATGTTTTCCTGCACCGTAAGAGCGTCGGATAAACGTACATATGAAATCGAAATTCGCAAACACATTGGTACGTGGCGGGATTCGAACCGCGACAGGAGGCGGCGGCCCTATCCGTTACGTCACTGACGCCGATGTGAGTGACATAGGATAAATTTTTACCCGACTAGCCAAAAAAGATCGGTTAAGTTTTTAAGAAGTCTGGTTTTTAATTTTTAATTTTCTTAAGCCCGCTTACATCTTCGGCAACATCGTCACTTACCACCAGGTGAGATGTTGTCAAGGGTTTACCAACTGTGAATAAAAAAAAAATTGTAAAAATAATGTCGATAGGACACATATGCCCACGTTACCCTACCTGCCTAAGCTGACAATACTGATTGACTGCAATAAAGCATCTTATTGAGACATCCGTCATTGACGAGACAATGGTAGCCGGTTCGATTTCGGCCAGATGACAGGATTAGACAAGCTCCACGGATCATGGGTTTGATTCCGTGAGGTGTATGTGCGTGCATAATAAGGTCATTTTGGGTTAGATGATCCTGATTACCTTTAAGTCGATCATCATCCGTAGCCCAGAGGCAAAGTTCATTGGCTTTACACTGGAGGTCGCGGGTTCGATTCCCGGCGGGGTCAATTGTAAGACTCGGTTTGATTGGTAGCAGGGCATTGTCTAAGCCCGCCTGGCTAGCTACCACCATCTTATCTAAGTCTTGCCGCCAAACATCAGTTTTAACCACATTGATGTGTTCCAGCTTGAAGATAAGGTAGTCAGTTCCCCATTGCGTTGGGGAATCTTGGTAAGCCCGCTTCCATCTTCGGCAACATCGTCACTTACCACCAGGTGAGGCCTTTGTCCAACAGTGGACGATTTGTGGCTGATATGATGAAGGACGGTCATGACCTGGATAGGTTATAGGGGCGTATTACACTATCATAGATAGACATATGATCCTAGATGTACCCCAATGAACATTTTTGACAGCATAGGTACTGATAATATGATGCTACAAATGCGGACTCCAAAAGATGATAGACCAGTTTTTTTTTGTTTTTTTATGAGGAGTTTTGCTGCGAAGGTTGGCTACATAGTACATATATACCATCTTCGAGCGCACGCGCGGCAAATCGACTAGAAAAATGAATCTTGGTAAGCCCGCTTCTATCTTCGGCAACATCGTCACTTACCACCAGGTGAGATGTTATCAAGGGTTTACCAATTGCTAATTTAAAAAAAAGGAGTCGAAGTGGTCGCCATGACCGAAATCGGTCGGATAGATCATCATCATCATCATCAAGGCGTATAGCACACTGCGCCACAAGTCGTTCCGGCGTTAGGAGGTTGTAAATGTGGGAGGCCTCTTTTTAAAGCTTTTAATTAACTTGCAATGTATGTATGTATGTTTGTTCGGGTGAAATCTTGCAAGTTAATTTTGACCCTTTTCCCGGTTTCCGATTGAGCTGAAATTTTGCATGCGTATGTATATCGAGTGACAATGCAATATTAAAAGCTTGTGTACCTAAAAGTTTTTAGGTTTTTCTAATTTTTTTTTATATATACACAATCGGTAAACCCTTGACAACTCTTTTCTGGTCTCATTGTTGTCTTTACTTTTACCCGACTACCCACGAGGAGGTAAGGTAAACACCTAAACGGCCTGAATATTTATGGTTTTTGGAGTGTCGTTAGAATTTTTTTTTAAATCACAATTGGTAAGCCCTTGGCATCATCTCACCTGATGGTAAGTGACGATGATGCCGAAGATGGAAGTGGGCTTACGAAGATTTCCCAATGCAATGGAGAACTGGCTATCTTATCTTCAAGCCGAAACACATCAGTGTTGTTAACACTGATGTTTCGGCGGCAAGACTTAGATAGGATGGTGGTAGCTAGCCAGGCAGGATATGAAAATGCCCTACCACCAACCTTGAAGATAAGACAGCCAGTTCCACATTGCGTTGGGGAATCTTGGTAAGCCGGGAATTATCCTCGGCATCATCGTCAATTACCATCAGGTGAGATGATGCCAAGGGCTTACCAATTGTGAATAAAAAAATATTCTAAAGAAACCGGAGGTCGAATCGAAATACAAAATAGGCTCACTTGGTTGTTTGTTCGTCCATCTGTTCGTGTGTCAAAACCCTTTTTCTCATAAATGGTTAATAGTTTAGAATGTATCAAGCAATATAATTTCATTAACAAAGTCAGTATTTGTGTAGAAACCAGAATTCCACAAATATCGTATCCTACTTAATATTATAAACGCGAAAGTTTGTAAGAATGTATGAATGTATGTTTGTTACTCTTTCACGCAAAACTACTGAACGGATCTGTCTGAAATTTGGTAGGTAGACAGATTAGGACATGAATTAACACATAGGCTACTTTTTTCCACCCCTGCAGCACTGCACACCCTCGAAAAGTCATAGAAACGTGTTGTATGAAACAGCTAGTATTTGTATACAAATTACACAGTTTTTCATTACTTCCAAATGATCGTTACGTTAACAAAAACCAAACAATAACAGTAAAGGGAAGTAGAGAGTGTCGTGTAAGCTCTATAAATAAGACTAAAGAGTCTAAGACGCGGGTCGAACACTGTTCGATTTTAACGATTATCTATCAAAACGACAGTATCGGCGGCGATGATCTTCCACCTCCGCTGAGGAACAGCTACAGGATGTTCCATACTACTTATGGATGATACGAATGTTTTTTTTGATGTATAACATCTTTGCTCTCGCTTTCCTGCAATTTGTGGGAGTGATTTCGTGAAATGGGACGGAAATGTGTAACATGGGACGGAAATGTGTAACGGGAAGTCGCGAAAGCGCGGAATTCTACTTTACGAGAGTCCGACTCGCACTTGGTCGGTTTTTTTCGTAACAGTCAGATCCGCCACCCAGGTACAATATCGTCATCAAATCTAACTAACCTAAAGTATTTTGTCACATGTTACACATCATATGCGAGTACTGTAGGTCTCGCTCGAATTTTTTTTTAATAACTTGTTTCGCTGGCAAAGAGGATCTTAACCTCTGACACCACATCACAGCACTTTCTTCTGTCATGCGCCATTACATGCAAATTGGCGCTTTGCAACGAAGAGCTGCAAAAGGATCTGAAGTAAAAATGGTATAGGTACGTTAACGGAATTATCTAATACAATACAATATTATTTGTTGCATCATAACATAAAAAAAGAAATTAACAATATAGAAGAAAGCCTATGCAATAGGCGGCCTTATTGCTAGGTAGCAATTTCTTCCAGGCAACCTTTGGGTAGGGAAACAGCGATAGAATAAGTTAACGGGCGGTGTTATAATTAAAAACAGAAAAAAATGCAAACAAACAGTTACAATAAAAAAAAAAATATAAAACACTTAAATAAATAAACTACTTTAATATTATAACAATAATAAAGAAACTAATAAATATATACATACATATACACAAAAAAACATAAATAAATTAAATATTTTATCTATCTATGGTAAAGAAAGGAAAATGAGATATTAAGGAAGATGGAAAAAAAAGGATTTAAAAGCAGAGAACAGTGATAATATTAAGTTAAGTAATGAGCTTTATCTAAGTTCGGAACAGCAAACTAATAACAAACTGAAAGTATTATATTAATGAATAAAAACTAAGAAATGAACACTCGAGACTAGACTAAGTACAGAGTGTATTGCATAACAAAGAGCTTATTGTCCAAGACGTAACACACTTCAGCCAAAGTATATATTATATTAGTACTAACATACAGTATGGACACTCCCTGCCGCTCTCTCGGTTGCGACCTCACCCCCTCGTCACCCAGATTAATACAGATTGGTTACAGTTTGGTTGTCGAACGTATAGGATTTCGCCGCCATTTTGTTTCTTCCGTCATTCCTTGATATGTAATTTCTGGCCCGTTGTATGAAGTGTCCAGGGCGTGCTTCAGCTTCGAAATACAAAATGTACATAAGACAGTTTTTATTACTTTTTTTTATTAAAAATGTAAGTGCATTTGCCTGCACCTCACCCCATGGTAAGTGGCGATGCAGCCGAGGATGTAATACGCAAGACTTAAAAATTCCTAAATTATACGAATCGGGCAATCAGACGCCGGCAGGGAATTCCACTCCTTGGCCGTTCGCATAACGAACGAAGAAGCAAAACGCTTCGTGCGTAAAGGTGAAACATCAACGACAAAGGGGTGGAATCTCCCTCCACGCCTGGTCGTCCGATGATGTAATGGAGAAAAGTGAGTGAGGTCGTGAAGCTCCAGGACAAACTCTCCGAGATGAATCATGTGGACATGCGACTTTGCGGTGATGCTCGAGGCTTTTGAGCCTGTTTGATAAAAGTTCCTCGTCGCCAATGAGTCTACTTGCGCGTCGGTCGATAGAATCCTAGGCAAGATGTTAATACAGTTGATACTCAATAATAATTTATTTACTTGAAAATTGTATTAAAACGACCACCATGTATAAAGAAAGCCGGTGGCTACCCTATCAGCTTATACCTACCAATCGCGTCATCTATCGCGCCTCAATACAGATTAAATCTTTGATCTGAGGTGGGACTAATCATTTTTATCTATCTATTTGGTAGGGTTGCCAGTTGTCTGGAAAATCATTTCAGAAGGAAGAGGCCCACAGCAAAACGTAAGCCTAATCTTCTATAACGATAGCATATTATCCAGTCTGACAATCTTTTTATCAGCTCATATACGTAATCACCGAGGGGCCCGAGCTTACCCTGAATTAGGGCGATGGGGCCTTAGTGGACCACGCGGGCCCAGTGCGGGTTGGTCCACTTCACACACAACCTTCGAGTTTCTTCGCAGGCGTGTGCAGGTTTCATCACGATGTTTTCCTTCACCGTATGAACGTCGGATAAACGTACATATGAAATCTAAATTCGAAAACACATTGGTACGTGGCAGGATTCGAACCACGACCTCCCGGACAGGAGGTAGCGGCCGTAACCGTTACGCCACCGGCGCAAGTCTGACCGTAACGCCAGTCTGACAATAAATGAAATTTATTTGTTCACTAGCTTTTGCCCGCGGTTTCGTTCGCGCGGAAAACGTTTTAATAATTGTATTTGAGGGTGATTGGTGCGCGAGTCGCAAGCGGCTCGTGAGCGTGGACGTGAGTTTTTCCAGATCCCTCATGATTAGGGAATGCAATCTCGTCTCGCCGAGATCCCGATCTCGCGAGATCCCGGCCATATTTTACGAGATTGTATCTCGTCAAATTTCGTACGAGATCTCGCGAGATAACGAGATCGACAAATGCAGCGTGACGACGTGTATTTCATAGCGCAATTAGCGAAAAACTGCTGATAAGCAACAACCTAGGCTTTCTTCGTAAAATGTATCAATTCAACAATATTTTTATTTAAAAAAAACTGTTGAATGTTCCAAGAAATAACGAAATTGACCGTCAATTACTAAAGCTCATTACCAAAGAATATCAGCCTTTTAGTACAGTAGAAGACATGGAGTTCAGAAAATTTGTTCAAATATTGAATCCAGCGTATAGTCTACCAACAAGAAAAACATTATCAGAAAGCTTGCTGCCAAAGACATACAAAGAAATTTACGAAATAGTTAAAGAGGACATAAAGACTGCTGAAGCTCTATGTGTGACTAGACTACAGACGGATGGACGTCAATAAACAATGACTCGTTTATTGCAGGTACAGCACACTACATAGATTATAACACAAGCGATTAGTGAATAGTTAAGGTGAATAGAGAATACTTAAGGTGAATTAATTCAGTCTAGTGAATCAGACTCTGTGAATCGTTTCGAACAACTGAATCAAGATTACCCATGTCTAGCGCGAACTGAATCCTAGCCGGCCGTGCGGCCGCGCCTGGCGCGGGCACAGGACAAGAGGGGTAGGCGGGCTTGCGGGGGACGAGGTCCGTATCATTTTGCAAGGCGGCGCGCGTGCGTTTGTTTACAATTGCAACGAAATAATTTAGTTTAAGTTAATTTTGTGGTTCCCACAAGTGTTGAGGCAGAACGAGCTTTTTCAGCAGCAGGGTATTTGGCATGCAAAATCTGAAGTCGTCTGTCAGATGATACTCTCGACATGATGTGTTTTTGAGAAGCCATTTTCAGACAAACTAACTAGCCTTTCCGTACCTTGATAACTTCATCTGGCTACTACTTTAAACTTCTCTTATTTGATTAATACGATCTCACAACATTTATTTAAGAACTTGTGAAGTTAAGTTTTTGTTTTGTTGTTTTTATTTACCATAAGTAATGTTCCTATTACTTTTAATTATTGAAACTAAAGTAATAATTTACAAAAGACTAAATATAGATAATTATTGTTTTGTTACCAATATTGTAAGAATTTGAACTGATTAGCTACAGTAGGTATAATAATCATAGACATAAACAAATGTTATTAGAGTTAGCGACAAAATAATAAGTACTCTGTTGATTTTTAAAATAAAACTTACATTATTTTTATAACTAAGCAACGCAGTTTCTATTTAATTACATATCATGTCAATTACTAGTTCTTAAAACAAGCTTTTGCATATGTTTTAATTGCGATTCTCCCAATCTCGCGAGATCCCGTAATTTGCGAGATCTCGCGAGATCTCGCTACACGGAAATCTCGTACGAGATTGCATTCCCTACTCATGATCTAAATTGGGCTCTTCTGATTAGCAGTCTATGTTACTTCCCACCCTCTTAACCAATTCTTCACAAAAAATACTATAGTCCGTTGATCCGTTGTGACGCCGTCGTTGTGCGCTTGCGTGGTAATGAGTTTTTCCCAGATCTCTCGGGAACTATGTCAGGTAATGCTAATTGGTAAAATATGTGATTAAACATCTCCCAAACCATCTCTGTGCAAAAAATTACAACAATCCATTGTTGTTCCGTTGCAATACTTAGGTTACTAGATAAATTTTGCAAAACGACTTTAATTTTTACAATCGTTCAAAGTAATTTCCGTTACAGTTAATACATTTAGTCATGCGTAAAAACCAATCATCAAAAATATCTATCCATTTGTTTTCTGGAAGTACAGCACACTCATGATCCCAAGCTCTCAAAAGTTCCTCGTCGCTGGTAAATTTCCGCCCTTTCAGCTTATATTTGATAATAGGAAATAAAGCAAAGTCACAAGGGGCTAGGTCGGGGTTGTATGGTGGATGCTCAACCGTTTTTATCCTAGCAATTGTCAAAAAATTCACTGTGAGAGCTGCTCGATGTGCCGGTGCGTTATCATGGTGAAAATACCAAGTACCGAGTCTGGAGTTGGGACGCATTTCCTTAAGTTTATCAAGCAACTGAGGTAAACATTCATTAGTGTACCAGTTAGCTGTTATAGTACGCTGACTGTCCGATCTACTCGATCGATTACACCACGGCTAGTAAAAATACAGCTATCATCCTCTTTTTAACAGATTTTGATTTGCGGGGTTGTGTTGGCGTAGGCTCATTTTCAAAGAGCAAAACTTTATTTTTACTTTCAGATGGCACATCATAATAATAAAGCCAAGTTTCAACACCAGTGACGATGCTGTTAACATAAGCACTTGACCCGTTTTCAAATTTTTTAACATTTTTTTATACCATAATACACGACAGTCCTTTTGCTCCTCCGTTAGGTCGTGAGGTAACCATGGAGTGCAAACTTTTCTTACTCCAAGAATTTCGTGCAAAATTTTGTGAAAACTTAGTGCAATGATGCCCAGGGCTTCTTTTATTTGCCTATAGGTCATTCGACGATCAATTCTTAACATTTCTTCTATTTTGGCAACGTTATCTGGAGTACACACGTCACTGGGTCGTCCCGATCTTGGTGCATCAGAAAATTCGAAATTTCCACGTTTAAACTCACAATACTAACGGTAAACAGTCGTACGATGAGGGCAGTTTTGTTTGAATACAGATTACATTTCCTTGAGACAGTCATCTAACGACAGACCCCTCTCAAAGTTGTAACGAATTACAACTCGTAAGTCGTATCTAGACCACGCCGACATCTTTAAATATTAAATCTATTTTTTTAATAAAAAAATAATAAAAAAAGAAAACTTTTTCCCGCCAAACTTTGTCTATGGAAATATAGTTTTAAAATATATATATGATATGCCACCTCTTTGTTTCATATTTGTGTATTGCAAAACTTATCTAGTAACCTATGTATTAAAGAAATTAACCAAAGAAAAAGTATTTTTTCAGTTACCACAGGAAAAGTATCAGACTATGCTATTTTCACGGAATAAAAAGTAGAATTTGTCCTTTCCAGTGATACAGACATACCTGCATGCCAAATTTAATTCAGATTGGTCGAGGTGTTGAAGCGTGAAAAGGTAACAATCAAACACATTTATAATAGTAGTAAGGATTGGCATGTAACACTGCGTCACGTCACCCTGTTGGCCTAGCTGGCTGAATCCACAGGACCAACGAGTCCACGTGTGAGGAGCCAGGTTATCTGCAGAAGACCTCGGCATTTTCAGGTTGAACCTTACATGAGCCAAACGGAGACCCCATGGTGAGTGTGATTATAGAGTCTTCCTTCTCCTTGACGGTTGAAGCTACCAAAACTAAGGAAGGTGAAGTCTTATAGATTTCTTTGCAGTCTTTTTTTCGTCCAATAAGACTGTTAAGAAATCTGTGAGAATACAGCACCATTGTGATATACTTTTCATTTATTCATATATTCTCGTTGCCATAATTATTGTGAATCATCATCATCATCATACCAACTCATATTTGTCCCAACCGAGGGGAGCTAAGCCTACCCTAAATTAGAGCGATCAATCCTTAGTCGAACACGCCGGCTAGTTGACTTCAGACACAACCTTCGAGTTTCTTCGCAGGCGTGCGTGTGCAGGTTTCCTCAAGATGTTTTTTTTTAGACAATAGACTGATTTTTATTTGAAACAAACACACGCCGATTACACAACATAAAAAAGAAGTAAAACACATAGAAACAGAAAAAAAAACAAAAAAAGTTAACACAAAAAACAAATAAGATCAACGGAATCGGTGTAGTGCGATGTCAAAATGGACTTTTCTCAGCATTAGCTGCAGGAGAACTGCAGCGCTGGTTTTCAGAAAAGCCCATGGTGTCGTGTCCGCGAAGCGATCGGTACAGTAGTCCGATGATGTAAACAATATAATAGAATAAATAATTTTCACCTCAATAGCGTCGGATAAACGTGTAAATGAAATCGAATTGATATGTGGCACGGTTCAAACCAGGAGATAGCGGCCCTAGCATTTGCGCCACCAACGTCATCATGAAACAACGATGATTCAACTCGTGCATTTCTTGCGCAATGCTCTCCGAAACATAGCTTAAAAAAACTTTTGACCAACGACTTTGCAACTACGCTTTAAACTTTGAAACTTAATTGATATCCACAGGAAGTTTCCTTGTCGCCAATTAGACGAATCCGAAAATGCTGCTAAAATTAAATAAACAGTGGTAACGTAATCACTTCAAACGCTTGCCGCTTGATTGTGATGTCGTCGTATAAGTTTTGTAGTGTAGGAGGGGATGAAAGATGAAGGAAAAGTGTTGTTGCCCCAATGACTTATATATTACTGGGGTAGAGACCCGGCCAACGCGCGCGACTAATGCTCCCGGCGAATTGGTGCGAAAATCGAAAGTTTCGCACACTCGCGACTCAGTAGTATGCGGGAAATTGTACAGTGCGGTGGAATGATATTCTATATAAATATGCCATATTGTGCTGTTAGAGGCTGTGAAAGTCATAAATAATTACTAAAAATGAACATGGGATGTCGTGTCATCGGCAAGTAACCGTACATTGTATTTTTTCTTGTAAACAAATTAAATAAACGCATTTTTAAAGCGTCAATTTTACCAAGATCCTTTTAGCGCGGCACTGACGTCAACTCTCGCCCACGCTAGTTCGTACGAGTTATGTCAGATGGCGCTACTTTTGCTTGTATGAAGAAAATCTGAGTAAAATATGGAGACGGGCGGACCCTTCTGTCCAAATCTGTGTGTTGCCCAGTACATAATTGACGTACAGATATAAAGCGTCGGTGGCTCAACCGGTAACGACTCGGTCCCTCTAACCAGAGGCACCGGGTTCAAATCTGGACGGCCAATGTACCAATGAGTTTTTCAAAAACTTACGTACATACTTACCGATTGCTATAACGGTGAAGGAAAAACATCGTGAGGAAACCTGCACAGGCCTGCGAAGAAACTTGAACGTTGTGTGTGAAGTCGACCAACCCGCACTGGGCCCGCGTGGTCGACTAAGGCCCGATCGCCCTAATTCAAGGTAGACTCGAGCCCCTCGGTGGGGACGTATATGAGCTGATATGATGATGATGAATTGACTTACTCCTCCGCCCTTGCATATTTACCAACAGGCAGTATCTTACGGTTATTTGGAAAGACTTAACTACTCAGGATCCATGTACACAAACGACTGAACAGTCGTCCACACTAGCCATTTACACGGTAATGACCCAACCCTACGGTCGTCGCCTTCTTTAGAAGTATATTTTTTCCAGTCGCGTCTTATATACCCTTCCTTGTCCTAGTTTAGCTGTCAATGATCTGAACTAAAGTGTCAAGTCGGCTCAGTGTGAATGACTCATTTTGGTACATATTTACACTAATTCCTCAGAAATGATACAAAAGTATCACAGGTGAGATGATGCCAAGGGTTTACCAATTGAGAATAAAAAAAATAAAAAAATAAAAATTTATTAAACTAGACGTTATAATTTATCAGCGACCGGTTTCGAACACCATCTTCAGGCACACTATTTTATTTACACAATGTGTGGGTACATACGAAATAACCAATACCAAAATGAGTGATATAATGTTCCACACAAGAACCTACAATCAAAAGTATCAACTATCAGTGTGAATGCTCCCAAAAAACCCACATCTATTTAGTCCTACAACCACCTAGTCGTATGACCAGCTGTCGTCCATCGCTGCCTTAAGACTTTTTAAAATTCTGGTCCTCTGACAACCCTAGAGCTAATCCTTTGTGTAGGTCTATCGGTCCTTGTCTTTGCCCAGCGGAAGTACAACATTGATTGATCGCTATTGGTGGCCAATATTCGTCATGATCTTGTTCGGATTTCGGTAATTGGACAGCATCGGAACGGTTAAACTGTCATCTGACAAGAGGAGGAAGCAGACGAGTGTTGAAAGTTAAAAGGTTGACCTCAAGTTTTTAAGAGCTCAAGCATAATAGGTTGACCCTTGAAAGCTTAACCCGGGGTGAATGAGGTCGGGTATTTCATACCCACCAATTTATAAAGCACTGAATATTTTTGAACTGCGCGGTTCCTGGAACTCGGCTGGCTCGGTAGCTGGAGGGGGTGCCGCAAGGAGTGATTTTAAGTGGTTTATTAATATATATTTTTTAATTTTTATTGAACTACATGTGCGCAAACACAGCGGGTACGTAACATCCGACCTCATAAAAGAAGTTATAAGAATGTTTTATGTTATCTCGAAGCTAAATTATATATAAGACAGATATATTTTTTAATTTTGTGTGCACAGTTGTCAAAATATCTCAGTTTCTTATATTTTAAGTCATAGTTCCTAAATATTAAGATAAGATAAATACTCTTTATTGTACCCAAAAATATTAAAAAAAATAAACACAATGTAAAACTTAGAAACTATAACTTAAAAATTTAAACAAAAACACAACTTAAAACAAAATCTTATAAGCGTATACTACAGCGGTACAATATTGTTGATTTTTGTGTAAAAACAATACTACTTTGTTTTTTATAGAAATATAAATACTTTAGCATACTAATAGAACTGGGCAATTTTTTATTTTACCTCATGTCCCTAATGTTAATCAATATATTACAGTAATAAGTAGTTATTTCGGTTATCAAAATCGACTTTTTGTATATTTGGGTATGTCACACCCACCTCGCAGTTGGTGTCCTTTTTCACCTCATTCACGCCGAGTTAAAGTTTTCAATGATACATAGATAGTTAGTCTATGAACTGTGTTTGGTATATGAGCTCTACAATGTAGGTCGATACAAATAAGTGAACTGCGCTAAACAAAATGATTCTAGTTTAAGAGTAAATTTATAGAAAGTAATGGTTGATTATCCACACAGACATAGATATAATAATCTTTTGAATGACAATATATTGAATCTTGCGTAATCGAATCTGAAACGAGGAGATCCGCAGAAGAACCAAAGTGACCGACATAGCTAACAGAATCGCTAAACTGAAGTGGCAGTGGGCAGGGCACATAGCTCGAAGAACAGATTTCCGATGGGGCAGTAAAGTTCTCGAGTAGGGACCGCGCACCGGTAAACTCCCACGCGGTGGACCGACGACCTGGTGAAGATCGCGGAAAGCCGATTGATGCGGGCAACCGGACCGGACGTCGTGGAAAACCTTGGGGGATGATATTGAATCCAATCCCAACCGTCGTTCCCTCAATGCTGAGGATCGGCAGCGTCGTGACATTGCGAGGGCGGAGAGAGGCTCTCTTACTCGCTGCGTGCACCCGATGAAACTGCAGTTTAATGGTGCTGGTGACTTGGCTGCACCATTTAGCAGGAGGTCTGCCTCTAGCTCTCTTGCTCTCCATCGTCCCTGTCGAAACATGGTGTTCGAGGCTGTTTTGTCGTCGCAAACAAGAAGTATGTTGGCACTGTCAATAGCCGGGTGGTTAACTTTATCTCCTCTTGGCTGTCCAGGGAATAAAAGATGTCAGCACCACATCTCAAATGCTAGTTATTGAATAATTAAATAAAAAGCGTCGGTGGCTCAACCGGCAACTACTCGGTCCTTCTAACCAAAGGTACCGGGTTCAAATCTGGACGGCCAATGTAGCAATGAGTTTTTCAAAAACTTACGTACATGTACTTACCGATTGCTTTAACGGTGAAGGAAAACATCGTGGGGAAACCTGCACACGCCTGCGAAGAAACTCGCAAGTTGTGTGTGAAGTCGACCAACCCGCACTGAGCCCGCGTGGTCGACTAAGGCCTGATCGTCCTAATTCAGGGTAGGCTCGAGCCCTCGGTGGGGACGTATATGAGCTGATATGATGAATAATTCAAAGAAAATGGCAGATGTATACCGTTTCACGCAATAAGTACCCTTCTACGTACTGCCAATTATGGTTTTAGGGTTCCGTACCCAAAGGGGAAAATCGGGACCCTATTACTAAGCCTCTGCTGTCCGTCTGTCTGTCACCAGGCTGTATTTCTTGAACCGTGATAGCTAGACTTTTTTTCTGTTGCTACAATAGCAAATACTAAAAAGTAGAAGATGTGAAAAAATAAGGAGGGTCTCCATACAAAAATCGTGTTTATTTCAAACATTTAGAAACTAGCGCCATCTAGTATGGTGATTTATGAAACATGAAACTAGCGCCATTTAGTATGTTGGTACGGAACCCTATGTGTGCGGTTCTGACTAGCTCTTGGACGGGTTTTTTTTAAAAAAAAACAGACAGTTGAAAATACAGTCTCAGCTTTTGAATTTATAGTGACTAACTACCATAGATAGATTACTATTCCAGCTTAAACATCCTCTGACAGCAAAAATGATTTTTTTCAGTCCGGTAGCATTCAAATTATAAAAAAAAAAAACATTTTTTGTGAAGCAATCGATATTCGATTCGATCAGACATCAATGTAGCGTTTTGATTAATGAATCGAATGAAAAGGACTGGCCATACGTCTCGTATATTCAAAAAAGAGATAAAACACTTTTTTTTTTCAAGAAGTCCCTACTGACATGTGAGACAATTAATCAATATTTTTTTTATGAATACGTTATTAGTGTAATAAGTTTGAAGAATTTCTTAGGGAGCTGAAGTTTTTATAAATGAAAAGCGAAAGTTGTATTAAAGTTATTAAGTAAATAAAAGCGTCGCTAGAAACTTTCGTAACTCATTCGTAAGTTCGATATTTCAGTTGTTAATTTCAAAGGAACTAAGTTTGAAAAGTCACGTTTTTCAATGAATGTAACTAACACAACTGCTTAGAAATCTAGGGAAACCATTTTTTTTTATTTACTGTATTATTCAACGACTTTTATGTACTTATATAAGTAAGCTATATAGCTTACTCTCTGTTTTTACCCGACTGGCCAAAAATAAGAGTAAAGTTGGAATTATTCCGATTCCGATGTCTGTTTTTTTTTTTTTGGCTGAGCCTGCAGCCTTAACGGCTTGATGGAGTTTGGAGTGCGAGGTGTCGTTAGATTAGGGTTGTCAAGCGTCCAGTTTCCCAAGGACGTGTCCTGCTTTTGGTGTCTCCTGGATAGTGTTTAAGTAGTGTCCTGGGTTTTGCGTAAATTTTCTTATTTGAGAATAGAGTATATTTATACCCAGTAGAGATGCATGCAAGAGACATTGAAGAGCATCAAAAAAAGACCAAACACAAGACAAAGGACAAACCCCTAAAGCCTTAGACACTTTCTCTAAGAAATTGTCGATAAATGAGAAAACAGTAAGTATCTAGCTTATGAAGGGGCTGCAGCTTAATTTTTGCTATTGGTTAAGTTTCATTGATCCTATAATCATTGCGTAATTGTAATTAATTGTTGTTTTTATATTGCGCCCTGTTTTTTAACAGAAATGTCCTAGTATTCCGAATTTAGGGATTTGGGGATGGCAATTCTTCGTTAGATTTGTCTTGATCCCGTGAGTGACATAGGATACCCGATCGCTAATTTAAATATTTTAAGCATTCCTGTTTTAATTTTTTTCTTAAATTGATTAAGCAATTTGAACGATTGATCTAAGATGCGTCTAAGACAACAAGGTTTTCTAACATTTTAACTGACACGGTGGTATAGGTCGTGGCAAAGTACTGACATACAGCATGGACACTCTCTGCCGCTCTCTAGATAGCGACCTCACCCCCTCTTCATCCAGATTAGTTACAGTTTGGTTCTCGAACGTATGGGATTTTGCCGTGATTTTGTTTGCTCCGTCATTAAATTTTAGAAATGTCATTTTAAGGCAGTAATATTACAGATTTTCGCTATTTTTGACGTCAATTACACCTCTAAACGATAGAAAACCTAAGGTTGAAAAAAAGTATCCTTATTGTTGATGATGTTTCTTAAAAACAAACAAAGTTAAAGTCAACGGCTATTAGAAACACGATTAAACAATTTTGACTCGACAGAAAAAAATCCTAAAGATAGGTCTTCACCGTTACTTTCAACTCTAGTTATGATGTTGTCAAGGGTTTACCAATTGTGAATAAAAAAAAAGAAGTATAAATAAAAAAAAATATACAAAAATATTTGTTATAATATTACAAATTGAGTAATACTATTATTTTTTATACATTCATTGTAGTTTTCAATTGAAACAAAAAATTATTAAAAAGTTGAAAAAGTGTGGTTATTTTCTTTACTCTTTACACGTATAGAAAATACAGAGACAACTGTTCCAATCAATACCTCGCCTTAAGACCGTTTGTATGCAGTGTCCGGCGCGTGGTCGTTGCTTCGATCCTCACTCCAGGGCAAACATTTGCGTGACGAACTGGTTTAATTATGCTCTGTGTCTGGGTGTTTGCTATCTCTATACCTATATGTATATATTTTAATATATTTAAGTATGTATATCAGTCTCAGGTTCCCATAGTACAAGGAATTGTAATTGTGTGTGATTTTTCCCTAAATTATATTTCATCATCATCATCATCATATCAGCTCATATACGACCCCACCGAGGGGCTCGAGCCTACCCTGTATTACGGCGATCGGGCATTAGTCGACCACGCGGGCCCAGTGCGGGTTGGTCGACTTCACACACAACCTTCGAGTTTCTTCGCAGGCGTGTGCAGGTTTCGTCACGATGTTTTCCTTCACCGTAAAAGCGTGGGATAAACGTACATATGAATTCGAATATATTCGAAAAAAATATATTTATATTTATTTAATTCCATAGACAAATTACGTCCCTGTTTCAAAGCAGAACGGTTAATGTTCCGACATGACGTCACAACAACATTTACATTGTTCGATTTTCAAATTCGCCAATAAGTCGTATCGGGTTTATTTCCAGAGTTTACATTATTTTGACACAAATGACTAATTGAGTGCCTCCCTGGCGGATGTGGGAGATGCATGGCGCGACATGAGAGAGGGCCGGATTCAGATTGTATAAATAATATTATTTGTGGCCGCAATGTGAAAGTGTGTAAGTTTAAAATTTATACATATTTTACGTAGTGAGAATTTTTTTTCTTTTAGGGGATAAAGAACTGGCAGCCCACTTGTGACCTGATAGAAAGTCGCTACCGCCGCCGACTAGCAACTGTAATACCTAAGACAGACTATCATGTTATCTAGGCGAGATGTCGGTGCTTTGCTGACCCTCAAGAACAATGATGAAATGCCTCGTACGCTGGTTATTGAAGAAAATCAACTCTAAATTTGAAGATTTTGTTCTTGCTATTGTTGGCTCCAAAAGATATAGATACCTTATTCGGCTATTTTATTATTCAGATATATCTACTTACTGCATTTGTTTTTGGTATAATGAAACAAAAGCTTGAACCTATTTTTAGGGTTCAGTACCCAATGGGTAAAAACGGGACCCTATCACTAAGACTCCGCTGTCCATCCGTCTGTCTGTCCGTCTGTCACCAGGCTAGACAGTTGAAATTTTCACAGATGATGTATTTCTGTTGCCGCTATATAAAAAATACTAAAAATAAGATAAATGTTTTTTTTTCTTCAAAAAACGTGTTTTTTTTAAACGTGAAGAAACAAGCGCCATCTAGTTTAATGGTACGGAACCCTTTGCGCGCGGGTCTGACTGGCACTTTACCGTTTTTATTTTTATTTTGCGTATTTACTTCCTCTAAAGTATTTTCATTAGACTTTCCCAACAATATAAACAAGACATTTCATCATCACACTGTCTATGATTATTCTACGATCAATCACTTACAATTTAAGGTCGATGATAGTGCGACTAGCATAAACAAAAACAAAAAAAAAATTAAAAGTACATTGCATAACCATAAACGATAATTAATTAACCGCCTCCGTGGCGTAATGGTAAGTTTATTCGCTTCGCTTCACACCAGAAGGTCGCGGGTCCGATTCCCGGTGGGTTCAACTTGTGGGACTCGGTTTGGTTGGTGGTAGGGCATTTTCTAAGCCCCCCTGGCTAGCTACCACCATCTTATCTAAGTCTTGCCGCCAAACATCAGTGTTAACAACATTCATGTGTTCCGGCTTGAAGATAAGATAGCCAGTTCCCCATTGTGTCAGGGAATCTTTGTAAGCCCGCTGAGACGATGCCAAGGGCTTACCAATTGTAAAAAAAAGATCTGGTGCCAATTGACATTGGCACTAGTGATTTTTTTTATCTCTAATTAGTAAGTCATTGACATCAACTCACCTGATGGTAAGTGACGATGATTCCGAAGATGGAAACGGGCTTGCCAAGATTCCCCAACGCAATTTGAACGATATATTTTGTACTTTAGCGATAAAAAGTCTTGAAACTAATAGACACGGTGTAAGAAGTTGTAATTTAATGTTTTTAAAAATTTCCTCGCTCAGCTGTGGTATACATTTGTTAGGTACAAGCATACGAGCACTTTAACATCAACATCTCTGACTTAAATAATTAAGAGAAGAAGATGAATCGCCTCAAAGATTTGAAGCCAAGTTAGAAATGATCATATCATTCATAATTGAAAACGCTAAACACGTTAAAAAACCGACTTCCATCGCAACAACTTAGTACATTTTTGCATTATTATTTTTGGTTTTTGTTAATTTTCTTATAAAGTGCTACAACGATTTTGACAAAATTTATATGGGACCATACGGAAAGCACTAGCTTTCAAATAAAAAAATAATCATAAAGATCGGTTCACCCAGTCAAAAGTTCTGAGGTAACACACATAAAAAAAATCATACAGACGAATTGAGACTTTTTGGAAGTCACTTGAAAATATGCTCCACTGCTGGACAAAGGTCTGAAATCTAAATGAAACCATTTTAAATAGTTAAATTCTCAGTTACTCCCTTTTTCCTCAGCGAAAACATATAATATTCGAAGATAATAAATAAGAGGCGCGGATATAAATCAATTGATGGACGATCTGTCGCGATAATTGCGCGTGCGTCGGTCTCGATGCGCGCACGTTCGATTTCCTGCGACAAAGTGTGTTTTTCGAGAATTGGCGTGTTATACAGCTCATTAGAAATCAACATGACGCCTAAAATATATGTTTTTGTAGATTCTGCAAGGCTGGTGACATATTCGTTGGATTCTTAAAAGATTCCCAAAGTATTGATAACATCTATTGATAGCTAGTTATACAATATACAGGTGTAACAAAATAGGTGTAGGTCCCGTTAACTGGGGCTTCTACTCATTGTCCTGAATAACTTTCCCCAAGGAACCCAAAGTCAATTCTCAAAAAAAAGTCGACGCTCTTTTTTTTAATCCACATTTTATAATCCCTTGGAGACGCTGGCGTGTACTTCCTACAAATCAATCAATCATTCATTTAATAAAATCCCTCACGACGGCATACCCGACTCATGGAGGAAGAGCTCTTTGGTACCATTTTTCAAAATTAAGGGCGATATAAGGCACTGTAGCTATTATCGGGCAATTAAGTTAATCTCGCACACGTTTAAAATTTGGCAACGAGTGATGAAATATTACGACATCTCACAAAAATCGCAGAAAACCAATGTGGATTTGTCCCGGAAAAGCCAATGATCAATGTCATTATGGTATGAATGACATCGATCATTGGCTTCTAATGAGACTTCTAATGGAGGCATATAAAACCAGGAAGAAAGATCTACACATGGTATTTGTAGATCTTGAGAAAGCATTTGATCGCGACCTGAGACCTCTGATTTGGCAAACCCTGCGATCCCAACTAATCCCGGAATGCTACGTACGACTGATAGTATACATGAACAACGGCTTATCCACTAAAATACGATGCCCTGCAGGAATCAGCGAGGAATATCAGGTAAAGGTTGGAGTCCATCAAGGATCTGCACTCAGCCCGCTACTTTTCAATCTCGTGATGAACTATCTGACTGTTGAAATTCAGCGACCTGCTCCCTGGAAAATCCTGTACGCAGATGATGTCGTCCTCATTGATGTACATCCGCTCATATTGCAAGCAACCTTGGAAAAGTGGATTTAATCATCATCGGAAAACGCAGGCCTTAAGATCAGCAGAGTGAAAACAGAGCACCTGGACTGCAACTTCTCCAATTCAACGTCATCCCCAAAATAAACCTCGAAGACTTCACCCTAAGAATATCGGACCACTTAAATATTTCGGTAGCATTCTTTCCAGCGATGGCAACATAGACGCCGATGTAAAACACCGCATAAACACGGGATGGAGAGAATGCAAGACAAGTTAACGTAGTCACGTCTGGGTTATTACGGCCACGTCATAAGAAGAACTGATGAGCACATGACAAAAAAGTGCTACGGCTTGACTCAGGACCAAAAATCCGCAGCATACCCCGACTAACATGGATGTCGGTTATTAAGAAAGACCTCGTCACAGATAGTATAGTCCCCAGAAACGATATCTCTGGAGAAGAACGATTAGGAGAGCCAACCCCAAGTAGAATAGGACAAGGTCTGAAGAAGAAGATTTGTCCCAAATAAACTAACCAACACGGCAAGTAAATAGATAAAGCTTTTAAATAGGTACAACGAAGTGTCCAGCAGCAAGCTATTAAGTTTAGTTCGTAATTTTGATGTACTTTAAATGAATCTACTCAAAAAGCCGGCTGATTATGTTTTCACATAAACATAAAAACTCTAACGTAATATTCATAAGATGAAATGGTTTTCCACAACAATAAAGTTCCCTCCACACGTTTTTGTCACAAAATAACATAAATAAGTGTGTCACTATCAGAACGTTATTTTGAGCGGAAGAATGGGCCGCTACCGCCCACGGACATGGACGCGAAAGCGCTAACCAATAAGCAAAATAAAATGATGTAAGTTGATTGAATTGGCAGCGCTAACATGGCGCTTCTTACATGAAATTTTAAACCGCCTCCGTGGCTTAATGGTTAGTGGTCCATTCGCTTCACACCGTTCGATTCCCGGCGGGGTTAACTTTGTAAGACTCGGTTAGGTTGATGGTAGGGCATTTCCATAGCCCGCCTGGCTAGCTACCACCATCTTATCCTGTCACGCGACAAACGGACCATCTGGGACGATTAACGAACACTAAGTATTGCCGCCAACCATCAGTATTAACAGCATTGAGGAATCTTGGTAAGCCCGCTTCCATCTTCGGCATCATTGTCACTTACCATCAGGTGAGATAATACCAAGGGCTTATCAATAGTGGATTACAAAAAAATACATTCATTAGATTTGTAAATTTCACGTCACAGACTTATAATGAATCACATAATTAAATGTCAATAGTGATGTGATCCTCAAAGAAAGCAAATGAAGATATGTTTTTGTATTTAAGGCCCTAAGATAGGTCAAATGACAATATTCAATTCAAATTATTAAAAGACTGTGTAAAGCTATCACTATGTAAAAAATATATAGTATACAATACGTAAAGTAATAAAAAATCGATTTAATTAACTACAATTTTAAAACTATTACCACTTTTGATGTAAAAAAATATACTGTAGAGCCTATTTTTTGGCTTTAATGGCAAAACTTCTCAAAAACAAATAGAATTGATGTTGAATAAACCCAAAACACAAAAATCTATGACTTTAACACCTTTCATTATAATTGAAAACATTTTTTTAAACTTTTTGGAAAGTGATATAAAGTAAAAAAAACATATAAAAATCGAGAATTGGGCGTTCGGTTTCAACGTAACAGCCGCGTTGACGCCCGCACTGATTTGAACTTAAAATGAATAGACTTATGTTCGATGTTACTTTAACACGTTGCAACCTGCTCGGATTGAGTCGTCCTAAAGCCTTAATTATTACTTATTTACTTTAAAATAAATAAATTAACAAATTTTCTAAATATTTTAAAAAACTAAAATGATTTGTCTTTTTAAAATTCATCATTCATTCAGGAGTGTAACTACTTGCCTGCGTCAGTGTTTTCCGATTCATATACTTTGGGGATCTTCAAGGCAAAAGTGAATAGGCATTATTTGAGTTTGCGTGTATCATCCTCGACTGCATCATCACTTACCATCAGGTGAGTTGCAACGAACTATAACTGTTTTTCTCTTGAATTATTATACTTGTAAATAGATCCCACCAACAAAGGAATAATAATTATTAATTATCAAACCGATCTGTTTACGTGATAAGCTTTGTCATTATTTCATTTCATTTATTTATTACACTAATGTTGTACAAACATAATAATATGGTTTAACCGCCTCCGTAGCTCAGAGGCAAAGTTCACTGGCTTTACACAGGAGGTCGCGGGTTCGATTCCCGGCGGGGTCAATTGTAAGACTCGGTTTGGTTGGTGGTAGGGCATTTTCTAAGCCCACCTGGCTAGCTACCACCATCTTATCTAAGTCTTGCTGCCAAATATCAATGTTGATATCATTGGTGTGTTCCAGCATGAAGATAAGATAGCAAGTTCCCCATTGCGTTGGGGAATCTTGGTAAGCCCGCTTCCATCTTCGGCAGCATCGTCACTTACCACCAGGTGAGATATTGTCAAGGGTTTACCAATTGTGAATAACAAAAAATAAAGGTGTTTTTCAATTAATTAGTGTGAGGGCTAATTACTTCAATTATAAGACCTTGTGGCAACAGTAAGTGAATAGAATACATTAACTATTACATGCATATTCTATACAGCAAAATTTGAACATTTTTATAAAAACAATTTTTATAACAAGCAAAATTTAAACATTTTTTTAATAAAAACATTAATTATCTGGGGGTCACCTTTCTTTTAATTTTTTTTTTTACGTAGATGTCGACTTTGATTTTACTTGGCAAAGTCTCCTGGGATGGAGATAGATATGTACATCTTTTATTAAAATTTATTTTAATAAAGAGCGTAGAAAAAATACCAAACGATACTATTTCACGATTTAAACTATAAAAGTCTTATAGAGCTTCAGAGCGCCATCTTAGCACCTCGTTGTCAGTGTCGATAAAATATGGCCCCGGAGTCAAAGGCCGTAAGGTCCTGAATGCAGGCCGAAGGATTATGTCCGCGATCGGCAGCCGTTGAAAGGTTAGATCGGTCCTAATTATGATTTATCGCCGACTTGGCCGAATGGGCCCGCTATAGCCTGGTATAGTCGGCCAGTGAAGGGTTGAGAATTTGAAGATACCTACAAGTATTTTCAGGAACATGCTTTTTGCGAAAACTTAATAAATTCAATTAAAAAAAACAGATTATGTTTAAAAGTGCACTATATTGAATTGAACTGTTATAGTTTAGCTCAAAAATTAAATAGCATATTTGATGTGAAATTGATTGAAGGATTCATTTTAACGACGTTATTTTTTAATGGACAGTTAGCAAAAATGCGTACTTTAATTTTATTTTTCAATAGAGGAGGTCGCGGGTTGGATTCTCGGCGTATTCAAAATTTGTAAGACTCGGTTTCGTTGGTGGTAGGGCATTTTCTAAGCCCGGCTGATTAGATATCACCGTCTTATCTAAGTCTTGCCGCCAAACATCAATGTTAACAGTGTTGATGTGTTCCGCCTGGAAGATAAGATAGCCAGTTCCCTATTGCGTTGGGGAAATTTGGTAAGCCACTTACCATTAGATGAGATAATGCCAAGAGCTTACCACTTGTGGACAAAAAAGTAATATTTTGATCCAAGATCGCGTAATTTACTTAACTACATCTAATTACTATCTACTAATTTCATATGTTAGCGGTGTCCCGACGACTCTTGGATTACACATATTCTTCTTCTTACCAGCTCATATAAGTCCCCACCGAGGGGCTCGAGCCTTTTTTTATTTTTTTTATTCACAATTGGTAAACCCTTGAAAAATACCTTACCCTGAATAAAGGCGATTGGGCCAGAGTCGACCACGCGGGCCCATTGTGGGTTGGTCGTCTTCACACACAACCTTTGAGTTTCTTCGCAGGCGTGTGCAGGTTTCCCCACGATGTTTTCCTTCACCGTAAGAGCGTCGGATAAACGTACATATGAAATCTAAATTCGAAAACACATTGGTACTTGGCAGGTTCGAACCACGGCCTCCCGGACAGGAGGTAGCGGCCGTAACTGTTACGCCACCGACGCCCTAGATACATATTATACATATACATTTATTTTTTAGTTTTTACAGGTTTTTTTGTGATTCATCATTACAGCTCATATACGTCCCCACCGAGGGGCTCGAGCCTACCCTGAATCAGGGCGATTAGGCGATTATTTTTTGTGATTATCTTTGTTTATTTAATCGTATGGTGATTATTATTAAATATTATATGTCTATTATTCAGGTCGCACAGCCAGGATGCTGCATCTGGACTGACATCAAAGAGATCTTGAAAGAAACCGGAGTACCGACGCAGGGGGCAGCGCTCAATGATGTGTTCCATCTACTTGTACTGGTTTGGTTTGGAAACCTGCAGGCAAGCGAGGTTGACCCTGCCGACATCTTACCCTGGCCTATCTAAGAAGCTCCTGAGACTTGGGAGAGCTCAGCTCCGCAAGGTAACAACCGCTAGGTATTACTGGACATGGCCATTTCAATAAACGCCTAGTCGCTCTAGGTATCACCGACAGCCCACTTTGCAGAGCGCGCATGGAGGCTGAGGAGACTGCTGCCCACATCCTACTGGATTGCAAGTAGCTAGCACAGTACAGGGTCGTGCTACTCGGTGAGCCGAGGTCGCTTCAGAAAGTCGTCGGCAACCTACGAGGGATACTGGAATTCTTGGCAGAGCTGGGCTGGCAGTGACGCCAGCTAAAACGTCTCCGCAGTTGCAACATGCAGACTCCCTCCAACCCCACTTGTAACGAAATTAATAGCACTGATTAATAAAAGTAGCAGATTTTTTTTTCTTTATCTAAGTTACGTAAGAGCGTCGGTGGCGTAACGGCTAGGGCCGCCGCCTCTTGTCCGGGAGGTCGTCGTTTGAATCCCGCCACGTACCAATGTGATTTCAAATTTCGATTTCATATGCACGTTTATCCGACGCTCTTACGGTGAAGGAAAACATCGTGAGGAAACCTGCACACGGCTGCGAAGAAACTCGCAGGTTCTGTTTAAAGTCGACCAACCCGCACTGGGCCCGCGTGGTCGACTAAGGCCCGATCGCCCTAATTTAGGGTAGGCTCGAGCCCTTCGGTGGGGACGTATGTGAGCTAATATGATGAAGTTACGTACAAGCTAAATATATTTTCTTTCGATTCTTACACATAAAATCATTTCCTGTTTTTTTCAGGTTTAATCTAGAACATATTTAAACACTTTTCATTGTGAGTGTCCTAAAGAAAAATGTTGCCAAATACCGTGGGCGTGATGTCGATGGCTCTCGATATATGTCCCATTGAAAATGTTCCATGAGCTTCAAAATTGTAACGTATTAACATCCTGGACACTTTATGTATGCAACGGGCCAGAAATGACATTTTAAAAAAAGAATGACGGAACAAACAGAATGGCGGCGAAATCCTATACGTTCGATAACCAAACTGTAACCAATCTGTATCTATCTTGGTGACGAGGGGGTGAGGTCGCAATCTAGATAGCGGCAGAGAGTGTCTATACTGTATGTTAGTACTAATATATACTTTGGTATTATGCTAAAAGTGTGAACGCAAGGAGAGAACGAGAAAAGTTATAAATCAGAAGGAGAAAAAAAGTATAACCGTCTCCGTGGCGTAATGGTGAAGCCCATTAGCTTTACATCAGGAGGTCGCGGGTTTGATTCCCGGCGGAGTCAAATTTTTTAAGACTTGCTTTGGTTGGTGCAAGGGCATTTTCTAAGCTTGGCTGGCTTTCTACCACCAAGTCTTGCCGCCAAAAATTAATGTCAACAGCACTGAAGTATTTCAATTTAAAGATAAGATAGCCAGTCCCCCATTACGTTAAGGAATCTTGGTAAGAATGATTCCATATTCGGCATCATCCTCATTTACCATCAGGTGAGATTTTGGTAATGGTTTTACGATTGTGGATGAAAAAAAATTTACATAGATTTTCAAATACAATTTTTTTAATCATATTTAAAAACCTTACTAGTATTGTATGAAGAGTTGAAAAAAATTGGGGGCCTACCTGGTCACTTTTTTTTATTATTCTCTATTGGTAAGCCCTTGGCATCATCTCACCTGATGGTAAGTGACAACGATGCCGAAGATGGAAGCGGGCTTACCAAGATTCCCCAACGCAATAGAGAACTGGCTGTCTTATCTTTAAGCCGAAACACATCAATGTTGCTAAGACTGACGTTTGGCGGCAAGAGTTAGATAAGATGGTGATAGCTATTAGCTTGCCAGGCGGGCTTAGAAAATGCCCCACCACCAACCAAACCGAGACTTACAAGTTGATCCTACAATGAATCGAACCCGCGACCTCCTGGTGTAAAGCGATGGACTAACCATTATGTTATGAATACAAATTAGAAATATGTTAAAAGCATTCTCTTTATTGATTTTTTGATTCTCCTTATTTTTTTTAGAGGTGCCGGGTTCAAATCGGACGGCCAATGGACCAATGAGTTTTCCAAAACTTACGTACATATACTTACCGATTGCTTTAACGATGAAGGAAAAACATCGTGAGGAAACCTGCACACGCCTGCGAAGAAACTCGAAGGGTGTGTGTGAAGTCGACCAACCCGCACTGGGCCCGCGTGGTCGACTAAGGCCCGATCGCCCTAATTCAGGGTAGGCTAGAGCCCCTCGGTGGGGACGTATATGAGCTGATATGATGATGATTATCTTTATTAGATTTTGAGTTTTAATTTACAAGGAACAGGGGTAGAAAAGAAATTATGAGTCCACCATTTTGATTCGACAGACTAGGTTACGTTCAATCGATACTACATCCAACAAATGCGTTCTAAAATTAATTCAAAGATAACCTCATCATATCAGCTCATATACGTCCCCACCGAGTTGCTCGAGCCTACCCTGAATTAGGGCGATCAGGCCTTAGTCGATCACGCGGGCCCAGTGCGGGTTGGTCGACTTCACACACAACCTGCGAGTTTCTTCGCAGGTGTGAGCAGGTTTCCTCACGATGTTTTCCTTCACCGTAAGAGCGTCGGATAAACGTACATATGAAATCGAAATTCGAAAAAACATTGGTACATGGCAGGTTCGAACCACGGCTAGTTGCCCCAGGGGTATAGTTGCCCCGATTGTAATTACTCTGGTTTCGCGGATGAATCGCACGCTATTTTTCTAATCCATCGAAATATTCTCCAATTACCACTAAGTTGAGCGTGTCTCGTGTCTCTGTGCGATTGTATGGGAAGGAAAAATGCGATCAAAGTTTTTGCAGGGTAGATGTCCTGTTTCTCTGCGGGGCATCTATCCTAAACGTAATACATGGATAAGGCAACTATGTGGGATAGATGCCCCAAAATATAGAGGTCCGCAAGAATCGCTAATGCTTCAAAAATATTAAAGATAATGTTTTTACTTATCATAAATTTGTAGATAAAAAGTCAAAGTACCGGCCTGTTTTACAAATAAAGTATTTTGTTTTTTGTACTGGGAGATAAAGAGTGATTTTAAAAAAGTGTGGCAACTATCCGGCTTTTACTCTATATCATAGCTACTTCCCACCTAATAAACAGTTCTTATAACACTTTTATGACGCTCATAATTTTAATTCACCTATTTCCAACAATTCCATACAACAACACTGGATATAATATAGTGACATTGTGTTGACTCATAACAAAATGACAAATCATTGGACGGTGGCCAAGCGTTTAGCATTGAGTTTATACACTGATGTGATTGTGGTGTTAATTAATTCCTTTTTTTTATATACATTTTGCGTTAATTTAAAGAGACGCTGGCGCAACCTTATACTTGTAACGTTTTGGCTATGTTTTCTTGGTGTAACGAAGTCTTCAATCGCGGCGACTATAAGTTTGTTATTTTTTTCTTTTTGTTATTTTTTTAACCGATGATAAAATTTATATGGAACCAATTTAAATATATGCTCTATTCAACAATTGTCGAAATCGAATTAGGTACTCAGTAAAAAGTTAGGCGTGATAAAAATAAACAATACTTATTGTATCGCAAAATATGAAAGAAGAAAACAACATAGCAGAAATTCAAAGTCCATTATGCCGTGCCAAATAATTTAACAACCGCTTTTTTTGGGCAGTTGGCTTAAAATGTATTTTATGTCTTTCACGGGATCAAGACAAATCTTACGACACCTTGCACTACAAAATCCATCAAGCCGTTTAGGCTACAGAGCGTGCCAAAGAAATATACATACATACACACGCGAAAAACATAACCATCCTTCTGGCGCAGTCAGGTTAGAATATAAAAAAGCTGACTTCAGAACCTTCTCCTCTTTTGAAGTCGGTTGAAAATGTGTGTGGAAGCGGTTTGCTGGAGCTTCTACTCATTACACTGAACAACTTTTTCCTAGAGACCCTATGCATCATCATCATCAGTCCTGGCCTTTTTAAGTAACAAAGCCAAACTGCACAGAAATGCACTGCTGTTATTGTTAAAAAGCCTTAGTTACTGCCTCCGTGGCGTAATGGTTAAGTCCATTAGCTTCACATCAGGAGGTCGCGGGTTCGATTCTCGGCGGAGTCTAACTTTGTAGACCCTAAGGTCTGAACTGGAAGAAAAAAAAACATCGTTTTTTAGCCGATCGCGTAGATGTCTTTTGTTTAAAATTAACATGAGTAAATTAAATTGCAAGTTCAATTTGTTAGAACTCGATATAAGTGCTATGCTATATTAAAGACATTGCCGTGTAGGAAATGAATATGTTTTAAGCGGAATCTGAGTACCTTTTCTGTGCAAAACATTTATTTTGCTGAAATTTAGTTTGGACGCCACATACAGGCTGTATCAAAATTGGTGTATGACCCCTTAACTGAGGGTTCTACTCATCATACTGAACAACTTTCCTCAAGGAGCTCATGGTCAAATCTAAAAAAAATTTTGGACCCTCAGCTAGTAGATCAGCTGATCGATTTGTACGAAGAGTAAAATTTTTTTTTTGCGATTTCAGCAAAGTCGTAGAACAAAAGTTGTTCAGTATGATGAGTAGAACCCCCAGTTGACGGGACCTACACCAATTTTGTTACACCCTGTATATCGACATCACTCAACGGAAAACGATGACTCGCTCTTTTTCTTTCTTTTTATCTACAACTAGCTGCCCGGCGAACCTCATACCGCCTCGCCAACTCTACTCTACACTATATTACACTACGCTAAGCTACACTCATCATCATCATTATTAAGAGGGCCCAGCCCTCTGTCGTTGCAGCATTCTCCACTTCAGCCTGTCACGAGCTGTCGTCTTTGTTTCCTGGTACGTATGACTACTTAAAATACAAGCTAAATTTTATATAATTCGTTGAAATAAACCAGAGATACAGCTTGACCTCTCCTTAATACTAGCCACTCTACACTAAGGAGGTCATTTAAAATGGTCATATAATTGTAGTCCACGCTGGCGAAGCTGCGGGCAAATCTAATCTAATAATGATTCTAATGTGATCTAATCTAATTAGCTACACTACACTACACTAAATTACACTACACTACACATGTAAGTTCGTTTTTTTGTACTTTTTTCGATGTTTTAATAGTTATTCTGCCATTCTGGATCGAGACAAATCCAACAATCCAAAAATCATGAAAATCGGTCCAGCCGTACTTGTTATAAATGGTGTAAACAACCCGACTTTGTTTTATGTGTAAAGATGATGCAATCATCTTCACATATCAAACTGTCGTCCAGATCATCATTTTTAACAACTTTTTTTTTTCACAATTGTTAAGCCCTTGGCGTCATCTTACCTGATGGTAAGTGACAATGATGCTGAAGATGTAAGCGGGATTACCAAGGTTTCTCAAAGCAATTGGGAACTGGATATCTTATCTTCAAGCTGGAACCCATGAATGTAGTTAATATTGATGTTTGGCGGCAAGACTTCGATTATATGGTAGTGGCTAGCCAGGGGGGCATAGAAAATGCCCTTCCACCAACAAAACTGAGTCTTACAAAGTTCGACTCTATCGGGAATCAAACCCGCGAACTCCTGATGTGAAGCTAATGGACTTAACCTCAGTCTTATGAATAAAAACAGTGATTTTAGGCCATCAAGTTTTAGGTAGAGACGAGCTGGTTTTTGCAACTAAGCGACCGATGCACCCATTGTGCTTGATTGGCCGGCATCACTGCCAGCCCAGCTCCTCCAAGTCCAGTAGCCCCCATAGGTTGCTGACGACTTCCTGGAGTGACCGCGAGCCAACCAGATACACGACCCTGTACTGTGCTAGCTCCTTTCAATCCAGTACGATGTGGGCAGCAGTCTCCTCAGCCTCCATGCAGGGGGCTACCCATGATACCTAGAGCGAATAAGAGTTTATTAAAATGGCCATGTCCAGTATTAGCGGCTGTTACCTTGCGGAGCATTGTTGTAGGCCTCCCACTCGGTGGACCGATGACCTGGTGAAAGGTCGCGGAAAGCCGCTGGGGGCGGGCTGCGTAGAACCGGTCGTCGTGGAAATCCTTGAGGGAAGCCTTTCTCCAGCAGTGGACGTCTATTGGCTGATATGATGTTGTATAGGCTCCTTTATCGTTGTGATACATACATTTTTATTACTATGTCTATTACGTAAATTGTTTTAATCTCATTATAGGTCACTGGTATAATGCAATCATAGTTACAGTAAACACATTCTTGGTTCTTGTTATAAAACACTTTAGTTATGCTATAAATAACGGAAAGATATGTACGTGAATGTTATGTGTGAGATTAATATTAATAATGTTTCAGTCATTTCCATCACCACGTCAGACGAAAGACTTCCACTGCTGGACAAAAGACCAAGGATTTTCACAACGACAGGTCCTGGGTTGTACTAACCCAGCGTCTTTGTGCTACCTTCATCGCGTCATTTCATTTCGTTTCATTTCATTTATTTATTTTAGTGTCACAACTAATGATGTACAAACATAATTATATGAGTATTAGTAGGTAGGTGTAATCTCAATTAATTATGACGCCCCGCGGGGGCGTAGCAATATATGAGGGCTAGGTCTCAAAGACAATAATATTCATTTCAAATTATTAAAAGACTATCACTATGGAAAAAATACATAATATACTAGTAATAAAAAAATCGATTTAATTGAATACAATTTTAAAAAATATTACCTTTTTTGATGTAAAAAAATATACTGTAGACCCTGTTTTTGGCATTAATTGCAAAAATTCTCGAAAACAACTAGTTAATGTTGAATAAAACCAACACACAAAAATCGGTTAATTTAAGACCTTTAATTTTAATTGATCACTTTTTTTAAAACTTATTTTAAAGTATAGAAAAGAAATAAAAACATGTAAAAATCGAGAATTGCGCGTTCAGTTTCAACGTAACAGCCGCGTTGAATCCCGCATTGATTTGATCTTAAAATGAATAGACTTAACGTTCGATATTATTTTAACACGAATCAACCTGCTCGGATTGAGGCATCTTAAAGCCTTAAGTGCTTCAATTGTAGTACTTAAGTAATCATCATCACTACATAGTATAAAACAAAGTCGCTTTCTCTGTCCCTACGTCCCTTTGTATGCTTAAATCTTTGAAACTACGCAACGGATTTTGATGCGGTTTTTTTTAATAGATAGAGTGATTCAAGAGGAAGGTTTATATGTATAATAACATCCATTAAATAGTGGAGAAGTACTGTTATTTTTGAGGTTTCTAATGTGATGTCGTAAATAATTACATTTTTTCCGCTTACATTGCAAACGCAGGCTGAACCCTACGAGTTTTATCAAAATAATGTACTAAGTATTGTACACATTGAAAAGGTCTACAGAAAAGTCCGTGATGGTATATGTCTATCTCTTATGGATAACCCACAATAACTTTTTTTGTCATTTACTTTTTACGACAAATAATGGCTAATTTTCGAAGCGATTTTAACCAATACAGCATTAATCCTTAACCAATTAAATACCTTGAATACATTGTTCATTTAATATAGATCTATATGGCCCGTTACACCGTATGATTTAAGAGATTGATGCGCCGACGAAAATATACTACTCGGTCGATACTGTTCTCGATTTGGAAGAATCTGTTCATTTTCCTACAGAATTTCTAAATTCTTTGAACCCGTCTGGACTCCCTCCTCACAAAATGGTGTTGAAAGTAGGTTGTCCTGTTATTTTATTAAGAAACCTGAATCCACCTAAACTTTGCAATGGCACGCGTTTGCTGGTAAAATCATTGAAAACTTTCATAATAGAGTGCACAATACTCACAGGATGTGGTACCGGAGAAGATGTATTGATTCCCCGAATCCCTCTGATACCATCGGATTTACCCTTCCAATTTAAACGTTTACAGTTTCCGGTAAAAACATATTTTGCAATGACCATTAATAAATCGCAGGGTCAAACCTTCAACGTTGCAGGCTTAGATTTGAGCGTTGACTGTTTTTCACATGGACAACTGTATGTCGCTCTTTCAAGAGTGACCTCCAGAGAAAACATGTTTGTATTGTCTAATGACAAGAAAGCTGTGAACGTTGTTTATAAAGACATTCTGTAATATGTTGTAAAAATAAAATAAATTGATATAGGGAAAGGGGGATTGTTTTACTCCAAATTTTACGCGTGCGGGCCACGGGCAGTAATGAATAAATCAAAACTACTGAATCGATTTTAATCACATAGGCTATATATTTTATACCCGTGCGAAGCCGGAGCGGGCCGCTATGTTTTTATATACAACGTTCTCAGTTTTTCTGTAGTGTATTTAGTATCAGCATTGCACCCGTAACATTGAACAAATTGTTATTAAATAATAATTAATAGTCGTCGGTCTACTGAGTGGAAGAACTTCTTACGGTACGCCTTTCGGTGCGAGGTCGCCACTCGAGAAATTTACTGTGCAACGGTCATCTCTTACAATCATTTTTTTTTATTTGTTTTTATATATATTAATGCTACCGTAAGATCGCGTAGTTCATTAGCTAATTAGATTAGATCACATTAGATTCATTATTAGATTAGATTTGCCCGCAGCTTCGCCAGCGTGGACTACAATTATATGACCATTTTAAATGACCTCCTTAGTGTAGAGTGGCTAGTATTAAGGAGAGGTCAAGCTGTATCTCTGGTTTATTTCAACGGAATTATATGAAATTTAGCTTCTATTTTAAGTTCGCTCCCAAGATACCAAACTGTGAAAACCACATCAAAACCCGTTCAGTACTTTTTGCGTGATACACGAACAAACAAACGAAGATCCCAAAAAATATTGTACATCTGACATGGTTCTCCTACAGTTTTAAAATAGTAATAGATTATTTGTCAATGTCTAGTTTACAATAAAAAAAATAGGAAAAAGTCATCATCATATCAGCCGGAAATCGTCCACTGCTGGACAAAGGCCTCCCCCAAGGATATCCACGACGACCGGTCCTGCGCTGCCCGCATCCATCGGCTTCCCGCGATCTTCACCAGGTCGTCGGTCCACCGCGTGGGAGGCCTGCCTACGCTACGTTTACCGGTGCGCGGTCGCCACTCGAGAACTTTACTGCCCTATCGGCCATCTGTTTTAAGAGCTATGCACATAGCTCGCAAAAAAGTCATGTCAAATAAAAATAATTAGAAATGACAAAATTTCAAATGTTACAGTAAATTATAAAGTAATGTCACCGAAAATGAGACACAACAAAAAAAAGACAATTTTAAAATGTATTTAACATTATACATATATATGTATATGTCACCAGGATATTGTGAAAACCGCAATATTACAATCTCACTTGTTAGATTATTATTTAACGGTAAATTGTGAATCGGATCACAATAAAACCGATGATTTCTTTTGCTGCGAAGCATTCTGCTACCCAGGGGGGGGGGCCTCGCTTCGCGAGACTATTTGACTGCTAAATCAATCAAACCTGTCCGAACCTAACATCGCTCACTTCGCGAGCTCATTTATTTAGTGGTTTTCACTTCGCTTAGTGTTATTGTAATGTCACTAGTGAGTTTACAATGTCACTAGTGAATTATAAACAATATGTTACAGTTCACAACTTTCGACAGTTCACAATCTCGCAAAATAAATCCCGTTAGATTATAATCTAACGGAATTTAAAATCTTACGGTGACATATACATGTCAATAGTTAATAGTAATAGAATACAAAACAAAATAAAATCAAAACTTATTGTGACAAATTCACTAGTTCTGAATAAAATTATTTGCCGATAAAAAAAAACTCTTAAAGCGTCGGTGGCTCAACCGGTGACGACTCGGTCCATCTAACCAGAGGTACCGGGTTCAAATCTGGACGGCCAATGTACCAATGAGTTTTTCAAAAACTTACGTACCTACATATACTTACCGATTGCTTTAACGGTGAAGGAAAACATCGTGAGGAAACCTGCACACGCCTGCGAAGAAACTCGAAGGTTGTGTGTGAAGTCGACCAACCCGCTTGGGCGCGCGTGGTCGAATAAGGCCTGATCACCCTAATTCAGGGTAGCATCGAGCCTATCAATTGGGATATAATTGAGCTGATAAAGAAGATATAGAACCCTCCTCCTCTCCCTAACTCCCTCTCTCCCCCACCTGATCCAAGTGTAACCTACAAGTCTACTTTTTTAAGTAAGTAATTCCTACCCTTTAAACAAAATAAGCTACCTCTATGTAGCTTTGTTGTACACAAACAATCAAACAATATAAGTTACTGTTCTATGTCCAGCAGTGGACGTCTTTTAACTGTTAATGTGATGAGGGTCATCCATCATTATATCACATCCCAAAGCAGGCTGATGAGATACAGAACTGAGACATGGTCTCTTACTAAGAAGAAGCTTAATAAGAAGGCTCAAGGTCACCCAAAGGGCAATGAAGCGTGCTATGCTCGGACTTTCTCTGCGTGATCGAATCAGAAACGAGAAGATCCGTAGGAGAACCAAAGTAACCGACATTGCTTTTAGAATTGCTAAACTTGACTGGCAGTGAGCGGGGCACATTGCTCATAGAACAGAAGGCCGTTGGGGCAGTAAAGTTCTCGGGTGGCGACCGTGCACCGGAAAACGTAGCGTAGGCAAGCCTCCCCCTCGGGGACCGATGACCCGGTGAAGGTCGCGGGAAGTCGCTGGATGCGGGCAGCGCAGAACCGGTCGTCGTGGAAATCCTTGTGGGAGGTCTATGTCCAGCAGTGGACGTCCTTCGGCTGATAAGATGATGAAAGCAGGCTGATAAGTAGAAGTAGTGAGCTACCTCGTATCACTGAAAAATCTAAACCTACTGCACTGAATCGATTGCCTATAACTACTTAGTAACATTTAATATTATTTGCTATTACTGACAAAAGTGTAAACCAAAAATAAATAGCACTATTAACGTTCGGTTATTGCAATGTTGCGATAAATCATGCGCCCACGCTGCACGCACCGCGAATACCGCGAACAAAACGCAAAACTATTAATATTTATAACCTACAAAATTTTCACTAAATCTGTGTAGCGTTAAACCATCTTATCAGCTCATATACGTCCCCATCGAGGGGCTCGAGTCTTCCCTAAATTAGGGCGATAGGGCCTTATCCCAGTGCGGGTTCGTCAACTTCACACACAACCTTCGAGTCTTCGCAAGCGTCTGCAAGTTTCCTCACAATGATGTCTTCCTGTACCGTAAGAGCGTCGGATAAACGTACATATGAAATCGAAATTCTAAAACACATTGGTACGTGGCGGGATTCAAACCACGATCCCCGGAAAGGAGGTAGCGCCCTAGTCATTACGCCACCGATGCTGCCTCCCTGACCTTTCTGATCCGTCACGTCAATCTGTTCCGTGCCGTAATGGCTAGTCCATTCGCTTCACACCAGGAGATCGCGGGTTCGAGTCCCAGTGGGATCAACTTGTAAAGCTCGGTTTGGTTGGTGGTAGAGCATTTTCTAAGACCGCCTGGCTAGCTACCACCAACTTATCTAGTCTTGCCGCCAAACATTAGTGTTAACAACATTGATGTGTTAAAGATGAGATAGCCAGTTCTCCATCGCGTTGAGGAATCTTGGTAAGCCGGCTTCCATCTTTGGCATCATCGTCACTCACCATCAGGTGAGATGATGCCAAAGGCTTACCAATTGTAAATGAAAAATGATTTAAAAAAAAGTTTAATATAAGGATCAGAAGGAAAATCAAGGGCCAAAAGAGTATTCGTGTTTTCACAACTTGTATTTTACAAACTTTTTTTATACACAATTGGTAAGCCCTTGGCATTATCTCACCTGATGGTTAGTGACGATGATACTGAAGATGGAAGCGGGCTTACCAAGATTCCTCAATGAAGTCAACTGCCTATCTTACCTTCCGAAACACATTAATGTTGTTAACACTGATGTTTGCCGACAAGACTTAGATAAGATGGTGGTAGCTAGCTAGACGGGCTTAGAAAATGCCCTACCACCAACCAAACCGAGTCTTACAAGTTGACCCAACCGGGAATCCAACCCGCGACCTTCTGATGTGAAGCCTATGGACTTAACCTCTACCACAGCCTGAACACTTTATACAACGGGCCAGAAATGACATTTCAAAAAAGGAATGACGGGACAAACAAAATAGCGGCGAAATCCTATACGTTCGACAACCAAACTGTAACCAATCTGTATCAATCTGGTTGACAAGGGAGTGAGGTCGCAATCTAGAGATCGGCAGGGAGAGTCCATATTGTATGTTAGTACTAATATATATACTTTGCCTCTACGTAACGGAGGTGGTTAAACTTCAGACAGAACACAAGTAAACGAATGTATAACAATCACCACTTGGGTGGTAATACTGGTATGACGATGGTTAAGATCAAAGCTTGTCTGATCGCTGTATCCCATCAAGTTGTTATAAAGATTCTAAACTACAGAATATGACAACTTTGAAAATCATTAAGATTATTCATAGGTGGTACTAAGGATTCTGTAGTCATTTTATTTGAGTCTCTCTTCGAGTTGCGAGTGAGAAAGCATTGATGTTTTTAATATAACTTACAATTAAATATGAATTAGTAGATCATTAGAGCGTCGGTGGCGTAACGGTTACGGCCGCTACCTCCTGTCCGGGAGGTCGTGGTTCGAATCCTGCCACGTACCAATGTGTTTTCGAAATTAGATTTCATATGTACGTTTATCCGACGCTCTTATGGTGAAGGAAAACATCGTGAGGAAACCTGCACTCGCCTGCGAAGAAACTCGAAGGTTGTGCGTGTAGTCCCCGTACTGGAACCGTGTGGTCGACTAAGGCCCGATCGCCCTAATTCAGGGTAGGTTTGAGCCCCTCGGTGGGGACGTATATGAGCTGATAAAATAGTAGAATACTATACGAGTGTACCTAGTCGGAGACAATAATGTGAAGACACTTTTAAAGATGGTCACGATTAAAGTAAAATATATGTAGGTATGAGAAACGAGCGAGACTTACAGTAGTCGCGTATGATATGTAACATGTGACAAAATATTTATGAAATTAATGAATTATCGAGTCGTACATTCACGGGCCGGGCGTTCGGATAGTAGGCCATCTTTGCCTTCGGCCTCACACTAGGCGTCATGGCCATGATACCTTAGCCTTCGTGACTTAAAAAACGTTCGCATTTCCTCTTCCGTCCTATTTCACAAAATCGCTCACACAAATTGCAGGAGAGCGAGAGGAAAAATACAATGACAAAATAACACTTAAGGCGAGGTATTAATTGGAACAGTTGTCTCTGTCTTTTTCTTTACGTGTAAAGAGTAAAGAAAATAACCACACTTTTGCACTTTTTCAATGGTTTTTCGTTTCTATCAAAAACTACAATCAAAGTTTAAAAAATAATAACATTACTCACTTCGTATTATCATAACATATATTTCTATATATTTTTTAAAATTTATACTTTAAAAATATTAGTCATAACTAGAAATAGAAATAGAAATAGAAAAATAGTTTATTGGCACAAACAAGTTATAAACATTGAGATGCAGCCCTAGTTCCCAAACTAGTCGTTAGACTGTATCTTGGGAACCAGTTCTTTCCCTTTTTTTAAAGGACACGATAAAGTAAATATCAATTTTACACTATGTACACTATTCATCAAAATAAACTTAGTCTAATTTTAGAACTTATAAGTAATAATTGTTGTTATAGTTTAAAGTGTGAAGAATGTGCGAGTGTGTGTGTGTGTGTGTGTGTGTGTGTGTGTGTGTGAATAATGTATGTGACTGTTTGCATCTACTTATCTATTTCAGTGTTAGCTGATGTTTCCGGGTGCTGATATGCGTACTGTCCAATATAGATTATGGAACTGATTAAGTCTTCTGTGTTTTTGTAGTCAAAGTTGTGTAGCCATTCCGAAACATACCTCTTAAATTTGAATCCACTCAGTAGTCTCAGTTCCGTATCCTTCTCAATCCTATTGTAGAGCCTAGGTGCTAGATATTCATAGGTTTTTTGAGCAAATGTTGTGCGAACTTGTGAAGTGGGACATTTTAGAGTTCTTCTTTTCTCAACTTTATTAGTGTTTAGAGTAGGTACTACATTGCAATGATATCTACGTAGTGTTTGTGATAGAAACAATTTACGAACGGAGAGCAAGTTAGATTGCTTATATATCTCTGAAGTAGAGAATCTTCTTGGAACATTAAGAATGGTTTTTATAACTGCCCTTTGTGCTCGTTCTATTTTTAAAAAATATGTTTCAGAAGTGGCTCCCCACGAACATATGCAATACGCAAGAACACTTTGGCACAAGGCTTTGTAGGTTTGTAGTAGCAGTGGCAAGTTTGCTACTTCTCTTAATGATTTAAATATATATATTAGTTTTCGAACTCGTGAGGTTGTTTTGGAAATATGGCTATCCCAACGCAGATTTTCATCAATGAACACCCCCAAATATTTGACAGTGTTTACTCTCGTGAGCGCTGAGCAGTTGCAGTCTACCACATAATTTGATCTGTTGCATGGATATGTGTGTATTTTAATAAAGAAATTGAAGTCGGGTGCAGATGATTTGTTAATAGAAAAACAAATATAATTAGATTTTTCCACGTTCAGAGATAGAAGGTTATCCTCAAGCCAAGTCGTAATAAGTTTAAGTCCATTTTCTACTACTTTTTGGGCAGCAGACCATGATTTTGCGCTGCCTACCAACACTGTATCGTCTGCAAACATAAACAGATTAGCGCCTGGGATTTCCGTGTTGCAGAGCTCGTTTATGTATACAAGAAACAGCGAAGGTCCCAGAGCGCTACCCTGTGGGACACCATAAGTACATGCCGCGTTATCACTCATGAAATTACCTACTTTTACTCTTTGGTTTCGGTGTAGAAGGTAATCTTTAAACCAATTGTAAGCCGCTCCTCTGATGCCTACGTTTTCCAGGCGCTTTAGTAAAATGGGAAGAGAGACGGTGTCAAATGCCTTTTGGAGATCTAAGAAAACACCAATACTTCTTTTACCCTTGTCAAGTTGTGAAGTAATCAATGATGTTAGTTTTAGTACAGCATCGTCTGTGGAACGGTTATTACGAAAGCCAAATTGGTTGTTTGAAAGGAGATTGTTGCTTTCCAGATAAGACATTAACCGTTTATTTACTAATTTTTCTAGAATTTTAGACAAAACACTAAGTACTGAGATAGGTCTATAATTTGAAGATTCATTTTTATCTCCTGCTTTAAAAATTGGTGTAACTATAGCCGTTTTAAAAGTTTTTGGAAATACGCCTTGATTTAAACTGAGGTTGTACAAATGAGCGAGGGGCTCGACCAAGTACGGATGATAAGTTTTAAGAATGTTCGTAGGGATACGATCAAATCCTGGAGCACTATTGCTTTTTAGCGTACTTATTATTCTCTTGATTTCTAATGCATCGGTTGGATAAAAAAGTATGGATTTCGAGGGTACATTTAAGTTTGAAACTTTTCTTGCTAGGTCTGCATCTGATTGCTCAAGTTTCTGAAGAGTTTTGTTAGCAAGTCTACTACCTATTGTGGTGAAATAGGTGTTAACATGATTTAATGACTCTAGAGGTGATTGCTTTATATTTAATAATTGGTCAGGAGGGTCTTTAGATTTAACGGTATTACATACTTCCTTAATGATATTCCACGTTTGTTTGGTATTTCCGTAACTTTCTTGAAATTTTGATTGATAATACTGTTTCTTTAAATATTTAATAATTCTGTAGCAAATGTTTCTGTATACTGTATACCTACGTTGCATGATCATATCAGACGGCGCCCTTTTAGCTTTTTTATGTAGTTTGTCTTTTTTTCTTATGGCTTTTACTACACTTACAGTAAGCCATGGTTTAATCGGACGTGTCTTTTTAGATACTATTATCTGTGTAGTGTTGTTCTCAATTATGGCTTGTAGTTTTTTTGTCAGTGTATTAGCGGCAAGGTTAACATCTTCTATATAAAAGAATTGATCCCAAGAAATCGATTTCAGGGATGTCTCAATCCCTTGAAAATCGATCCTGTACGATTTTGTATGTATTTTATTGTTCCTAGGAGGAGAACTGTAAAGTTTTAGCAATATAGGACAATGGTCAGTTATGAGCGGGTCTAGAACAAAAGTTCTCCAGTCACCATCTGACCTAATCATAAAGTGATCTAAACAGGAATCTAGTCTTGTGGGTTTGTTTATGCCTTGCTGGAGGCCGTATTCAGCCATAAGACATAAATAGCTAGAAACGTGATCTACAGAGTCAGATGACAGTGTGTTTAGGTTGATATCTCCTGTTAAAATAACGATACGTGCCTTTGCTTTATCTAGGATAGAAGCAAGGGATTCTAGGTATCTAGTAGGGTTTCTGAAACTAGGAGGTCTGTAGGAACATATAATACAGAAATCAATGCTAAGTTGCAGAACCAAACAGTTACCGTCACAGAATTGTGGTTCGGAAGCTATGCAGTCTATTGATTCACCAACGTAGGCAACGACTCCGTCATTTTGATTAATGTAATTTTTGGTATAAAATGTCTTATAACCTACTAAACTCGGCGGAGAGAAGTTGCAACTAGTCCAGCATTCTGTTAAAACCACTATGTCAATATTTGCGTTCATTCTTTGGAGAAGAGTTGATAAGGAATCTAGATTTCTGTTTATACTTCGAATATTTATCGACAGGATAGTTAGTGTCGAACTTTTATCTGAGGCGCAAAGAATATTGTGAACACTATCTATGTTATTTATTTTTTTGCAACGTAGGTCTTCGTTGTTATCTATTTCTTTTAAAATATTACTTAAAGGATCGAATTTTAATGATAAAATACCTTATTAATAAAGCTAGGTCATGTGAGAAATCTACGTGGAACACTATAGATTTGTATATATTCTGCATATCCTGTAGAGCCCTATCTATTATAATTATATATTTTTTAAATATTTTTGAAGTCTTGTGCCAGGTTTGTTTGTGTTGGGTTTTGTGAAAAAGCGACGAAAAGTGTAGCGATTGTTTTATTATTGGGTGATTGTAGTAGAGTATGTATGTGTGTGTTACGTGTATTAAGAAGTTTTTCTTGGAACTTATGAAGCTAAGAGTGTATGCAAGGTTTATGTATAACAAAAATCGATGTTTAGAGTAATGTGCGATATTGAACAATTGCTTTTCTGATTTTTTTCTTAGAAAAAGAAAATTTTTAGCAGCGTAGATTATTACAACAAAAAATAACAGACTTACGGAGATGATTACAATATTATCGTTAGTTGTTTTCCTGTCAGTCCGTTTGTACTCGTAACACGGCAGCAGTACATTATTAGCTGGTGACCACGGTGGGGAAAGCAGTGGAGGCGGCAGCGAGGGCAGCGGAGGGAGCGGCTGGCCCGGTAGTGGTTGAGATAGTGCAGGGGAGGGGTGAGCATTGAGTGTCGTTTCTTTTTCCGAGCTCATCAAGTTGTTTTTCATCACGCACGACGATCGCCGCGTCGCCCTCTCGTTTCCGTAGAAGTATTTTCCCGTTTGCCGTCCAACAAAAACCATAATTATGATTTTTAGCGAATTCCCGAGAGTGAAAAAAGAGACGTCGTGCATTCGGGCTGAGCAGTTCCGATATGTAAATTTTCTGCCGGGTTCCTGTTATGGCGAGGTGTTCAGTGTTGAGTTTGTCTTTACTTTGCTTGTTGAACTGCCTGAAAGATGCAAGCACTTTTTGTTTATAAGCTGAGTTACTCAGCTCGACAATGATATGCTGAATGTTAGGTTTTTGTGTGCGTTTTCTGTATATATTTGCGATGTACTCTGGTTTGAACTCGGTTTTTAGAGTTTCCGTAATTTTTTGAAAGTTTTTAGTTATATCGTCTTTAGGTAATACTGGTACATTTCTTATTTCGATGTGTTTGGACGTGATATAGCGGTTAGCGTCTTCTACTTGAGACTCCAGGTTTTTAACCAAAGCGCTCAATCTATCTGTGCGAATTCGCAGGTCACTGTTCTCCGATGCTAGATCCTTATATTGTTGTTTCAGCTGATCGTAAAAACTTGACAGATTGTGAAGAGAGCTTTCAATTTCTTTATTCGAGGTTAAAAGATTTTCTTGCTTGGATTCTAGAGTATTGAGCTTAGAGTTAATTGACTTCATTTCATTACTCAATTGTGATTTGTTGCTAGATAATTCTTTCAAAATTTCTTTTTTGATAGACTGATTTGAGCATTCAATTTTGTTCAGCATGCTGGTTAAAATAGGTTTCAACTCTTCCGTCGATATACATGACCTGTGTGTGCAAATTTCTTCGATCTCATTCTCAAGTTGACCGTCGTCATCTTTTGCATCAGTTAGCTGTTTTTGTACAGGTGTTTCGTCCCCGCGTTTACCCTGCGGAGCCACACATTTAGGGCATTTCCACGCAGATTGCTTCATTTTGTTGTAACTTGAAGTACTTATATTTAGGCACTTACAATGAAATGACAGCTTACATTCCGAACAGGTCATAATATTATCTCTTATTTTTCTGCTACAACATTCCATATTTGCAAACAAAAACAAAAACAAAATCTGACGGTAGGTGCTATAAAAATGTTAGCAATGTCACGTCACAGCATACACACACAGCACTCGTCGGCACAGAAGAGCTATGAGACCACTGCTAACAAGCGTAAAATTTCCTACACTATGTCACTGAACCGGTAACTAGTTCAAGGTCAGCGAACGAGTTTATGCACAGCTGACAATATGCGAGCTTGCGATTTTCTCACAGTGTTTTTACTAATTCACAGTTAATGTTTATGAAAATTTATTTCACGAGTAGCGAGATTACAGCATAAGGATTATCCCGGTGTAAAATTCTAATAACACAGTGCACTTTTTGTATTATCAAACACGAAAAATACGGGAGCAAGCTGTTGCGCGTTAGAGGTGCGGAAAGGGAAGGTCGAAAGGAACTAGAGTCGAAAGTAACGGTGTAGACCTATCTTTGGTTTTTTTTTTCTATCGATCCTAAACTGCTCAATCGTGTTTTTAATAGCTTTTGACTTTAAGGAACATCATATCAACAATAAGGTTATATTTTTCTCAACCTTGGGTTTTCTATCATTTAGCAGTAATTGACGTCAAAAATAACGAAAATCTGTAATATTACCGCCTTAACTAATCAAATATAACCAATTTTAATGGTAGCCTCAAAAGTTCCAGTAGTAGGAGCTCTGGCCGCCATCCAGAATAACCAAACGATTCCCTTAAGGCAAACCTAATTATAACCTTGAATTGAGTATTAAACAGCTAATTAAGTGGACAGAGCAGAAACATGGCGTACACGCAGCTGTCATATATATTATTGTAAGAACAAGGCAGGGAAGTAAGCGTCGGTGGCTCAACCGGTAACGACTCGGTCCTTCTAACCAGAGGTACCGGGTTCAAATCTGGACGGCCAATGTACCAATGAGTTTTTTAAAACTTACGTACATATACTTACCGATTGCTTTAACGGTGAAGGAAAAACATCGTGAGGAAACCTGCACACGCCTGCGAAGAAACTCGAAGGTTGTGTGTGAAGTCGACCAACCCGCACTGGGCCTGCGTGGTCGACTATGGCCTGATCGCCCTAATTCAGGGTAGGCTCGAGCCCCTCGGTGGGGACGTATATGGGCTGATGTGATGATGATGAAGAAGAAGGATGATTTTTTTTTAAACTGCTTTGATTTTATTCTCTTACTAGCTGTCACCCGCGTGGACAAGGTTTCTATTAATTTTCGAGGGTGTGCAGTGCGCTAGCGTAGAAAGAAGTAACCTATGTGTTAATCCAGGTCCTAATCTGTCTTCCTACCAAATTTCAACCATAGTTAAGTAGTTTTTGCGTGAAAGAGTAAGAAACATACATCCATACATTCCTATAAACTTTCGCGTTTTTAGGGTTCCGTAGTACAACAATGAACCCTTATAGTTTCTTTATGTCTGTCTGTCCGTCTGTCCGTCTGTCTGTCCGCGGCCTAGCTCCTAGACTATTAGTAGTTAAGAGCTTAAATTTGAATAACTCGGAGACAGCTGTAAAAAAAATTTGGACAAAAAAACTTTTTAAGGGTACTTCCCCTACAAGTAAAGTGGGGAGGTTCATAGAGTTTTCATACAATATGTTCTATTACCAACTGCAAATATATATTTTTTTTTCAAATAAACATTTTTTTTAAGACTACGGACTACCGACTCGCACTTGACCGGTTTTTTAATATTAGTAGGACTTACTATCGTAAGCCCCGCTTCTCCACCCGCGTTTTTAATTAGATAGAAATTAAATTTTTTGGGTGCGTATGTCATACATAAATTATACAAAACAAATAATTCTTCTCCTCCTAAACGGCTTGACTGATTATTAAGTTTGTTTTTACTTAAGAGTTTTTTTTTCTTAGCTGTTCGTCGTAGGTGGCATTTAAAAAAAAATATCTCGATAACAGTGTCATTTACCGGATCGACTATAGCTAAGTACCATCCGAATAACCCCATAAGTAAAAGAACAAAATTTATCAAAATCGGTTAAGCTGTTTAGGAGGAGAAGAATCATAAACACACGCAAACCTCTTTTAACTGTAGTTGGAACGGGACCCCTATAAGTATTGAAAAAAACATTAAAATCTGTCAAGCCGTTTAAGAGGAGAAGTATTACGAATACACGCACATCGGAATTTTATATATAGGCATAAAAAAAATTAACAAAAAAAAACCGACTTCAAACAGGAAACTAAAGTTACCCTCGATTTCTCTAGGGTTTTTTTATCATGATACCAACCTTGGGATATCTTCTTTCCAACAAAATAAGAATCATCAAAATCGGTTCATAAACGACGAAGTAATACAAACACACATAAAAAAATCTATATATTTTTTTATGTGTGTTTGTATTACTTGGAATTGAGAATTGGAATTGAGAAATCTCCTCCTTTTTTTTAAGTCGGTTAAATAAAAGATAAAGGAGTTTGTTAAGATACCTCTAAATTTTTCATTATCTGGGGATATGGCCCTCGTTATCATTGGTCTGGAACCCAACTACGAGAAATAAAACTCCGATATCCACCCCGGCATGAGTCTCCATTTTTTAGGCGATACCGACTCCATTATTTAGGCGATACCGACTCCTCATTCTTGTGGGTTCAGCCAGAAAAACCAAGAGACCATCGCAGGTATTGGACAGTGATGCGTTTTAGCTGAGTCCTATGCCAATCAGTGTCAGCGATACTGTTTGAGCCGTCTGGCATCGAAAACAGTTCAATGATGACGATTATGACACATGTTTGGGTGTAAATTGCCAATAGTGGATATAAAAGTGTTTTACGATAAGTAGTATAAGTAGTATTCACCAAATTGAAAAAGACGAGAGTGAATAAGAATTATTTGAGTTTGCATATATTATCATACTCGACTGCGTGATAAATTTCCATCAGGTGAGATGCAGTCAAATGCAGTTACAATTCTAATAAAAATATTTAAATAAACCACAACTTCTTTTTTTTCTCACGTTTATTTGCATATATAACTCATTAAATACACTTAATTTAATCAATCAAAACAAAAATTAATTACAAACTACAAATACCATTACTTCATCACATCAACTCATATATACGTCCCCAGCGAGGGGCTCGAGCCTACCCTGAATTAGGGCGATCGGGCCTTAGTCGACCACGCGGGCCCAGTGCGGGTTGGGCAACTTCACACACAACCTTCGAGTTTCTTGATAGGCGTGTGCAGGTTTCCTCACGATGTTTTCCTTCACCGTAAGAGCGTCGGATAAACTTACATATGAGACCTAAATTAGAAAGCACATTGGTACGTGGCAGGACTCACACCACGACTTCCCGGATAGGAGGTAGCGGTCCTTGCCTTTGCGCTATCGACCATTACTCAATCAAAATAAAATCATAACAAATACTTAAATTCGCTTATGGCAAGAGATCCTGCAAGCACGTCGAAACATTGTAAAAATCACATCTATAAGATCGCAAATCAAATATGTATTATAATATTCAGAAACCAATACAGTACAACAATAATAAACAAACTTCTGACGATCGTAAAGTACAGTTCACAGCAAGCGGTGTCGCTATCTCATGTCTTAATTTGTAAGGTGGCACCGCAAATATAAATAATGTTAAAACAATGAACTCACGCCCAGACACTGCGAACGATGTTGTCCTATTGAATGGCGATAGAAGGTTTAGAATTGCAATTAATTGTGAGATCCTCGAGGCACACGAAATATTTAAGGCGCATCCGAGCAGGTTGATACGTTTTTCAATAATATCGAACGTAAGTCTGTTCAAATCAATGCGAGCTTCAACGCGGCTGTTGCGTTGAATGAAACCGAACGGCAAATTCTCGATTTTGACTTGTTTTTATTACTTTTCATCACTTTCAAATAAGTCTTTAAAAATGTGTTCAATTTAAATGAAAGGTCATAAAGTTACCAATTTTTTTGTGTTGGTTTCATTCAACATTTAACTATTTGTTTCGAGTTTTGCAACTAATGCCTAAAACAGAGTCAACAGTATATTTTTTTACATAAAAAGTGGTAATATTTTTTTAAATTGTGTTGACCTAAATCGATTTTTCATTAGTATAGGTAAGTATATTATAATAATTTTTTTTCATGGTGATAGCTTTACACAGTCTTTCAATAATTTGAATTGAATATTGTCATTTGACCCATATTAAGGCCTTAATAAGGCCTTGAATGGAATATACATTCAGTATAGTATCGTGAGTATGATATGCAACAGATTGAATGCAATCACTTAGTCCTTTGGGTTTAGTTTCTATCTTTGTTTTTAGGGATCCGTTCATCCAACGGATGACCAATGAGACCCTATTACTAAGCCTCCGCTGTTTGTCTGTCCGTCTGTCAGCGGGCTGTATTTCATGAATTTCATGATATTTCATGATAGGTAGACAGTTGAAATTATCACAGAATATATATATATTTCTGTTGCTGCTAAAACAGCAAGTACTAAACATTACAAAAAAGTGAAAAAATAAGAGGGTCTCCATACAAAATAGCTATTTATGCAACTGTTGCATAATGAGGGGTATTTAACACGAGTGTGGTTTATGAAACGAGCGCAGCCAATGACTTATATATTACTGGCGTAAGGACCCGGCCAACGCGCGCGACTAATGGGCCCAGCGAATTGGTGCGAAAATCGAAAGTTTAGCACACTCGCGACTCAGTTGTCTGCGGGACATTGTTCAGTGCGGTGGAAAAATATTCCATATAAAAATGCCTTATTGTGTTGTAAGAGGCCGTCAATATCATAAAAGAAAGGCTAAAAAGAAACATGGGATGTCGTATCATCGATAAGTAACCTTACATTGTATTTTTTCTTGTAAACAAATTAAAAAAACGAATTTTTAAAGCGACAATTCTATCAAGGTTCTTTTAACTCGGCACGTCAGTCAACTCTCGCCCACGCTAGTTCGTACGAGTTATGTCAGATGGCGCTACTTTTTGCATGTATGAAGAAAATCTGACTAAAATATGGAGACGGGCGGATCCTTCTGTTTAAATCTGTGAGCGCAGCGAGTTTTATAAAAGTATACACGAGTGTTAAATACTAATTAAGTACAGTTGCATACAATAGTTTATCTACACTCATACAACAAATTTAAATTAAAGACAAAATAAAGTAATCATTGTTTATATACAAACTGCATAAGGAAAAATACAAACGTTAATGGCGCGAAAATAAATTTGCAGTAATATCGCACCGCGCATGCGCGCCGCCAAGGTTGCGTTCCGAAACACGCTAGTGTGCTCAAATAGCAAGCATCTGCGTAAAAATAAAAAAAAAAACTTCATTTTGTTACAACTTTGCGATAACGAAATGAAATTTGTATGGATCCTTAGTCACGGCTCTATCGAAAGGTATATCATTTGCTTAGCGTTTCTGATAAGTAAATGAAGGATTTACGACATGAGTGTAGATAAACCTGTTTTTTATAGGTCGTTAGAAGTATTTTTGATTAACTCTATCGAAAAAAAGGTAAATACATACAAGCGTGAAACTTGGTGTGATTATAGTACTAATACTGAAGTAAAATAATACATAAAAATTGGCCAAATGTGAGTCGTACTCGCGCTAAGGAGTCCAAACTGAATGACAAAAAAGAATATTTTGTTGCTCGCGTATGAACGCGTAAAAGACATCAGCCTTTGGTTTGTAATGTGAATGGATATCATTGTCCTTATGCTATGTGGTTGTGTCGAGATATGTGGTGGTACAGAACACTCGGAGCGCTAGTTCTACCCGCACTTGGCTGATTCTTTTGTTTTGTTAAATGTCATGATATGGGGTTTAGTTCTATTTATTTCTTACTATCGTTTCACAATTTTTTACGACCGTTTTTGCTTCCTATCACCATGTTGGTTTATCCTCCTTTGGAGATATTATTTAATTTCATACAATAGGGTATTCGAAAGTGTTAAAAATAAAAATATAAAATATCATACACTAAATAGCATTTCTTCTAGAAAATCATAAAAACTTATACTAGTTTTATATTTTCATCTACATTCGATTTTATGTTCAGTCAATCCCTAAATTAGTTATTTCAGACAATGACGTCACATGCTTGTAACACGAACAATTTCAGAACAGGAAGTTTTTGATGATAATAAAAAATAAATTAAAGACTAGTAGACAATTATCAGACGCAAATTAAAGACTAGTAGACAATTATCAGACGCAAATTAAAGACTAGTAGACAATTATCAGACGCGAATTAAAGACTAGTAGACAATTATCAGTAGCAAATTAAAGATTAGTACACAATTGTTAGACGCAAATTAAAGACCCGTAGACAATTATCAGACGCAAATCAAATACTAGTAGACGAATAACAGACGCAAATTAAAGACTAGTACACAATTATCAGACGCGAATCAAAGACTAGTAGACAATTATCAGTAGCAAATTAAAGACTAGTACACAATTATCAGACGCAAATTAAAGACTTGTACACAATTATCAGACGCGAATCAAAGACTAGTAGACAATTATCAGAAGCAAATTAAAGACTAGTACACAATTATGAGACGCAAATTAAAGACCAGTAGACAATTATCAGACGCAAATCAAATACTAGTAGACGAATAACAGACGCAAATTAAAGACTAGTAGACAATTATCAAATGCAAATTAAAGACTAGTAGACAGTTATCAAACGCAAATAAAAGACTAGTACACAATTATCAGACGCAAATTAAAGACTAGTAGACAATTATTACACGCAAATTAAAGACTAGTAGACAATTATCAGACGCGAATTAAAGACTAGTAGACAATTATCAGTAGCAAATTAAAGATTAGTACACAATTGTTAGACGCAAATTAAAGACCCGTAGACAATTATCAGACGCAAATTAAATACTAGTAGACAATTTTCAAACGCAAATAAAAGACTAGTACACAATTATCAGATGCAAATTGAAGACTAGTAGACAATAACCAGACTTAACAGTAACGATTTTTTTTTTTACACAGTTGGTAAGCCCTTGGCATCATCTCACCTGATGGTAAGTGATGATGGTGCCGAAGATGAAAGCGGACTTACCAAAAATCCCAAAAGCAATGGGGAGCTGGCTGTCTTATCTTCAAGCCGGAACACATCAATTCTTAACACATTGATGTTTGGTGGCAAGACTAAGACAAGATGTTGGCAGCTAGGCAGACGGGCTAAGAAAATGCCCTTCCACTAACCAAAGTCATACAAAGTATGACTCCACCAGGAACCGAACCCGCGACCTCGTTATGTAAAGCTAATAGATTTTACCTCCACGGAAGCTTAGCACTAATTTTATATTTTGCTACCAGCTTTTCCCCGCGGCTTCACCCGCGGGGACATCGTTTTTATGACTGTCTTTGAGCGAGCCGCAACGGTTCTTGAGCGTGGACATGAGTTTTCTCCAGATCCCTATCCCAGATCGGGCTATTCTGATTAGCAGTCATATTCCAATTTCTGTGTTAGCAGTCTATGTCACTTTCCCTCCCCTCAAACAATTCTATAAAAAAACATTTCATTCCGTTGCGACGCCGACGTGAGCGCGCGTTAAAATGAGCTTTCTCCAGATCCCTCGGGAACTATGTCAGGATATGCTAATTAGAAAATGTCTGTGCAAAAAATCACAACAATGCGATGTTAAAGAAATTAATAAAAAAAAGAAACTGCATCGGACTATGTTATTTTCACAATATAGAAAGTAGCCTATGTCCTTCACCGTGACACAGACTACCTACATGCCAAATTTCATCAAGATTGGTCAAGGTGTTGAAGCGTGAAAAGGTAAAAAACAAAGAAACAAGCACTTTTTAGGGTTCCGTCCGTACCCAAAGGATAAAAACGGGACCGTTTTACTGAGACTTCGCTGTCCGTCTGTATGTCTGTCTGTTCGTCCGTCTGTCACCAAGCTGTATTTCATGAACCGTGATAGCTAGACAGTTGAAATTTTCACAGATGATGTATTTCTGTTGCCGCTATAACAACAAACACTAAAAAACAGAATTAACACTAGAGTGGACGCGCCCCTATTAGTTACGTAAGCGCTCGCGTGGTGTACATATGACCCCAACTTTAATACCAGTTTACTCAGCTTTGTGGTATCAAATTAATAAAACACTTATTATAACTATAAAAGGAACTTTATTTTGAATAACTTTCTTATATGCTAAATAGAAAACAAATTGTTTTATATGATTTAAACCTTCAAACAAAAAAAAAACAAAAACACTAATAATTTTTAATGGTTTGGTTTATAATCAGCCTTGCATTTCAAATAAAATAATATATTAAAATTTTTTATTCACCTTGGTGACAGTCTGGACATATCATCACCTGATGGTCACTACAGATCCATTTAGAACATAAAGAACAGGCTCTGCGGGTACACCGGTCTCGGCTTCGACTGCAGATCGCGCGGGATCATGTGTACCCCAAACAACTTCAAACACTCACTGCGCAAGCGACAGTCCCGAACGCGCGCCTGCGGACTACTAAATGTATAGATTAGTTTATAACTGAGGCTTAGCTAGGCGCTCAAGGTTATTGAATATCAAATCACAGAGTTATAAGTCAAAACAAAACATTGGGGTACGTATGACCCCACGCGTCCACTCTAGTGTTAAACTATATTTATGGGGGCTCCCATTTTGCTCGATATTGTTAACGGCAACAGGTAGACGCTTGAAATATTCACAGAATATTTAGTTACATATTCACTTTAAAAACAAATAATTAAATTAAAATATAACAAATAATGAAGGGGGGCTCCCATACAACAAACGTGATTTTTTTTGATAACGGCAACACGTAGACGCTTGAAATATTCACAGAATATTGAGTTGTATTATTTCACTTCAAAAAATAAATAACTAAATTAAAATAAAATAAATAATTAAGGGGGCTTCCATACAAGAAACGTGATTTTTATAAATAATGGTACGGAACCCTTCGAGCGCGGGTCCGACTCGCACTTGGCCGGTTTTTTACAATCTTTTATTTAACTTGCAATGTATGTATCTTTGTTTGTTCAGATGGAATCTTGCAAATTAAATTTGACCCACTTCCCGGTTTCTATTGAGCTGAAATTTTGCATGCATATGTATATCGCGTGACAATACAATATTAAAAGCTTGTACCTAAAAGTTTTAAGGTTTTTTGAAAATTATTTATTTACATTTATAACATAGTAAAGATTTTATTGCTGACTATTTCTTCTTAAGACTATGGTCAGCGGCAACTATATGAAAAATCTCAAATCATAAAGCACAAACGCGAAGCCGCTATGGATCAAGTTGCGATCGCCTCTTGAATGCTAATATCTTCTTATTCTTTCTCATCTACGGATTGTGTATTCTCTTTTTCATTCCCTCTAACATTAGATTTAGTGTTATGTCGATGGATGTGTTGGCTGTATTACAATAGGTTCCGTATTGGTAATAATTGGACATTAATCCGTGGGACCATTGATCTAGGGATTTTTCAGTGTGTTCTTGTATTTATAACTAGCTGTTGCCCGCGGCTTCGCCCGCGCAGTCGACCACGCGGGTCCAGTGCGAGCTGGTCAAGTTATGCAGGTTTCATAACGATGTTTTCCTTCACCGTAAGAGCGTCGGATAAAGGTACATATGAAATCGAAATTCGAAAATACATTGGTACGTGGCAGGATTGACCCACGACCTCCAGGACAGGAGGTAGCGGCCCTTGCATTTTTTAGAGGAGTTTTAGCTGGACAATTTTATTCCCCTAAATATTTAGGCTTTTCAGGTCAAATTTATGGGAGGTTATGTGGAAAAATAATACATGTCAGCTCATATACGTCCCCACCGAGGGGCTCGAGCCTACCCTGAATTAGGGTGATAGTGCCTTAGTCAACTACGCGGGCCCAGTGCGGGTTGGTAGACTTCACACACAACTTCTTCGCAAGCGCGTGCAGGTTTCCTCACGATGTTTTTTTCCTTCACCGTAAGAGCATCGGATAAACGTACATAAGAAATCTAAATTCGAAACCACATTGGTACGTGGCAGGATTTGAACCACGACCTCCCGGACAGGAGGTAGCAGCCGTAACCGTTACGTCACCTACGCTCTTTTAAACTTAATGTGAATGAATACATACATACCGAGTTATGTTTCAAAACATACCGCAGCACACCCTGGACACTTCATACAACGGGCCAGAAATGACATTTCAAAAAACAAATGACGGAACAAACAAAATGGCGGCGAATTCCTATCCGTTCGACATCCAATCTGTAACCAATCTGTATAAATCTGGGTGACGATGGGGTGAGGTCGAAATCTAGAGAGCGGCAGGGAGTGTCCATACTGTATGTTAGTACTAATATATATAAGGTGTAACAAAATCAGCTGAAACTATTTTAAGTGGTGCTTCTACCCATGAAACTGAACAACTTTCCCCATGAAACCCATAGTCAAATAGCAAAAAAAAATTGGCTCTCCCATACTAACTCGATTAGATGATCAGCCAACTTTTTTTTTGAGATTTGACTATGGGTTTCATGGGGAAAGTTGTTCAGTTTCATAGGTAGAAGCACCACTTAAAATAGTTTCAACTAATTTAGTTAGACCTTATAATATATTCTTTGACCGCAGTCCGCACAGATGTTAAAATTAAACAAACTAGGAACTGTAAAAAGGACAAAACCAAACGAACCTAGGTGTCGCTGTCTCCACAAATCGCATTATCTCGAATCTTGCGCATGCGCATGCGCACATCTACGCGTAGGTACTCGTACGTACTGTAGTACAGCGAAATGTTAAATAGAATATCCTTCCATTGGAGACAAATTCATTGATATTCCTTTGCTTCGCATATTAAAATAGTGTGGGATTCAAGTTCAAATTCAAATTAATTTATTTGTGATCATAAGTAAATGTACAGGTGTTAAACAAAATAAATGTCCTTTATGACAAACCAGATAAATCATGAAAAGGCACACAATAAATTTCAGAAAATAATATAAAGTAATGTCAAAATAAATTCTTATGTCATAGTAAATCTTACCTTAAATTCAAAATAGTATATCTATGGATTTATCAAAGTTATATAGTAAACCAGTATGTCAATGTATGGAACAAACATGTCAAATGGATTTATCGTTTACAAATTCATTAATAAAGTAATGTCAAAATAAATTCTTACGTCATAGTAAAACTAACCTAAAATTCAAAATAGTATACTCAAATGTATTTATCGTTTGAAAATTAATTGGATTGATGATTGGATTGGGAATTAATTGACTGACTCGGTGGCTCAGTGGTTAGTGCCCTTGACTACTGATCCGAGAGTCGTGGGTTCGATCCTCACCCAGGGCAAGCATTTGTGTGATGAGCAGATTTGTTTGCTCTGTGTCTGGGTGTTAAATTATATCTATATATGTATGTATGTATTTAAACGTATATAAGTATGTATATCAGTCTCTGGTAACCCATAACACAGGGAATCCTACTTAGGGGCCAGATGACCATGTGTGATTTGTCCCAGAATATTTATTATTTATTATTATTGTTGCTATCTTGAGAACAGCACGTTTTATTTTTATATTTATGTAATGTGGTTATGTAATGTATTTTATGTTTATGCAAGAACAGATGGCCGTTGGGGTAGTACAGTCCTCGAGTGGCGACCGCGCACCGGAAAACGTAGCGTAGGTAGGCCTCCCACTCGGTGGACCGATGACCTGGTGAAGGTCGCGGGTATCAGCTGGATGCGGGCAGCGCAGAACCGGTCGTTATGGAAATCCTTGGGGAAGGCCTATGTTCAGCAGTGGACGTCCGTTGGCTGATATGATGATGATGATGTAATGTGGCGTAGTGGTTAAGTCCATTAGTTACACATCAGGAGGTTGCGGGTTCGATTCCCGGCAGAGTCTTACGTTGTAAGACTCTGTTTGGCTGGTAGAACGGTATTTTCTAAGCCCCCCTGGCTAGCTACCACCAGCTTATCTAAGTTTTGCCGCAAGATATCAATGTTAACAGCATTGATGTGTTTCGGCTTGAAGATAAAACAGCCAGTTCTCTATTGCGTTGAGGAATCTTGGTAAGCTCGCTTTCATCTTCGGCATCATTGTCACTTACCATCAGGTGAGATGATGCCAAGGGCTTACCAATTGTGTATAAAAAAGGTATAGTAAATGATGTAATATAACCATGAAATTTTTTGATTTTGTTTTGATAACAGCGATTTCCGCAATTTAGATTTTTTTGTTAATTTTTTACACAACTGCCCACAAAAAAGGAGTGTATTGTTTTCAAGTCTAATGTGTGTATGTATGTGTCGGATTTTAAGTGCAAGGTATCGTTAGATTAATCCAGATCCCGTTATAGTCGATTGTTAGATTTATTTTACCTGACTTCCCAAAAAAAGAGGAATTATGTTTTTTTATGTAGTCGTGTTATTATTAAATTTTTAATTTAAAGTTATTTTCCGTTTTCTTTTGATGTTTTCTTAAATTATTATCATAAAACGCAGCGAAGTCTTGTCCCATACATTGGTCCTACGAAATAATAATTTCGTCAATAATAAAAATCTCGTTTCTAAATAACTTCACGAATTAATTTAAAATTAAAAACCCGTCTGCTTCAATCTTAAATCCGGTTTTCTGGCTAGTCGGGTAAAAATATATCCTATGTCACTCACGGGATCAAGACGAATCTATCTACACCTTGCACTCCAAAATCCATCAAGCCGTTTAGGCTACAGAGCGTGCCAAAGAAAAACTTAATCACCGTTCTCGTAACGCATTCACCAGCTTACTCACCAAGTCAAGCGTGCCGTTCGCTTCGCCCGATCACACTTTTCATAACTCTAGAAATCACCATTCTCGTAACACATTCACCAGCTTACTCCCCAAGTCAAGCGTGCGTAAAGAAGTTTTACTTCAATAAATAATGATACATCTATAATATAATAAAACTGTAACGGGGACGTGTCTGTACATGAAATATTTTTGGAAAATAATAACTGTGGTGGACATTACTAACGATACAGAGGCCAAAACAACAATCTATAATCTATTCTATAATAATATAATAAAACTGTAACGGGGCCGTGTCTGTACATGAAATATTTTTGGAAAATAATAACTGTGGTGGACATTACTAACGATACAGAGGCCAAAACAACAACTTTTGGAATTTTTGTCTGTCTGTCTGTCTGTCTGTCTGTCTGTCTGTCTGTATGTTCGCGCATCACGCTAAAACTACCAGGCCGATTTTGATGAAATTTTGTATGGTGGTTCCTTAAAGCCCGGGTTAACATATAGGATACTTTTTATCCCAGAAAATTCAAGAGTTCCCGTGGGAAATTCAAAAGTATTCATTTATAGAATGGGTCACCACGCATATGTGGCTTGACCTATTACAATCAAATTTTACATGTTGATAAAGGGTATCAACATGTAAAAACAACGTCGCGAACTAAAACTGGGACATTGTGAATCCCAAAAAAATTAAGGGTTCCTCCAGGAATGCAAAAAAATGAATTTATACACTCGAAAAAGATAACCCCCCTTCTGTATAACAACGGTGACTATAGCAGTTGGGGCTTGAACTCCCCCTCTTGTCACTCACCTCCCGCACAACTCCCTGTCCAGAAGCACACCCTGGACACTTCATACAACGGGCCAGAAATGACATTTAAAAAAACGAATGACGGAACAAACAAATGGCGCCGAAATCCAATACGTCCGAGAACCAAACTGTAACCAATCTGTATCAATCTAGGTGACGAGGGGGTGAGGTCGCAATCTAGAGAGCGACAGGCAGTGTTCATACTGTATGTTAGTACTAATATATATATACTTTGCCAGAAGTCTCTGTTGGACGAATGTGGCAAAAGTATGACCTTGATAAGAGATATATATCTCAGATAATTATATAGCAGTAAAGTTCTTGAGTGGCGACCACGCACCAGAAAACGTAGTGTAGGCAGGCGTCCCACTCGGTGGACCGATGACCTGGTGAAGGTCGCGGGAAACCGCTGGATGCGGGCAGCGCCGAACCGGTCGTTGTGGAAATACTTGGGGGAGGCCTATGTCCAGCAGTGGACGATGATGATGATGATCTTTTATCAAGATGAGCGGCAAGAGAGGGAGTTCAAGCCCAAACTGCCATAGTAACCGTTGTTCAGCCGTTTGGGACAACTTACTCCAGGAGGAGAACGTGATCAATGTCTAATGATGTCGGCTTTGACACAAACATTGAAGACATGGGACCACTCTATAATATCTTACGCTTCTTTTGCAGTGGAACGTAACCGTAACTTCACCTTTCTATCTGGGCCCTATAAATCGTATATTTATGTCTTTATCCCACCGGGCTCCCGGCCTATGCCCAGTATTGAGTTACATAAAGAATTTGTTTATGTTTATGGTGTCGTTCGATTCGTTGTGTTGTGGCGCATGCGTGTCTGTGCTTACATTGTTTTGGAAAAGACAGTGTTTTGCGTAGATTTCTTGATAGAAGAATCTGATGAACTAATATGGTTTTAGCACGCCCCGGACACTGCATATACCGGTCGTGAAATGACATTTCTAAAAACAACTGACGGAGCAAACAAAATAACAGCGAAATCCTATACGTTCGAGAACCAAACTATGACCAACCTGTTTCAATCTGGGCGACGAGGGGGTGAGGTCGGAATCTAGAGAGCGGCAGGGAGTCTCCTGTCCATACTGTATATTAGTACTAATATATATACTTTGGTTTTAGAGTCATTTTGTGTTTAGACTCCATTCTGTTATCTATCAAGCACATCTTTTTCCTTTCTTTACCATAGATAGAATAAATATTTAATTTATTTATGTTAATTTTTGTTTGTTTATGTATATAAGGTCTAAAACAATTAGCTGAAACTATTTTAACTGGTGCTTCTACCCATGAAACTGAACAACTTTCCCCATGAAACCCATAGTCAAATTCCAAAAAAAATTTTGAACTTCCCATACAACTTGGCTGATCAGCTCATCGAGTTAAGGGACAGCCAAATTTTTTTTGCTAGTTGACTATGTGTTCCATGGGAAAAGTTGTTCAGTTCCATGGGTGGAAGCACCAGTTAAAATAGTTTCAGCAAATTTTGTTACACCCTATATATTTATTAATTCATATATTATTGTTACATTATTTAAGTATTTTATGTAACTGTTTATTTGCCAATTATTCTGTTTTTAATTATTGCACCGCCCCTTAACTTATTCTATCGCTGTTTTCCTAACCAAAGCTTGCCTGGAAGAAATTGCTACCTAGCAATAAGGCCGCTTTTTGTATAGGCTTTCTTCTATATTGTTAATATCTTTTATTTATGCTGTGATACAGTAGAGAATATTGTATTTTATTGTATTGTCTTTTATCTGAGGACTCTATTCTCGTTTTTAATTATTTATAACTAGCTTGTGCCCGCGGTTTCGCTCACGGAGACATCAATTTTTTATACTGTCTGAAGGTGAGTGGTGCGCGAGCGTAGGCAGAAGTTTACTTCAGATCCCTCGGGAACTATATATCTGGCTATTCTCATCAGCAGTCGTCTATGTTACTTCTTATTTCCACCCCCTCAACTATTTCTTTGCAAAAAAATTACGTCAATCCATTGCGACACCGACGTGCGCGAGCCTGGAAATTAGTTTTCCCTAGATCCTTCGGGAACTGTCTCAGGCTAGTCTGTGTCATTTTCCACCCCCTCAACCATCTCTGAGAAAAAATAACAACAAACCATTGCTCCATTGCGATGGTAAAAAAATCAACCAAAAAATGATTTTTTTTAGTTCCTAAGGAACTGCATACGACTATGCTATTTTCACGAGACAAAAAGTAGCCTATGTCCTTCCCCGTGACACAGGCTACCACCATACATATATTTCGTATAGATTAGTTGAGCTGTTGAAGCGATAAAAGGTAACAAACAAACAAACTTATTTTCACATTTGACTGACTCGGTGGCTCAGTGGGTAGTGCCCCTGACTACTGATCCGAGGGTTGTGGGTTCGATCCCCACCCAGGGCAAGCATTTGTGTGATGAGCAGATTTGTTTGCTCTGTGTCTGGGTGTTAAATATTTCTATATATGTATGTATTTAAACGTATATAAGTATGTATATCAGTCTCTGGTAACCCATAACACAGGAAATCCTACTTTTTGGGGCCAGATGACCATGTGTGATTTGTCCCAGAATATTCATTTATTTATTTATTTCATTTATAATATTAGTAATGATAAGGATTGACCAAGCTGAACACATTTAAAACCGATATCAATCGCAACGACCAAGTACCTACAATTTTGCTACATTTATGTTTTGTTTTAGTTAATTTTCTAAACTCCGTGGCGTAATGGATAGGGCCATTAGCTTTACATCAGGAGGTCGCAGGTTTGATTCCCGCGCGAAGTCTAACATTGTAAGACTCGTTTTGGTTGGTAGAAGGGCTTTTTCTAAGCCGGCCTGGCTACCTACCACCATTTTATCTAACTCTTGCCGCCAAACATCAATGCCAACATTATTGATGTGTTCCAGCTTAAAGATAAGATAGCTAGTTCCCCATTGCGTTGGGGAATCTTGGTAAACAAAATGACTTAAATGTAACTAACAAAAATGTCGGAGCCATGGGGTTTGCAACACCAGGCAACCGCCGTTGTCCATCTCTTGGCAAAGAAAAGACTATTTACTACTTAGATAGCACGGTTAATTGTGCCACACGATAAGAGAGAGATAAAGATAAGATAAATATCATTTATTGCACACCAAATAAACAAAAATGAAAAAACTTATTAACTAGCAAAATACACAATGATATGCAAAGGCGGACTTATCGCTTTAAGCGATTTCTTGCAGCCAACCTTTGGTGAATGGAGGAGACGAGAAAGTGGAACGTTAGCGCGTGGGTGCATGTGCAACTAAAAATGTATACATACCTTATAATAAAGATAAATAACAAATACGCGTGGCTACCTATTGGGCCAATAAGATATAAAATAACAAGTGACGATATTCAAACCATCGATTCGAAAAGAAGAAGAAGAATAACAAATACATAAATAAATATATGTAGATAAATATATATTTTACAAATACATAAATAAATATATGTAGATAAATATATATTTTACAAATACATAAATAAATATAAATATATACTATAACAATATATATCATATCACACAAAGAATGCGTTGAAAAGAGGGGGGGTTGAAAACGTAAAAAATATCATATTTCAGCCATTTTGAAAAACTTGCGAGATCTACTGTCACTAGTATTTTCTATGTATATATCCGGTATGTGACATTAAGTCTTGCTAAATATACCATAACTCCTAGTCAGTCATAGGAAAAATATATGTTGACGCAACATAATTTTGTCTTATAAATTTATTGATTTTGTACTACTAAGTTGGCTGAACGATTCAAAAGTTTGTCCCTGTCTCCAATTATTTATTTTTCATTAATCAAATGAAATAAATACATCGTAAAGATCTATTTCTCTTTAAAAAAATTAATCTATAAACATTTTCTGATGCGCGAACTCGCCCCTTGTCTTAAATTTGTGCTTAATGTGAAATATTCTGCTATAAATACCAACTGTCCAATCTAATATAAATATTTCGATAATTACACGAGTAACATTTGCAAGTTCGTTCTTCAACAAACAAATTGTGTCGGCATGGCTCTCAAAGGGCACTTTTTTGTCATCCACACCTCTCATATCTCTTTCTGCCACACCTCAATTTAGCACACCGGAGGAAGATAGCAAATCTCGCTCACCCCTTTGATGTCGCCGATTGCGGTCATTGCATCGCTCAACTTTTTTCCATATCGAAAACTAAGAAAAAAAATCGTAATCACACCAAGTTGATGTTTTGCTGTAGTAGCAATTTCTGGTGATACAAAACCTTTTATGTACATACGACGTATAAGTTTGGACAAATTTAGTGTTTCATCTACTTCAACATCGATTACACCTTTATTTTCTGCGCCAAAAAGGTCATATTGCAGACCTTGCTGAAGAATAAGTTTGGACAAATTTATTATTTCATCTACTTCAACATCGATTACACCTTTATTTTCTGCGTCAAAAAGGTTATATTGCAAATCTTGCTGAGCTTCAACAACTCCTATAAGATTGGACAGGTGATTACGAGGAGCTAATTGATTTTGGCAGGAGCACAGTGATCGAAACGACCCAAAATTACTTTGATTTGCTTTTTTGTTGTTTGTTTTTATTGCCTACCTTCAATCGTCTGATTTTATGGAGATATTTGAGAGCCTCCTGTAAAGCCGCTGTTGCTTTGAGGAAATTTTTAGGGTTCCAAAGCCTTAAACATCAAAGATACCATTATAATTTCATCCTGTTCGTTCATTGTCGAAATATATTATTGTCTTTCCGTATTCTCACAGTAAATATTATCTATCTTAGACGTACAGTTATGAAAAGTACAGATTTGTAAACTTTCCACCTGAAATTTAAAACGTAATCAATATGTACCTAAAAAAAGTTTTTTCAGTAGTGCATTATAAAATATAGACTATTCATATATAACGTTGACTCAATGTAATAATAATACATTCTTGACATGTATTTTATTTTGATGGAGTGGAACTCCTTGCCTGCGTCTGTGTTTCCCGACTCCTACAATTTGGGGATCTTCAAGGCGAGAGTGAATAGGCATTATTTAATTGCGTGTACCATCTCCGACTACATCGTCACTTACCATCAGGTGAAATATAGTCAAAGCCACTAAAATTTTTAATAATAAAAAAAAGTTGTTTTGTTTATCTGGCGCAAGGAAATTATTTGTTTTTATTGTAATTATTTTGATTAGGTCATTTTTATTTTATATGATATAATTAAGCAATGGATTATAAAATTGGTCTTTTTAAGTAGTGATTTTTAGCAACATTTTTTTTGTCAAGCGTTCCGTTCCCAAAATATATCTATAAAGTCGATATGTACCTAACCTTCGGGTTTCTAAACTTATTTAAAACTAGCTTTTGCCCGCGGCTTCGCCCACGTGGACATAGCTTTTATGACTCTTTTTGAGGGTGAGTGGTGCGCGAGCCGCAATCAGCTCGCAAGCGTGGACATGAGTTTTCTCCAGGTACCTCAGGAACTGTATCGGGCTATTCGGATTAGCAGTCTTTGTCACTTCCCACCCCCTCAACAAATTCTATACAAAAAATCACTTTAATCCGTTGCTCCGTTGCGACGCCACCGACGTGCGCGAGCGTAGAAAACAGTTGTCCCCAGATCCCTCGGGAACTATGTCAGGATATACTTATTAGTAAATTATATCATTTTCCACCTTATCTCTGTGCAAAAATCACACCAATCCATTTTTTCGTTACGATTTTAAATAAAACGAACAAAGAGTATTGTTTTAGTTTCCTCAGGAACTGCATCGGGCTATGATAATTTCCACAGATAAAAGGTTGACTGTTTCATTCCCAGTGATACAGGCTACCTGCATGCCAAATTTCATCAAGATTGGTAGAGGTGTTGAAGTGTGAATAGGTAACAAACAAACAAACACATTTTCACATTTATAATATTAAGTAAGGATTTCTAAATCTTAAATAAAATATAGAGCGTCGGTGGCAAAACGGTTAGGGCCACTACCTCCTGTCCGGAAGGCCGTGGTTCGAATCCTGCCACTTACTAATATCTATACGAATATCGATTTCATACTGGTATGTACGTTTATCCGACGCTCTTACGGTGACAAAAACATCGTGAGGAAACCTGCACACGCCTGCGAAGAAATTCGAAGCTTATGTGTGAAGTCAATCAACCCGCAATGGGCCCGCGTGATCTTCTAAGGCCAGATCACCCTAATCGATCGATCGGGGCAGGTCGAGCCCCTTGGTGGGGACGTATATAAACTGATATGATGAATAACACATATACCTATATTATCAAAAAACTAATTCAAATCATTATAGGTATCAATCTAGTAATAAAATTTCCTAACAATATTAATATGGGTCAAATCCTCGAGTCGTATCAGCTCCAAAGGAGCCCAAGACGCACTTCTCGTTGCCGCGCTGGATGGCAATAGACAACCTTAGCAGCAGGTAGGACCTCACGTCACATCTCCTCTCTCCAAAGCGAAGGCCAATCTCCTTTGTGAAGGTAAAGGCCTCTGAGGGTTCAGCAGCCGGTTGTCTCACAGACCAGCGGCACAAAGCAATAATTTGCCTCCAAGACCGAGTACTTATTATGCTTCTTTCTCACCGCAAATTGAGCAGCAGTACCGTACGGGTGAGGAGTGAGGCAGAAAAAGTGGCTTCCCAAAGCAGACGCGTTCCTCTCTGCCATAGCACCTGTTTAAACCCTCCGGCCTTTTGCCATCAGATCGACTAAAGCCCGGCCGGCGGCTGCATCAAAGATGGAATATTCCATTCTGTCTGGAATCAATTCCATCTGGCCGAGACCAGTGCCTTCCGAGTGAGGTCATTAAGGAATTGGTGACGTGGGAATCTTCACAAACACGACTGCAAATCAGTGAGTGATGGCCAATTGCCTCCGCCGTGGACCTGCAAATACATTGATGAGGTTCACAGATATTGATATTGCAGGCGGAGAGCAACTGCCACACGCAAATAGTCGCCGTCAGAAGAGTTTCCATATCTGTGCCTCCTGTTAAAAGATGCTAAACTCGATTTATGTGTTTTTATTTTTTTACACGATTGGAATCTGTAAAAAATAGGGTGTCAATTAAATGGTTAGCATAGTATTGATATTTCTGTGAGCAGAAAAATATAATCGGTGAGCAGAAATAGCTAATTGGTCAGCAACTCATGGTCAGCAAACATTTCAAAATAAATCAGCAATTTATGTCATTCTGGATGGCTGTAATTATTTTAAACATCCCCGTACTACACTCTTCCTACAGTGTTGAGTGGTCGACGGAGCCCCTTCGGGGCTCCTACTTCTGTGTTCTCATGTTAAACCTAACACTACGACTGTGCGGGGAGGCGAGCTTAGCTCGCCTCCCCGCACAGTCTCCGAACCTAACGGATCCGAGTCGGGGTGCTCCGCAAGTCCGAGCTCGCTACGCTCGCTCCCGCTTCCATTTAGAACTCCCCGTACCACACTCTTCCTACAGTGTTGAGTTGTCGACGAAGTCGGACCCGCGTGCTTTCCCCGCCCTGATACTCCCACATCCCCCTGGGATCCCGAAGGTTTGTTGGGGGTTTAAATGGGTGGCGGGGGCTACGCCCCTTTTTAAAAAAAAACGCAATCCAAGTAGTTATTTTGCTCACCATGTTTTAAATATGCATACCAATCAAATATACTGCTTATAGACATGTTTTTCTGCCGCTCAATCATGAAATCTTGCCGCTCAAGTAGTTATTTTGCGGACTGAATGTTTATTATGCATTTCTAAAATATATTGCTTAAAAAATACCTCTCTGTTCGTCTATGAAACACATCGCTATCGTACCATAGTTCCAGAGTTTAAAGTAGCGTATGCTGAAAAATACATAAAAGAAATCCACTCAAAAGTATGAAATAATATTTTAATGTTTTAATACAACTTAAGCGCGTTTTATTATCCCTGCAGTGCCATCTATTGACATTCTGCTACTATGATTATAATGTATGGTATGTGTAGCTAATATATAGAAAAAAGTACTCTAGTGATATTATTGTAAGTATCGATAGATAATTTCCCACGGGACCTCTTTAGTTTTCCGGGATAAAGAATACCCGACTATACAATGATGGTCAAAAATACCCCATCCCAATGTAAATGTTTCATATTGTTACGTTGAGTCATTCTAAAGATACAATTTTTTGCATTCCTGTAGGATCCCTAATTTTTTTGGGATTCACAATGTCCCAGTTTTAGTTTGCGATAAGGGTATCAACGTGTAAAATTTGATTGTAATAGGTCAAGCCACACTTGCGTGGTGAGCCATTCTATTAATGAATACTTTTGAATATCCCACGAGAACTCTTGAATTTTCTGGGATAAAAAGTATCCTATATGTTAACCCGGGCTATAAGGAACCACCATACAAAATTTCATCAAAATCGGCCTGGTAGTTTTTGCGTGATGCGCGAACATACAGACAGACAGACAGACAGACAGACAGACAAAAATTCCAAAAGTTGTTGTTTTGGCCTCTGTATCGTTAGTAATGTCTACCACAGTTATTATTTTCCAAAAATATTTCATGTACAGACACGGCCCCGTTACAGTTTTATTATAGATATATATATATATAATATATAAATATATAATAATATATAATAATAGATATCCTGAGATAATCAATTTTTTAGTAATGACTTCAGAACCCTACACTATTCTTGGTCTTACCCACACTTGCCAGATTTTTAGGTTCGTGGACAGGATTTTCTGTAGTATATAACTAATTAAAATATCTCTACACTACAGAAAGGTTAATTAGGTTTTTTGAAGAGTTGAATCACAGAAACTACAGCATCACTGGAATGAAATGTTATTACAAAACCAAAGTCTATTACAAAACTAGGTATTTTTATCCACAATAATAGTAATAAATATCCTTTATTGCATAACAGAAAAATCATTACAGAAACCTAATTTAAATATGTACAGTGCAAAGGCGGCCTTATCGCTTTAAGCGATTTTTTCTAATCAACCTTAAGTTAACCACAATTGGTTAGCCCTTGGGATCATCTCACTTGATGGTAATTGACGATAATGCCGAAGGTAGAAAGAAATAGGGTTATAAAGATTCCCCAACGCAAAAAGAACTGACTATCTTATCTTGAAACCAGATCAATGCTGTTAACATTGATGTTTGGCAGTAAGACTTCGATAAGATGGTGGCAACTAGCCAGACGGGCTTATAAACTACCCTTCCACCAACCAAATCGAGTCTTCCAAGGTCAGACTCTGCCGGGAATCGAACCCGCGACCTTCTAATGTGAAGCAAATGGACATAAACATTACGCCACGGAGGCGGTTGTCCCATACAAAATATCTATTCAAATTTCCAAACATGACTGACTGACTCGGTGGCTTAGTGGTTAGTTAGTTAAAATATCGTTCAAAAGAATACAATTTGCCAAGCGTATCCGTGGCTTACAATCCGTCAACAGTTGTATGTAGGTACTTATGACAAAAGTGTCAGCTATTATTATTAAGAGTTCGGTTTTAAATCGAACTCGGATCATTGACAAAAAGTTAATCCAAATCTCAAATTCGAAGTACAACATCGATGGGAACCTAAAAGTACTCATCATCCACTTTTTGTATGAAAACTTTTAATAGAAAATTATATTGCACATTACAAATTTATTATTTCCGTCGTGAGTTTCGTTTTGAACCGTAACACGAACGACTAAGACGAGCGATTCCTTGATATCAAAGCAGATGTTAGCAAAGAATACTTAGTAGAAAACCTTTTCGAGAATAACAAAAACTAATTCAAAACTGATGACGGTAAAGTTAAAATTAGCCTGCAAGAATGGTGTGAAAGAAATTATTACGTGTATCTAAGAAGGGACAAATGGACAATGAAATCATCGATGATTTGAGATTGGAAATTGATTCCAATCAGACGGACAGTAGGTGGCAAAGCAACTGTAATTCTGATAGTATTATTGTAAGTACAATACGAAGCATGGATAGTCCATTTTAGTTTTACTCGTAAGTTCAATGAACGAGTGTTTTTAATCGCATCGGTACGGAAACACTTTTTCAATTCAATTCAATACATTTATTCAAAATAGGTGCAAATCACACTCTTTCTGATAGTCATAAAATAATAATAACAATATAATTTTTGAAGAATTTAGAAATAAACAATTATTAGTTAATAACGTCAAAATTGAATCATTATGTAACTAAGTACACTTAAGATCTTCTGTACCCTGTATATGACAGCAATAAATTGAGTATTGAGTATTTATATAAACCAGATTATGTCATTAGAACATGAAAACAATATGACACGAAAGAATACATAAAAATCATTGAATGACTTTAACAAGAGTAGGCCAGTTCACACGGACAGCACCCGGTCACGAGTATAACGCGAGAGTCAGCCATCGCTCCCATCAACTATATTAGAGGGAAAGGAACGACCCGGCTCCCGATGCGCCACCATCCGCACGAACATTTAAGCGAGCATGCACCACTCATGTCAATGCTAAGATAAAAATATTTATTAAAAGAAGTGCTAGACTTGTCATGTCTTATCGTTTCCACGTCGATTCTTAGGTTGGTCATCATTTTATTACTGATAGATAAGAAGCGCCCGTGCCTGTGGCTCAATCGGCAACGACTCAGTTTTCCTAACCAGAGGTCCCGGGTTCAAATCCGGACAGCTAAAATGTACCAATGAGTTTTAACTTACGTACATATACTTACCGATTGCTTTAACGGTGAAGGAAAACATCGTGAGGAAACCTGCACATCTGATTCCAGATGTGTATGAAGGTCGCGTTGCACACGTCCGTAGGTGTAAATCTAAATGACACCAGTGTTAACAGCATTAATGTGTTCCAGATTGAAGATAAGATAGCCAGATCCCCATTGTGTTGGGGAATCTTGGTAAGCCCGCTTCCATCTTTGGCATCTTCGTCACTTACCATCAGGCGAGATGATGCCAAGGGCTTACCAATTGTGAATAATAAATTTTAAAAAACGCCCTACACGTGACCGCTGATGATGCTAAGTGCAACAGCAGGCAACCGCCGTCTATCCCTTGGATAGCACGGTTAACTGTGCCACACGATAAGAGAGTGAGAGACTGACAGATAAATGTGATCGAGAGTTGTTTTACCTAACTTAGGATTTCGAAGTAAAGACAAAGTAATTATACATTATTTGACAATATTTTTATTGATTTTACTAGAGATGCTTTCTTTTTCTTATCGTGTGGCACAATTAACCATGCTATCCAAGGGATAGACGGCGGTTGCCCGGTGTTGCACTTAGCATCACTCTCGGTCACGTTTAGATTTACACCTACGGACGTGTGCAACGCGACCTTAAACATATATATTATTTTTACAACCTTCTTCGAGATAAATCGAAATTGCTGTACTGGTCAAATACATGCGAGCAGCGGCCGGCAAAATTTGCATGAAAATCCATATCTGTCGTGTTTAACGGCCAAATAAATTACTATGTAAAATCATATCTGTCGTGTAATTTAAAAATGGAACTATATTTTACTCCGAAACATGGAAACCAAGGAGTAACTTATTAAAGATGTCGAACTGACTTGCAAATAGAAAGCTGTTAATTAAACAAAAAAAAATTAACAATTTGACGCGTGAAAAATTATTGTTGTTCGTTGTTCGTCATTGATTATAAAAAGCTATTATTGAAGTTTTAATTTCCGCGCATTATTTAAGAAAATTACTATACATGCCTTGGCCACGACTAGGCATTGATGAACTTACGTATGTTTGCGGCCCACATTTACACTTTCGTCCGTTAATGCCTCTTTCGCTGGCCGCTGCAGGATTGTACTAATTAAAAAAAAATACTCAGGATAATTTACTAGGACTTAACCATGCCAAATGAACATTATTTGGAATTTTTGTCTATTTGTCCGTTTCTGCACGCATTACGTAAAAAGTAATACTGATCTGATTTCGATGTGGTTTTCACAATTTGATAGCTTGGGGTCCAACTTAAAATCTAAGCCACATTTCATCTGATTCCGGTGAAATGAACCAGAGATACAGCTAAGAAAATATCATTTAAAATATTGTAGTCCACGCAGGCGAAGCTGTGGCCAAAAGCTAGTGCGTCTCATAAAATCATCATCATATCAGCTCATATACGTCCCCACCGAGGGGCTCGAGCCTACCCTGAATTAGGGCGATCGGGCCTTAGTCGACCACGCGGGCCTAGTGCGGGTTGGTCGACTTCACACACAACCTGCGAGTTTCATCGCAGGCTTGTGCAGGTTTCCTCACGATGTTTACCTTCACCATAAGAGCGTCGGATAAACGTACATATGAAATCTAAATTCGAAATCACATTGATACGTGGCAGGTTCGAACCACGACCTCCCGGACAGGAGGCGGCAGCCCTAGCCCTTACGCCACCGACGCTCTTGCAATAATAAAATCATAAGTAAGCAAGATTAGTTATCATTACATACAGTTTCTCTTTGAACAAAATTTCTTTGTTTCCTCAACAAATCAAAGTATAAACACAGAACAGAAGAGACGGAAACTCCGCAGAGAAAACAAACATACGAAATCTAAATTCGAAATCACATTGATACGTAGCAGGTTCGAACTACGTCCTCCCGGACAGGAGGCGGTGGCCTTAACCCTCTTGCAGTCATCATTATCCTTACTAATATTATAAATGTGAAATGTGTTTGTTTGTTACCTTTTCACGCTTCAACGCCTTGACAAATCGTTATGAAATTTGGCATGCAGGTAGCCTGTATCACGGGCCACTTTTTATCTCGGGAAAATAGCATAATCTGATGCAGTTCCTGAGGGAACTAAAAAAAAATACACGATTGTTGTGATTTTTTGCACAGAGATGGTTGAATAGGTGGGAAACGACATAATTCACTAATCACCCTTAAAGATAGTCATTAAAATGATGTCCACGCGGGCGAAACCGCGGAGAAAAGTTAGTTAAATGATAAGTTAGCAAGATTAGTTATCATTAAAGTTACTTTTCGAACAAAATTTCTTTGTTTCCTCAACAAATCAAAGTATAAACACAGAACAGAAGAGACGGAAACTCCGCAGAGAAAACAACGGCGCCCTCGAAACGAGACAAGGGTCACCGAGGGCCCTTCAGCCAAAGGGTTGTTGCTGTCTACTGTTGATCTCTGAAATTTTACAACCGTTCGTTGATTTGTAGAGTTTTCCAATTGCCCCGGAGGGAAGTATTACGCGTCATGATAGAAATTATTTATCTTGGTAAGCCCGCTTCCGTCTTCGGCATCATCGTCACTTACCATCAGGTGAGATGATGACAAATAACTTACAAATTGTGAATAAAAAAATTAAAAAAAAAAGTCTTTATCATCATCATCAGACTTTTTTTTATATTCACAATTGGTAAGACCTAAGTATGTGACGATGATGCCGAAGATGGAAGCGGGTTTTTACCAAGATTCCCCAACGCAATGGAGAACCGGCTATCTTATCTTCAAGCCGGAACACATCAATCGTTTGTTCGTATCTTGTATGCAAATTTGAACAGGGCGAGCAGAGCAAGCTGCATCTTCAAGGCTTGAAAACGCTTGCACCAAGTTTGTGGTACTGACTGATATTGCATCAGGTCCATAAATAGCACAAATTTTAGTTACGGCCTGTTTATTATTTCAAAATGTAGCGAATTTTTACATTACCTTCAATAATTTTCGTAGACAGAAAAAACAATAAAAAAAATGTCGGGAATTTTTATTTTTATCAAAATTATGAATATTCACCTTTTTAATTTTATTATGACCAGTCAGGTACTAATAATACAAGCAAAGAGATTTGATTACAAATGTATACTCACAAAATGCGAAGAAACTTTTTCCCCCGGCCTATTATTAATCACGCTGTTGGTACGTAGGGTAGGCAGGCCTCCTACGCGGTGGACCGACGACCTGGTGAAGATTGCGGGAAGCCGATGGATGCCGGCAGCGCAGGAACGGTCGTCGTGAAAATCCTTGGGGAGGTTGTCCAGCGGTGAACGTTTTTCGGCTGATATGATGATAATGATGATGATGATGGTGGTGATGGTACGTAAAAGTGGGGGCGTATTTTTTTTTTCATCTAGCCAATGGTGTAGGATGTCATGAGACACCCGGAAGACCATGTCGTAAAACGGGCCTTAGCACTGCCAAATAATAAGAAAGATAGAGGACGCCCACTAGCCACCTGGTGGTCCACGGTGGCCAAGGACTTAGAGCTCGCCCAGACAAATATTTCGACAACCCAGGACAGACTGTCCTGGCGCCACAGAACGAGGAGAGCCGTCCCCAAATAATGGGAAATGGCTAGGACAAAGAAGAAGACAATGGTGTAGTAGGGTGTCATTAGATAGGTCTTTAAAAAATATTGCATGTTTGTGTAAACCATTTGTCGATTCAGGCATCCTTTTGCGAAATATTAAGCTTTAAAGTGATCAAGTGTCACCGTCGTCTTCCTCTCGTCCCGTCCCATCCCTCCCTATCAGCTTAAACACTATTTCAGCACATCCATTTAAAATTAAAAAAAACTAAGTGTGTGGTTTTATGAAACCAGGGTAAAAGTGAAACTTTACACAGGACGAAACCATCATGGCTGCTCTCGCTACGGTACAGAGGACGAAACGACGAACGACCGTCACGCGACATGCAACACACAGACGAAAAAAATTGAGACGATGTAATAAAAGTTTCCAATCATTAAATTGTAACGGTTTGTTCAGAGACGGAAACATTGAATCATACAGGTTTACTAACTTACATAAGAGGATTGTGAAGCTGCGACTTTTCCTACAAAAGGCATTAACGATTTTCACCTCTTATATGTTAACCGATTTGGATCGATTTTTGATAGATTGTCTGTCAGAACAAAAGCTCGGCTTATACCACAGATTACTAAATAGTTACTTGCTTATACGTTTTTGTTTTTTCAATTATTGTCGTTCACGTGTTTTTATACAAAACTAATTTCGGACATTTTTGCTTTTTGTAATCAGTAATTTAAAAAACAAAACGTATACGCCTAGCTTTTGTTTTTACTGTGAACCTATCAAAAATTGGACCAAATCTGTTAACATTCAAGAGGTGAAAAACGTTAACGCCGTTTGTATGAAAAGTCGCTGCTTTATAATCCTCATAAAGTAGTTTTTTTTTGTTTTGCACGCCATCATTTATAATCATTAAATTAAAATGACATCAAAAATAACATAAAAACATCAATTTAAAAGGTGAACGGGTCGTCTTGGAAATCCTTGGGGGAAGCCTTTGTCCAACAGTGGACGTACTTCGGCTGATATGATGAAAAGGAAAACTGGTTTAGAAGTTATAGTCGACCAAAAAGATATGCAGTTGGATTTGTAACAAATCATAGTTTTTCCATTTTAAATATTCTGTTACAGACTGCAAAAAAAAATTAGTTTTTTAAAATATACATTTTTTTATACTACGGAACCCTAGGTTGCGCTCGTTCAGGCACGCACTAGGCCCTTTTTGATTTTTTGAATTAATGTTGGGTACCATATTTTAAGCTCTTTTCTGTAATAAACACCTTAAAACAAGAAGTGTGTTTTTCACTTGTCATTTTCCAACAGATTGTGCAGAGGACAGAGAGGCCTCGAACCTCTCAGGGGGCCCTTGAAGCCCTCTCGAAGACCTCCCGTCTGATTATATTCGATCGGCATTCCACTTTGTGAGTTTTGATTTCTGTTATTGTATTGTTCGTGCTCGATTACTTTTTAGTACGAGGTTCAATTTATTTTATTCACAATTGGTAAGCCCTTGGCATCATCTCACCTGATGGTAAGTGACGATGATGCCAAAGATGAAAGCGGGCTTACCAATATTCCCCAACGCAATGAGAACTGGCTATCTTATCTTCAAGCCGGAACACATCAATGTTGTTAACACTTGATCAACTCTAAAGAAAGGATAGTCTTTTGTAAATTTTGTAAGCTTTGATGATGATGATCATCATTTAAACAAGAGAATCAGATGTGCAGGTTTCCTCATGATGTTTTCCTTAACTTTTAAAGCAATCGGTAATGTACTTAAGTTTCGAAAAAGTCATTGGTACATTGGCCGTCCGGATTTTTTTCCGCTGGTCAGGAGGACCGAGTCGTTACCGTTAAGTCACGGACCATTTTATAAAATTCAGTAAAATTCTGATAAGAACTTTTTTAGTGACGAATGATCCGAGCAGAAAATAGTGTATACTAACATTATAAAGAGGTCAGGTATGATTTCTGTTTATTAGGGGTAATCTTAAGAGTTACTAAACCAATTCTGAATAATCTTACCTCGTACACCAATGAAAAGCTAAACTATCACTGTTTTACACAGGCTTTATCTTATCGCGCGCACCCTCTAGTTAAATATAAAAGCAACTAACTGTTTAATGTAATGGTTAATCCATTCGCTTCACACCAGGATGTCACGGGTTCGATTCCCAGTGGGGTCAACTTGTAAGACTTGGTATGGTAAGTGGTAGAGCTTATCCATGTCTCTCCGCCAAACATCAGTGTAAATAACATTGATTTATTTTGGCTTGAAGATAAGATAGCCAGTTCTCCATTGCGTTAGGTAATCTTGGTAAGCCCGCTTCCATCTTCGGCATCATCGTCACTTACCATCAGGTGAGATGATGCCAAGGGCTTACCAATTGCAATTAAAAAAAACATCAATGACAAACCGAAGGAATTCAGCAGAGCCTTAGCCCTTTAAAAATAAAAAGATTTTACGAGAAAACTTTTAATCAGGGTCCATCTAGGCTACTATTTATTCTCGATCTATTCTCGGTCACATTAACTGACGAGAAAAAAAACAGATTTTTATTTAATGCATTATGGTAACAACCTTTTACAGAAATAAAGATGTACCAACAAAGTAAATAATTGAGCTAAAATAATATTAACTTTCTACATATTAAGGTTTTTTGAATCAATCAAATATGCTTTATTGTACAATAAAAAAATAAAGGTTTATTAGATTTTATTTGCAAATAAACTAATTCATCATCATCATCATATCAGCCGACGGACCGACGGACGTCCACTGCTGGACATAGGCCTCCCCCAAGGATTTCCATGACGACCGGTGATGCGCTGCCCGCATCCAGCGGCTTCCCGCGACCTTCACCAGGTCATCGGTACACCAATAAACTACTTAAGTCACATAAAATATCATCAAAGTATAAACCTATTCTTCAATTTCAATCCGTTAAAAAACGCGGCATTCCCTCTCGTATACCTAGCATATACACTAAACCACCAGGTTTATGATATAGTGTCCCCAATATAACATAACTTTTAATTGTGTAGAATTTAAGCATTCGACGCGTGTGGGCATTTTCTACAACGACTACGTGGATATAGGGCATTTGACCAAATAACTGAGACATCGGGCCCATTAATTGTATATTATTAACCTATTAGTATTAGCCTTCGTATAGTCCTAATGCCAGTTTGACCAAGTGTCAGCATGTCTATCCTTGGTAAGAGACATTAGGCATCGTACGGAATTTAGTTTTAAGTGCCTATCGGAGCAGTTGGGGACGGTGCCCTGTATTGATTTATCAAACCCCTTTCTCTTGTGGTTCCAGACAGGCTAGTAGCAGAGACTGTTAGAGACTTTTGTAGATTAAGTTCGTGCAGTGTTACTGCTTGCTCCTCGATGAGCCTCCCTCTGGGACGTAAATCGAACACCTATCGTAGCTCGTAGAACAGACGGCCGTTGGGTAGTAAAGTTCTCGAGTGATATGATGATGATGTATCTAACATTAAAATGAGTTACAACATTTTATTTAAGTGAAACCTAACTACTTACTATAATCAAAAGTTCAAACCCTAAACTTAAAGGTTTGAACTTTTAATTATAGTTATATAGTTAGAGCCTAAAGTAAAGCAACAAAATTAAATAATAAATCTTAAAGTTAGGTTAATCAGGTCAGGTATTATCAACGGCATCCTAAGAGTAAGGTCCGTTTTTTGGAGGGATTTGCTGTGATCACGTTTGCAGTTTTAATATAGTGTTTTAGCATTGTTTTGTGCTAGAATTTGCTTCAAAAAGTGGTGTGTTTTGGAGGAAATAGTCTGGTGCACGTGAGCAAGTAAATAAAAAGAAGGTGGACCTCAACACCCGACTTCTATAGGGTGTAGTTTTACTGCAACCGGGTGGTCCACCTTAGAATGGGATCGCTGCAGATGTTGTCAAGAATTCTACAGATGATTTGTGATGCACCGACACCAGAATTACAAATCAAAATAGAAATGATGATCAGTAATTTGAAGACTGTCTCAAAAGGGTTCGTACCAAGAGACGTAAATATATTTATTATCATACATACATACCTGAGGGTAATCGGTGCGGCGGCGGCGGTAAGCATGAGTGCCCCATTGCCAGTCACTAGACAGTATTATTGTATAGTATTTTTGACATGTACACTTTGACATTGTTACTAATTATGTTTATTAGAACAATATTATACAAAGATAAAATTGACAAATATTATAATTATTATTGACATTGTTACTATTATCATTGAATTGATATTTTATACTATGTAGGAATTATTTTTCTAAAATAATTTGATTGGTTTGATGATTTTAATCTCGATGGGCGTTTTGCAACAGATTTAGGTACAAAGTTCTATTCTGAAATCTACAACGTGATCGTCTACAAGGAAACAGTATCCTTGTGATAAGTAATACCTTATTTCTCCAAAAATATAAATAAATACATCGTCACTTATCACCAGGTGAGATGTTGTCAAGGGTTTACCAATTGTTGATAAAAAAATAATAAAAAAATATCCAATTTATTCCAAAAATATTTTATAGGTGACAATAATTCGAGTATTTCGTATCGAGGAACCAATAGTAACCCAGACTTGGGGGACATTGAGCTTAAAAATTAAAGCATAAATCACGATCTTTGGCCCTAATTAATTCCTTTAGGCTTTAGGGTGCGAGGGGCTGAATTTATTTGAAAAAATTCACCTCTTTCTATCTTATTATCTTCTGTTCACCTGTGTTCTGAAGTTGAAGGAGTTATATTGAGTTTCTGTGACCCCTTTTTTAATCCTTTTATCTCCTACTAATCACCTTAGGTCACCTCGGTTTGGTTGGTGGTAGGGCATTTTCTAAGCCCGCCTGGCTAGCTACCACCATCTTGTCTAAGTCTTAGCTAAACATCAGTGTTGACAACATTGATGTGTTCCGACTTGAAGATAAGATAGCCAGTTCTCCATTGCGTTGGGGAATTTTGGTAAGCCCGCTTCCATCTTCGCCATCATCGTCACTTACCATCAGGTGAAGAGCTTACCAATTGTGAATAATAAAAAAAGGGTCACACCCTGGACACTTCATACAACGGGCCAGAAATAATTCATAAATGGAATGACGTAACAAACAAAATGGCGGCGAAATCCTATACGTTCGACAACCAAACTGTAACCAATCTGTATCAATCTGGGTGACGAGGGGCTGAGGTCGCAATCTAGAGAGCGGAGGGAGTGTCCATACTGTATGTTAGTACTAATATATATACTTTGATCAAACTTTAACCAATCTGTATCAATCTGGGTGACGAGGGGCTGTGGTCGGAATCTAGAGAGCGGCAGGGAGTGTCCATACTGTATGTTAGTACTAATATATATACTTTGCTTAGGTGTCATCTCCTTTGTTGTCAATATCTATATGTTTTACAAGTTTTGTACTTAAATAACTTGCTGTGTTAGTTAGTTAGTTTAGGAAAAATTTTGGGAGCTATTTTAGAACCACTTTTCGGTTTCCGATTGAGCTAAAATTTTGCATACACATTAAATTTGAAGCACAATACATGGTTAACTAAATGACGTCTCCAATATGGCGGATTCCCAACGATGGCGGACCAGTTATTTTTTTGTTCATCCCCATGATAAGTTTAAGAACAATTTTATTGTACCTGAAAGTGTCTAGGTTTTTCGTAAATTATCCAATATATGTTTTTAAATTATACTCTTACTTAAAATTATACTCTAACTTAAAATTATACTCTAACTTAAAATTATACTCTTAATTAAAATTATACTCTAACTTAAAATTATACTCTTACTTAGTTCCGTATGTCATCACTGGCAACACACACTGTTCAAAGACCTCGTCTTAAGAGGATTTTGAAACTGCGACTTTTAAACGGCGTAAACGATTTTCTCCTCTTAAATGTTAACCGATTTGGACCAATTTTTGATAGGTTGTAAGTCAGAATAAAAGCTAGGCTTAAACGTTTTTGTTTTTTCGATAAAGTTAATGAGTTTAATGTTATTGTCGTTCACATGTTTTAATACACATTTCATACTAATTTAGTTTTTTTTATGTATATTTATAATCAGTAATTTAAAAAAAACTAAACGTATAAGCCTAGTTTTTGTTTTAACTGACAACCTATCAAAAATTAGTCCAAATCGGTTAACATTGAAGAGTTGAAAATCGTTATCGCCGTTTGTATGAAAATTCGCAGCTTCAAAATCCTCTTAAGACACTGCAGTATTTGGGACGTGAAGATATTGCGAAGCTACCCGAATGCTGTCCAGCCCAGTTTTGCTGTGAGATTGAATCAGAAACGAGGAGATTCGCAAGAGAACCTAAGTCACCGACATAGCTTTCAGAATTACAGCTAAGCTTAAGTGGCAGTGGGCAGGACACAAAGCTCGTAGAACAGATGGCCGTTGGGGCAGTAAAGTATCAGGAGACGTAGCGTAGGCAGGCCTCTCACTGGGTCGACCGACGAACTAGGGAAGCAGCTGGATGCAGGCAGCGCAGGAACAGTCGTTGTGGAAATCCTTGGCCTTTGTCCAGCAGTGGACATCTTATTTCGACTGATATGATTATATTCTTACTGTCTTCTTAAAAACTTATACCTGTATTTTGTTGAACGACATTCCAAGAAAGAAGAGTAATGTTTTTAGGTGAATGCAGGGTGTATGTATCACAGAGTTAAAAATATTTCGCTCGCTATCCTAGAGGAGATAAATCAAATTTCTTTAAAGAAAGAAAGAAAGAAAGAAATGTTTATTTGCCAGAATACATACATGTGAAGATCTTAATGTTAGAATGGAAAATGTATTCAGCCGTCATAAAGATGGCATGCAAATTTTTACAGGTTAAAATATTATACCTACGCTAATAAAATTATAAAGATAAATTAGTTTTATTATTAAAGTTCATATATTCACTAATACTATAGAAGCAGTGTTGCATTAGCCATTCTGTTAATTTTTTCTTAAGTCTAATTCCTCGTAATTGTTTTATGTCGTTTTATTTGATATGCATGTAGTCTGTTTGTTGGGCTTAGCCGGAACAAGTTTGCATGTAGTCTGTTTCTTGGGCTTAGCCGGAACAAGTTTGCATGTAGTCTGTTTCTTGGGCTTAGCCGGAACAAGTTTGCATGTAGTCTGTTTCTTGGGCTTAGCCGGAACAAGTTTGAACCTTAATATTCACTTAGTGTTTTTCATTATAATGAATCTGTTATTTTTACTTGTAATAACTTGTATTAAATAAAATAAAAGTCTGATTTTTTTAAGAAATTTTAAAAAACATATTTTTTCTAATTATTTTTTTTAAAGATTTTGTATGTTAATTAAATGACTGTTATGTACGCCTATACCGTGACAACTTCAAGGTCAGGCCGAAAAGGCTAAACGGCTTGATGGACTTTGGAGTGCAAGGTGTCTTCGTCAGATTTCTCTTGATCTCATGAGTGACATAGAATACATTTTTACCCAACTGCCAAAAATGGTGAAATGTTTTTATGAAGTCGGGTTTTTGATATTAAATTAGTTAGTTTATAATATGTTTGAAAATTGCAACCAATAAATTTATACTCGCTACACTTTCGATTAATTGATTGTATTGTCTACTAAACCACCTCCGTGGTTTTACCACGTCCGTGGCGTAATAGTTAAGACCATTAGCTTCACCATACTTTGTAAGACATGGTTTGGTTGGTGGAAAGGTAATTTTTAAGCCCGCCTGGCTTGCTATCCCACAGAATAGAAGATTTTTCCTTATTGAGAGCTACCCCCATCGTTTCAAAGTCTTGCCGCCAAACATCAATGCTAACAATGTTGATGTGTTTCAGATTGATGATAAGATAGCCAGTTCCCCATTGCGTTGTGGAATCTTGGTAAGCCCGCTTCCATTTTGGCATCATCGTCGCTTATCATCAGGTGAGATCATGCCAAGGGCTTACCAAGCCATTAGATAAAACACAAGACGAAAAGATCTAAACAATTAAGTAATACCAACCTTGGAGGTGGTAAAAAATAGTTCTTATTTTAAAGGTATAAGACTTTATAACTCATTACTTCTAGAATTGAAATTAATATAGAACAATTCTACTTTAAAAACTAAGTTAAAAAACTTTCTGTTGGAAAAGTGTTACTATAGTATAGACGAATTTGTGAATGATAAATTTTTAATGTTAATGCGAGGTATTGATTGGTACACTTGTCTGTGTCTTTTTCTTATTTTATCGCTTTTTAAATGGTTTTTCGTTTCAATCAAAAACTACAATGAAAGTATCAAAAAAACATTACTCACTTTGTATTATCATATAAAAGAAAATTTGTTGTATATTTTTTTTAATTTAAACTTCAAAATATTAGTCATAACTAGAGTTGACAGTAACGGTGTAGACCTATCTTTGGGATTTTTTTCTATCGAGCCAAAACTGCTCAATCGTGTTTCTAATAGCTTTGACTTTAAGGAACATTATCAACAATAAGGGCATTATTGACGTCAAAAATAACGAAAATCTGTAATATTACCGTCTCAAGTATTAATTGTATGGGACATCGGTTATCATTTTTAGGATTTTCAGAAGTTATTGTTTAATATTACTTCTATTGAGATGATACTTAATTTCAATTATTGACATGCATAGCTTTACCTACTTTTTTATTTTTTTAATTTATCCTAATTATCATCACATCAGCTCATATACGTCCCCACCGAGGGGCTCGAGCCTACCGTGAATTAGGGCGATCGGGCCTTAGCCGACCACGCCGGCCCAGTGCGGGTTGGTCGACTTCACACACAACCTTCGAGTTTCTTCGCAAGCTTATACAGGTTTCCTCACGATGTTTTCCTTCATCGTATAAGAGCGTCGGATAAACGTACATAATCATGAAATCGAAATTCGAAAACACATTGGTACGTGGCAGGATCGAACCATGACCTCCCAGACAGGAGGTAGCGGCCCTTGCCATTACGCCACCGACGATCTTAATTATAATATCTAATAATTTAATTATTCAGTATTGACAATGAATTATTATGAAATTTTTGTATAATGTACCCTTGCATGCAAGGCATAAGATTGTAATTGTGTTTTTAGTTTTGTTTTTCTTTTTTTAAGGTTCCGTACCCTATTACTAAGACTTCGCTGTATGTCCGTCTGTCTGTCCGTCGGTCACCAGGCTGTATTTCATGAACCGTGATAACTACACAGTTGAAATTTTCACAGATGATGTATTTCTGTTGCCGCTAAAACAAAAAATACTAAAAATTAGAAAAAGTGAAAAAATAAGAAAAAGGCAGAGACAACTGTTCCAATCAATACCTCGCATTAACATCAAAATTTATCATTCACAAATTCGTCTAAAAAAAAACGTGTTTTTTTTAAACATGAAGAAACTAGCGCCATCTAGTATGATGGTACGGAACCCTTTGTGTGCGGCTCTGACTCGCACTTGGCCGCTGTTTTTTTATTTATGTTTTATTTAGATGATTTGCGTTTGGGAATCTTGGTAAGCCCGCTTCCATCTTCGGCAACATCGTCACTTACCACCAGGTGAGATGTTGTCAAGGGTTAACCAATTGTTAATAAAAAAAAACCTGTTACATTGTTTCTGAACAAATGAACTGAATTGTATTGTTAATTAAAATAACATTAGGTTAGGACCAGAGATATGCTATATACTCGTATAAGTGGAGGTAGATAGGTATCATTTTATATGCGTCCAAAAGTGAAGCAAATAAAATAATACCAATTGGCATATCTTTTCTTACAAGGAAAGGTACCCAACTGTCCGACTCCGATTTGATTTATTTTGATATATGTTATAGAGTAGTCTAAAATAACGGACACGTATTTTTTTTAGCTGCCCAAACTCAACCTGTTAGGAGAAAATGGATTTCAAAGTACTGAAAATTGACCAAACCTTCTAATTTCTGAGAAGAGATTTGTTCAAAAAAAATTGATAATTAATTACTGGTTTCGTTATATGTTGGAGAACATGAATAAAGAATGGGGACGTGTTTTGTCGATTCACCACAAACTCATTTTTTATAAAAAATTGAGTACCCTTCCTTGTTAGATAGTAGCATTCGGTGCAACGGAAGCGAACTATCTATAATGTTTTGTGTATATGTTGGTTCGATTTTCAAATGTTTTTTGTTAGTGCATAACCTATCTGTGGTAACAAATCTCTGGTTAGGACCAAAGCTCTTCTTGCGCACTTGCCACGCGTATACCATCAGCTGTGCTAGAACGGTCGATTGAATTTTTATTTCATACATTTTCATTTTCATCATGATATCAGCTCATATGTCCCCATCGATGGGCTCGAGCCTACCCTGAATTAAGGCGATCGGGCCTTAGTCAACCACGCGGGCCCAGTGCGGGTTGATCGACTTCACATACAACCTGCGAATTTCCGATGTTTTCCTTCACCGTTAAAGCAATCGGTGAGTATATGTACGTAAGTTTCTTAAAACTCATTGGTACATTGGCCGTCCGGATTTGAATCCGGCACCTCTGGTTAGGAGGACCGAGTCGTTACCGGTAGAGCCACCGACGCTTTTTTTTAATTTTATACTTTCTTTACTCGTACTTTTTAAGGGCCGCCCAGGAGGCTCGAGTTTCCATACAAACATAGTTCTGCTTTCATACAAAAACTACGTGCCGGATTGAATATAAACTTTATCCAAATGTTGAGTAGAAGACACATATCGATGTTTGTACTTAGTTTTCATCGTAGTAAATTTTAACGTAACTAAACGAAGGCGTAATTTAGTTTTGTACTGAAAGTTTGAAACTGCTCTTATTTTTTTTCTGTTTTATATTATTACTTCGAAAACTAATTACAAACATCGATATGTGTCTACTCAATATATTTACAAAGTTTTGGATTCAATCCGGTATGTAGTTTTTGTATTAAAGCTGAACTACATTTGTATGGAAACTCGAGCCTCCTGGAGACTCTTAAGTTATCTATCTACTCTCCATCATTTGACTTTTGTTTCTTGTAAAAACAACAAAATCTCCACTCAGCTCCCTAGCTGTGTTTTAATTGTTTGCCCACTTTTTGTTCATTATTATGCCTTCAATTGCCCCTTTGTCTCCATTCTCTCGCTTGCATTATATTGAAGGCTTTCACGGCGTTCCTTCGAAGCGTTTTCGTTCATTTTTCAGTTTTTTCAACGAACCTACTGAATGGACCCCGAATTGTTTCAGCGTCGTCATTAACTTTCTCGTTTTGGGGTTCCGGTGAAGTGAGGGAGGATACACTTTTTAGGGTTCAGTAGCCAGAGGGTAAAAACGGGACCCTATTACTAAGGCTTCGCTGCCCGTCCGTCTGTCTGTCTGCATGTCTGTCCGTCATGACCAGGCTGTACTTCATGAACCGTGATAGCTAGACAGTTGAAATTTACACAGATGAAGTATTTCTGTTGCCGCTATAACAACAAGTAGGTACTAAAAATTAGAAAAAGTGAAAAAAAAAATCCATACATTAAAAGGTGTGTTTTTTTAAAACATGAAGAAATTAACGCCATCTAGTATGATTGTACGGAACCCTTTGTACTAGTGCCATCTAGTATGATGGTACGGAACCCTTTGTGTACGGTTCTGACTCGCACTTGGCCGGTTTTTATTACTATATTATATTTCCTAGATTAATATCAAGAAATATGTATTTTTTATCAATGTTATTGATTTGTCAGCCGTGAGGGTAAAATCATCACAAGAAAAATCAACACAAAATCTATGAGTGCTTTTGAATCTTACAATGTTTTGTTCACAAAAAAACTAATGTCTGTTTTTTTTTTTTAAGTAGGCGAAACATAGTAGAAACGGAACCACAGTTATTCTGCAGTTTATTCTTGACTCGCTATCTTGTTTTGTGAACTTTTCGTCATACTTCTGGCGACGTTAAAAATTAAGAATTAAGTATGTCCCAAAAACAATGGACATAATAATTTTTAAGAGTCCCCAGGAGGCCCGAGTTACCATACAAACGTAGTTCCGTTTTGACATAAAAACTAAATGCTGGAATGAATACAAAGTTTTCGAATAGGTATATTGAGTAGACAATTATATCGATGTTTTAAATTAGTTTTCGTTAAACTAATATAAAATGGAACAAAATAAGAGCAATTTTAAACTTTCACTACAAAACTATTTTAAGCCTTTGTTTAGTTATGATTGATTAATTGAAAACACTTTATTGCACTAGATGAGAGGGAAAAAAAGAACTTTTGTTTCAATTTCGTACAATGAAAACTAATCATCAACATCGATATGTGTCTATTCAATATATTTAAGTTGGGATTCAATCCGGCATGTAGTTTTTTTTTGTTGTTCGTTTACTACCAGTTTCCTTGCTTTTTCTCTGAGCACTGGGTTGTCTGGTAGAAATCGCTCTCAGCGATAAGACCGCCTAAATTGTACGTCTCTTAGTTGTTTATTATTTTTTTATTTGTATATGTATTTTTTTATTTTGATGTACGATGAAGTGTCGATGGCTAGGGCCGCCGCCTCCTGTCCGGGAGGTCGTGGTTCGAACCTGCCACGTACCAATGTGATTTCGAATTTAGATTTCATATTATGTACGTTTATCCGACGCTTTTACGGTGAAGGAAAAACACTGTGAGGAAACCTGCACACGCCTGCGAAGAAACTCGAAGGTTGTGTGTGAAGTCGACCAACCTCTCAACTGTCAAGCTATAATTACTCCCACCCTCTCTGTCTGTCGCAACCGCCAGATGGACAGTGACAGACAGGGGTTCTGGGCGCGCTATTGTTTACTTTTATTGGATTTTATGCGAATCCAAATGGAATATTGTGTATTTCCATATAAATTATTTATCTAAATTAGAGTGTTTATAACATCCAAATAAAAGAACAATAATGATTTACTTGTAGTTTAGACCATTTAAGTAACAAAAGAAAATGCCAAAAAAACAGTCACAAAAAAGGCCATAGTTTGAAGGACAAGTTTTCACAGAAAATCAGAAGTATAAGTTAGTACCCTGGCATTGTTTTCACCACAAATCTTTTTCAGAAACATAGAAACAACAACGTAAATTGTGCGCACATTGACTCGCGATTTGAAGTACGAGACATGAATTTTGAGTGAAGTTTCTCTAAATATTTTTGTACTGTAAGTGTGGCTAATGATTGGCCACAGAGGTAGCCAACTTCATTCCCATTCATTGCCTAGCTTTCTATTGGTTCATAAGCAACCTTTGATTTAATTTAGGCGCAAAATCGTTCCGCCTGGCGACCAGCGACAGACACAGGTTTTTTTTTATTTTGCCGCCTGGCGGAATGCGACAGACGAGTGGATATGTACGTTTATCCGACGCTTTTACGGTGAAGGAAAAGCAATGTGAGGAAACCTGCACACGCCTGCGAAGAAACTCGAATGTTGTGTGTGAAGTAAGTTATTATGTTTATTATATGTAAGACCTTTTTACATACCTATGGTTATGCAATAAATGAATTTGAGTTTGAGTTTGAGTTTGAAGTCGACCAATCCGCACTGGGCCCGCGTGGTTGACTAAGGCCCGATCGCCCTAATTCAGGGTAGGCTCGAGCCCCTCGGAGGGGACGTATATGAGCTGATATGATGATGATGAAAATAATTGACTTTTTCATAACTGTAGCGTACTTATATTTGTCTACTTTTTTTGTTTTGGGTGTTATTTGTACCTTTTTGTTATTTTAATTTTGTCTGTGTGTATTTTTTGTCGAATAAATGTTATCTTATCTTATCTTATCTTAATAAAGTGTTATTTGAGTTTGAGTAGTTTTTGTATTAAAGCGGTAATACGTTTGTATGGAAACTCAAGCCTCCTGGGGACCCTTAAGTTTTACAATTTAATCAATAATATGCGACATCAGTATATAATTCAACGCAAAGTACTGAGATAAGTACTTGAAATGTATTTAAAGACAAATATGTCAAAAAAATAAAATTGCTTCTCCCTAATTGAAAAGAAGGAACAATTTTTAAGGCAGGGTTTTAGATTTCTTATTATTAGAATTTGAAAGCGGCCAGGTAAGTTGGCCCCGGGGGACAGTATTTGGCGTTTGGACAAATTTCACGAAACAAATGGAAAAAGGCTAATCTAAATTTGAAATTTATAAGTATACGAACCACGGCCATGCCATTAAGATTACAAAAAAGCTTTAAAAATATTTCATTATTATTTGTGCATCAAGATTTAAGTCAGCATCAACTTCAATAGATGAATATAAAATGAAAAAAAACTAGAAAAGTGCGAGTCCGAACTGCGCACAAAGGGTTCCGTATCATCATACTAGATGGCTAGTTTCTTCGTTTAAAAAAAATACGTTTTTTGTATGGAGACTTTCACTTTTCCTAATTTTTTGTATTTGTTGTTATAGCGGCAAAGAAATAGATCATCTGTGAAAATTTTAACTGCCTTGCTATCACGGTTCATGAAATACAGCCTGGTGACAGACGGACAGACAGACAGAGGGACGGACAGCGGAGATTTACCCTTTGGGTACGGAACCCTAAAAATAAGTAGGTGACAAGCTTTAGTAATGTAAACGTAATCCTCCCAGATATTTTTTTTAATTTTTTATTTCACAACAAATTTTTAAAAAGCAACTGGGTTTTTTTGTATTATTTAGTGTTAAGCTACACTTTCTTTAAGTGGATATTGTAGCGCGGTGCGCTGTTATTCAATCTACTTTCATCCGACCTTCTTTTCGTTCCATCTATTTCTTTTTCAAGCGACTTCCAAAAAGGAGGAGGTTTTCAATTCGTCTGTATGTTTTTTTTAAAATGTTTGTTACCTCATAACTTTGGACTGGATTAACTGATTTTCATGATTCCTTTTTTATTTGAAAACTAGTGCTTTCCGTGTGATCCCATACAAATTGGCGCGCAAATTTGCATAAAAATAGGTGTAAACAAAAACCAAAAATAAGAATGCAAAAATGTACTTAGTTGTTGCGATGGAAGTCGGTTTTTTAACGTGTTTAACGTTTTCAATTACCACACATGCGCTGTCATCCATCTGACAATATCATTAAAAAATCAAAATTATATGTAGAAGGGGGTGGTTGGGTTATGGATGGCCTTGTGGTTCAGTCCTTAACTATTTCGGTCGTAGGCGTCGAAATAACAATACAGCTAAATCACAGAGGTCCTCCTTCAATAGTCTTGATCATTCGGCAATCGAAATTGTACAGGATGCCTTGGATATCAATGGATGCAAACGCGGTGATCCCAGCGATAGCGTGACACGTCCGTTTTGCTCACAGATCACCACTACTTGTGTTCTGCTCGACGCTCCGTCAAAAAGTGTCTGCCTCGAGACTGACGTCCAGCTAATATGGCTTCTCCACAGATCTAATAAATTCTCAACTCAGTGCTGCCACCTTAATCACAAACAGCCTTCCGTTAATACGTCATCTTTGCTACCACAAACAATCGTCTCACGAGTAGAAGCGATTGTCACGCCACCACCGGTTTCACCCAGGTACTAATACCTGACGTTTGATCCAAACAAAGTGTAACTATGTAAACTTATCTCGAGCTGGTATTGGTTGCGTTTTCAATGATGCTCCGACATTTATATTCATATTTTTTTTATTCACAATAACGAAGCCCTTGGCATCAACTCACCTGATGGTAAGTGACGATGATGCCGAAGATGGAAGCGGGCTTACCAAGATTCCTCAACGCAATGGAGAACTGGCTATCTTATCTTTAAGCCGGAACACATCAATGTTGTCAACACTGATGTTTGTGGCAAGATTTAGATAAGATGGTGGTAGCTAGCCAGGCGGGCTTAGAAAATGCCCTACCACCAACCAAACCGAGTCTTACAAGTTGTCCCCGCCGAAATCGAACCCGCGAAACCCGGTGTGAAGCGAATGTACCATCCATTTTGCCACGGAGGCGGTTATTCTTCATATTACTAAATAAAATAAAGGAATTCTCCCTTATAAACGACCCATTTTGGGTAGGTTATATTTGTGTTTTTTCTATGATATGTGATATAACTTTAACTTGTGTAATCTATTTATATTTTTTATATATTTATTTCTTGGTCTTACTTTCATCAATAAATTTTATTGTACGTGCGCACGAATGGATGGATTTTAACCCACGCCATATGTTGATGGAGATAGGTAGGTTGTTTTAGTCATTCTGTTCTTTTGCGCTAGTACTTGACTGACTCGGTGGCTCAGTGGTTAGTGCTCTTGACTACTGATCCGAGAGTCGTGGGTTCGATCCCCACCCAAGGCAAACAATTGTGTGATGAACAGATTTGTTTGCTCTGTGTCTGGGTGTTAAATATCTGTATATGTGTGTATTTAATTGTGTATACGTATGTATATCAGTCTCTGGTTCCCATAACACAGGGAATCCTACTTAGGGGCCAGATATGACCATGTGTAATTTGTCCGAGAATATTATTATTATTATTACTTTTCATTCTGTTTTTGTTGATTATATTCTTTAAGGCAACTTTATCATCAGAACAATCAGAAAACAACAGTTGCCCTTCGCAATACTGTTTTCTTTTTATTCCATATCCCTTTCAATTACCTTCTATTGTTCTACAATATCTTCTACTCAAAACAAAAGGGTTGCAAAACAGCAAAGAAACAAAAAAGTCTACTCGAATGAAAGAATTTCCAGTATTTTTCCATCCCTTGTTTCTTTTTTTTTTTGTTACACAAATTCGCCTTTCATTGGATAAATTTCCAATGGTTAGCTAAGGTACCTACTTTCGCAAAGTTTTAAATTATTAAAACAAGTTTTCTTTACAGTTTTCTTGGCTTCTCACGTAACTCCAATGGTGGCTATTGTGCAAAATTGTATAGAAAAAAAATGTTAACAAGTCGATCGTGAATTGAAATTATTACTTACTAGCAGTTTCCCGCGGCTTCACCCGCTTGGACCACGTTTCTATAACTTTTCGAGGTTGCTCAGTGCGCGAGCCGCAAGCAGCTCGCGAGCGTGAAGAAAAGTAGCCTATGTGTTGATCCAGGTTCTAATCTATCTACCTACCAAATTTCAGCAAGATCCGTGCAGTAGTTTTTGCGTGAAAGAGTAACAAACATACACCCCTACATTCTTACGAACTTTCACGTTTAAAATTAATACATTCTTACAAACTTTCGCATTTTTAATATTAGTAGAATTACACATTATTGCTTATTACACAGGCACGTGAAAGTAGGTATAGCTTTACAAATCAGCTGATCAATTAAAAAGTTTTCCACGACGACAACAAAAACTTCTTGGAGCATAATTGTTTAATTTCAATAGTTACTTGAAGGTCTTCACTCCTTCAGAAAACTACAGTACCTATTACAGCGTTGGTTTAAGCAATAATTTCAGTAATTTGGAACTTGATTTTTGAAGTGGAACTTCTATCAAAGTATATAATTGTATTAGTACTTCTACATAGAATTATTGAAGTAAAACTTCTTTACGCACGCTTGACTAGGGGAGTTAGCTGGTGGATGCGTGACGAGAGCGTTACGGAAGTGTGTTCGGGCGAGACGAACAGAAGTTGAGAGGGAATATAAATTAGGGAAGATAGAAAGAGAGATACCATTTATTTTATTTATTTACCAACAAAATCGGTTGCCAAGGCAAAAATATCGGTTGTCAAAACAATCAAAACAAACATATAAGATAAAAAATCATTTTCAGAGGATAAATAAAACTCTTTTCATAAACTGTATATGCCTCCATATGACAAAAAAGATACTAAGTTTTTACTTTCATACATACAGATAGAGCTAAAAAAGTTTTACTTAAGTCGTGTGGTCTAAAGCACACTCGTATTTTTTTATTATATTAGGGGGGTATAATGCGTGCCACCGAAGATGAGACTTGAAACACCACGTAAAACATTAAAAAGACAAGGTAGGAAGTGCACGAAATCGTTAATAGTCATAGTATATTGTTATCCATAATCCTTAGCTACCTGATGGTATAAATGAAGATGATGCCGAAGATGGAAGCGGGCTTACCAAGATTCCCCAACGCAATGGGTAACTGGCTATCTTATCTACAAGCCGGAACACATCAACGCTGAACATTGATGCTTAGCTGCAAGACTTAGACAAGATGGCGTACTTAGAAAATTCCCTTTCATAAACCAAACCAAGTCATACAAAGTGAAACTACGCCGGGAATCGAACCCGCGACCTCCTGATGTGAAGCTAATGGTCGTTACCATTATGCCACGGAGGCGGATAAAATAAAGAAAAGTTGATATCAAGGACTTAAAGCCATGTCCTTAAGGCGAGGCGTCGATTGAACAGTTGTCTCTGTCTTTTTCTTTACGTGTAAAGAGTAAAGAAAATAACTACACTTTTTTCAATGTTTTTTTGTTGAAAAGTTTGGAAAAAGTGAACTAAATTAAATTTAAATGAACATAAATTATGATGTAAATTTCAAATTTAATAGAAATAATTTTTCCTAAAAATGTTTACAGGCTTTGCTTCAATTTATGCTGTTTGGAGTTTTTTATGATCGAGTCAAGTTAATCTAATCGTGTAATGAACTTACAAGGGCCCTAGGTAATATCCTTGAATGTAACATATCTTTTTATCAGGCCGAAAAATTAAGTGGGAATAATTTTCTTATTTTTTTTGTTAAGAGCTTGTCACTGCTAAATTTGCCAATATACCGCCTTAAGAAAAACTACATGCCGGATTGAATCCAAACTTTGTAAATATATTGAGTAGACACATATCAATGTTTGAAATTAGTTTTCATCGTAGTAAATTTTAACGTAACTAAACGAAGGCTTAAATTAGTTTTGTACTGAAAGTTTGAAACGCTCTTATTTTTTTCTGTTTTATATTAATACATCGAAAACTAATTACAAACATCGACATGTGTCTCCTCAATATATTTGCAAAGTTTGAATTAAATCTTGTTTGTAGTTTTTGTATTAAAGCGGGACTACGTTTGTATGGAAACTCGAGCCTCCTGGCGGCCCTTAAGTTCTTAAACAAAACTCAGCTAATCCAACATGACATTTAAACCGCTTTGTATTAACCGAAAAATGCTAAAGCAATCCAAATTAATTATTATGAAAGGGTCGCCACACGTATCCGGGAAATGAAACATTGCCAATAATACATTAAAGGTTATTTTTTCGTACACTTGGTGACTAATTAGCCCTTTAATTATGCTTTCAACTGTACCATCGAACCGCGGATAGTTAAAATTGTGTAGAGCTACTAAAGGTTCAGAAGTGGCTAAATAAAAAAATACACTAACAACTTATTTATAAGCGACTTTCAAAAAGGAGGAGGTTCTCAATTCGTCTGTATGTTTTTTTTATGTACCTCATAACTTTTGACTGGGTGAACCGATTTTTATGATTTTTTTTTATTTGAAGCCAGTGATTTCCGTGTGGTCCCATATAAATTTTATCAAAATCGATGTAGTAGTTTATTAGAAAATTAACAAAAACCAAAAATAATAATGAAAAAATGTACTAAGTTGTTGCGATTGAAGTCAGTTTTTAACGTGTTTAGCGTTTTCAATTATTTTATTAAAAATTTGAGTACGTTTGACTACATCTCACCTGATGATAAGTGACGATGTAGTCGAGGATGGTACACGCGAACTCAAATAATGCCTATTCACTCTCGCCTAGTAGATCCCCAAATTGTAATTGTACTTTAAAATGAATTAGTCACTCGATTTCAAAACAAAAAGTAAATAGACCTTTGATTGAATAGCCATGTACAACTAGATCCCTGGTTGGTTCCATACAAAACGAACTTTCATAAATGTCCGTACAGTTGTTCAATACACAAGGACAACAGACAAGGATAGAAATATTTAAATAGCTATGTCAAACAGAGAGGGAGAACAGCGAAAGTACACCTCCGTGAAAGAAAAGTGTTCGGACACTTTTGACCGCGTGACCGTGTATCTCGTTCCGTCAAATAACTTTATTTGCGTAATTTTGAATATATAATAAGGAGTTGGATCAAACAGAAAAGTTTCAGCAAAATATTAAGAATATTACAAGAGTTATCAAATTTTGAATTGAAAATTTAATAAAAACACGACTGCGTAAAACATACCCCTCTTTTTTTAGGGAGTCGGATAAAATGTATCGTATTCAATCGCAGGAACAAGCCGAATCTAACGATACCGCCTCCGTAGCTCAGAGGCAAAGTTCACTGGCTTTACACAGGAGATCGCGGGTTCGATTCCCGGCGGGGTCAATTGTAAGACTCGGTTTGGTTGGTGGTAGGGCATTTTCTAAGCCCGCCTGGCTAGCTACCACCATCTTATCTAAGTCTTGCCGCCAAATCCATTGGTGTGTTCCGGCATGAAGATAAGATAGCCAATTCCCCATTGCGTTGGGGAATCTTGGTAAGCCCGCTTCCACCTTCGGCAACATCGTCACTTACCACCAGGTGAGATGTTGTCAAGGGTTTAACAATTGTGAATAAAAAAAAATACCTCGCACTTTAAAATTCATCAAATCCATAAAATTGAAATACAGTTTAGATTCCATATTACTAGTCTTTATCATATTACATTTGATTAATTTTATTCCTCAATCGTATATATTACAAACTGTTTATTGGTGTACTCTCTTATTAAATCATAAAGTTGCAAGATTTTTTTTTTGCAGTTAGGAGTGTGGTTTGAAACAATTTTGATGTTCTCTTTGCAGTGAGGAGTGTGGTTTGAAACAATTTTGATGTTCTCTTTGCAGTTAGGAGTGCGGTTTGAAACAATTTTGATTTTCTCTTTGCAGTGAGGAGTGTGGTTTGAAACAATTTTGATGTTCTCTTTGCAGTTAGGAGTGCGGTTTGAAACAATTTTGATTTTCTCTTTGCAGTTAGGAGTGTGGTTTGAAACAATTTTGATTTTCTCTTTGCAGTTAGGAGTGCGGTTTGAAACAATTTTGATGTTCTCTTTGCAGTTAGGAGTGTGGTTTGATACAATTTTGATGTTCTCTTTGCAGTTAGGAGTGCGGTTTGCTACAATTTTGATTTTCTCTTTGCAGTTAGGAGTGTGGTTTGATATAATTTTGATTTTCTCTTTGCAGTTAGGAGTGTGGTTAAATACAATTTTGATTTTCTCTTTGCAGTTAGGAGTGTGGTTTGATACAATTTTGATGTTCTCTTTGCAGTTAGGAGTGTTGTTTGATACAATTTTGATGTTCTCTTTGCAGTTAGGAGTGCAGTTTGATACAATTTTGATTTTCTCTTTGCAGTTAGGAGTGTGGTTTGATATAATTTTGATTTTCTCTTTGCAGTTAGGAGTGTGGTTAAATACAATTTTGATTTTCTCTTTGCAGTTAGGAGTGTGGTTTGATACAATTTTGATTTTCTCTTTGCAGTTAGGAGTGTGGTTTGATACAATTTTGATTTTATCTTTGCAGTTAGGGGTGTGATTTGATACAATTTTGATGTTCTCTTTGCAGTTAGGAGTGTGGTTTGATACAATTTTGATTTTCTCTTTGCAGTTAGGAGTGTGGTTTGATACAATTTTGATTTTCTCTTTGCAGTTAGGAGTGTGGTTTGATACAATTTTGATTTTATCTTTGCAGTTAGGGGTGTGATTTGATACAATTTTGATGTTCTCTTTGCATTTAGGAGTGTGGTTTGATACAATTTTGATTTTCTCTTTGCAGTTAGGAGTGCGGTTTGATACAATTTTGATTTTTTCTTTGCAGTTAGGAGTGTGGTTTGATACAATTTTGATTTTCTCTTTGCAGTTAGGAGTGTTGCTTGATACAATTTTGATGTACTCTTTGCAGTTAGGAGTGTGGTTTGATACAATTTTGATTTTCTCTTTCTCTCTCTTATCGTGTGGCACAATTAACCTTGCTATCCAAGGGATAGACCGCAGTTACCGGTGTTGCACTTAACATCACCCGCGATCACGTGTAAGGCATTTAGATTTACACCTGCTGACGTGTGCAACGCGACCTTCATCCGCTCCCGACCCACGGCACAACTACGAGGCCAAACTGGTTGAGCTGATGGAATCTGAAATCAGATGTGCAGGTTTCCTTACGATGATTACCTTCACCATTAAATCACTCGGTAAGTAAATGTACGTAACTTTCGAAAAACACTTTGGTACATTGGCTAATCGGATTCGAACCCGAGACTTCTAGTTAGGATGACCGAGTCTTTACCGTTGAGCCACGCTTTTAATAATTTTAATTAGTCTTGTAAGTTATTTAGACGCCCGCCAGGTAATTTCTGTTATGTAAATTTTTCTTTGACCGCCACGAGACAGGCCTAGTCTAGGTGTGGGGTGGCCGCTATTCTGTTTATTATGCTATGTTTTTCTAAAATATTTCTATGTCATAAAAAATTAGTAATTCTACCTTTTATAGGATTCCGTACCCAAAGGGTAAAAACGGGACCCCACTACTAACACTTCGCTGTCCGTCCGCCTGTCCGTCTGTCACCAGGCTGTATTTCATGAACCATGATAGCTAGACAAATTAAATTTTCGCAGATGATGTATTTCTGTTGCCGCCATAAGAACAAATATTAAAAATTAAAAAGGTAAGTCGCCATACAAAAAACTCGTTTTTTTTAATCGTGAAAAAACTAGCGCCATCTATTAGGATGGTACGGAACCCTATGTGTACGGTTCTGACTCGCTCTTGGCCGGTTTTTATAATTTTTGGTTACCTGTTAATGAAATTTTCATTTTCTCTTTCAAGGTCCACTGATGCTGAACAAAGCCCTTCAAGGAGTTTCTCTGCGCAATCAAATCAGAAATGAGGAGGTCCGTAGGAGAACCATGGTAACCGACGATGCTCACAGAATCGCCAAACTTAAGTGGCAGTGGGTGGAGCACATAATATAGCTCGTACAACCGATAGCCGTTAGGGCAATACCATAAAGTTCTCGAATGGCGACTGCGTACCGAAAGATGTAGCAGGCCTCCCAATGTCGATGAACCGACGAACTGGTGAAGGTCGCGGGAAGCCACTGGATATGGGCAACATAGGACCGGTTGTCGTGGAAATCCTTGGCAGAGGCCTTTCATCATAATCATCATAATTATCAGCTCATTTACGTTCCCACCGAGGGGCTCGAGCGTACCCTGAATCAGGGCGATCAGGCCTTAGTCGACCACGCGGGCCACCACCAGTGCGGGTTGGTCGACTTCACACACAACCTTCGCGTTTCTTCGCAGGCGTGTGCAGGTTTCCTCACGATTTTTTTCCTTCACCGTTAAAGCAATCGGTAAATACAATATGTACCTACGTAAGTTGTGAAAAACTAATTATTGGTACATTGGCAGTCCAGATTTGAACCCGGTACCTCTGGTTTGAAGGACCGAGTCGTTACCGGTTGAACCACCGACGCTATCATAATAATATGATTAAATTATTTTATGTACATATCAGTATTTTTCCTTACGATCTTTTTTAATCAATCCCCTTATCATTTTAATTCAAAGGATCTACGTAGGAGCCTAAACTACTTAACCCACCATAACTTTTACTCTACATCTTCCAACCTCTTCACGAAGAACAATTAGCGATTGAATTATATTACCGCGTCGCGTGCTTGATGAACAGTTAGCTGCGCGCGCGCAAGCGACGTCCGATCACCTGCTGCAACTTCGACTTGACGCATGCGGGTCGCGGCTGGTTCACTGTGGATGCGACTTTACCTACTCTACTCTCATACTACAGAAGAAAAGGAGTATTAAAATGTCGCAGCCAAATAGGCTATTTGACTACAAAAAAAAATTCAAAATTCAAAACAATTTATTTCGAATAGGTGTTTACACACACTTTTAAATAATCAAAACAAAAAAAATAATATTATTTTACAAATAATGTCATGATTCAGATTACAGTCTCAGGTAATGGTATTTGTTATAGAATCAACATATTATATATTTTTGTCATATTATTTTAGAATATCCTCTAGAGCACAAACATTTTTTGACATGAGTCTTGAATTTATTCTCTGACAAACTAGTACTACTAGAAAATAGTCTTGTATTATTTGTTATTGCATGAAATGCAAACCATTTTAATATTTCCTGGAGATCTGTCGTATATACGGAGTAAATCAATGTTAAAGTTTAAATTAAAAAGTTACGCGCCAAAACGCAGTTTTCGCTATGGCGCCTGGTTGCCCTGACAGATGACGTCACACACAAGTAAACAACAAACTGCTGTAATAGTGAAAGCACGCACTGAAACTAATGTTTACTTCTGTGTGACGTCATCAGAGTTGCAACCAACCACAGAGCGTTTTCAAACACGTGATCAAACCACAAAAAAAATAATTCATTTATGTTTTTTACACAGAAAATGACCTCATTTTTTTTTCAGAACATTAATAAAATTTGCTTTTTTTACATTACATTTTATTAGGATGACAACAAATCGTTACATACTTCAAACATAGTCAAAATGCCTATTGTAGCCGCTTTGTAAAGTAATAATTTTGGTAATTTTGTACCTTGCTATCAGATTCTTGCGCTATCGTTGTTTTACATAATACATTTGAATATATCTCACCTGCCAAGGGTTGTCTGGAAGAGATCTCTTTTAGCGATAAGACCACCTTTGTACACTTAAGTCTGATAAAACCGTTTTGTGATAATTCCTTGTGTGCAATAAAGAATTTATACATACATACATACAACTCCGAATAAAACCGAGTCGGACTGAGTCCCACCTGGCGGTAAGGTTAGGTTTGTAAGGAAGTCTGGTGCCACTGTTAAAAGTAGCCCAGCGAAAAAGCGTTTAATTGTTTATTATAACCTAGTGTTTCCCAAATCTGAAAATTAGGGGATCTGTAAAGGGAAAGTGAACAGGCCTTATTTGAGTTTACGTGTACCAATCTTGACTGCATAGTTCTTCTTTTACAGCAATGAACATTATTAACATCGGGAGCCGGGTCGTTCCTTTCCCTCTAATATGGTTGATGGGAGCGATGGCTGACTCTCGCGTTATACTCGTAACCGGGTGCTGTCCGCGTGAACTGGCCTACTCCTGTCAAAGGTATCAATGACATTAAATGGTTTTTATGTATAACTTTTGGTGTCATATTGTTTTCATGTTCTAATGACATGATCTGGTTTATTTCACGGATTGCATTTTTACATAATTTAACTAATGATTGTGTATTTCTTCATTTTTCACAAATGAAATTATGTTATTATTATTTTATGACTATCAGAAAGAGTGTAATTTGCACCTATTTTAAATAAATACATTGAATATTAAATATCTGACCTTTTTTTTATCTAAAATGAAACTTTTTGCATTGAAGTCTTATCCACACTACAGTCCACGTTTCCATTAAGTACCTATAGGATATCCTGATGGCTGAGCCGAAATGAAATAAATTGGTTTGCCCATACCGATTTCATTCCGTCAACCCGATGATTTCCTTCATTTAATTAGGTACTCGAGATTCTTACAGTACAGACACACCCTGGACACTTCTTACAACGGAATGGCGAAACAAACAAAATGGCGGCGAAATCCTATACGTTCGACAACCAAACTGTAACCAATCTGGGTGACGAGGGGGTGAGGTCGCAATCTAGAGAGCGGCAGGGAGTGTCCATACTGTCTGTTAGTATTAATATATTTGGTACTTTGGTACAGGTCTACCTATTTAATTTGCCTGCTTTGCCATGGATAAAGATGACAATCATCACATCAGCGAAAAGAAGTCTACTGCTGGACATAGGCCAAGTTAGGGGGTTCTGCCGTAATCGCCACGCTTGGCAGATGAGTTAGCGTTAGGCCGAGGTATTGATTGGAACAGTTGTCTCTGTCTTTTTCTTTACGTGTAAAGATACTTTTTCAATGGTTTTTCGTTTCAATCAAAAACTACTACTATGAAATTATAAAAAATAATAACATTACTCACTTTGTATTATCATAACAAATATTTATTTATTTAACAGTTTATTGTACACAGGATACATAAAATACAGATTTTAAATATTAAGGTAATACAAAGGGTACAGCTTATTATATTGTATTACTTTTAAAAATTTATACTTCAAAATATTAGTCGTAACTAGAGTTGAAAGTAACGGTGTAGACCTATCTTTGGGATTTTTCTATCGTGCCAAAACTGCTCAATCGTGTTTCTAATAGCTTTTGACTTAAAGGAACATCATCAACAATAAGGGTATTTTTTTTCCACCTTGGGTCTCTATCGTGTAGGAGTAATTGACGTCAAAAATAACGAAAATCTGTAATATTACCGCCTAAATCGAGGTATCAAATGTAGTGTTACAGTACACGGTAAAACCCTTGCCCACCCTCTAATTTTTGTTATCTCAATCGCCTCTTACGAGACCCTCGGGAAGAAAATATGGAGTGGTACTATTTTAGGGGGGCATCACACACCTAAATACTGTAATTATAGCTTTAATAAGGATGTTCAATAAAAATGTGGACGGAGCACATAGCTCGTAGAACAGATGGCCATTGGAGTAGTAAAGTTCTCGAGTAGCGACTGCGTACCGTACCGGAGAACGTAGCGTTGGTAGGCCTCCCACTCGGTGGACAGATACCTGGTGAATGTCGCGGGAAGCCGCTGGATGCGGGCTGCGTATGACCGGTCGTCGTGGAATCCTTGGGGGAGGCCGTCCTTCGGCTGATATGATGAATGATGTACCTGAAATGAGGACTCTATGGAACATCCGGTGACACAAGGTCATCTAGAGCACTACATCACTACATGGCACTACGTCACGTGGCACTACGTGGCACTACGTCACGTGCCACTACGTGCACTATGTCACGTGGACACTAAACCCAGCACTGGAAGGAACCAAGGAAACCAGGTAAGTACGGGTGGGACTCGTGCGATGAGGGTTTCTCTCCAGCACACCCACTCTCCACAAACTATAACTATGATACCTTTTCATAATAAATAAAATATACATCAATTCGAGCAACAGGAAAATGCTTTCACTTACACTTGATCAGTTTTTATTGACTGTTGTTTTATTTCAGGATGAGTGCTATTATGACACCAAGTTTCACGCTTTAATGTATAACAGTTTGTAGATAGAAAAACAAAACTTAAATAAACACGTTCCCTTAATTTTGTAATTTTCAAATTTTTATTATTCGTTGGTAAATCCTCCACAATAACACAAAATTGTGTGAAAATTTCTGCCTGCTAGCTTTTAGCATTTTTAAGGTCGGACAAATAGACAGACGGAAAGACGGACATCGTAAGCTTCGTAATAGGGTCCGGTCAACTGATACGGAACCCTAAAAAGGATATCAACGAGACCAACAGAAAATGTTTTTTTTTTTAATTCACTTTGGATTTTTAATGCGAGTACTATAACCACGCTCGTATGTATGTAGTCCTTCATCAGGGAGGACTTTGGCAGAAGTGTATGGTTCCCAATTTACCTAACCCAGTTTTCAGAGTAACGTTTTGATACTCTTTGAGCTTGTTTTGTTTCTTGTATTACCGAGGGTCGGGGCCTGGTGACCTATACTACAAGATTTACATCTTACTTTAGGCACCAGTCTCCCACCAACATATCTTTGTACATTATATATATTTTTCTTACTGTACCTGATGAATATGTTTGTGGGAAGAAATAAATTGTGATTATTATTATATAAAACTAGCTGTTTCGCCTGCGTGAACAACGTGTCTATGACTTTTCGAAGGTGCGCAGTGCACGAGCCGTAAGCGGTTTCCGAGCGTAAAAAAAGTAGCCTATGTGTTAAACCAGGTCCTAATCTGTCTACCTACCAAATTTCAGCCAGATCCGTTCAGTAGTTTTTGCGTTATCAAGAAACAAACATACACACTCACAAACTTTCGCCTTTATAATATTAGTGTGATTATTTTTTAGGGACCTACCTTAAGGTTCTAAGAGCTTAATTAAAAATTCCGTTACATATTCTACACTGTGGTCTCTAATGTAACGCAATGTATCGTGTGAGTAATCGATACGCAATCGAATTAACATAACCACACACTATAGAGAATACACCTGCCTACATTGAACAGTTCAAAGAATATACCGCCTGCACTTTTACAGAACTGACATTCGGAATTTGGGTAAGGAAATACCTAAAAAGTTTGGGCCTTTTTTTGGACCTGTGTCGGTTTTTTATTTTTATTTCATCTTGATTCGTAGTTAATACGAGAAATATCCCTAACCAAATAAACATAGCCCCAATGATAGTAATATAATATGAACTTTAAATTATTTAATTGAGATAATATAACGGGTTTTAGTAACGAAACGGTAGAAAATATGAATTTACGTTACTACTAGCTTTTTCCCGCGGCTTCGAACGCGTGGACATCGTTCTTATGACTGTCTTCGAAGGTGAGTGGTGCACGAGCCGCAAGAAGGTAAAAGAGATTAACCTAAAACAAAGTATTTATCAGTTCCCTCAGGAACTGCATCGAACTATGCTATTTTCACGGGATAAAAAGTTCTAGTTTAGAATGTATATGTACGTATCTCCAACGCTATTACGGTTAGGCGAAACATTATGAGAAAACCTGCACACGCCTGCGGAGAAACTCGCAGGTTGTGTGTGAAGTCGACCAACCCGCACTGGGTCCGCGTGGTCGACTAAGGCCCGATCGCCCTAATTCAGGGTAGGCTCGAGCCCTAGGTGGTGACGTATATCAGCTGATATGATGATGATGTTTTAAATACTTTTTTTGAATATATTATGCGTGACTGAATTGCGAAATAAACAGTACTTTCGACTTGTATTGACCAGTGTTGCCAGACGACTTTTTTAAAAGTCTTCAATGGTCTAAAAAGGCACCAGAATAATATAATATTTGCAAATTTATAGTTAAATGTATTGTTTTACTGTCTTACTGATCTTAAAACGTTGCTAAAATGTATGAAGCGTAGAAATTTTTGTCGCTAGTGAGCATCGAAAAATCACCAAATCTATTGAGAAACTAAAGTAGCAACCCTGGTATGAACCCCAATAGAGAATCTGTGACTTCTACATAACTCCAACACAGTTTACTCTACAGAATAAAAAGCTTATCAGGAATCGATGGCCATTAAAACACGTCGCATTATAAATCTAAACGGCCGTTGCGATCAGTCAAATTGACTTCGATCACCTTCGCACCAGATATTTACATGTTTTCTTTAGATAACGAGAGGATTGGGTTATTTTTGACCGGGTTTTTTGGTGGTTTCGCAACTGAATCCAAAATAAATAACAAAAACGCTAAACACGTTAAAAAACCGACTTCCATCGCAACAACTATGTACATTTTTGCATTATTATTTTTGATTTTTGTTCATTTTCTAATAAAGAACTACACCGATTTTGACAAAAATTATATGGGACCACACGGGAAGCACTAGCTTTTAAATAAAAAATCGGTTAACCCAGTCAAAAGGTATGAGGTAACAAACATAAAAAAAAACACACAGACGAATTGAGAACCTCCTCTTTTTTGGAAGTCGCTTGAAAACAGGGATCAGCGACGCTAATTAAGCTAATCAATACTAATTGTCGATACCTATTTACTTTTAATAGTGGAAGGACCTTTTAAGGTAAGCTCGTATAACACATGGCCGATGGGGTAGTAGAGTTCTCGAGTGGTTTCAGTCAGACTCGGTTTGGTTAGTGGAAGGGCATTTTCTAAGCCCACCTGGCTAGCTACCACCATCTTATCTAAGTTTTGCCGCCAAACATCAATATTAATGAAGATAAGATAAGGAACTGGTCCCCGTTGCGTTTGAGATTCTTGGTAAGCTTGGCTTTCATGTTCCACTTCTATGTCTCTTACCATCAGGTGACACAATGCCAAGGGCTTACCAAAATTGCGGTGGTGTCCACTTTTTATCCGGTAGATTATCCAGCCTCTTGCTACATTTTACAATGAAATAAAATAAATTAATCATCTATTCATCATCGTTTTAGAAGGAAATGGGTCCACTGTTTAACATAAACCTTCTCCATATAACCGCCTTCGTGGCATAGTAGTTAGTCTGCTCACTTTATACTAGGAGGCCACGTGTTCCAATACCGGAGAAATCTAATACTCAGTTTGGTAAATCAGATGGTAAGAGAAATTTTCAGCCAGTAACGCATTCCCTTTAAGCTCTAAGATATGTTAAATATAATAGAAATTTAAGTAGCTTGTATTTACAATTTGTATGCCCAGAAGTTACATAACACCATACAAGTGTTGGCTAGAATAAACATTTAAAAAAATGCATTTTTTTTATTCTGAATTTGTAAGCCCTTGGCATCATCTCACCTGATGGTGACGATGATGCCGAAGATGGAAGTGGGCTTACCAAGATTCCCCAACGCAATGGAGATCTGGCTATCTTATCTTCAAGCCGGAATACATAAATGTTGTTAACACTGATGTTTGGCGGCAAGACTTAGATAAGATGGTGGTAGCTAGCCAGGCGGGCTTAGAAAATGCCCTACCACCAACCAAGCCGAGTCTTACAAGTTGACCCCGCCGGGAATGGAACCCGCGACCTCCTGGTGTGAAGAGAATGGACTAAACATTACGCCACGGAGGTGGTTTAATTTGTAATATTGATTCCAACAATCCAAATAATATTTTGAATTGATATAGCCGTGTTCTGTTCACAAAGATCCTTGTGACAAACACTATGAACGAACTAGGATGACCAACACATTTTTGAGCTCTTATTGCAACCGGAGACAAGTCTAAATTTATCTATTGAATATTTCCTCCTAACAATTGGCTTGGTAATACCATCTTGTGCTCAATTTTTAGAGGTCAGATATACTAAAGCAACGAGTAAAGTCTACACTATTGTCTACGAAACCAATAACTAACATACAGTATGGACACTCCCTGCCGCTCTCTAGAATCCAACCTCACCCCCTCGTCACCCAGATTGATACAGATTGGTTATAGTATAGTTCTCTAACGTATAGGATATCGTCGTGATTTTGTTTGCTGCGTCATTTGTTTTTAGAATCATTTTTTTTTAATTCATATTTGGTAAGCCCTTGGCATCATCTCACCTGATGGTAAGTGACGATGATGCCGAAGATGGAAGCGGGCTTACCAAGATTCCCCAACGCAATGGAGATCTGGCTATCTTATCTTCAAGCCGGAACACATCAATGTTGTTAACACTGATGTTTGGCGGCAAGACTTAGATAAGATGGTGATAGCTAGCCAGGCGGGCTTAGAAAATGCCCTTCCACCAACCAAACCGAGTCTTACAAGTAGACCCCGCTGGAATCGAGCCCGCGACCTCCTTTGTATGCAGTATCCGGCGTGTGACGAAACCGTGATATGAAGTTCACAGCTACTGTATTGGAAATGAATGCTGGCTCTTCAAAGCCACCTTCCAAAGCGTCAGTGGCCCAACGGTAACGACTCGGTCCTCTAAACAAGAGGTCCCGGGTTCAAACCCGGGCGACCAATCTACCGATAAGTTATTCGAAACTTACGTAGATGTACTGACCGATTGCTTTAACGGTGAAGGAAAACATCGTGAGGAAACCTGCAAATCTAGATATGTATGAAGGTCGTGTAAATCTAAATGCCCCACACGTGACCGCGGGTGATGCGAAGTGCAACACCAGGCAACCGCCCCGTCCATCTTTTTGATAGCACGGTTAATAGGGGATCGGACTGCATCAAAAATCAATTCTGAAATATGATTTCCTAAATTGCTCTCCTCTTGATGTTTAAAAAAACCTAACTTGTTTTGTTTTTCCATCACGTCTTAAATTTTTAATTGATCAATTTCACATAATAAGTTCGTCAATGACGCTAAAAATCTATGAGTATGTCAAATGAGTATTTCAAACATTTTTAGAACAAAATTTCGTTTTTGACAGATCATAAAAAGTAACTCAAATGACTAGCAGTCCGTTCCCCTATTGTGCCACACGATATGCGAGAAGAAAACCACCAACGAAAAGCGGACGCAAGTGGCTTAAATGAGTATGTTAGGAAGATGTGGGGGGGTGACGAGAATGGAGAAGAACACGAACGAATACAAATACGAGTAAGTCTTAACGGTATTAGAAAAAAAATGAAATGCTATCGACTGGCAAGGTACGGTCACGTATGCAGAAGATAGAAGGACGGAAGAGAGTGACATTTATTTATTGATATAACATTGTCAACTTTGTTAGTAAGTTGCACATAAACTAATGTTAGTAAAAACAAAAAGAAAAAAACAGCCAAGTGTGAGTCACAACCGCACACAAAGGGTTCCGTACCATCATACTAGATGGCGCCAGTTTCTTCACGTTCAAAAAAATCACGTTTTTGTATAGAAAACCAATTATTTTTTTTACATTTTAAATATTTAGTATCTTTTGATATAGCGACATGTGTAAAAATTTCAACTGTCTACCTATTACTATTCAAATTAAACAGTTACCTAAATTATTAAACGGTTCTTAAAAAAAATCTGATTTGTAGTTTATTGTATTAAGAAGCCTGCTTCAGTCTCCCTTTAAAAACGGCAATTTCGGGCTAAAGCTAGTTGCTGATAAATAGGGGATCGGACTGCTAGTCATTTGAGTTACTTTTTATGATCTGTCAAAAACTTTTGCTTGAATTTTCGACACCTCAAAAAGACCATAGCTCTCCCGATTACAACAAAGCCACCCGCTGAATGCAAATATGCGACCCCATAACTCACAACAATCGGTTTCTCTCGTAACATCGAATGTCGTGACATCGAAAACTTTTCTTCGACAGGCCAAGAAACGAGGTGATATTTTCCTAGTGTATTCATATGTTTTTTTTTTTTAGTGCCAACGGAACCCTTTTACTAAATCTCCGCTGTCCGTCCGTCCTTCCTCCGCCCGTCTGTCATTCTGTCTACATAGTTTGAGCTCTCGTCGCTGGTGTTAAGATTCACTTTTCTCTGTGGTGGGTTACTGCAGATGTCGCCATACCGTAATAGGTTGACAGTTGAAATTTTCATAGTAAGTGCATTACTTTTGCCACTATAACAGCAAATAATAAAAATTTTAAGATAAAAGGAGGTGAAACGGCACTTACCATCAGATTAGGTGCAGCCAAACGCACTCAAATTTTTCATAAATAAAAAAAAAAAACAAGTAACGTTACAATGGTACGAGACGCCTTCGCGGCGTGATGGTTAGTCCATTCGCTTCACACTAGAAGGTCGTGGGTTCGATTCGCGGTGGGGTCAACTTGTAAGACTCGGTTTGGTTGGTGGTAGGGCATTTTCTAAGCCCGCCTGGCTAGCTACTACCATCTTATCTAAGTCTTGCCGCCAAAACATTAGTGTTAACAACATTGATGTGTTCCAGCTTGAAGATAAGATAGCCAGTAGGTACTCTTGGGGAATCTTGGTAAGCCCGCTTCCATCTTCGGCATCATCGTCACTTACCATCAGGTGAGATGATGCCAAGGGCTTATCAATTGTGAATAAAAAAAGACGCACTTGGACAGTTTTTTTAGAATTTAAAAATAATTGAATAAAACTCATCTGTATTATTTTGGTCTTTGTCTATGGCCGAGCCTGTAGCCTGAACAACTTGATGGATTTTGGAGTGCATCTCCCAAGTCTCATAGATTACATTTAGTTAAGTAATTTGGTTTTCATTTTTGCAAAACTCGAGGCCATACAATTTTTTTTAAACAAATTTTCACATAAAAACCGGCCAAGGGCGAGTCGGACTCGCGCACCGAGAGCGTCGTACCCACCACACCTTTCCACACTAGTGCAACAATGATACATGTTTTTTCCAAACTAAAAAAATCAACGAGAGTGCCAGATGTTTTTTTTTGTAAATCCTCCACAATAACACATATTCTGAAAAAAAAAAACAGTTAGCCTATTACAGTTCAAAAGTTACAGCCTTTTAAATGTAGGACGGATCAACGTACAGATAGTCAGTGTAAGTTTAGTATTAGGGTCCCGTTACTTAGCTTGTATGGAACCCTAAAATAAGACTGTCTTTCTTTAAATCGTGTAAAGGTAAATGAAAATTACAGTTTTTTTATTTAAAACTAGATTTCACTGCTTAACTTGAAACAAAGGGTGCTAGCAACCTTAAACAAACTTAACTTAAATAGGTCGCTAGCAACTTAAACCAACTTAACTTGTATAGGGCGCTAGCAACTGAAACTAAACTTAACTCAAGTTAAGTCCCTATTTAATATTTTACTCAAGTTAAGTCACCCTATTTAAATAGGGTGCTATCAACTTAAACCAAACTTAACTTGAATAGGGCTCTAGCAACTTAAACCAAACTTAACTCAAGTTATGTCCTTATTTAAAATTTTACACAAGTTAAGTCACCCTATTTAAATAGGGTGCTATTAACTTAAACCAAACTTAACTCGAATATGGCGCTAGCAACTCAAACGCCTTTTTGGAAAACCCGGACGTGGACTGTCCAGATTTAGTAATTTCGGTACAACGTACAAAACTCAACAAGCACAAGTTGCTTAATTTATCAGCTGTGAATAAATTTATATGCGCACGCGCAAGAGACGGGCAATCGGACAACATTTAGCTTTTTATCGACTGTTTGATTTAGTACGGGGCGACAAGACAATCCCTCAAGTCGATAGTATTGCGACACTATTCTGAATAACTGCACTGAATGCGGTATGGTGCTGTACCTGGTCCAGTAATGATATTTTTTGCGCTAAGGTGAAAACTTACACCACTTTTTGAAGGCTTTTTTCCCCTAAATGGATGGTCCAAATATTAAAAAAAATTGTACGTAGTAAATTTAATATACTCAAAAATCTGTAATACTTATATAAGTCACTGCTCAAAAACGAATCTAAGTTTAATTAGCGTTTTATCATGAAATAACGTGTATTAATATGTGTGTGATTGCAGTGACAAATAAACGTGTTATCTATCTATCTTTTATCACTGTTTTTATTGACTGGAAAATAATTTAAAAATCGAGAAAGACGTTAAAGTTTTTTTGTCTTTTTCGCAATTATTATCCTACCTATTTGATTTTTGTGATTCTTCCACAGAATTCTTAAAATTGCGTGTGTTTATAAAATTCAAGTTCGAAATTCTATTTTTTTTATAATTTACACGCGAAAGTTTTTTTTGTGATAATTTTCGCGCTTCTCGGCCGGAGCGCAGGCCATCTGATCTACAAGCTATGTACATATGATCGTAATCACTTGCAGTGTAATGGGCAGAAGGACTAAATAAAAATGCTTGATCTTGTAAATAAATAATATACTTATCGTAGTTCGTTAGCTTTCTATATTTTTTTTTCATTTACAATTGGTTAGATATATCCTATTGTTCAAGACAACGCAAAATGAGAAACTCAATTAGCGAGACATTTTACCACACTCGTTATTTTCTAAAATCAACATTAAAAAAATAAAATCAGCATGTTTTTTTTTAAATAATCCTGTTAGGCCGTTTTAGGGATAACGGGTGACCAACTGGACCCTATTACTAGCCTCCGCTGTCTGTTCGTCTGTCACCAGGCTGTATTTCATGAACCATTTTAGCTAGACAGTTAAAATTTTCACAGAATGTGTATTTATGTTGCCGCTATAACAAAAAATACTAAAAATTAGAAAAAGTGAAAAGATACATATAAAAAAAGTGTTATTTTATAGGTCTTTAGAAGTATTTTTGATTTATCTCTACCGTAAAAACGGTAAAACATACAAGTGTGAAACTTAGTGTTATTATAGTACTAATACTGAAGTAAAAAAATAATAATTGCCAAGTGTAAGTCGTACTGGCGCTAAGGAGTCCGAATTGAATGACAAAAAGGCATACTTTTGTCGCTCGCGTTGATGTCTTTTGTTTGTAATGTGAATGGGTATTATTTTCATTAATACTATGTAGTTGTGTGGAGACGTGTGGTGGTACGGAGCCCTCGGAGTGCAAGTCAGTCTCGCACTTTGCCGGGTTTTAAATCTTCACCATCAAAATTTTAATGTATAATACATAAAATCAGAATTCAGAATTTTTCGTGTTTCCTCCACCTAAAGGTTATCTGGAAGAGATCGCTTGTTAGCGATAAGACCGCCTATATGTAAAACTTCCTCAATCATTGTATCTTTTTTTTCCTCTTATGTTGTACAATAAACAAAACAAAACGACTTCAAACGCACTAGTCGCCACTACGATTTTTAAAGGTTCCTCTCGACTTCTCCGGGATGCCATCATCAGATCCTGGTTTTCTTATCATGGTACCACCCTTGGGATATCTCCTTTACAAAAAAAAGAATCATCAAAATCGGTTCATAAACGACGAAGTTATCCGCGAACAAACATAAAAATATATAATATATATATATAGGGTGACTTTTAATTAGTTCTTGATAGCAAAGGATATGAATGTACTCGTGATTACAAACAACTTTCGCAAAGAAACTATATGTCTTGTCAGAAAAAAAATATTTTGGTCCTCGATACACAATTAGATATCAAATCGGGAAAAATGTATGAAGGACCAAAATTTTTTTTTCATATTTGACATATAGTTTCTTTGGGTAAGTTGTTTGTAATCACGAGTACATTCATATGCTTTGCTATCAAGAACTAATTAAAAGTCACCCTATATATAAGGTCTAACAAAATTAGCTGAAACTATTTTAACTGGTGCTTCTACCCATGAAACTGAACAACTTTCCCCATGAAACCCATAGTCGAATCTCAAAAAAAAGTTTGAACTTCCCATACTAAGTTGGCTGATCAGCTGATCGAGTTAGTATGGGAGAGCCAAATTTTTTTTTGCGATTTGACTATGGGTTCCATGGGGAAAGTTGTTCAGCTTCATGGGTAGAAGCACCAGTTAAAATAGTTTCAGCTAATTTTGTTAGACCTTATATACGGTCGAATTGAGAAACCTCCTCCTTTTTTGAAGTCGTTTAAAAAAGTGTTTTCAATCAATCAATTCAATCAGAATTCAGAATAAGTCCCCCATCCTTAACCCTCGTGGGTGTAGCAAAATTGTAGGATTATTGTCTGTATATTAGAGTTCGTGTCTGTGCGTTTGTTTGTTTTGCACTGTCTCGCCTCTATGTTGCGGGTATTGGACATTAATCTTTGAGTCCTATTCTTGGGTTATGTTACTTGCAAGTTTAGTTTTAACCGCCTCCGTAGCTCAGAGGCAAAGTTCACTGGCTTTACACAGGAGGTCGCGGGTTCGATTCCCGGCGGGGTCAATTGTAAGACTCGGTTTGGTTGGTGGTAGGGCATTTTCTAAGCCCGCCTGGCTAGCTACCACCATCTTATCTAAGTCTTGCCGCCAAATATCAATGTTGATATCATTGGTGTATTCCGGCATGAAGATAAGATAGCCAGTTCCCCATTGCGTTGGGGAATCTTGGTAAGCCCGCTTCCATCTTCGGCAACATCGTCACTTACCACCAGGTGAGATGTTTTCAAGGGCTTACCAATTGTGAATAATAAAAAAAAAGTTACGTTACGGTTTTCAAACGGATTATGAGGAATTTTAAAAACTTGCCCTGGCGATTTGCATACTGTAAACTGTATGATTTTTTTGGCATCATCTCACCTGTTGGTAAGTGATGGAAGCGGGCTTACTAAGATTCCTCAACGCAATGGAGATCTGGCTATCTTACCTTCAAGCCGGAACACATCAATGCTGTTAACACTGATGTTTGGCGGCAAGACTTAGATAAGATGGTGGTAGCTACACACCCGAGCTTTGAAAATGCCCTACCAACCGATGACCTGCCCTATAAACCGAGTCTTACAATTTGACCCCACGAAACCGAAACCGGCCGCTGACAAATTATAAACGCAGCTTTATTTCTTTTATGTGGAATTAGTGTAGATGTCTTTAAATATATATATATATATATATATAACTCAAAGGTTACTGACTGACTGACTGACATAGTGATCTATCAACGCACAGCCCAAACCACTGGACGGATCGGGCTAAAATTTGGCACGCAGGTAGATGTTATGAGGTAGGCATCCGCTAAGAAAGGATTTCGGGAAATTCCCACGGGAACACCAATAAACGGGAACTGCGCGGGCGAAGCCGCGAGCACCCACTAGTATACCAATATATGTGTTATACAGTTCCACCAAGAACCTACAATCAAAAGTATCAACCATCTTAATTATTATTTTTTGGTAGATCCCGTTAATAATACATATATACTATAAAAAAATCAAACAGCTAGGTATTACGACTGCCTTTTAAAAGTCTTTCTGACCGACGGATGGACAGACGGACAGCGTAGGCAATGTATGTGGAGCCTAAAAAGCAATCTTCGGGTATCCTACAGAGTACATGTCAGCTATACTTTGACTGGGTAGGTTATCGTTTGGCTTTGTGTATGTGTACACATAACGTTTGGCTTTGTGTATGTGTACACATAACGTATGGCGTTGTGTATGTGTACGCATAACGTTAAGCTTTGTGTATGTGTACACATAACGTTTGGCTTAGTGTGTGTGTACACATAATATTTGGTTTTATGTATATGCAAACATAACGTTTGGCTTTGTGTATGTGTTCACATAACTTTTGGCTTTATGTATATGTACATATAACGTTTGGCTTTGTGTATGTGTACACATAACGATTGACTTTGTGTATGTGCACACATAACGTATGGCTTTGTGTATGTGTACACATAACGTTTGGCTTTGTGTATGTGTACGCATAACGTTTGCCTTTGTGTATGTGTACACATAACGATTGGCTTTGTGAATGTGTACACACAACAGATTGACAAAACTAACTATTTACGACATGTTACACAATATTTTAATGGCAGTGTGATCCATATTTGGTCACTAACTCGACGAATCACTGATCGACATTAATAACGAATAGATAAATACCATTTCACGTACCATATTTGACTCATAATGCCTCCCACAAACCATCCTATCGACCACAAAGGACCATAATTCTAAAGCTGCATACACACCATCAAAAGTATGATTAATCAGGTCCAAAGGATCGTTGTACATTGATTCAATTATTATTATTTAAATCGTTCGGTACAATACTTAAATGGATGTACCGGTATTTGTTACTGTGGACTTTACTTATTCTACGTCGATGTCGCGATAGGCTAGGTTACTATGGAAGTGATTGTAGGTTTTTATCATGCTTTTATTAGCTTCACCTGTATGTATGTTTGTAACTACGCCAGTAACATAGAAGTCTTTGTTTGTAACCGACTCCTTTGCACTCGATTTTGACCCACTTTAAACGGACAGATTCAAATCAAACTTTGTACTCAAGAATCAGTGACAATACAATAATTTCATAAGTTTATCTCATTTTCTCATTATCCTGATCAGGAAAGCCTTAAATGCAGATCAAACTAAAAATTTTGTGCCATATTTTTCGTATATCAAGCAACCCACTCTTTTATCACAATAGTAATACTAGTATTTTACGTTCATTTTTGTGTTCAGCTTATTTAATATAAGCTGAATTATTTTTCACTTTTTAGTTCGATGTGATTCAAAATTGTGTTTTTCAGTTGTTTTAAACTATATTTTTTATCTACATCAATAACCTGATGGTAAGTGAACTGGCTAATTATATTCATGCCGGAACACATAAATGCTGTTAACATTGATGTTTGGTGGCAAGGTTTAGATAGGATGGTGGTAGGTAGCCAGGCGGGCTTATAAAATGCCCTGCCACCAACCAGAGTCTTACAAAATTTAACACCGCCAGGAATAAAACCCGCGACCTCCTGGTTTAAAGCTAATGGACTAATCCTTTCGCCATAGAGGCGGCTTAAAGTAAGAAAATAAGGTGATCGGGCCCCAAAGTTAAGCTATCACCTGAAGAACACGAAAAAGTTCTCGAGTGTGCTCAGGAACTTCACGACCTCATTCCCCCAGTTCCATTCCACCTTCGGGCAACGAGGCGCAGGGGGAGGTTCCACCCCTTTGTTGTTGATATTCAGCCTATACGCACGAAGCGTTACGCTTCCTCATTTATTATGCGGACAGCGATGGAGTGGAACTCCTTGCCTACGTCTGTGTTTACCGACTCCTATAATTTGGGGATCTTCAAGGCGAGAGTGAAAAGGCATTATTTGAGTTTGCGTGTACCATCCTCGACTACATCGTCACTTACCATCAGGTGAGATATAGTCAAACGCACTCAAATTTTTAATGAAAAAAAAAAGGGTAGAGACTTTGGCAAACGTAGTGCGGAAGCACCCCAGCTAGGTAGTCAGTGACGATCTGCACAAAGTAGCTGGAAACACCTGGAATCATAAGGCCGAAGTGTGAGGCATGCCTTAGCTTAAGAATGTCCTGCAAAGTATTAATTAGCATACCTAGTATGATGATGATGATGATGATTCTAGTAAGGATAAACAACTGTTTGTCATAGTGCTTCACAGCGGCGGTGGCTAAATTATCTAAATGGGATTAAATATTGATACCCTAAGCTCTCTTACCCAAAAAATGTAATCAAACACCAAACGTATTAAATGTGCACCAAATTAGTAAATTAGCACCAAATCTTAGTGATCAAATTATTGCGCTATTTCTGCCTTAGTAAACCACACAACGAAAAAGGAGTTGACAAAAATAAGTTTAAAAAAAAACTGTAAGTGAGCGAACGAAGCGAGCGCTATTTCTCGTAGGTTCGGTCAGGTTTGATTGATTATACAGTCAAAGAGCCTCGCTAGGCTCGCCCAATGGGTAGCAGAATGCTGCGCAGAAGAAGAAACGCTACACGCTTAGCGCTGCAAATTAAAATGTGGTTAAAATTTTGGTGGTTAACAATGATAAGTTTGGAGTCATTTGCTTTAAAAGGATAGCAAGATGTAAAAATTTTGGCTATAATTTCACAATAAAATGGAGTTTTAATTTTCGTGCGCATTTACTATTTTTGGCAGTCAAAAGTGTTTTTTTAATGTTATTTTACTATACCTGGTTTTAAGTTAAACATAAACCTATCTTCATCTCACTTGTTAGTTAATTTATTCATCTATTCGTTTAATTATTCATTTATTTTATTCATTCATACATTCACTCATTCATTGTTTAATAGGTACGTTATCATTAAAATAAAGCTCTCTAGAACCCCCACTAGGGTTCCCTGTATTGAGGATGCTCTCTTCTCTTCTCTTCCCCAAGCTTACAAAATAAACATACACACAAAAATCATAAAATAATGAAAACAAAAAATGATATTAAACGAGTTCAAAACAAACTGATGAATGATCTTCATCTTGAGGTAACGGTGTTGAGAAGACTTTTTTTATTTCTTTTTCACAATTGGTAAGCCCTTGGCATCATCTCACCTGATGGTAAGTGACCATGATGCCGAAGATGGAATTTCGTAACGCAATGGAGAACTGGCTATCTTATCTTCAAGCCGGTACACATCAATTAGGTAGAACACCCGTTTTCTTTTATTTAATTCACACTAGCGACCCGCACCGGCTTCGCACGGGTATTAGAGTACTCTTTACGGCGAGGTATTGATTAGAACAGTTGTTTCTGTCTTTTTCATTACGTGTAAAGAGTACAGAAAATAACCACACTTTTTCAATGGTTTTGCGTTTCAATCAAAAACTAAAATGAAAGTAAAAAAGAAATAATAGTAATATTACTCACTTAGTATTATTTTAACAAATATTGATGTATATATTTTTTTTAATTATATTTCAAAATATTATTCATAACTAGAGTTGAAAGTTACGATGTAGACCTATCTTTGGGATTTTTTTCTATCGAGCCAAAACTGCTCAATCGTGTTTCTAATAGCTTTAGACTTTAAGGAACATCATTACAATAAGGGTTTTTTTTTCAACCTTGGTTTTCTATCGTTTAGGAGTAATTAACGTCAAAAATAACGAAAATATGTAATACTACCGCCTTAAGCCTGGATGCTTTCGTGATCATTTTTTTAGAAAATAGAATGGGTATAGCAAGCTATCCTTATAAGATAGTTAGCTACCATTGACAGGAGACAAGGATAGAAATATTCAAATAGCTATGTTTGACAGAGAGGGAGAACCGCGTTAGTACACCTCTGTAAACAAAAAGTTGATTTCATGTTTGGAAACTTGGCCTCGTGGCCTGAAATCTCGTTCTTTTTGTGTGATATTATAAGAATTTGGCCCACTTTTTTACCCCATCTATTTTTCTTTATTTTAACAGTAAAGCCACATCCACACTAACCTACCCAAATGACCATCGAAGCGGGCGGGCCGATCTAGCCAGCGAGAGCAAGCGGCTACTGTGGGCGGTGCGTACGCGCCTTAACAATGAGCGCGCGACGTGTGCGCACCTTAAATCATTGCTTGCAGTAATGAATATTGTCGATGCGGTGGGTGGGGTGATTTTTTATTGGAGTGTTATTAATTTATTAACGATAGTTTGTAATCATGTATAAGACATGGCTCATTAAGAGATATGGCAAAGGTATGTTTGATTAACTTCGACAAAAAGTTGTATCATTAATTAAGCTAATGTAATGGGTATTAATTTCCATGTGATGTACATACGTAATTGTTGTAGATGTTTAAGGAAAGTTTAATAATTTATTGAATCTGCATCGTAATAGTGCACAAAGAATTAATTAAAAACCCAACTGCATAAAACACTATCCCTTTTTTTTGAGCAGACGGGTAAAAATGTAATTCAGGAAATCAATCCAAATTTAACGAAAACTCAAACTTCAAAATCCATCAAGCCGTTCAGACTACATACTCAGACACAGAAACAGACATACATACATTTTAAAGGGTGTAACAAAAAAAAGTTTAAAAAAACTTAAAACCGACTTCAAAATGAAATTAATTCAAAAGTATGAAATAATATTATTATATTTAAATACACAACAATAACCAACAATAACGAAATCAAAGGTGGGTACGAATTAAATTATAGGCTTAAATTTTTTTTTGAGGTCGGTGTCAGCAAATCATTGAATCTAAACCATTTAATACGTAAGTAACTGTGTGCTGGTACCGACCACATAAAAAAATTAAGTCCCTAATTTAATTCGTACCCGCCTTTGATTTCGTTATTGTTAGTTAATATTGTGTATTTAAGTATAATAATATTATTTCATACTTTTGAGTGGATTTCATTTTGAAGTCGGTTTTAAGTTTTTTTTTAAACTTTTTTTATTTTCTTTATTTTTAGTGGTAATGCTATGTATCTAGCAACATTAAATCCAATCACCTATACTCACCAATAGGAATTATCAAATCATAGTACATGTGTTTAATTAACAGATACAGAGTCCTGTGGCTTCCATCATCATCTCAGCAGCATGAAAGTAAAGGAGTTAAATCGTCCATCATCAGCTCATCTGAATAACCTGAAGGAATACAACTATCGGTCTATGCATATCTACGTATATATCTATGTATAACTTTAAAAATAATTTTCCTGCAACTCCTAACCGTTAAGGAGTAGTACCTTCCTACATCAGCTTATCAACATGAGAATATGACTAACAGACGCAAGTATTTTAATAGCTTTAGAAAACTTATAAATCACGTAATTAATAGTGCCTTTAAAATTGAAATTTTTCATTATTTTTGAAGGGTTGCCCTCGATTTCCCTGGGATCCCATCATCAGATCCTGACTTGGTGATAATGGGACCCCCTCGGGAGTATACTCTTTCGAATGAAAAAATAATTTTGAAAATCGGTCCACAATAGGCTTGTTTCCACTACGAATAAATCGGATGGCTTTGAGTTTCTAATGATTAACCATGATAATTAGTAAACAAAAAAACAACTTTTCTATTAAAATAATAAAAGATTAATAATATTTTTGGAAAATAAAATCGACGAAATGAGGCGTTTAATCACGTGACATTAAACGCCAATCAGAGAAGCGCATGGAAACGTGACGTCACGCCTCGCGAAACGAGCGCGAAACGCTATGTTGTATCTGTCATTTTCGTATAAAGTGAACAGGTTATTTCGATTTTTCAGCAATTATTGTTAAATTAATACAGTTCGTTTTTAGTTTCATCTTGAAAGACAGGTATAATTTGCCATGGAATCAGGATTTAACAAAGCAAACAGCAGTAATTTGCCCAAAATTGACACCGTTATGCTTGGCAAATTTTTTGCAATGAACACCGACTTTTGTTCATCGGAGTTCCGCAATGTTAAAACTTCTATGTAAGTATTATGTGAAGAACAAACAAAGTCTTATTTAATTAGCAGTTACCAGTCAGAGAGTCGCATTTACCTACTGTGGAATGTAAAAAATAGAATGATAAAATAGCTGTCTTTGGTACGTTGTGTTCAATACTTACATCAAAATGATCTTCACAGAAATAAATTGTGGAATCAGTTGATAAAGTAAGAGCATCTTGCCTCCTTGCCATTTTTAACCACTTTCTTCGTATTTGTTTATTGTTTGGAACGTATATGAATAATTTGTTTGGCGTTTTTATCGTTGTACTTTTACATTGGGGCACTATACAGTATTTATAATACGAGGAATTCATTATTTATTAGAAAACACAATTGACTGACATATACAAACACGGCTGTTTCGCGAGGTGTGACGTCATTCAAGACGCCATGACAGTCTTGGCCTTTTTCGCGGTAAATTTCAAGTTCATTTCTAAAAACTCAAAATACTAATGTAAAACACCTATTTTTCTTAATATAATATATTTTTGGGGTGAAATAGATGCTTAGCTATATAGTTTTAAAATAATTTCCAAATTTTGTCAACTAGCCTATTGACTGATTGATTAAAAAATATATATATAGTCGAACTTAGTACCTCCTCCTTTTTGAAGTCGGTAAAAATTGGTGTAGGTCCCAGAGATTTATATATAGCATATCTCTGGTAGGTCCCGTTAACTTCTTCCCGCTTCTACCCATATCATATTGAACAACAATGCTGAAATTACAAAAAAATAACTCTTCATACAAGTCGATCAGCTGATCGATTAATTTTGTGCATTTTTGTATGGGGATGGTCCTAATTTTTTTTGAGAATTGAATATAGGTTCTTTAAGAAAAGTTGTTCAGTATAATGAGTAGAACCCGCAGTTAACGGGTCCTACCTAAACCATTTTTTTTACATTCTGTATTCGCTGGGTGCAATATATCTATATATATATAGGTGGGGGTAATATAATCGATCGCAGCGCTCATAGTGGCCAAAAGTAAAAAAAAAAAGTTGGCTCTGTCATCCGTCATATCTCATAGTAAACTGTTCAGACTAGGTTACCTAATTTTAATAAAACCCGGTCCTTAAATAATATTCGTTTCGATCTGAAAACTATATTTAATTTATCACTAGGGATACAGGAACAATTATATATGTTTATTATTATTAAATGAAACTATTATAGTAGCTTAATCTTATTGTTTTACAGTAAAACTACAACTAAAAATGAGGTAAACAAACCCTGAAATGTTCAAAATAAAACACACTTTTTGAATGATTTTTACATACCTTATTTGATTTGAATGTCCAAAAATGATTTTACAACCATTTCTCCACCCAAATAAAGGTATCACAGTTATTTTGGAAATATATTAATAGATAATTTTGGATTATAAAAAAAAAAAATTGTCACAATGTCGTGATTAAATGTCAAAACGTCAGAGCCAACAAAGTTGCGGACGCTAGGTGGCGCTAAACTCGTGCACAGAGCCAATACACCCGAAAAACATGACTGTTATTTTTAAGCCGTCGGGTAAAAAATGGTTTAAAATATCAAGTTATTATTATCAAGCCCTACTCAATCGCATTTTGTCAACACATTATTCAGAGTCCAATACAAATATACCGCAATGAAAGTTACGTACCGTAATACAAAGTTGTGTAATTAGTTTAATTTCGCTCAAAGTGGTTAATTTTTCTTATGTAAACGATTCAGAAGACATTTTTTAAGCTGAGAATCTTGAGATAAGATTCCACGGAGTTCAGGAAGATGGAGTGAGTGCGAACTACCGTTTTAAGAAATTCCGTATTGGTGCAAATACCGTAACGGATTGGAATTGCTTAAATTTTTCTGGCATTAAGTTTGTAAATTCTTTTAAGTGGTTCTGTGAGCTATGTCGGTTTATTTGGTTCTCCTGCGGATCTCCTCATTTCTGATTCGATCGCGTAGGGAAATTCCGAGCATAGCTCGCTCCTTTTGCTCATCGGTGTACCGACAACCTGGTGAAGGTCGCGGCAAGCCGCTGGATGCGTATAGCGTACAAAGCTGTGACCCCCATTAACGATATGGGTATCCTATCCTACTAATATTATACACGTGAAAGTTTTTAAGAATGTATGGATCTATGGATGTATGTTTGTTACTCTTTCACGCAAAAACTGTTGAACGGATCTGGCTGAAATTTGGTAGCTAGACAGGTTAGGACCTGGATTAACACATAGGCTACTTTTTTTCACGCTCGCGCACTGCGCACCCTCGTAAAGTCATAGAAACGTTGTCCACGCGGGTGAAGCTAGTTGTAAAATAATAGTATAATTTGTAATATATTATAGTGTTAGGCTTCAAGCAGTGAAACTGTTTAACAATCTCCCTATTGACATGAAATCTATTATACATATACAAATTTTTAAACCAAAATTAAGGCGTTTCTTGTTAGAGGGATGTTTCTATAGTTTAGATGATTTTATGACAAATAAATTTTAAGCATTGACAGTTAATTATTGGAATATTTGGAATGAGATAAGATTAGATATGAAAATTATTGCTTACTTTATTACTTTTAATTATTATTATTTAAGTTATGTTTAATTTTTAGCACTTATTATAATTTATTACCTACTTTAATATGTCCTACACAATTGACATTGTTTCTGGATTTAATAAATGATAATGATAAATGACAAGGACATGTGGATATGTATTGATCCTACAGCAAATACTATAACAATAACCTAAGACTGCTATCCGAACAATGACATTAATTTTGTAATTATTTAAGAGTGTGTGTAAACACCTATATAATCGTTAAAGGATTCTCAGTACGTTAGCGCCCCAGGCTTACATTACAATACAATATTCTTTATTGCATCACAACATAAAAAAAAAATTAACAATAAAGAAGAAAGCCTATACAATGGCGGCCTTATCGCTAGGTAGAAATTTCTTCTAGGCAACCTTTGGGTAGGGAAACAGCGACTGCAATAGTTAAAAACAGAAAAACAGTTGCAAATAAACAGTTATATATAAAATAGTAATACTGAAATTTACTTACTCTTTGTCAAGCTAGCAGAGATATGCTATATGTCAGCAGGGGAGGTAAATATGTTACATGCGTCCTAAACTTGAAGCAAAAAAAGATCGTCGGTGCAACGAAAGCGAACTGCTTTTAATATAGTGTGTGTAAATGGGTTCGGAAGCGTCGGTGGCTCAACCTGTAACTACTCGGTCCTTCTAACCAGAGGTACCGGGTTCAAATCTGGACAGCCAATGTACCAATGAGTTTTTCAAAACTTACGTACATATACTTACCGATTGCTTTAACGGTGAAGGAAAACATCGTGAGGAAACCTGCACACGCCTACGATGAAACTCAAAAGGTTGTGTGTGAAGTCGACCAACCCGCACTGGGCCCGCGTGGTCGACTAAGGCCTGATCGCCCTGATTTCAGGGTAGGCTCGAGCCCCTCGGTGGGGACGTATATGAGCTGATATAATAAATGGGTTTGATTTTCCAATGTTGTTTGTAAGTGCATACTTATCTAACGTGACCATTTATTTTTTTCCTCAGAGCGGGGCACCAGCGGAACTATGTAAAAAAAACTTATTATCTATTTTACTAGTGTTTATTAGAAAATGAATAACTGGGCCCGCGTTTTCATGTGGTCTGTTTGCGAACGCGGGACGTTTTTGCCCTCGATGGGGACAACGGGACAGACAGCCTAAAAGCGGGACTGTCCCGCCCAAAGCGGGACTGTCCCGCCCAAAGCGAGACGTATGGTCACGTTCATAACCCATCTACGGTAACAAATCTCTGCAAGCTAGGTACTTTTTAGATTTACATACACCTAACCGGTAAACAACGGGACACTATTACCACACCCTGGACACTTCATACAACGGGCCAGAAATTTCAAAAAAGGAATAACGGAACAAACAGAATGGCGGCGAAATCCTATACGTTCGACAACCAAACTGTAACCAATCTGTATCAATCTGGGTGACGAGGGGGTGAGGTCGCAATCTAGAGAGCGGCAGGGAGTGTCCATACTGTATGTTAGTACTAATATATAGTAGGAAGATAGTTGAAATTTTCACAGAATGTGTATTTCTGTTGCCACTATAACAAAAAATACTATAAATTAAAAAAAGTGGAAAAATAAGGGGTTTCTCCATACAAAAAACCTGTGATTTAATAGGTTTTTAGAAGTACTTTTGATTTAGGTCTATCGTAGAAGAACGGTAATTCTTTAAAATCGGTCAAGCCGTTTCGGAGGTGTAAAAACACAAACACCGGGACACGAGATTTTTATACACGAGTATATAGATATTGGACCAATGGCAAAAAAACTTTTTTTTGAAAAAATAATATACATTTATTTATCAAAAAAACTACGGAACCTTAGATACTATTTAAATATTGATTTGTTAAACATTTTAGTGAATTTAACTACAACTCATGTGATGGCACATTGGCAAGTTCTCGAGTGGCGACCACGCACCGGAAAGCGTAGTGGAGGAAGGCCTCCCACTCGGTGGACCGATGATCTGGTGAAGGTCGCGGGAAGCCGCTGGATGCGGGCAGCGCAGAACCGGTCGTCGTGGAGATCCTTGGGGGAGGCCTATGTCCAGCAGTGGACTTCCTTCGGCTGATATGATGATGATGTGATTGCAAGTGACATTGCAGTCAAGGAGGGTACAAGGAAACTAACTTAATGCCTATTCACTGTCGCTTTGAAAGCCCCCAAATTATAAGAACTGGTTTTTTTAAATAAAACTTGTTTACGCACGCTTGACTTCGCACTAGGTTGAGTGCGCACTAGGTTGAGTGCCTTCCGTACCGCACTAGGTTGAGTGCCTTCCGTACTCGCCTCCCCTGTCCGGTGAAGTTGTAAAGGCCCCAACGGCCAACAACAAGCTTGTCCTTTCGAAAAAAAAAAACACGCTTGACTTGGGGAGTAAGCTGGTGGATGCGTGACGAGAGCGTTACGGAAGTGTGGTCGGGCAAAGCGAACGGAAGTTGAGAGGGATATATAAATTAGTGAAAATAGAAAGAGAGATACTATTTATTCTTGTTCACCAACAATATCGGTTGTCAAAACAATCAAAACAAACATATTATAAGATAAAAAAGATTTGATCATTTTCAGAGAATAATAAAACTCTTTTCATAAACTGTATAAACCTCCATATGACAAAAAAGATAAGATTATTTTCTAACGACTAAGTATTTACTTTCAAACATATAGATAGAGCTAAAGAAGTTTTACTTCAGTCGTGTGGTCTAAAGCACACTCGTATTTTTTTTTATCATTAAAATAATTTTACTGTCACTGAACTTTATAAAATTGAAATACTATTGGCTACCGTAAAATTAAATTAAATAAACCCTCAGTTGTCCGGCATACCGACCAAAAAGAAAAAAAATTGTAATACAGACAAATGAGGATGAACCAACATTAAACGCGATAAATCTAAATAGTATCGGACATAAATTAACCGAGACCTCTCGATTTTGGCATCATAAATAACTGATTTTCACATTTTAAAGGTTTATAAAAAAAGAAACAAAAGTTTTTAATACGCCGTATTGGGTATAAATCACCCTTAAACTGGCATATTTCTACTTTGGTGGCATTAAGCTCTTTATTGCTTCATTCAAAAATCACCTTTAAAACCTGTACAATAACTTTGATATTTCTTTTACTATATCTTACAAAACTATAAAAATCATACCAAATGATTTTCAGTCTTACTTGAAGAGCACAAGACACAAATTCAGTTGTATCTCTCTTGACGTTTCTCATATAAATCAAAGGTAAAGTCCGATCTTCGATAGTATTGATTTAATACCGCATTTTGTATTATCCGTTGCCCTTATTACAAAGGCATAGAGTTCAAAACACCCTTTATTCACGAAGGCAGGTGACTGAACGAAATACGATGTGTTTTGAGATCGAATCAGTCACGGCGAGAAATTAGTGGAACGAAGTTTTTTTTTGATAACATGTGGTTTGATCAGAAATACCTGTGCGTGATTCTAAGGCTTAATGTCTTGTTGTGTGTCTGCTGCCCTTCCAAATAGATGAATTACCAAATAGAGTAATTAATAAATCATCACCATAAAAGTGCCTGTGTCAGCCACCCCCTGGCTTGTTTAAAAAATTTTTTCCTAGCTTTTGCCCGCGGCTTCGCCCGCGTGGACATCGTCTTTTTGACTGTCTTTTAGGGTGAGTGGTGTGCGGACATGGGTTTTCCTTTAGATCCTTCAGGAACGATATCGGGCTATTCTGGTTAGAAGTCTATGTCACTTCCCACCCCCTCAACCAATTCTATACAAAAAACCACTTCAGTCCGTAGCTCCGTTGCGACGCTGATGTGCGCGTGCGCGGAAATGAGTTTCACCAGATCCCACGGGAACCATTTCAGGATATGCTAATTAGTAAATTATGTCATTTCCCACCCCCTCAGCCATCTCTGTGCAAAAAATCACGGCAATCCATTGTTCCGTTGCAATGTTAAAGAAGCTAACCAAAAAAAAGAGTATATTTTCAGTTCCCTCAGGAACTGCATCAGACTATGCTATAGATAAAAAGTAGCCTATGTCCTTCCTAGTGACACAGGCTACCTGCATGCCAAATTTCATCAAGATTGGTTAAGGTGTTGAAGGTATGTTGAAGCGTGAGAAGGTAACAAACAAACAAACACATTTTCACATTTATAAATATTATTAGTATTAGTTATATTAAGGATTTACAATTGGTACCTAAATGACGATGATGCCGAAGATGGAAGCAGGCTTACCAAGCTTCCCCAATGCAATGGCGAACTGGCTATTTTATCTTCATGCCAGAACACATCAATGTTGTCAACACTGATGTTTGGTGGTAACACTTAGATAAGATGGTGGTAGCTAGCCAGGCGGGCTTAGAAAATGCCCTACCACCAACCAAACGGAGTCTTACAAGTTGACCCCACCGGGAATCGAACCCGCGTCCTCCTGGTGTGAAACCGCCACGGAGGCGGTAAAATTTATTAGATTTTTGGTGCGGTGTGGTGCAGCCCTATAGCACCAACCCATCTCTTCCCCGAGGGTGCCGTAAGAGACGAGTACGGAATCATAACCAGAGGATGGGCAGCACTGCGATCGCCAACTCGCCTGCCAAGCGTGGCAAGCCAGAGGATGGGCAGCACTGCGATCGCCAACTCGCCTGCCAAGCGTGGCAAGCCAGAGGATGGGCAGCACTGCGATCGCCAACTCGCCTGCCAAGCGTGGCAAGCCAGAGGATGGGCAGCACTGCGATCGCCAACTCGCCTGCCAAGCGTGGCGATTACGGCAAACCTCCCCTCCCCCCAATTTGAGGGAGGCCTATGTTCTTTTGAATGATGTGATAATGGTTAATAACACAGCAAAAGATAGCATAGCAAACGCAGGCTGATTAGCACACAAAAATGTCGGCGGCTCAATGGTCATGATTAGGTCCTGGAATCAAATTTTTGACGGCCAAAGACATATATTCCACCAATATATCGATGAAGACCCCCTATGTACCAATGAGTTATTCGAAACTTACAAACATTTACTTAAACTTTAACGGTGACGAAAAAACCGGCCAAGTGCGAGTCGGACTTGCACACGAAGGACTCCGTACCATCGTAAAAGAAAAAAAAAACGTTTCTTGTATGGGAGCCCTTTTAATTTAATATTTCTTGTTATAGCGGAAATAGAAATACACTCTTTGTGAAAATTTCGACTATCAACCTGTTACGATTCATGAAATACAGCCCGCTGACAGACAGACGGACAGATGGACAGCGGAGGCTTAGTAAAGGGTCCCGTTGGTCACTCTTTGGGTATACGGTACCCTAAAAACAAAGTGAGCCACCGTGCACATCTGATTCCCGATGTGTATGAAGGTCGCGTTTCACACGTCCTCAGGTGTCAATCTAATTGCCCTTCGCGTGACCGCGGGTGATGCTAAGTGCAACACCAGACAACCGCCGTCTATACCTTGGATAGCACAGTTAATTGTGCCACACGATAAGAGAGAGAATAGTAACCTTTCAAGATTTGGGATGAGACCCGTGTCCTAGCATTGGGGACGTAAATGATGCTATCGTAATTACATGCCTATCACATGATGACGTAAATTATGCTATCGTAATTAAATACCTATCGCATTATGACGTAAATGATGCTATCGTAATTAAATACCTATCGCATGATGACGTAAATTATGCTATCGTTTACCTACATAAATACAACGTACATTTATACGTTTAGTTTATGAGATACAATCGTGTAAAAACACACGTTCTGATGCTATCGTAATTAAATACCTCTCGCATGATAACGTAAATAATGCTATTGTAATTAAATACCTATCGCATGATGACGTAAATGATGCTATCGTAATTTAATACCTATCGCAGTTAGTGATGATGACGCACAACAATAACAAGAAGAAGAACATAATATGCTCCATTGCTTCTACCACATCCATAACAATCTCCATATCTCCATACACGCGTACAGGCGTCATCACTAACAAACAATTCTAAATTGCCGAAGGGACATCGACACGGACACATCCTGATTACGAGAACAGCACTAATGGCGTGTTGATTATTAATTAAAAATAATTACGATTACGACCGTATTCAATGACTGTAGTGTTGCAGCTATTAACAGTAGTGATGGGGTAAGTAATATTGATGTTTTTGTCGATTAAATAATGTCGTTTCGCAAAATCTGTAGTGAGTCATCGTTTAGTTTAGTACCATATATAAAAGGAGAAGGACTCAGTGTAGTTGTATCAATAGGGTCAGTGACTAAAATGTCTAGTTTCTTTTTCAACTTGAACTTAAAGACATTAGAAACAGTAGATATTTATTTACCTACGAAAACATCTAAAGACAAACAGCGAGAGTTCCTGACTCGCTAAATAATATAAAGTTAATAACGTGAGAAAAAATAATGTTTTAACCTACTTAAAAAAAAGGTTATCGATTAGACCCATATATACTATGTGATATAGTTGGGATTGCACAATATTCGTACATGTTAGTCCATGTGGGTTTCCAAATAGGTGTGCCAAATTCCATGGGTGTATGTTTGTTTGTACGTCTGTATGTTTCATCATTTTAGCTCATATACGTCTCCACCGAAGGGCTCGAGCCTAACCTGAATTAGGGCTATTGGGCCTTAGTCGAATACGCGGGCCCAGTGCGGGGTAATCGATATCACAAACAACCTTCTAGCTTCTTCCAAGACTTGTGCAGGTTTCCTCACGATGTTTTTCTTGACCGTAAGAGCGTCGGATAAACTTAAATATGAAATCGAAATTGAAAATCACATTGTACGGGGCTGGATTCGAATCACAAACCCCCGGACAGGAGGTAGCGGCCCTAGGCCTTACGCCACCGAAGCTATTTAATTAATAATTCTTTTTTATAGGATCAAATCTTTTCCAACTTAAGGAACAGTTAAAGTTTCATCAAAACCACTTCAGTACTTTTCAAGATATGGTGTATAGTGTATACCAATCACTGTAAAAAATACTTCGTTGGTTTAACGTCGCCATTTTGTAATTGTTTTCAGCGTTTTAAATTATGATGAAATCTTCACCCAATCACCCACCGGTAACTCATTACTGTTACAGCAAGTGGCACAGTGTGTCCAAACTATCGTTGTCGATTACCGATATTCAATCATCGATATCAGCCAGCACTACAGCCACTTCTAATTAAGGCATCGGCACACCGAATGTGTTTAATCAGGCCCGCGACCGTCACTTGTTTGCTTTGTAGTTAGTGCGCCAACGAGTGACTGTTATGATCACTCTAGATGTTAAGAAAAACATTTTATCGATCATTTTGACAGTTTTACATATTATGCTTGTGGTGCATTCCTAGAATAACACCACCGCATCTCTTCCCAGAAAGTCCTCAATATGGCATTAAACCCTAATACCTACACCACACCGTTAGTAGATGGGTACGGTCCAAAATGGAGAAGATTTAAAGTAGCTCTCCCATTACTACTTCACTCAGTAGCAACGGACTCCCTGAGTAGAAGAGTCGGTGGTTCAACCGGTAACAACTCGGTCCTCCTAACCAGAGGTGCCGGGTTCAAATCTGGACGGCCAATGCACCAATTAGTTTTTCGAAACTTACGTACAAATACTCACCGATTGCTTCAACGGCGAAGGAAAAACAACGTGAGGAAACCTGCACACACCTGCGAAGAAACTCGAAGGTTGTGTGTGAAGTCGACCAACCCGCACTGGGCTCGCGTGGTCGACTAAAGCCGATCGCCCTAATTCATAGTAGGCTCAAGCCCCTCGGTGAGGACATATATGAGCTGATATGATGATCTCTTCCCAACGGTGTCAAGGAGAGGGGAGTAGGGGGTCAAAAACCGGTGTGGGGCAGAAGCGTCGTTTCGCGTTCTGTGCCTCTACACTCTACACTGCGATCGCCAACCCGCCTACCAAGCATTGTGATTACAGCAACCTCGTTTCAAACCTGTAGATGACCAGGTCGGAGGGGAAGGAGAGGCCCTTATCCCAACAGTGGATGCCTTTCAGCTGATGTGATAATAAAGATATCATCACATAGTTACTAAAGCAGGCAGATTATTTGTAGAAAAGCGCTAGATGCCTTTATTTTTGTTAATTGTTTTTTTTTTCTGGGACAAATCACACATGGTCATCTGGCCCCAAAGTAGGATTCCCTGTGTTATGGGAACCAGAGACTGATATACATACTTATATACGTTTGAATACATACATATATATAGATATTTAACACCCAGACACAGAGCATACAAATCTGCTCATCACACAAATGTTTGCCCTGGGTGGGGATCGAACCCACAACTCTCGGATCAGTAGTCAAGAGCACTAACCACTGAGCCACCGAGTCAGTCAAAAGATATATATAGATATATACATACATGTTACAACGGTACGTTGACGTTGAATTGGGCTCTCTAGAACCCCCAGGGCTTAAAAAAGTAACAACATACAAAACAATGATAAATTATTAAAACCAACACATATAAACAAAGAAAAAAGAATAAAAGTAAACAAAATCAAGAGAAACACTAAACAACTGGTGATGTGTGTGTGTGTCTGTGTGTGTAAAAGAGAGAGAGAGAGACAGAGAGAATGAGTGTATGTATCTGCTCTGTATATTGTACATGAAACTGTCTAATTTAAAGGTATAATGAATTTTTCAGTTGAAAAGTAGTCCAAGTTAAGTAGCCAGTCCTTAATTTTTTTTCTTGCAGGAATATCTTGAGCACGCCAAAACTTTTAGAGCTTTGTCTATCTTTGTATATAAAAAAAGGTCCATGAAAAGCAAAGGAAAGCATGGCAAAGGCGGTTCTAGTATGCGGGACTAACCATGGATTTTGTCGCGATCTACTTACTAGCTGAGTTAATGGTGTCGAGGGCATTGACTCAAAGTGTGGAAGTCAATGAGAGAAGCATCTGTTCCACAGTGGATATCTTGGGATGATGATAGCATTAAAAATATGATTATGAGCTCTTGATCACTAAACTGCCCTCCTACTAAAACTTTGAAAACCTTGCTCATTTTGTTTTACATCAGTTCTTTTATTTTTTAACTGACTTCAAAAAAAGGAGGAGGTTGTTTCTCAATTCGACCGTATATTTTTTTATGTGTGTTCGCGGATAACTTCGTCGTTTATGAACCGATTTTGATGATTCTTTTTTTGTTGGAAAGGAGATATCCCAGGGATGGTACCATGATAAGGAAACCAGGATCTGATGATGGCATCCCAGAGAAATCGAGGGGAACCTTAGTTTCCTACTTGAAGTCGGTTTATTTTGTTAAAAATTATAACTCACCATAATCTCAAAATGGTTACATAAATGACGCTGTAATACTATGACGTCACGCCTAGGTGTTTCAAACAATTTTAGAACAAAATGTCGTTGTGAGCAGATGATAAAAAGTAACTTAGATGACTAGCAGTCATCGTCCATTGGCGTAGTGGTAAATCCACTCTCAGGAAAGCGGTTGCGGGTTCGATTCCCGGTGGGATCTAATTTGTAAGACTCTTGGTTGTATGAATTTTTTTAAGTCCGCCTGGCTAGCTATCGCCATCATATCTAAGTTTTGCCGCCAAACATCAGTTTTAACAGCATTGATGGGTTCCGGCATAAAAGTAAGACTGTCAGGCCCTATTGCGTTATGGAATATTGGTAAGCCTGCTTCCATATTCGGCATCCTCGTCACTTAATACTATCAGGTACCTGATAATTACCGCGATATTGATAGGACCACGCACCGGAAAACGTAGCGTAGGCAGGCCTCCCACGCGGTGGACCGACGACCTGGTGAAGATCGCGGGAAGCCGATAGATGCGGGCAGCGCATGCAGGACCGGTCGTCGTAAAAACCTTGGGGCAGGCCTTTATCCAGCAGTGGACGTTTTTCCGCTGATATGATGATGATGACCTTTTAATTACATTTATCGTCATTATTTGGAGCAATAGGTTTAGTCTTTATTTCTTAAAATTTTATAGGCCGATTCTAATGAAACTACAAAACACACAAGCAAGACACAAAGTTGTACAGAGAGTATTGACACATTTAGATAAATTGTATCGTCGCTAAATTAAAATAATTTCAAAGGTACCTAGTCTTAAAATTAGCTAATCTTATATTAAATAAAGAATTTCGGAAAATAATATCCAGTTTTGCTTATGTGTTACTAGCTTTTGCCAGCGGCTTCACTCGCGTGGACATAGTTAAGATTTTATGTTACCACTTTGTCGGCATGATTTATATTTACTTCACAGCCACACCCTGGACACTTCATACAACGGGCCAGAAATGACATTTCAAAAAACGATTGACTGAACTAACAAAATGGCGGCGAAATGCTATACGTTCGGCAACCAAACTGTAACCAATCTGTATCAATCTGGGTGACCAGGGGGTGAGGTCGCAATCTAGAGAGCGGCAGGGAGTGTCCATACTGTATATTAGTACTAATATATATACTTTGGTATAGCCACGTGATACAAGAACCTGATGTTCACACCGTAAAGAAACTGTACAGCCTCGCTGTGCATACTTTATTGCGTAGCCTTCCCCGTCTGGCATACAAAAATTAGGTTTAAGATAAGCTACCTAGTAGCAAAAAAAGAGCTGTTGTTACATTCTCACAAAGTTTTATTAAAATCGTTTGAGACATTTTTGAGAAAAAAATAAAAAGAACTTACGTTTGTACGGAAAGCACTTTATTCGATTTCTTGGGTCTTGATTGTACAGAGTGTTAAAAAATTGGTGTGGGACCAGTTAACTGGGGCATCCATTCGTCAAACTGAACAACTTTTGTTCTACAAGTTTGCTGGATCTAAAAAAAATCGAACTCTTCATACAAATCGATCAGCTGATAGACCGATTTTAAACGTCTTTGTATGGAGCGTCGTATTTTTTTATAATTGATTATAGGTTCCTCGGGGAAAGTTGTTCAGTATGATGAGAAGACGCCTCAGTTAACGAATCGTACAACAATTTTGTTACACCCTCTATACTACAAGTGTTCAGAGGGAAGGGAAGGAGGTGTCAAAAATTTCCAAAAATTGGACTACTTTGGACTAATTTGTGTACGTTTTATCTATGATAGATAGATAGATAAATCATTTATTCATTGACAGTTTAAACATTTGACACAAAGAACAAGATTAAAATAAAAGACGTAATAAAGCAAAATTAAAAAAACTAAGTTAAACACAAACAGGACGAACGATGAGTACTGCCAATGAAACGGCGCTGACTCAGCATAATGTTGTGGATTGCGTTCCCACAGCTCCACAACGCTGATATTCTGTCAGTACCGGTGGTTGCGTCGTGCGCACCTCGAACGACTATTTCAACACACCTTGAATCCTATACGAATTACCTATATGTCTAAAACTAAGGAAATAGGCAGTTACATACAGTATGTCTTTATACCTACATGTGCATTATACATTTTAAATACCCATACTTAAAGCCTAATGAAATTATCATCTTCTTTCTATTAAACATGGGTATGTGATTAAGAACTCGAGTAAACCACTCACGACTGCATCAAAGTACAACTTACGTAGTAGACCAATGTACAATGCAAAACATAAACTTTGTGGAAATAATATTATTTAAAGTATATGATGGATAAAAGCGTCGGTGGCTCAACCGGTAACGACTCGGTCCATCTAACCAGAGGTACCGGGTTCAAATCTGGACGGCCAATGTACCAATGAGTTTTTCAAAAACTTACGTACATACTTACCGATTGCTTTAACGGTGAAGGAAAACATCGTGAGGAAACCTGCACACGCCTGCGAAGTAACTCGAAGGTTGTGTGTGAAGTCGACCACCCCGCACTGGGCCCGCGTGGTCGACTAAGGCCTAATCGCCCTGATTCAGGGTAGGCTCGAGCCCCTCGGTGGGGACGTATATGAGCTGTAATGATGATGGATGTCCGTCTTTCGCGAAACCAAATAAAATAAAAGTAGATATCTAAATACATTGCAAGTATGACGGGTAGATATTGCACATAAATTAGACAGAAATATAAATAAAAGCAACACGTACGGGGTCTTTCCGAGCTAATGGGAAAATACTCGTGCTCCGAACTCTGGGAAAATATGAGTTGTTAACTTCAACGAAAAAATTCCAACGATCCAGAAACTACATATGAAATTGGCTGACATCTTCTAAGTAACAAAAGCAACAAAATTTTATTACAATCTGTAAATCCACAAATAAGTACAACTCCAGTCTCGATCACAAGCGTCGCTTATATAATAATTATGCAGAATATAACTTAAGGAGCCGACTCCGCTTAGGCTAAAGATATAAATACGATTAATGTTTATATTTTCTGTTCTCCGATCGTTAATTCCGATATAACGACCGATAATAACGATAACGATAAATATAACGATACCGCGTCGCTGATACCTTGGCTCGATGAGTTTAATGTTGATGCGGCTATTTTTTCGCTAATTAAGATTTTAGTAAGTAGATATTTAGCTGACATGTTTTGTTTAATTTAACATCGTGTTCTAAAAACAAATAATAATTTACGGCTAATTAAATAAAACTATTTGTAAATATTGAAAACAAATAGTTTTAAAATCCTATAACTACCTGGTATCTATGAATTTAAAAAATAGGACTTTTCCTATGAAACTGCCGATGTAGTTTTTGAACGATATTTTTTTTAATATGTTTTAGTTATTGATCATAATATGATGACACCACTTTATTGTCTTTTAAAGCAAATTTCAAAAAGGAGAAGGATTTTAATTCGACTGTATGTTGTTTTTAGGGTTCTGTACCCAAAGGGTAAAAACGGGACCCTATTACTAAGACTTCGCGCTGTCCGTCCGTCCGTCTGTCCGTCTGTCACCAGGCTGTATTTCATGAACCGTGATAGCTAGACAGTTGAAATTTTCACAGACGATGTATTTCTGTTGCCGCTATAACAACAAATACTAAAATTTAGAAAAAGTGAAAAAATAAGGGGGTTCTCCATACAAAAAAACGTTTTTTTTTAAACATGAAGAAACTAGCGCCATCTAGTTCTGACTCGCACGTGGCCAGTTTTTTATATTAGTTCCTTCTTTAAGCTGTTTCATCTAAAATCACCAATTTCATAGGTAAAGACCTATTGTAACGGTTAGTACTGTAAACTACATACCTACTTGGGGAATCAATCAATCAATCAAAATAATTTATTTTTAAATAGGTGCTCACACACTTTTAAATAGTCAAAAAAACAAAAAATACTTATTGCCTATTACGTAATGTCATGATACAGATTACAGTCTCAGGTAATGGTATTTGTTATAGAAACAACATATATATATATCTTTGTCATTTACATAATCTATTATTTTATAGTATCCTCTAGAGCACAAGCATTTTTTGACATGAGTCTTGAATTTGTTCTCTGAGAAACTAGTTACATTTTCTGGAATTTTATTGTAGAATCTTATACACTGCCCCACAAATGACTTTTTAACTTTACTTAGTCTCGAAAAGGCTATATCTATTTTATTTACATTTCTTAAATTCAAATTATGCCTGTCACTGTTTTTAGGAAATAAGTGTAAATTTTTACGAACGTACATAATATTTTCATATACAAATTGACTAGCAACAGTTAAAATATTGATTTCTTTGAATTTTTTTTTAACGACTCACGTGATTGCATTTGATAGAATATCTAACAGTTTCAAGTATAATGACGTATCTGACTCAACAAATTGTATAAAAGTAGTATGATGTCTGTCTTAAAGGCTTCAACTTTACAAAGTTTTATATTTCGGATCATCAGAAGGTTTTTGGCCGGATCTCAAAAATAAACTCGTCTTTGAGAAGTTTAGAAGTGTACATTTAATATTCATACACACTTACAACATAAGGCTACAAGATAACGCAGATGAAAACAGATTATTTTCAGAAAAATGGTGAATATGGCACGGGGCTGGGTTTCCAAGCTGACAGTTAAGCTACTCGATCAAAAAAAAATTGGTGCCTCTTCGCAAGTTTGCTGAACTGTCATTCATTCATTGTTCTGTCTGTATTCGACAATCACAACGAGCCAGAAAAAAACTAAAACTGAGCTCCAGGCTCTCACCGACCGTAGACTAGCCAAAGATGACCTATTATTACTACCCTAGCTAACCGCTTGACGTTTCAAGACAAAACAATGGCGCTTCGACGCATGTATAGGTGGCGCCTTGGCTTGCAACTGTTACGATTTAATCGGGATGTCCTGATTTTAGGGCCCCGCGTCCCGAGTTCCGACTACAGTACTGGCGGGACGCTGAATGCCAAGATTTTTAAGATCTATATTTTTTAATTTTATTAATCCCGCCAGTTCTGCTATTGTTGTTTCTAAATTACCGTGAAATGTGGTGCGTGGCGAGGTGTGGAAACGATTACGTAGTAATGAAAAATGAAAATCTATTGAAATGCGCCAAATCCCATAAAAAATACTCTTTTAACTTTAATAAGAACAAAAATTAAACGTTTTGTATATTCGTGTATTGCTTAAATTTCCTGTGTTAAAAATATTTTTGAGATTGCCCGATTTTATTTTACCCGTCCCGATTTTTTCCGCATTTACTCCCACAATATCGATTGGGTGAGTTGGCATCCCCAGGCGCTACATATTTTTTTTAAGTTAAACAATAGTCGTATCCTTAGTAATCCAAAGGCTAGGTGCAACCAAGCTCAGGTGGACATTTTTACATCTAAAGCCTTGAGTTACGAACCTAATAACTATAAACCAAATCAATTGTGGCACAAAACAATATAATACATTTTAAAAACGAATCGGAAAAATATCGATACATATCGAAAGTGGGCTCTTTCCGCCGTTAAACTGATTTAAAGAGGTGTTTATTAAGCAAAAGTCGTATAAAGACGTTTTGGAACGTTTCCGATGACTGTGTCCGATTTTAATGACGTCTAAATCTGTATTTGGTGGTTTATTTAATTGGTAATATCGATTTTATCGATGTCGAGATCGGTGTTTTGATAACTCTTTAATATTGGAACCACAGAGAATTGGAAGGCACAAAGCAACTTATGTAAAGAATTTAAGAACCGCTAAACTACGCTCGGTCAAAGTATATTATATTATATTAGTACTAACTTAAAGATTGCGACCTCACCCCCTCGTCACCCAGATTGATACAGATTGGTTACAGTTTGGTTGGAACGTATGGGATTTCGCCGCAATGTTGTTTGTTCCGTCATTTCTTTTTTGAAATGTCATTTCTGGCTTCATGTATGAAAACCTAACCACTCCGAGAGTTACAGTTAAACTTATAGTTTTGGCCCTCCGAGTATTTCTGGTGAACGACTAGGTTGACAAAGTTTTGACCCTGCGAGGTTTCCTGGTACGGCGACGGTGTCGCGAGTTCAATGGTTTTTTCCCATCTCAAAAATGCCCAACGCGCCTAAAGAAGTTTTCACTTCAAAAATATTTATTATACAAAAGAAAGATATAGCGTAATGGTTAAGTCCATTAGCTTTACATTAGGAGGTCGCGGGTTCAATTTTTGAATCAAAAAATATTAAATAGCAAACCTCTAAGTTGTTTTGAAAAACCTATTCAACGATACCCTACACGATAGGATAAGTCAGAAAAAAATTCACCCCCTTTTTAAGATGTTTTTTAAATATTTTAATGTAGAACTTTGTCGGCGTGATTAATATGGTTTTTTTTTTATTCACATTTTGCCGAAGATGGACGAGGCCTTACCAAGATTCCCCAACGCAATGGGGAACTGGCTATCTTATCTTCATGCCGGAACACACCAATGATACCAACATTGATATTTGGCGGCAAGACTTAGATAAGATGGTGGTAGCTAGCCAGGCAGGCTTAGAAAATGCCCTACCACCAACCAAACCGAGTCTTACCCGCGACCTCCTGTGTAAAGCCAGTGAACTTTGCCTCTGAGCTACGGAGGCGGTTAATAACCACGCTAAATTACAGATTTCTAGTATTAACAGACTCTGAGCTAAGCCGCGGACAGACGGACAGATGGACAGACAGACATGGCGAAACAATAAGGGTTCCTTGTTGACTTTGTAATTCTAAAAAAAATTACAGAAAACTATGAATCTTACTCCTAAACTTGTATGGCAGAAGTTAATGACTCCCCTGCTGTGTAAAACGATATTTAACTTTCCATTGTAACTCATCATATCAGCCACAAATCGTCCACTGCTGGACAAAGGCCTCCCCCAAGGATTTCCACGACGACCGGTCCTGCGCTGCCCGCATCCATCGGCTTCCCGCGACCTTCACCAGGTCATCGGTCCACCGCGTGGGAGGCCTGCCTACGCTACGTTTTCCGGTGCGCGGTCGCCACTCGAGAACTTTACTGCCCCATCGGCCATCTGTTCTACGAGCTATGTGCCCTGCCCACTGCCACTTCAGTTTAGCGATTCTGTGAGCTATGTCGGTTACTTTAGTTCTCCTGCGGATCTCCTCGTTTCTGATTCGATCACGCAGAGAAACTCCGAGAATAGCACGCTCCATTGCCCTTTGGGTGACCTTGAGCCTTCTTATGAGGCCCATAGTAAGCGACCATGTCTCAGTTCCGTAAGTCATCACTGGCAACACACACTGGTCAAAGACCTTAGTCTTGAGACACTGCGGTATTTGGGACGTGAAGATATTGCGAAGCTTCCCGAACGCTGCCCAGCCGAGTTGGATTCGTCGATTGATCTCTTTCTTGAAGTTGGAACTACCTAGCTGGACTGTTTGTCCCAGGTATACATATTCGTCAACAACTTCCAGTGTAGAGTCTCCAACCTTTAGAGGAGTGGGTGCGACACGGACATTTAACATTATTTTCGTCTTGTCCATGTTCATTTTAAGACCCACTTGTTGAGAGACCTTACTGAGGCCATCGAGCATTGTGCTTAGGTCTTCCATAGTCTCAGCCATGACCACGATATCGTCAGCGAATCGGAGGTGGGATATGTACTCGCCGTTGATATTGATGCCGAGTCCACCCCAGTCCAGAAGCTTAAAAACATCTTCCAGGGCGGCGGTGAACAGTTTCGGAGATATAACGTCTCCCTGTCTCACCCCTCGCTGCAACTGGATAGGTTTCGAGTTCTGGTCCTGGAGGCGAACCGACATGGTGGCGTTTTCATACAGACACTTTAACACCTCGATGTATCGATGGTCAATTTGGCACCGCTGGAGAGACTGTAGCACAGCCCAGGTTTCGACTGAATCAAAGGCTTTCTCATAGTCCACAAACGCCAAGCATAGTGGCTGATTGTACTCTTCGGTCTTCTGTATAATCTGCCGCAGCGTATGTATGTGGTCTATGGTACTAAAGCCTTTTCGGAAACCGGCTTGTTCGGGAGGCTGGAAGTCGTCAAACCTGCGTGCGAGACGATTCGTAATGACTCTCGAAAACAGCTTGTAGACATGGCTCAGAAGTGAGATGGGTCTGTAGTTCTTCAGCAGGGTGTTGTCACCCTTTTTGAAGAAAAGCACGACCACACTTCTGTGCCATGCCTTAGGCGTTTGTCCCTCGAGTATAACGGAATTAAATAACTTCTGAAGAGCTTTTAGTACCGGTGATCCACCTGCTTTCAGAAGTTCAGCCGTAATTCCATCATCACCCGGTGCCTTGTTGTTCTTGAGCTGTTTGAGAGCCATTCTAATCTCGTACAGGCTGACGTCCGGGATATCTTCGGTATAGTGTCGGGTTAGTCTGGCTCTTGGGTCTTCAGCCAGATCGCTGACAGGCAAACGTGTGGTCTTGTACAATTGTCCATAGAACTTCTCAACTTCTTCCAGCAACTCAGTCTTAGACGATATGGTCCTGCCGTCCTCAGTCTTCAGCTTGGTCAGTTGGCTTTGTCCAACAGACAGATCTCTCGCGAACACTTTTGAGCCTTTGTTGTGCTCAATCGCCTCTTTAATAAAATTTGTATTATATTGGCGTAAATCGCGAGTTAGGGACTTAGAGATCTGCCTGTCCATTGTAACTAAACAATGTAAATTTTGTTAGTTACATATGAAAATAAAATTAAACTTAATGAAAACTAAAACATATCTAGAACTTAAAAACAAGAAATACTGCATTCGATGATTTTAGTTAATCGAGGTATGCGTTTGTGTATAACATGTATGTTTGTGTGTGTGTGTGTGCTTTGAGCAATAGTTACTACTGATCGATGCCTTCACATCCCAACTTCACTATTTATAGCAAGTTTTTTAGCAGGCTTTATACGGCCAACTACAGAGTAGTCCGTTATTGCAAACAGGATGCCTGAACCAAAGTAAGTATATATATTAGTACTAACATACAGTAAAGACATCCCTGCCGCTCTCTAGATTGCGACCTCACCCCCTCGTCACCCAGATTGATACAGATTGTTTACAGTTTGGTTCTCGAACGTATATATATATTTACCACGATTTCATTTGTTTCGTCATTTGTTCCTAGAAATATCATTCCTCGCCTGTTGTATGAAGTATTCAGGTGTGCCTGAACTCTAGAAAGACTAACTTTCTAAAATTTCAGAACCTAATAAGGAGGGCATACTACATAGGTAAATCATGATTCAAGGAAAAGTCAGATTATGGTACCTCCCATACAAACGAAAATTACTTGTAACTTTTTCATCAAGATATGTGTAAAGTTGCAACCTACTGATTAAATTATTAATTATTGATTTGTGTATGCACGACCGCAACAGCTGTTTTTGCAACTACATTTTTTAAACCGCCTTCGTGGCGTAGTGGTCACTCTACTTGCTTCACAGTAGGAGGTCGCGAGTTCGACTATCGGCCGAGCCTAACTTACTCAGTTTGGTAGAATGTAGGGCATTTTCTGATCCCACCTGGCTAGATACCCACCTTCTTATCTAAGCTCACCACCAAACATCTATGTTACCACAATCGACTTTTTCCGGCATGGAGATAGCATAAGATAGCCAATTCCCCATTTTGATGGAGAATCTTGGTTCCATCTTCGGTATCATCGTGACTCAAGATAGTTATTGTGAATTAAAAAAATATATATGTCTAAATTTAAAATAAAAAAGCCCTATCACCCTATTTTAGGGTTCCGTACCCAAAGGGTAATACGGGGCCCTATTACAAAGACTTCGCTGTCCGTCCGTCCGTCTGTCTGTCTCTCTGTCCGTCTGTCACCAGGCTGTATTTCATGGACCGTTATCACGGTTCGCTAGAAATTTTTTATCTGTTGCCGCTATAACAACAAATACTAAAAATTAGAAAAAGTGAAAAATAAGGGGGTCTCTATACAAATAACGTGTTTTTTTAAACATGAAGAAACTAGCGCCATCTAGTTTGATAGTACGGAACCTTTTGTGTGCGGTTCTGACTCGCACTTGGCCGGTTTTTTTTTCACTATTTATCTATTACCTGTTATTTGAGACCATTCCAAAGAGCCCAAGCAGGATACCTATACTTTAAGTTGCCAAGGAGTTAGGGTATCCTGCAAATTCCAGGTGATGCTGTAGTATCAGGTTAGGGTCACCGTATATAGTAATCGGTTCTCAATACGACTACAAATTTTGGATACAATTCGACGTCTAACAGTTAATTACGTTTAACCGTTGCATAGATAGTTACATACATACAGACAGAAAACTTCAACCTTCAAAAACCGACTTCAAACAGGAAACTAAGATTTCCTCGATTTCTCTGGCATGCCATCATCAAATCCTTGGGATATCTCCTTTCCCACAAAAAAATAATTATCAAAATCGGTTCATAAATGACGAAGTTAAATGCTGTCCCGGCGAACTTAGTTCCACCTTACACAACACTAAACTACCAGCGCCATCTGCCGGGCTGATTTGTAAATCTAAACTATCCAGGGCGCCACCCAAACGCATACAAAAATCATTCAAATCGGTGCAGCCGTTTAGGAGGAGTTCAGTGACATGCACACGTATAGTAGAATTATATAATTTAATTAATTTTTTTAAAATTTTCTTTTATTTATATAATTTTAAACAAAAAAAACCGACTTCAAACGCACTAGTCGCCACTACAATTTTTGAAGGTTCCTCTCGATTTCTCTGGGATGCCATCATCAGATCCTGGTTTCCTTATCATGGTACCACCCTTGGGATATCTCCTTTCCAACAAAAAAAGAATCATCAAAATCGGTTCATAAATATATATACATATATATGTATACGGTCGAATTGAGAAACCTCCTCCTTTTTTTGAAGTCGGTTAAAAAGAAGATACGGTCGAATTCATAATTCATAATAATTTATTTGCCTTAAACATGGTATAAAAAGATCTCAAAATATGTATATAGAACTCATGTTTAGCTAGTATTCAAAATAACATGCAAAATATTTTAATCTTAGTCACAAACATACAAAATAATGTCAATCTTCAACTAAAGTAATCTACAAATTTAAAAAGTCTTTAATATTATAACAGTCTGTGTCATTCAGCCACTTATGTAATTTGATATTGAATTGTTTATTGTTTAGATCGTTAATTTCATGTGGTATTTTGTTATACAAGCGAATACACATCGTCGGGCAACTATGATTATAAACAAATGACCTGGGAATTTCTTGAAACACGAATTGAGAAACCTCCTCCTTTTTTGAAGTCGGTTAACACGAGATGACATCGCCAGTTTACCAATTTTCACAATCACGAGCATTACTGCTAATATAATTGCTACTTGCTCAAAAATTACATCAATATTTCCAAACACGCTCTATAGCAGACTTAATTTAGGAACAGCCACGAAATTTACATTTTGCAGTTCGATTAAGGCGCGTCCATATTGGCAAGGGAACAAAGAGCGTAGCCATTAAGGGGAATACACACCCAAGATTTACGACCGAAAGGGTTGGGGTGTCTTGGGTTGTTATTGTGAATACAGTTTTATACTTTTGCTTTCTCCTATAATAGTCTTCATTTAGAGTGTGTATTTGCATATTGGTAAATTCTGTTTTTTTTTGTTTTGTTTGTGCTATTGGGGTGACTTTTCAACAGCTAGGCACTTCTAAGTCGTTAACTTAAAACTCAATGTTTTCGTAAAAAAAATCAATTAATCTGGAGGCATGGTAGTGCCCGGGCCAAGTCGAGAGCAAAGCAAGCACTGCCTTAATAAAATTTTTGAAAATTATTTCGGCTGATTTTCAAGCCCCTGTATTTGGCACTAGGTATGATTATGATCATCATATCAGTCGAAATAAATCCACTGCTAGACATAGGCCTCCCCCAAAGATTTGTACGACGACGGGTCCTGCGCTGCCCGCATCCAGCGGCTTCCCACGATCTTCACCAGGTCGTCGGGCCACCGCGTGGGAGGCCTTCCAACTCTATGTTTCCCGGTGCGCGGTCGCCACTCGAGAACTTTTTTGCCCCAAAGGCCATCTGTTTTACGATGCCACTTCAGTTTAGCGATTCTGTGAGCTATGTCAATTACTTTAGTTCTCCTGCGGATCTACCTCCTCATTTCTCATCCGATCGCGTAGGGAAATTCCGAGCACAGCTCACTCCATTGTCCTGTGGGTGACCTTGAGCATTCTTCTCAGGAATTATTGAATTGATGAAAATATCGCTATCTAATGAGCTTCGTGTACTTACGTAAGGACAGTAGATTCAAGTTTATAATTGAAATATTTTCGAAGATGGTAAAGTTCTCTGCGTGATTGAATCAGAAACGAGGAGATCCGTAGGAGAACCAAAGTAACCGACATAGCTCTCAGAATTGCTAAACTGAAGTAGTGGTTAAGTGATGGTCGTTGGGGCAGTAAAGTTCTCGAGTGACACCCGCGCACTGGAAAACGTAGCCAAGGTAGGCCTCCCACTCAGTGGACCGATGACCTGGTGAAGGTCGCGGGAAGCCGCTGGATGCGGGCAGCGCCAAATCGGTCGTCATGGAAATCCTTGGGGGAGGCCTATGTCCAGCAGTGGACGTCCGTCGGCTGATATGATGACAGTTCAGCTAATTTGACAATTACTCATTCATTAACTCACTTTCTTATAGATCTCTATAATACAACTAGTACTTCACATTTACCTAGGAAGCTAAATTTTGGTATAGTGATAGGTTTTAGTACCCACACAAAGTGAAAACTTCTAAAATGAGAAACTAAAGAGGGATCAGCTCCACGTTACCCTGATTTTTTATATTATTGCATGTGATTTGTTATCTGTTTCCTGACTTAGAAAAAGTATTCGCATGGTTTTTAAAATTACAATTCATGCAATTTTAGTCGTTTTAACTAATTATAACGTAATTTGGCTTAAATATTGGAGTAAATAAATGCCGCCATATGAAAGGTTCTTTGGTATTGTTAATAAAAAAAAATAAGTATAAAAAATAAATTAAAAAAAAGTGAACAATAGTAATACTTGTAAAAAAGAAGTGAAATCTCAACAAAATAATCTATAAAAACGTGACATGTCTCGATAAATATTACTTGGACATTAAAAGTAGTGAGATCAAACATACAAGGCAAGTCTCTTTGTAAGAGTAATAAGTCTAGGTAGATAATCTAGTAGATGTTTTTTTTTCTTATGCCTATTACTATAAGAACTTAATCGAAGATTGAAAGCGGTCGTGGCTCAGTGTGACTTGCGTAGTTAGGTCTATCACGAAGGATAAATGACGTGAAGCATGGTCTATACCTGAAAGGGTTTGACCTTTCCCTCGACAGTTTCCGTGATTGGCAAGACAGGTTAAGCCGTCGGTGCTAGTTTCTATCACTATATGGCAGTCATTAAGCCGTGTCAGGCGACTTTAAATACTTCTGACACTGGGGCTCGCCACTAGCCCTAAAACCTCCACCAAGCCGGACTCAGCCCCCATGTACCAGCAATGCAGGCATTAACGAGTTTTTAAAGATTATTGTAACAATCTATAAGCACACCCTGGACACTTCATACAACGGGCAAGAAATGGCATATCAAAAAAGGAATGACGGAACAACAAAATGGCGGCGAAATCCTATACGTTCGACAACCAACCTGTTACCAATCTTTATCAATCTGGGTGACGAGGGGTTGAGATCGCAATCTAGAGAGCGGCAGGGCGTGTCCATACTATGCAAGTGCTAATATACATATATACTTTGCTATAAGAGTCACTTTGTCTGACATACTATATTTCCAAACTTACTCTTCTTACAAAATGCTTAAGGCGGTAACATTACAGATTTTCGTTATTTTTGACGTCAATTACTACTAAACGATAGAAAACACAAAGTTGAAAAAAAATCATTTATTGTTGATGATGTTCCTTAAATTCAAAAGCTATTATTAGAAACACAATTAAGCAGTTTTGGCTCGATAGAAAAAATACCCGAAGTTAGGTCTACACCGTTACTTTCACTCAACTCTAGTTATGACTAATATTTTGAATTATAAATTTTAAAAAATTGACAACAATATTTGTTATGATAAAACAAAGTGAATATTGTTATTAATTTTTATAACTTTCATTTTTTATTTTATCATTTAATTTTTTAGTTTTTGATTGAAATATTGTGGTTATTTTCATAACTCATTACACGTGAAGAAAAAGACAGAGACAACTGTTTCAATCAATACCTTGCCTTAAAGCCCAAGTCACTCGTTTTAAGTCGAGGCATTAATTGAACGGTTGTCTCTGTATTTTTCTTTACGTGTAAAGAGTTAAGAAAATAACCAGACTTTTGCACTCTTTCAAATCTTTTTCGTTGAAAAGTTTCAAAAAGTGAACTAAATTAAATTTGAATAAACATAGACTACGTAGTTTGAAAAGAAGAAAATTATGATACAAATTTCAAATTTTAAAGAAATATTTTTTCCTACAAATGTTTACAGGCATTGCTTCTAAATTTATGCTATATTTGAGATATTTTATAGATTGAGTCAAGTTAATCTAATCGTGTAATGAACTTACAAGGGCCCTAGGTAGTATTCTTGAATATAACATATCTTTTTTCAGGTCGAAAATTAAGCAGGAATAATTTTCCTGATTTTTTGATAAGCGCTTCAAACTGCTTATTTGCCAATATACTGCCTTAATTATTAACTTTGACTTAGCTCTTTATTTGATCTCACTACTTTTTATGTCCTTGTTATCTTCATCGAGACTTGGCAAGTTTTGAAGAGTGTTTTCCTTTGAATGAATTTTATTTTTATCCAATTAATCTATTAACATACATACATATTATTAAGGTACTGCATAGTCTGTCTCTGTTCAATTAGTTCTAAAGCTTTGAGTAATTCATAAAGAAATTGACAGAACTTAATATTTCGTTGATCTGTATTGTATTTTATTTAACTCCGGCTCCAAGAGTTTTGTAATTTGTCATCTACAAAAAATCTAATTATTTGTGCTTAAAATACATTTACACCACACCCTGAACATTTCATACAACGGGCCAGAAATTACAATTCAAAAAAGGAATGACAGAACAAAAAAAGTGGCGGCGAAATCCTATACGTTCAACAACCAATCTGTATCAATCTAGGTGATGAGGAAGTGAGGTAGCAATCTAGAGAGCGGCAGGGAGTGTCCATACTGTATGTTAGTACTAATTTACATATATACTTTGCTTACACCTTGAAGGTCATTGATTCCTTCCCAGCCCACGTTATCCAAAACAAGCTGATAATTATCATAACTTCATCCCAAAATACGGATCGAATCGATCGAGAACATCGTCGGACAGTTTTTAATTTCATAAATTCGATTGTCTTCGCGACAAAATTATTGGACATTAAATTTTAAACAACCGTCTTTTGGACATTTTTTTCCGACGAAAAAAAACTCATTGAATGGTATGGTTATAATTTCACATTTGCTTTTTTGGGAGACACTTTACCAAATTTGTAAGAATGAGGCTAAATGTATTTATTAAAAAAAACCGGCCAAGTGCAAGTCGGGCTAGCACTCTGAGGGTTCTTTACCACACAACTACAAAGTATTATGACAATGATACCTATTTACATTACAATCAAAAGACATCAACGCAAGCGACAAAAATATGTTTTTTTTTATATTCAGTTCAGACTCCTTAGCGCGAGTACGACTCACACTTGGCCGATTTTTATTATTTTTTGTTTTACTCAAGTACTAGAATCACACCAAGTTTCACGCTTGCGTGTATTACCGTTTTTACGATAGAGCTAAATCAAATATACTAATAAAATCAATTTTTTTGTATGGAGGCCTCACTTACTTTTTTAATTTTCTAAATTTTTTGTATTTGTTGTTATAGCGGTAATAGAAATACACACTATGTGAAAAATTCAACTGTCTACCTATTACGGTTCATGAAATACAGTCCGCTGACAGACGGCCATACAGGCAGCAGACGCATCAGACAGACAGACGGACTGACAGCGGAGGCTTAGTATAAGGGTCCCGTTGGATGCACGGAACCCTAAAAAAATAACTTCTGTCGTCGAGTAAAAAGAAATACAAGCTACATGGTTATTTTTTTCCCTTATTCCATCAAGTACAAGTATTAAGCCCTACTCTACAATAGGTCATTCTATAGATATATAGTGACAGTGATACTTTTTTTATCCACAATTGGTAAGCCCTTGACACCATCTCACCAGATGGTAAGTGACGATGATGCCAAAGATGGAAGCAAGCTTACTAAAATTCCCTAACGCAATGGGGAACTGGCTATCTTATCTTCAAACCGGAACACATCAATGCTGTTAACATTGTTGCTTGGCGGCAAGACTTAGATAAGATGGTGGTAACTAGCCAGGCGGGCTTAGAAAATGCCTTATGAAAATGTTTTAGTTTGGTTCTCAAACGTATGGGATTTCGCCGCGATTTTGGTTGCTCCGTCATTTGTATTTAGAAATGTCATTTCACGACCATTTGTATGCAGTGTCTGGGGTGTGCTACACTAAAAATGACACTACCTATATCTGTCTCACCCTCACCACAGCAACTTATGAGAGTACGGCTTACTGAAAGGAGTCATTTACGGGACATAAATATCCATATGGAGATACTACAGAAACTTTCTGATCATGTCTTCGCGTACATCTACTAGATACGCTAACTACTGCGTGTATGATATAGCGTCGCCACTTACCGACCCCTAAAAGTGAGAGCTACTATTCCTGCCTAAAGTTGACCTTGATACCAAACGCAACCAGTTAAAGGCCCGACCACCTGTGACCATTTCATACAATTACGAGAGAGGTATACTTAAATGCCCTCAGTGCGCGAGGAGTTTCGCTGCGAAGATTGGCTACATAAACCACCTTCGAGTTCACGCGCAGCAAACCGACTAGGATTCGAAGTGGTCGCCATGACCGAAATCGGTCGGCAAGATCATCATCATTCCTGCCAACACTGTGAGGTGAAGACAAGAATCAACAACTGTAGGTCTTGCCAGCAAGACGATTGTCCTGGTACTCTGCAAGGCGAGTGCCTCGTGGAAGGAACCATTGCCAACTCTCCAGTCATGTTATCTGAGGTCTACGTAGACTGCTTGTACTCGTAACCATGTGGAAGAGGTACACGTCTGGCTGGTGGGATGGGATGGGCTAGCACGAACAGCGTCCTAAATGATGATGGGGGCAGGCTATTCGCTTCCCCTTCATGCTTTACTGCTGCGTACTTGACATACCTAGCAGTTAAGCAACAAAACACTGGAATTGACTACTAGGATCAGTAATTTACATTATAAGTCATGGTTACTTGATTAATCTATTAATCTATATATACAGGGTGAAACAAAATTGGTGTAGGTTCCGTTAACTAGGGCTTTTACTTATCATACCGAACAACTTTCGTTCTAAGGCTTTGCTGAAATCGCAAAAAAAATATTACTCTTCACACAAAACGATCAGCTGATCGACCAATTTTGTGCATTTTAGTGTCCAAATATTTTTTCGAGAAATTACTATAGGTTTCTTGGGGAAAGTTGTTCAGTATGATGAGTAGAACCTCCAGTTAACGAGTCCAACACCAATTTTTTACACCCTGCTGTATAAAAGAAAGTCGTGTTAGTAACACCATTTCTAACTCAGAAGAATTATTTTTTTGTTTTTTTTTTATTGTCAGGTGAAGGTTTTAGGGTACGGTAGTGTAGTGTAGTGTAGTGAAGGGTAGGGTAGGGTAGGGTAGTGTAGTGTAGGGTAGGGTAGTGTAGGGTACAGTAGGTTAGTGTAGTGTAGTGTAAGGTGGAACATAGTTAGCCGAGACAGCTAGTTAAAACGAAAAACAAAAAATACATCTTGTTCAAAATAACTTAAAGATTCTCTTACAGTTCAAAAAGACCGATACGCTACGCTACCAAGAGCCATTAACAAAATAGCCAAAATAGTTGACAAAATGTAATTATTAATAGATTTGACCCAACCCTCAATTAGAAGGACAATAAAACGAATAGTATTCGAGAAATTATGCGCTAACTGCGATACGGTACAAATTTAGAGCCAAAGGGTTGTAATAATTACTTCCAGGAATCCCGATACGGGAGAAAAGGTTTAAGGGAATAGGGTCCTAGGATTTATGGGAAAATGTATTGAAGGAGCATTCGCTCCAGGATATCTGGAGTTCATTTACTAATTTTCAAACTATGTCCATAGGACTGGGAGATGTCTTCTCTGTTCTCCTTTTGACTTCTTTTCTTACGTCTTATCAATGTCAATTTGGGTGTTTCAGAATCCTGCTGCTGCGGTTGCTTAAGGCTCCTGCGTCCCTAAAATTAGCAAATCGATTCAATGTTTTAAACACGAACGTAATAGCTTGGAAATAAAGTTCTTGTCAGCAGTACTGTAACGTGGCTGTTACGTCAATCGCTGCGGACAAATCATGAGAAAATTGTGGTATTTAATTCTTTTTAAAATAATATAAGAAAATTTGGAAAATGTACGAAAAAAAAATATTTTACATTGTTTTGTTAAGAAGTTCATATATTATCATAATGTTTTGATTGAAATTACAGCAGTTCTATGGTTACAACGAGAAAAAAAGGGTACATTAATGTATTTTTTTTAGTTCTGAGTATTAAAAAAGAACTCGAGTAAATCATAATCTTTCCTCATATCCTGTAAATTACAAAACATTTTTTTTTATAACAAATCCTTTATTGAAGTAAAAAGTGGTTACAACGTTGGTCATTGGCGGCGGTAAGCCCGCTTACATTTTCGGCATCATCGTCACTTACCATCAGGTGAGATGATGTCACGGGCTTACCAATGGTGAAAAAAAAAGTATAAGCAAAGTATATAATATATTAGTACTAAAATACTCCCTGCCGCTCTCTAGATTCCGACCTCACCCCCTCGTCACCCAGATTGATACAGATTAGTTACAGTTTGGTTGTCGAACGTATATTATTTCGTCGCCATTTTGTTTGTTCCGTCATTCCTTTTTTGAAATGTCATTTCTGGCCCGTTGTATGAAGTGTCCAGGGTGTGGTATAAGCCTTAAGAAGTGGTCGAATCGTTTTCAACATCGTAACAAATTTATTTGTATTAACTGTATCTCTACTCTGAGCTACATAACTTACACGCCTCTAGCTTAAAATGTTTGTCACATAATAGACTAAATAGAGAGTTTCTTCTTTAACTCTTGGATCATCTCAATTAGCTTCAGGTACCATAGCTGGTTCTTCATCTAGAGGACTATCAGCAGGTGGGTCATTATGTTTTAGCAATGAATTAAATAGACGCAATAAATCATTATAGACAAAGATTTTTTTATTGTAGGCTAAGAAAAAAAAACATTAAACTTGTTATGTACAAAAGTGAGCCCCAGACTTATGCACTTAATTACTATGTGATGACACAGTGCAGCGCTGCTTTTCATCAAGACCTAGCTTTTGTCACTTTAACGCGTGCTGGGATTAATTTAGCCATACAAATCAAAAATAATTAAATCGGTTCAAGTGAAAAAAATAATTCAAAACACAAATAAAAAAAATAATTAAATAACTAGAAAAATAAAAAAACCGGCCAAGTGCGAATCAGAACCGCACACATAGGGTTACGTACCATCATACTAGATGGCGCTAGTTCCTTCACGTTTCCAAAACGTATTTTTTGTTATTTAATTATTTTTTTCATTTGTGTTTTGAATTAATTTCTTCATGGATGGATATTTGGATGGATAATTTTATTTTTTTCTAATTTTAAGTATTTGTTGTTGCGGCAACAGAAATACATCATCTGTGAAAATTTCAACTGTCTAGCTATCACGGTTCATGAAATACAGCCTGGTGACAGACAGACGGACAGCGGAGTCTTAGTAATAAGGTCCCGTTTTTAACCCTTGGGAACCCTAAAAAGCTCTTTGTCTGCAGTGTAATTAAATTTTTCATTATTCCTTATCCTTACTAATATTATAAAAATGTGCAAATGTGTTTGTTTGTTTGTTACCTCATCACGTTGCAACACCTCAACTTTAAAAATTTGGCAGGCAGATAGCCTGCAGCATGGATAAGGACTAGGTACAAGGCTATCTTTCATCCCGATTTCTTAAGACCTTAATAAGGGTCAGATGAAAATATTCAATTCAAATTATTAAAAGACGTGTAAAGCTATTACTATGGAAAAAATATATATAATACACTTTTGATGTAAAATAATATTATATACTGTAGACCCTGTTTTTGGCACTAATTGCAAAATTTCTCTAAAAACAAGTAGTTAATGTTGAATGAAACCAACACACAAAAATCGGCGACTTTTCATTTAAATTGAATTATTTTTTTTAACTTATTTGAAAGTGAAGAAAAGTAATAAAAACATGTAAAATCGAGAATAAGGCGTTCGGTTTTAACGTAACAGCCGCTTTAAAGCCCGCATTGATTTGAACTTAAAATTAATAGACTTACGTTCGATATTATTTTAACACGTATCAACCTGCGCGGATTGAGTCATCTTAAAGCCTTAAGTAGTTTCCTTGGGATAGCTGTTTGTTAACTCTTTCTTTTTCGGTAATTTCTTTCATGTCGCGATGAAGCGAAGTATTACGTGATCTTTTACTCAGAGATAGTTCATCGGGTGGAAGATGCCATAGACTCTAATTAACGCAGCCTGACATAATTCCTGGGGGATCTGGAGAAAAGCCATTAGCACGCTCGCGCATATCGTACGCATCGGAGTAACGGCTTGACGTGATATTTTGCAAAGAGATATCTAGTAACATAGACTACTGACTAGTATAGCTCGACATAGTTCCCTAGGAATCTGGACAAAACTCTTTTTTACCGACTTCAAAAAAGGAGGAGGTACTAAGTTCGACTGTTTTTTTTTAATGTATGGTCACCGATTTTGCCGTCAATTGTAGACCGATTTTCAACATTATTTTTTCATTCGAAAGAGTATACTCCCGAGGGGGTCCCATTGTCACCAAGTCAGGATCTGATGATGGGATCCCAGGGAAATCGAGAGCAACCCTCAAATTACTCATTACGTAAGCACTTATTTAGTGATTTATATGTTCTCTAAAGCTTAAAAAAATACTTGCGTCTGTTAGTCATCATCTCATGTTGATAAGCTGATGAATGAAGGTACAACGGTTAGGAGTTGGAGGAAAATTCTTTCAATATTATACATAAATAGGTATATAACATAGGTATGCATAGACCGATAGGTTGCATTCTTTCAGGTTATTCAGATGAGCTTATGATGGACGAATAACCCCCATAACTTTCATGTTATGGAGTTAAATCGTCCATCATCATCTGCTGAGATGATGATGGAAGCCACAGGACTTTGTATCTGTTAATGAAACACATGTATTATGATTTGATTATTCCTATTGGTGAATAGGTGATTGGGTTTAACGTTTTTAAATAGATAGCATTATCACTAAAAATAAAGAAAATAAAAATAAGTTTAAAAAAACTAAAAACCGACTTCAAAATGAAATTCACTCAAAAGTATGAAATACTATTATTACAGGTACCTAAATACACAACATTAACCAACAATAACAAAATAAAACGAGGGTACGAATTAAATTAGGGGCTTAACATTTTTTTTTGAGGTCGGTGTCAGCAATGCCATCGAATCTAAAACATTTGATACGTAAGTAACTGTGTGCTGGTACCGACCTCAAAAAAAATTTAAAGCCCCTAATTTAATTCGTACCCACCTTTGATTGCGTTATTGTTGGTTAATGTTGTGTGTGTATTTAGGTATAATAATATTATTTCATACTCTTGAGTGAATTTCATTTTGAAATCGGTTTTTAGTTTTATTAATCTTATTTTTATTTTAATCCTCAATTGTAAGCCCTTGGCATCATCTCACCTGATGGCGAGTGACGATGATGCCGAAGATGAAAGCGGGCTTATAACGCAATGGAGAACTGGCTATCTGATCTTCAAGCCGGAACACATCAATGTTGTTAACACTGATGTTTGGCGGCAAGTCTTAGATAAGATGGTGGTAGCGAGACAGGCGGGCTTAGAAAATGTCCTACCACCAACCAAACCGAGTCTTACAAGTTGACCCCACCAGGAATCGAACCCGCGACCTACTGGTGTGAAGCGAATGGTCTAACCATTACGCCCCGAGTTGGTTATGTCATTTCCACGCTCGCAAGCCACTTGAGGGTAGCTCGATGAAAATCACAGAAACTATGTGCACGCAGTCGTAGTCGCGAGAAAAAGCTAGTTCAAGTTATAAACTGAGAAGAAATACAGTCACTCAGTGGCTCAACCCACTTGACAAGATTAGCATCATCATAAAGCACATAACCAAAACATAAGAAAGAAGTGACATTTAAAATCCCCGCAACACCCTTCGCCCACCCTTTCTCCTTTCCACTAAAACTCAAACCACAGACAACAAAACATTGAAACAAAAACCGATGCCATTATCAACAACAACGAAATACGTTCGTATTAACATAAGGACTTTTGTAGCGCAAACTTTGCGGCGCAAAGACATAATTTACCACTTCTTGACTGTTAATAGCCGATAGGATTTTCTGTCCTCGCCCGCTACAACTTCTAGACTGTTGCACAGTGGAGAAACGGTATATCTCAAGTATTGCAGATTCTGCTGTTTTAAAGCTAGTGAAAAAGTGGTGATCGGGTATTTTAGACTTCTTGATCATGCAGGCTTTTTAGTAACCTGACTTAAGGCTGCTTTAGAGTGAGCAAAATGGTGTAAGTCAAGAACTATCACGCGAATAATTATAAAATTTTATATTTGTTAGATTTGTATTATATTAGTATTACTATTATACATTATAGCATGTTACGTTAGAAAGTATATGAAAATTGGTTAACATTTACAAGCTCAAATTAGATCACATTTTGTTAGGGGTTACATCAAAAATGTACACCCAAAATTTTAAATACAAATTTTAACTTCTAATTACTTTTAACATGGAATCAATTTGTAGAAAAAAAACCGGCCAAGGGCGACTCGGGATCTCAAAAACAGGTTTCTGCACCAAAATTTAAACTACCAACAAAGCAAAACCTCTCAGTACATACTTTGCTCTAGGTAAATAGGGGTCTACTTATTCTGAACTTTGTAAATTTTATTTTTCCTGTGAGAACGGAAGGATTTTGTCATAGGTTTTCCTTTAATTTATGCATTCAAGCGCATATACTTTAAGATTTTTAGCTTAGTAGTTTCGGAGATAAGGCGGTAGGAGGGGAATGGTCTATTTTCGTCTACTTTCTTAAATGTCTTCAAAATTATTTATTTTAAAATTATTAAAAACATGTTTGAGATACTCACGATAAGTTTTTTTATTTTATATGCCACTCGATATAGTTTGCAAAACTGTTATTTTTATTTTCTAATTTACCCTCCCAAAAGTGGCCCCCATGTTTAAAATGAATTTATTTGCGTTACACGTCCGTCTTTGAGTCACCAAATTTATCCAGACATACGAGTGATCCTATAATGGTTCCGTTTCAAACTTTTGAGGTACGGAAATCACAAAATTAACACACATACAAATTTGCGAAGATGATGATTGATTTTGGTTTGTATGGGAGTTTTTTACAAAAGGTATTTTCTATTATCATATATTGAGCTCAAAGATAATCTATATAAAAACTTTAAGGACGTCTTAAACTGTCCTAGTTGCATCTCAAAAGATAAGCAAAACTAAAAAAATCATGGAAATCTTTCACATCCTACTAATATTATTAACGCGAAAGTTTGTAAGAATGTATGGATGTGTGTTTGTTACTCTTTTACGCAAAAACTACTCAACTAGTCTGGCTGAAATTTGGTAAGTAGGCTGAGGACCTGGATTAACACATAGGCTACTTTTTTCACGTTCGCGCACTGCGCACCCTCGAAAAGTCATAGGGACGTTGTCCAGGCAGGTGAAGCAGCGGAAAACAGCTAGTCTTCAATATTCCTGACTTACCCCTTTTTCTCACAGTGCCAAGAGGGAGAATTCGGGAAGTCATTAGGGGTATAATTTTCGTAGTAATAAACACCAGGCGATAAATATCAAACCCCTTTTATTTATAAGTCTGTGGGGTTGCCAGTCTGCTTGCAGCGATAATGTGTTGCCAGGACAAAGATAAGGCTTGCATATGTTTAATTTGTAAGATGTTTGACAATTTATGTAGAGATGCTTCGATTAGCAATGAAAATTTACTGTAAGATTGACAATTTAAAAAAGTAAACACCAGAATGAAAATCGATGGTACGATGATAAGTGCGTCGGTGGCGTAATGGCAAGTGCCGCTACCTCCTGTCCGGGAGGTCGTGGTTCAAATCCTTCCACGTACCAATGTGTTTTCGAATTTCGATTTCATATCTACGTTTATCCGACGCTCTTACGGTGAAGGAAAACATCGTGAGGAAATCTGCACATGCCTGCGAGGAAATTCGAAGGTTGTATGTGAAGTCGATCAACCCGCACTTAAGCCCGATCGCCCTATTTCAGGGTAGGCTCGAGCCCCTCGGTAGTAACGTATATGAGCTGTTATGATGATGATGATGAAACACCAGAATGAAAAAAACAAGGACAAGACAAAAAATACTTTTATATTTCATCTGGGATTTAAAAAAATATGATAGCTTCAGTCGTTCTGATAGCTTCATTCTGATAGCTTAAAGCCCCCAACTTCTAGGATACGGGTTTTCCCCAAACTCGGGAAGCCTAACCTTCCACATACGGGGGCCAAGTCCGGGTATGTGGAGGCTGTAGGGCTAGTGGCGACCCCACTGTCAGAAGGTTTTCAAGCCGCCAGTAAGGCATCTGACACGGCTTAACGACTGCCATCTAGTGATAGCAACCGAACGGCTTAACGTACCTTGCGAAGCACGGAAATGGTACAGAAAAATGCTACTAACAGTCAACCCATCTAGGTAATGACCGTGCTTCAGGTCAGTTAACAATACAGCCTGACCGAACTTAACATCGCTCATTTATGTAGAGTTTTTCACTTCGCTTAGTGTTATTGTAATGTCACTAGTGAGTTTACAATGTCACTAGTTAAATTGTAAACAATATGTTACAGTTCACAATCTTTCGACAGTTCACAATCTCGCGAAATAAATTCCGTTAGATTATAATCTAACGGAATTTGCAATCTTACGGTGACATACATAAGACTTAAATTCTGAAAATAAAATACATCAGGGTAGGCTCTAGCTCCTCCATGGGAACGTATATGAGCTGACATGATGATGATGATGATGAACATACATTTAGATACTGTACTATACAGGTCCAGCATGAGTTTGGAGCCCGAAACACACGCGCATGCGAGAGACATGCAATCGCTGTGCTTACCGAGGCAAAATGATTTTGAATGAAAAACTGGCCAAGTGCGAGTCGGACTAGCACTCCGAGGGTTCCATACCACCACACCTCTTCACACAACTACAGTATTACAATATAGCGGCTTACAGTAGTGCAACGAATGTTCTTACGCAGAGCAACGGAAGGGTACTTGCGGATCAATGGACGGCGGGGAACAGCCTGGCAAACTCCGAGTTTGCCATGCTGGCTACAGGCTAGTATAGGCTAGTACCTACGCCGGTAGCGTATCGTGCGACATCAAAACCGTTGCGCTACTGTAAATCACATCGTAATACTGTGCAACTACATAGTTTAATTACAATGATACCTATTAACAATTTTAACAAAAGAAATCAACGCGAGCGGCAAATATATGCTATTTTTGTTACGTTGAGTACGACTCACACTAATTTTCAGACGGCCGATTTTTAATTTTTGTTGGTTTTTTTTTTCAGTGTAAGTACTAGAATCAAAATGAGTTTCACGTATGCATGTAAATACCGTTTTTATAATAGAGCTAAATCTTACTTATATTATTAACGCTAAAGTTTGTATGTATGGATGTATGGATGTGTGTTACTCTCTCACGCCACAACAGATAAACGGACCTGGATGATATTTGGTAGGTAGACAGATTAGGACCTGGATTAACATAAATTGCCGGGTTTTTTTTCACTAGTCACAATATTTGTGCGGTGTTTAAGAAAAAAGCCTCTTCAATCCCCGCTTGATTCAATATAATGTTATTTTGATATAACATCAGCACAGTCAAAAAACTTTCTCATTATGAAAATATTGTAACTTAGTCACGATATCGTTCAGAATCAATTATTACGGCGATAGGCGATAACAACACAATTTAGTGTTTGTTTATATTCAAAACTGTTCAACACTCAACGTATTTCCAGGAATATTTGAAACTTAAACGTGCGTAGGTTACACACCGATTGTATCGAAACCAAACAAGTTTTTTTTTATTTGAAAGGATTTGATGAGAACACATTAAAAATATGTCTTCGATTCAACGAATCATAAAATTTTATGTCTCTATCTAAATGGTTGTGATCGGTAGCGATATATTGTTTTTTTTTTTGTTGTTGTGGGAGAATTTGACTGGCATACGTTTTACCTGCGTACTTTCACGAAAGTTTCGTTTCAAAAGTTTGCTGTTTAAGATTGTATTTAAGGGAAAGGAGCCTGGTCGTTCCTTTCCCTCTAATATGGTTGATGGAAGCTATGGCTGACTCTCGCGTTATACTCGTGACCGGGTGCTGTCCGTGTGAACTGGCCAACTCTTGTCAAAGGTAATCAATGACATTCAATTATTTTTATGTATAACTTTTCGTGTCATATTGTTGTGAAAATGCAATCCTTGATATTTTTTTATTTGGTTTATTAACGAGATTATGTCATTAGAACATGAATGACATAATCTAGCTGTTTATTTCACGGATTGCATTTTGACATTATTAACCAATGATTGTTTATTTCTTGATTTTTCACAAATGAAATTATGTTATTATTATTTTATGACTATCAGAAAGAGTGTAATTTGCACCGATTTTGAATAAATATCTTGAACCTTGAATTTAGATTCAAATCGAAAATTTGGTTTAGACCAAATTTTCGATTTTCGATAAAACTAAAAAAAATAAGAGAAGTTTCAAACTTTCAGAACAAAACTAATTTGAGCCTTCGTTTAGTTACGAGTATGTTTCAATTTACTACGATGAAAACTAATTACAAACATCAATATGACTGTGTCTACTCAATATAGTCGCAAAGTTTGGATTCAATCCGGCATGTAGTTTTTGTATTAAATTGGAACTACGTTTGTATGGAAACTCGAGCCAAAGTAAGTAATTAAGTCCAAACATATTTGAAAATTTAATGTGGGCTTAGGATTTTTTATTTTTGTTTAAAGAGTGTCAAAATATTTTTTTTTGAGAATTGGTTATGGGCTCCTAGGCGAAAGTTATTTATTATGATAAGTTAAGGGTTCCTACACCAATTTTGTTACATCCTGTATACAAGAAATTAAAGCTATACTCTACATAGTAACTATTACCAACATTAATCTGTAGCTTTAAGCTTTACGTTGGTTTCTTAATTACTCCCTTCGATGTTCGTCTCTGATACCGAGCGATATATTGAAATGATTTTATCGAATGTTACCGAGAATCGACGACACTCATCTTGTGTAGAATTGAACAGTTCCAGATAAACAGTAAATGTTCGTTGATTAGGTGCCAGTTATTCTTAGGATTTTGTTGAGGATTTATAAAAAAAATATTTCATCATCATCATTACAGTTCATATACGTCCCCACCGAGGGGCTTGAGCCTACCCTGAATCAGGGCGATTAGGCCTTAGCCGACCACGCGGGCTCAGTTGGTCAACTTCACACACAACCTTCGAGTTGTTTCGCAGGCGTGTGCAGGTTTCCTCACGATGTTTTCCTTCACCGTTAAAGCAATCGGTAAGTATGTACGTAAGTTTTTGAAAAACTCATTGGTACATTGGCCGTCCAGATTTGAACCCGGTACCTCTGGTTAGATGGACCGAGTCGTTACCGGTTGAGCCACCGACGCTTTTTTTTTAAATATAGAAAAATATTTACAGCGTCTTTATTAAAACATTGTACACACTCACATAATGATGAAATTCTTCACCTTAACCCTACGGTAATCCACGGTAATTAAAAATTAAATTATTCGTAAACAGTTCAAGTGTGTTACGTAGGACTCCGTGTACTTTAAGTATGACAATCCTCACCCACGCTATTTGCATTCAAAATGTGTATGTAGTTCCTGTTAAGAAAATAATAGTTGATTTGTTTTCGCAATAAGCGTAACTCGTATTAAGGTCTCATATAATCCAAAGTAAATTTTCAAAGACTATTTAAAAGAAGTTTGTGTTTTGGTTTATTTTGACAAAACTGTTAATTGTAAGGGTACTTGCCATTTTTCAATAGGAAAATTATAATATAAATGAATTTTATATAAAAAAAAAAGAATTTGGCATACATCCACGCGACCACTCAAGAGACTTTTGAGGGCGCGACCACTGCAGGGTTAAAGTCGGTTTTCGCTTGCACTGTCGCTGTAGTTAACATTAATAATAATTGCAGGTAAATATGTGCTCGAGACACGCTAAAAGATTTAATTTTAAAAATTGATAAAACTTTTTGATTCCGCTATTCTACATATTATATTTCGACTGTGTTTCAACAATCAAAACTAACAAGACAAACGCTCCAAGTATGAGACCTTGAAGTACTCTAAATATTTTATTAAAAATTATTTTTAATCTGAGGTTTATTGTAAATTTTTAAAGATAATGTTTAAAAGCTAAAATCATTTGTGTTTCCAATTATGTAAACTTTGATTTCCAGACTAACTCACATCAATTCAAAGGCCTGACTCATATCTAGATAACGGGAGAACAAATTTAAATGATGATTAAGTACACAAGTCAACATCATTAAAACTGTAACAACTTGAGTCACACACAACTCCACAAAGTTGCCGAAAACGATCAAGATCCAGTGATAGTGTAATAATGGTCAATAATAATCGTACTACCGTCAAATGTCAACCATCAAGACCAGATGGTAACACACGTACCGGTTGATACATAAATCAGTTGAATTTTCGTATTTTATGTAAGTGGAGACTTTATAAAAGTAATGTTGTATTTCTTGGAATACTGGATTGTGACGAGTTGCTTGTACAGTTGTTAAGACAAGTGTGAGATTAAAAGATGTTCAGCTTTGTAACATTACGATGAATATTGTCTTTCTTGTGCAGTTGTTTTCTCATCATTATCTTAACAGTTGACAGATGTCCACTGCTGAACAAAGGCCTCTCCCAAACATTTCCACAACGACCGGTTTTGTGCTGCCCCTATCCAGTGGCTTCCACTACTGGATACGGTCTTGGGTCCATTAAAAATAGGGGTAAGATAAGTTTAATACTATCTATTACACACACTTTTTAAAAAAATAAACACAATATAAAAACAAAATCTTATGTAGGTACTCTAGCGATATAATTTGGGCGGTCTTATCGCTCAAAGCGATTTCTTCCAGACAAAATCTTGGAGATAAAATCATAAAAACAGGTAATGCACGAGTATCTAACTAAAACAATACATAAGTAATTAGAATTGAAACAGTTAAAACTGAATAATATACATAGGCAAATTACAATACTTAAAAATAAGATATTACTATGTAATAAATAATCATCATCATTATAATATCAGCCGAAATACTTCCACTGCTGGACAAAGGCCTCCTTTAAGGATTTCCACGACGACCGATCCTGCGCTGCCCGCATACATCGGCTTCCCGCGATCTTCACCAGGTCGTGCCTATGCTACGTTTTCCGGTGCGCGGTCGCCACTCGATAACTTTACTACCCCAACGGCCATCTGTTCTACGAGCTATGTGCCCTGTCCACTGCCATTTCAGTTCAGCGATTCTGTGAGCTATGTCAGTAACTTTGGTTCTCTCCTGCGGATCTTTTCGCTTCTAATAAATATTGATGACCAATAATTTGGATAGCACGGTTTATTGTACCACACGATAAGAGAGAGAGAGAGAGAGAGGAATGCTCGTGTCTACTCAGTAGTATCCCTACTTTCTATTTCATTAGCCAAATCCCAAACACGTAACCATATCATTTACAACGCCAGTTCAGTGACACCTGAAGAATACTCTCATTTCATTTCAGTAGAGCATCCACTCAAGGCACGTTAAGCCGTTGGTGCCAGTTACTATCACTAGATGGCAGTCGTTGAGCCGTGTCAGATACCACAAAGACGGCTTAAAAACCTTTGACGGTGGAGTTAGCCTCTAGCCTTAACCCCTCCACCAACCTGAACTTGGCCCTGTGTGTGTAGTATGGCTTAGCCTTCCCGAGTTTGGGAAGAGACCCAAGCCTCAACTGTGGGGACGTTTATAGATTGTTAACGAAAATATCAACTGCATCAAAATTCAATGGACCCAATGTAATTAGAATCGTATCAGCTCTTAAACGTCCTCACCGAGGGGTTAGAGCCTACCCTGAATTAAGGCGATCGGGCTTTAGTCGACCACGCGGGCCCAGTGCGGGTTGGTCGACTTCACACACAACCTGCGTGTTGCCCCGCAGGCGTGTGCAGGTTTCCTCACGATGTTTTCCGTCACTGTAAGAGCGTCGGATAAACGTAAATATGAAATATAAATTCGAAATCACGTTGGTACGTGGCAGGATTCGAACCACGACCTCCCGGACAGGAGGTGGCAGCCCTAGCCGTTACGCCACCGAACGCTCCGTAATTAGAAGCGATTCAAACCTATAGCTATATGTAAGTAACTCTCGGCGACTTGAGCGCGATGTAGCATTTAAAAACTAAGTACAAGATTTAGCTGAGACTTGTTACTTCAGTTCCGGTTATTCATCCTCATCATCATCATCATATCAGCCGTACGACGTCCACTGCTGGACAAGTCCGGTAACCTGCATATTTCACATTATTTCCTTGTTACAATGGGTATTGTATAGGAAATGGAACTTGCAAAACTACAGCAACACAAGGTACAATAAAAATTAAAAACTAAATCTCATGTCATTTTTTTCCTAAATAAAATGTCACCCTTTTCTATAAAAATTTATATCAGAAAATACATTTAATTAAAAACACAAGAAAGAGAAATCTGAAACAAGTCACATTAAACGAAAATCGATATTAAAGTTTTGAGACTACTTATTTATTAATAAAGTCTTCAATTTTATAAAAGCAATTTTTCATTAAAAAATGTTTTAATAACGTCTTGAAATTTGACTGATTAATTGCCAATTTCAACCTCGCTGGAAGTGAATTAAACATCAGGATCACCTGATGTCATTCAGAATGTCTTCATCCAGCGGTTTCCCGCGACCTTCACCAGGTCATCGGTCGACCGAATGAGAGGATAGCCTACGCTACGTCTTCCGGTCCGGTTATTCAATTACTGATTATCCAACACTTTTGCACACACCTGTACAGTGGACATCGACACGTCCACACACTTTCAAGATGCCGAACCGCGATAGGGTCCGTACACTCGCGCACTGCGTGCCTTATTGCCCAGCGCGGCCACTGTGAAATTGGTCAGCCATTTGTATTACCTGTTGCTTGTATGGAAATCATATCTTGTAAGTTTAGAGCTTGTCCAATTTCTTTTCTGTGTCAGAAATAAGAGATTTGTTGGTTTCAAGAAAACTAGTTGTGTACTCTTGCTGGAAGTTTTCAATGCTTAGAAGGTTTTAACTTCGCTGTCCGTCTCTCTGTCCCCATCCGTCCGTCTGTCACCAGGCTGTATTTAATGAACCGTGATAGCTAGACAGTTGAAATTTTCGCATTATGATGTACGAGTATTTCTGTTGCCGCTATAACAACAAGTTCTTACTAAAAACTAGAAAAAGTGAAAAAATAAGGGGGGTCTCCATACAACTAACGTGATAGACGCTTGAAATATTCATAGAATATTTTGTTATATATCCACTTTAAAAATAAATAATTAAATTAAAATAAACCAAATATTTTAGGGGCCACACAACAAACGTGATTTTTTTGCTCGTTTTTGCTTGAAATATTGATAGAATATTTAGTTAAATATTAACTTTAAAAATAAATAATTAAATTAAAATAAAACAAATATTTAAGACAAGAAACGTTATTTTTTTCCTGGTTTTGATAACGACAACAGGAAGACGCTTGAAATCGCGTCTTCCTGCTTGAAATATTCACAAAATATTGAGTTGTATTATTCACTTTCAAAATAAATAATTAAATAAAAATAATATTATTGTTATAACATACAAGAAATACGATTTTTATAGATGTAAAGAAAATCACTTTACCCGTAAACTATTCCATTTTTAAATGTTTGTTTTGAAATAGACAAAACCTCCAAGTAGTTGTTATATGCTCTTTGGTGATGTCATTGAACAAATTAACGAAATGGTTTATTATTGTGTGATAAACATTCTAAATATAAAAAGACCCGAAATAAAGGCTTTAAGGTGGTTCGATTATCATACAAAAAACAATTGAGCATTGAGCATTGAGGAGCTTCATCGAACCACCTTAAATGTTGTTTCTTTCGTATTTTACAGGTAAGTGAATATTTTGTTATGTGTTAACAGAAAAGGTAATTAAGTTTATGTTGTGAACACGTATTGAAAATAAAACTTTCGTATTTTACAGAGACACGTAATTATGTCTTTATTTAATTACAAATAATTCCCAATCCAAAGACAAAATATCATTATATAGATAATGGTACGGAACCCTTCTTGCACGAGTTCGACTCGCACTTGGCCGGTTTTTATACTTTCTTGACCCCTTAGTACGGTACGTACGTACGTAGGGTTGAGGAAATATTATTATCGCGAAAAAAAGTTTTACCAATTTTCGTGAAAATGTGTTCTATATCATTAAGGAGAAGCATTGATTGAAACAGTTGTCTCTGTCTGTTTCTTGACGTGTAAAAAGTTAAGAAAATAATGACACGTTTGCACTTTTTCAACGTTTTTTCGTTGCAATTAAAAACTACAATTAATTTTTAAAAATCCAACTGGCATGTTCAAGTGTGTGTTTAGACTAACGGACTAAGAAAATTTTGAGGTACTGGTTCCGTCTGGTAACTGGTATGCCTGTAGAATGCAAATCTTTGTTTTTAAATAGGTTCCTTCGATATATTTTTTTTCTGTTATATAAGTTAACGTATCGTGTTTCTGCAACTGACAAAATGGAGTCATTGAAATGAAGAATCAGGTTACAAAATATGACTTTCATATGTTTTGTGATTGCTGAAAAAGATTGAGTTTCGAGCGACAAAAGTTTCCAGTGCGTCGCCATAACACATACCGAAAATCCGAATATCTAAATTCGTCCGTGCGTCCGTCCGTCACGCTTGACTCTGGATTGGAACCAAACTGGGGACTTAAAGTTTTGAATTAGTTCATCGAGGTATTATCAAAAGTTTCATCGCACCGTAAAAAGCGTCGGTGGCTCAATCGGTAACGACTCGGTCCATCTAACCAGAGGTACCGGGTTCAAATCTGGACGGCCAATGTACCAATGAGTTTTTCAAAAACTTACGTACCTACATATACTTACCGATTGCTTTAACGGTGAAGGAAAACATCGTGAGGAAACCTGCACACGCCTGCGAAGAAACTCGTAGGTTGTGCGTGAAGTCGACCAACCCGCACTGGGCCCGCGTGGTCGACTAAGGCCTAATCGCCCTGATTCAGGGTAGGCTCGAGCCCCTCGGTGGGGACGTATATGAGGTGTTATAACCGTCAAATCGAAGAGTAGGTAGCTGTTATACAACAAAAAATTAAAATACTTTTTTCAATAACGGCTCTAACGATTAAGATGAAACTTTGCATGTCGGAGTTACTTATGTTTAGCTATTATGTACATAGTAATATCCATTGGTATGGGAAAAATCGTGTTTGTATGGTTCTCCTAAAAACTTTCGATTTACTCACAAATGGTTAGAGCTATTAAATTCACATGTATTACAAATAAGTATATATGTTTGGTCATGCAATATGAATTCATCACAATTATTAAATTTTTTAATTCAATTTTAGTATGAAAAAAAATTACTAATAAAAATTGTCGAGAAAGTGTAGTGCGGGCTGCCGTACAATTTATTGTCTTTCGCAATTTACTTATTAAATAAAATAACTATAGTTAATTATTAAACGTCATTTTAGAAAGACTTAGACAATATTTATTAACATACCCACTTTTGGGCACGGGTCTCTTTCGTACCCACTTCGGGGGCACGGGTTTCTTTCGTACCCACTTATGGGGCACGGGTCTCTTTCAAATTCCAAGGTTCAAGTCATTTAACTTGCGTGATCGAAGCAACTAAAGTATTAGATATTTCTCGCAATTTCATCTAAATGACAATGTTATATTTTAAGTAAGTGACAATGTTATATTTCATGTAAGTGAAAACGTTATATTTCATGTGAGTGAAAACGTTTTATTTCATGTAAATGACAATGTTATATTTCATGTAAGTGACAATGTTATATTTCATGTAAGTGACAATGTTATATTTCATGTAAGTGACAATGTTATATTTCATGTAAGTGACAATGTTATATTTCATGTAAGTGACAATGTTATATTTCATGTAAGTGAAAACGTTATATTTCATGAAAATGACAATGTTATATTTCATATAAGTGAAAACTTTATATTTCATGTAAGTGACAATGTTATATGTAATGTGAGTGACAATGTTATATGTCATGTTAGTGACAATGTAATATGTCATGTAAGTGACAATGTTATATGTCATGTGAGTGAAAATGTTATATGTCATGTGAGTGACAATGTTATATGTCATGTAAGTGACAATTTTATATGTTATGTAAGTGAAAACGTTATATTTCATGTAAATGACAATGTTATATTTCATGTAAGTGAAAACGTTATATTTCATGTAAGTGAAAACGTTAAATTTCATGTAAATGACAATGTTATATGTCATGTAAGTGAAAACGTTATATTTCATGTAAATGACAATGTTATATTTCATGTAAGTGAAAACGTTATATTTCATGTAAGTGACAATGTTATATGTCATGTGAGTGACAATGTTATACTTCATTGAGAACTATTTACCCTGTTTGTGTCTAAAAGAAAGAAAGAAATACGTTTATTGGTTCCAGTAATACATAATATACTTAGTCAGGTCGTAAGTTCTGTCAAAAACTTTTTATAAAATTTATGATACACTTTTTGATAGTTATATAGAAATTATACATGAAATGAAAGGTAATTTAATTTAAAATACAATTTTATTAACATTATTCAAAATTTCCTCCCCTATTTTGAATACATGTCCATAATCGACGCGGCCAATCATCAATCGCAGCACGCACCACATTCATATCTATGTCTGCCGCTGCTTTAGCCAAAGATGCTTGGAGAGATTCCAAATTCTGATAAGGTTTAGCGCAGACTTTCTCCTCCAAATGTTGCCATATCTTGTAATCCAGTGGGTTTAAATCTGGACTAGAAGAGGGCCAGTCTTCATGTCCGATAAAGTCAATTCCACGGGCGCGGGCGGTCAACCAGTTTTGCGTGCTTCGTGCCCTATGGTGCAGAGTCCTGTTGCCATATCCAATGTCTGGTTTTAAACATTGTTTGAGAAAGAGGTTCCACTATGTTTGGTAGGACGGTATTTTGGTACACCTCGGCACTGGTTTTTACACCTTGTGAATATGAGACTCCAAGCCAAACCATTTTAAAAAAAAAACCCTAATATTATTATTTGCTCAGATTTCAGATTAAACCGCCTCCGTGACGTAATGGTTAATCCATTCGCTTCACACCAGGAGGTCGCGGGTTCAACTCCCGGTAGGATCTACTTGAAAGACTCGGTTTGGTTGGTGGTAGGGCATTTTCTAAGCCTGCCTGGCTAGCTACCACCAATACCACCATCTTATCTAAGTCTTGCCGCCAAACATTAGTGTTAACCACATTGATATGTTCCGGCTTGAAGATAAAATTGCCGGTTCTCCATTGCATTGGAGAATCTTGGTAAGCCCGTGTCCATCTTCGGCATCATCATCACTTACCATCAGGTGAGATGATGTCAAGAGCTTACCAATTAATAAAAAAAAACATTAATTTATATGACTTCCTTTTGATAACAATTAGCTATATTGCAGAGTATTCATTTGAAATTTGATTTTGCGAAACCTACCTTCATTCTTTAACCACAGAGTTGCATATCCTTTCACCCCCATTATTCATTGCAACAGTTAAACTTGCTCAAACATCGGACGCATTATTTAATATAATTTTTATTAAAGAATGTGTTTAGAGGAGCGGAGCTATCTCGGTAAATAATCGTCGCCTCTAATAATAGAAGCATTCCATAATTATTTCGAGCGACTGTCTTGTCTTTGCACTGATCTATGGATCCTGGAAGAGCGCAATCTTGTATGGAAGAAGTATGCAATAGTTTTTGAAGTATCGTTCCTTTCCCTCTAATATGGTTGAGGGTAGCGATGGCTGACTATCGCGTTCTTCTCGTGACGTGTGAACTGGCCTATTCTTGTCACAGGCATTAATGATATTCAATGATTTTAATGTATTATAACTTCTCGTGTCATATTGTTTACATACTTAATCTGTTTTATATTAATGATTTTGACTTCTTTAACTAATGAATGTTTTTTTTTTGTTATAACAAATTACATGAATATAGGTATTATGTTATTACTATTTTATGACCATCAGTAAGAGTGAAATTTGCACCTATTTTGAATAAAAATCTTAAAAAAAAAACTTGAAAACAAGAATATTTTGATAAGCTCTAAATAAACTTTTTCCATATTCTATTTTTCATTTAACTAACTATTTTTGGAACAGCCCACGGAATAACTTATACTGCCCAAAAGATTACTGTAACAACCAAACTGTGCAATGAATATTTCCAAAATAAATAACAAACAGCCAAGTTCGAGTACCTTTTCACGCAACTACATAGTATAATGTCAATGATACCTGTTCACATTACAAGCAAAAGACATCAACGCGAGCGACAAAAATATGTTTTTTTTGTCATTCAGTTCGGACTCCTTAGCGCGAGTACGACTCGCACTTGGCCGATTTTTATTATTTGTTGTTTTACTTGAGTATTATTTCTATAATCACACCACGTTATTATGTATTACCGTTTGTACAACAGAGGTATGATTTAATTTAAAAAATGCACGAAAAACACGTTTTTTGGTATAGAGACCGTATTTTTTCACGTTTTAAAATTTTTTGTATTAGTTGTTATAGCGGCAATAGAAATACACATTATGTGAAAATTTCAACTATCTACCTATTACGGTTCATGAAATACAGCGCGCTGACAGACGGACAGACAGCGGAGGCTTAGTAATTGGGTCCCGTTGGTCACCAACGTGTGGTTTGAGGAACCCTAAAAATAACGTTCTACCTATAAATCATAACACAAATAGTTGTATTTATCACCAGCACAGATGATGTATCCTTTGCCCGTGTAGACCACGAGAAAGTGGTTTGCTATATTTTTTATGTAACCAAAGTTGATCCTGTAGATACAAGTATGTTCTAAATGTTGGTGAAAGAATGTACAAAATCAGATGAGTAGTTTCAGAGATTACCTCTTACATCTAAATAACGAATTTTACCTTTTTTCATAATTTTGAACAAACAAAAATCGACTTCAAACAGAAAACTAAGGTTCCCCTTGATTTCTCTGGGATGCCATCATCAGATCCTGGTTTCCTTATCATGGCACCACCCTTGGAATGTCTCTTTTCCTACAAAAAAAGTATCATCAAAATCTGTTAACGACGAAGTTATCCGCGAAAATAGGTACATAAAATATATATACGGTCGAATTGAGAAACCTCCTCCTTTTTTGAAGTTGGTTAATATAAATTAGTATAGATGTCAAACTATTGTCTCAAAACTTTGCACATGAAGTGACCACGTCTACGACATATGCGCACGAGCAAGACTCCACCAGAGAGCTGGCTGCAAGGAGACTGCACTCTATTCAGCAAGTTTCAAATAAGGATGTGAATAAAACCCATTACTTGGTTCAGAGGCCAAGTTCACTGGCTTTACGCAGGAGGTCGCGGGTTCGATTCCCGGCGGGGTCAATTGTAAGACTCGGTTTGGTTGGTGGTAGGGCATTTTCTAAGCCCGCCTGGCTAGCTACCACCATCTTATCTAAGTCTTGCCGCCAAATATCAATGTTGATATCATTGGTGTGTTCCGGCATGAAGATAAGATAGCCAGTTCCCCATTGCGTTGGGGAATCTTGGTAAGCCCGCTTCCATCTTCGGCAAAATCGTCACTTACCACCAGGTGAGATGTTGTCAAGGGTTTACCAATTGTGAATAAAAAAAAATAGGTTGTCTGTAAAGTCGGTTTACGGACGATAGTTTAACGTGACAACGTCATAACGTAACGGGACAATGAGTCATCCTTTTTCGTGCGTGCAGGCAGCGTCCATCGATTTATTAGACATTGTCACGTCAAAAAAATAATCAAGATGCACCCTTGCCGCATCCAGCAAACAGACACAAGTACACAGCACTATTTTATTACGGTAATCGTAATTTTTACGTAATAGCTGCGTCTGCGCAGCGTGATAGTATCGCGAGATTGCGGCCCGGCTGATTGCTACACCCTGCGGCTTGCAGTTCGTACCCACGCTCGTGATTCGCTATTTGCTCTTGCGATACTTCGTCAACTAACTATTGCTGAAAGTAATTAAGAACCGTTGATTTATTCTGAAGACCTATAAGTGGACAATAAGCTAATAACTTGTTATTTTTCAGTATGTTATACTGATTTGACTGACTCGCTGGCTCAGTGGTTACTGCTCTTGACTGCTATTCCGAGAGTTGTGGGTTCGATCCCCACCCAGGGCAATTTGTGTGATGAACAGATTTGTTTGATCTGTGTCTGGGTGTTAAATATCTATATATGTATGTATTTAAACGTATATAAGTATTTATATCAGTCTCTGGTTCCCATTACACAGGGAATCCTATTTTGGGGCTAGATGACCATGTGTGATTTGTCCCAGAATATTTATTATTATCTATTATTAGGTTATTTATCGTTGGGATAGGCTTACAGGTATCCATATCAGAAGGAAAGTTTTCATCATTTGCTACGTTATTAATTTAAAGTACAAGTAGAATGCGTCGGTGGCGTAACGGTTACGGCCGCTACCTCATGTCTGGGAGGCCATGGTTCGAAACCTGCCACGTACCAATGTGTTCTCGAATTTCGATTTCAAATGTACGTTTATCCGACGCTCTTACGGTGAAGGAAAACATCGTGAGTTAACCTGCACACGTCTGCGAAGAAACTCGAAGGTTGTGTGTGAAGACGACCAACCCGCATTGGGCCCGCGTGGACGACTAAGGCCCTATCGCCTTGATTTAGGGTAGGCTCGAGCCCCTCGGTGAGGACGTATATGAGCTGATAAGATGAAGAAAAGTATATCATGTCCTCTACCACAAGAAACATGCTTCTTAAGCCAGCTCAGCGCCATATTTCTAAGCGCTTGAATTGTCTATATTTTCCGCAGGTTCTGTGTGTGTAGCTTCATCTTTGCCAGCTTGTTTTAGTCCTTTTGGGCCCTAAATTAGGATATCCTAATCGATCGTTTAACTTCCACAAGGTATGACTAAATGATAGATAGTACAAGGCTGATACAAATTACAGCTTCCTATGCCAATAAATTGGGTTACGTAGGGTAATGCTATAAATTATAGATAGTACAAGGCTGATACTAGTTACAGCGTCCTGTGCCAATAAATTGGGCAACTTAGGGTAATGCTACAAATTATGGATAGTACAAGACTGATCTTAATTACAGCGTCCTGTGCCAAAAAATTGGGCAACTTAGGGTAATGCTAAAAATTATAGATAGTACAAGAATGATGTAATTACAGCGTCCTGTGCCAATAAATTGGGTAACTTAGGGTAATGCTACAAATTACAGATAGTACATGACTGATGTTAATTACAGCTTCCTGTGCCAATAAATTGGGTAACTTAGGGAAATGCTACAAATTACAGATGGTACAAGACTGATGTTAATTACAGCGTCCTGTGCCAATAAATTCAGTATCTTAAGGTAATGTTACAAATTACAGACAATACAAGACTTATGTTAATTACAGCGTCCTATGTCAATAAGTTGGGTAACTTAAGGTAATGCTACAAATTACAGATAGTACAAGACTGATGCAGCGTCCTGTGCCAATAAATTGGGTAACTTAGGGTAATGCTACAAATTAAGAATATCATCATCTAAAAACATGTGTAGATTCTGAAGCGCCAAAGAAAGTGCTCTAATTATGTGCGTTTACGCATCGCTGGTGACGTCGACCGTTCGAAACTCAAACTGGGGGTAGATAGAGATCTACAGCTTTATATCGACGGCTGGCCCCTTCCGACGCAGCCAACGCTCTAAATATAAAAATGGTAATTAAAATGTTATTTGAATCACTTATGTAGTCTTGCTTTTTGACAGTTATTGGAAAGGTGAATACAGGGCTTACCAATAGTGAATAATAAAAAAAGAAGGTGTGGATACTTGATTTTGAAGCAACTCCTGGTTTCTTATCATTATCACAAATATAGTAAGGCCCTGATATACCGGACGGACAAAACACTAGACGCTGGCCTATGACACGAGAATTTATACTAAAATTAATCTTTAAAAAATCTTTAATAATATAATCAAAGACGGGTAATAATATAAGTATTAATAATAATTAAGTATTATTATATTACTTTAAGTGAGCAACTTTTGTATTAATGTATATAGTTTGTTTCTCAAAAACGGCTAGAACTATTTAAATTAAATTTTGCTTTTAGATAAGTTTTAACATTCTTAATCTATCTACTCGTAGATGGGTGTCATTCCTGGAAGTATTATTACTTTAAGCAAAGTATATATATTAGTACTAACATACAGATGGAAGCTCCCTGCCGCTCTCTAGATTCCGACCTCACCCCCTCGTCACCCAGATTGATGCAGATTGGTTACCGTTTGGTTGTCGAACATATACTGTGTGCTTTAAGTGAGCAACTTTTGTATAAATGAATGTATATAATTTGTTTCTCAAAAACGGCTAGAACTATTTGAATTAAATTTTGCATTTAGATAACTTTTTACATTCAATCTATCTAGATAGGTGTTATTCTTGGAGAAACCCGTTTTCATACAAAAAGTAACATTTTAGTTGATATACCTAGGAGACTCAACCAAGGCTAGGTCGCCAAGGTTCACTAAAATTCAGTTCAAAAAAAAATCTTGAAAATCGGTGATAGTGATCGGAAAATAGCGCGGAAGGTACACACCACTACGTACCCGCTTGTCAGGAGGACTGTCCCGATTAGCGAGGCCCTACTGTGGTACTCAAATTATAGCACAGGCCGAGAAATAGGGAATTGAGATGTTGTCAAGGGTTTAACCAATTGTGCAAAAAAAAAAAAAAAAAAAGAATTGCTGTTCGAGTTTCTAGAGCTTTAATGATACTTTAATTAAATGAAATAGTTTATTTGTGGAAACACAGTATCAATACTTAATCTTAGTTTTAATTATAGATAAATGGAACAGTGTGTTTCGCCAACAAATGGCATACAAAATACTTATGTTTTAAAGTTATAAAATGTCAAATGTTTCTAATTATAATGTCAATAAAAAATAAATAAGTACCTTCTCATAAAATTATTGATTAAAAAATTCATTTAAGTCATAAAAGCATTTGTCTGTCAGCCAACTAGAAAGTTTGTTATTAAAATTGAAAATACATCTTCAAAATAGAATTAGATATAGATTAAGGTAGCCAAAGACAAAGGTGTCTGCTTAACCCGGCGAGCATGAGGTGGAAAAAAATTACATCAAGCGTGTGGCAGGGTATGACATACCCAAAATTTAATGTACCATAATATAGTTGATTTAAATTTTATTTTATTTTGTCGATTGTATGTTGTTAAATAATGAATTATTTAATAGAATTAAATAAAAGAGAAGTTTTATTTATAAAATTATTTTTATTTATTCATGTTTTTCTTATACTATGAAATAATAGGAACAAAAGTTTAGAGGTTTACAAAAATCAACAATTATAACAAAAAAGTAATTATTTGTACTATAAATCAAATTTAAACTGAAAGATAATGAGATCCTCTTCTTAAAAACTTAATTATATTTTTTTAATTGAATATATGATTAATCACTGCCATCGAGATCAGTACAATTTTGGCACCTAAATTTTGCGTGCTCCAAACTGATGAAAAACTGAAAAGAATAACACAATGTCAACCAAAATAAACTATAAATAAGAATAAACAATAATAACAACTTGATAAAATAATTTAAAAAATAATACATAAAAAAAATACATCAAAATGAGGCAGGGTGTGACATACCCGAAACAGGTTCGTACACGAATATTCCGGCCGGCGCCTCACGCCACACTGCGATCACGCCACTATCCCCTCCCGCACACCACTGGCTCCAGCTACTGAGCGAGCTAGAGTTGCCAGACAAAAAATAAAAAAAACCGACACTTTTTTAATACTACCAGGGTATCAGATACCCTGGCTCATGCTCGCCGGGTTAAGAGGATTGTGAAGCTACGACTTTTCATACAAACGGCGTTAACGATTTTCACCTCTTAAATGTTAACCGATTCGGACCAATTTTTAATAGGTTTCAGTCAGAACAAAAGCTGGGCATAAACGTTTCGTTTTTTAAATTACTGATCATAAATAAACAAAAAAGTGCCAAAATTAGTTTTGTATAAAAACACGTGAACGACAATAAAATTAAACTTATTAACTTTATCGAAAAAACAAAAACGTATAAGCCTAACTTTTGTTCTGACTGACAGCGTATCAAAAATTTGTCCAAAACGGTTAACATTTAAGAGGTGAAAATAGTTAACGCCGTTTTTATGAAAAGTCGCAGCTTCACAATCTTCTTAAAATATATGAATAGAAATTAACTTTTATAATTACTAGCTTTTGCCCGTGGCTTCGCCCGCGTAGATATAGTTCATTCACGTCTTCACATTAGAAACCTCTAAAATTATTAGTGATTCTCTACTATATTATTCATGTAATATACACATAAACCTTCCTCTTGAATCACTCTATCCATTAAAATAAACCGTATCAAAATCCGTTGCGTAGTTTTAAAGATCTAAGCATACATAGGGACAGACAAACAGCGGGAAGCGACTTTGTTTTATACTATGTAGTGATGACATTACATGACCTAATAAAAACAATGGTAATTCAAAGCTTATACAGATATAAAATTCATTTTTTAATTTCACCCAGTGACGCAAACTAATATGAAAATCTCAAGGAAAATGATATAAGTATGACAGTGTCACAATAACGTATTGTCAAATCGTAATAAATGGACATTTTGAAATACATGTCACGACGTCCGTCCGTCTGTTCGTATGCACTATTGTTTGTCTGCTCTGAATTACGGAATGATTGTAGCACAACCCATTTTACGTGATCTTGAGCTGTTTTATGCAAACATTTGGTAGACTTAGGCAAGGTTTATCACAAATGTCCATTGTTGTGACAAATGTGACATAATTCAGAAGGTTTGAATCTCGACGATAAAAAATTTGCAAGTATATATATATTTTTTTTATTATTTATTTATATTTCACAATTTATTGTACACGACGACCGGTCCTGCGCTGCCCGCATCCATCGGCCTCCCACGATCTTCACCAGGTCGTCGTTCCACCGCCCGGAAGGCCCGCCTACGCTACGTTTTCCGGTGCGCGGTCGCCACTCGAGAACTTTACTGCCCCATCGGGAGGGAGGCCTTTATCCAGCAGTGGACGATTTTCGGCTGATATGATTATGATGATGGTACACAGAAATAGGGACAAACAAACATTAACTAGATAAGAACATACAAAAGGTACAGCTTATTTCTATGAGAAATTTTTTCCAGCAGACCTTGGAAAGAGAAAGTTACAATAGAATGGAAGAAGACGTGTACATAACAAAGATAACATTTTATGAAAAATTCTATCATTTTGGTTTATGTTTCTGTTGTTTATAAAGCAGCCATAGGTACTTTAAAATGTTATAATATAATTTATTGTATTTGACATTTTGCGAATTTGAAAATCTGTGACAAAATCCTTTTTTCATTTTTTGAGGTTTAGAGAGGATATTATATATAGAGAATCAGACAAATATTCAAACCATATACAAGCAAGAATATCTTGTATTATTAATGTAGGACATGTGCTTTTATTTTCAGATAGTCGCGCGCGCACCGCGCACCCTTCACGTCCACGCGTGCGGAGCTGCGGGCATCAAGTAGTAATTAATTAAAATTTAGGATTATTTCGCTTTAAAAAAATCACAATTGTAATGGTGATTTGTTTAGTTGAGAATAAAAAGGGAAAACGGTAATTTCTTGGGTATTTTTGTTGACCATTTACCCTGCACACAGCGAAATCTTAAATTACAAAAGAGCCACCGGGAAGGACGATAGTATTTTTAAAATACCATTAAATTTAAAGGAAATTGCCTGCAAGTATTTTTTTTTATCCACAATTGATAAGCCCTTAGCAACATCTCACCTGATGGTAAGTGACGATGATGCCGAAGATGGAAGTGGGCTTACCAAGATTTCCCAACGCAATGGAGAACTGGCTATCTTATCTTCAAGCCGGAACACATCAATGCTGTTAACACTGATGTTTTGGCGGCAACACTTAGATAAGATGGTGGTAGCTAGCCAGGCGGGCTATGGAAATTCCCTACCACCAACCAAACCGAGTCTTACAAAGTTAAACCCGCCGGGAATCGAGCCGGCGAACTCCTGGTCTGAAGCGAATGGATTAACCATTACGGCACGGAGACGGTTGAAATTATCTAATATGTATAAAACTACACAAAAAAAATTAATGACTAATCAAGTTCAATTCAAAAGTCCTTCATAATTATTATTTCCAATCCGATGGCGCCAACGATGAATGGGAAGAGAAAAGTAAAAATGCCAACGAACAGGATACGCTGACCACTGTTGGCAACAAAAGTTACAACAAAAACATCAATCAATTCGCCACCAACCCCATCATCAGGCACAAAGGAGTATGGTGAATGCCGCGCTGTGAACCGAGACCACGTCGATGGTGGCAAAGAGGGAATCATGTAGACAGCATTTTAAGGATTTAGGCATATTAGGCGTACCAATGTGTTTTCGAATTTCGATTTCATATGTACGTTTATCCGACGCTCTTACGGTGAAGGAAAACATTGTGAGGAAACCTGCACTCGATACTCGAAGGTTGTGTGTGAAGTCGACCAACCCGCACTGGGCCAGCGTGGTCGGCTAAGGCCCGATTGCCCTCATTCAGGGTAGGCTCGAGACCCTTTGGTGGGGACGTATATGAGCTGATAGGAATAGGAAGGCATATTAACTGTACCTAGCTTAAACATACTGTTTTTTTTGACGTGGGTACTAAAAAAAAGAAAAAAAATAGACACAAGCGCAGCTAATAAAAAGAGAGGATACAAGAAGATGAGATATAAAAAATATTATCTATCCGAAAAAAATATCTATCGATATCGATAAATTATCTATCCGAATTATCTATGGTGCACTGCCCACAGTATCAGCACAGTATTACATTATAGCGGCTTACAGTAGCACAACGAATGTACTTACGCAGAGCAACGGAAGGGTACTTGGGGGCAGCGGGCGGCTGGGCACAGCCTGCCAAACTCCGCGAGTTTGCTTGGCTGACTACAGGCTAGTACTGCTAGTACCTACGCCGGTGGCGGCATCGTGCGATATCAAAGGTTGCGCTACTGTAAGCTATATCGTAATACTGTGAAATCAGTCTGTTAAACTTTTCGATGAATTGCCTACTGAGTTTTTCAATATGACAGATATTAATGTTTTTAAGAAAAGACTAAAAGCTTTACTACTGGAAAAGTGTTGCCATGAAATAGAGGATTTTCAATTCTAATGTTTATACTATTATTTTTACTTTTGTACAGATATTCTGTGCGACAATTATTGTACTTTTGATATTTTACTTTTTAATTACATTACAATAATTATGTTTTTAATGACGTTCTAATTTGTAATGTTAGCTTTGTTTTATATACTGGTTTCTCTTGCTTTTGTCAATGTTTTATGTTACCTGTTTTATTTAAACTACATTCAAATACATTTTAATATTGTTTATGAATAAATAAATAAAAATTAAAGATTTTAATATACAGAGGATATAGTTTATTAAAAGCACCAGTAGCTAGTTATATTGTGTACTCCCGTGCTATGTAAGGCACTTAAAGCCATTGGTGCTGGTTGCTTACACTAGATGGCGGTCGTTAATTCTTTACCTTTGAAAACTTGTGACAGGTAGGGTTTGCTACTAGCCCTACAACATCCACCAATGCGGCATATTTATTTTATCAACCGACTTCCAAAAAGGAGGAGGTTCCCAATTCGACTATATGTTTTTTTTTGTATAGATTGTAGACCGATTTTCATTTAAAAAAAATATTTGATAGGGTATGCTGCAAAATTGTTGTCTTAAAAATATTATCAAAATCCGTGTAGTAGTTTTTAAAAAATTAACAAAAACAAAAAATAAAACCATTCAAAACCATTTACTAGACCAATTTATGATGAAATTTTAAATATACATGTTTTTAATTGTTTGCCGGGGTAGTTTGTCTTTATGTCTGTTTCATTGTATGTGCATGTAGTCAAACAGCTTGTTGAATTTTGGAGTTCGACGTTTCGTTAGATTCTGACAAAATATACATTTTTACCCCACTGCAGAAAAGGAGAAAAATGATTTTTGAAATGGGGTGCAAAACTGTAATAAAAATTGGCTAGTTCTTTTAATTTACTCGATATGTGCACCATTCTGAACTTCATAATCTTCGATGACACTGTGTCCTGTCTGCCTAAATGAACCATTTCATCTTTGTCCCACCAAACGAATTCAATAGTCGGTGGGTGGTTAGACATGGTCCGGTGCTCGTCGATAATTGTCGAACTGATTGACGGACATACATACATACAAATAATACCGAATATACAAGTATGTAGAACTCGCCTGGTAGATATATAGGTATGTACCTACGTATGAGAATTTTATGCCGCAACTTTGCATAATTTGTCTTCGATTGAATGAATAAAATAGTGAACGTTTGTTGTTGAGAATATGTAGGGTAAAACCAGGATAGTTGCCCCAAGGGTATAGTTGCCCCGATTGTAATTAGATTAGTTTCGCCGGTGAATCGCATGCTATTTTTTTAATCTATCGAAAAACTTTCCAACTACCACTACAAAAAATTAATAAATCTCTTTATTTATTTTTTTGACTTGCATATAAAAAAAAACAACATCAGAACGCTAAATCTAGTATTAAGATTGTGTGCGCCTGCTGGGTCAAAGTTAACCATGTCTCATGTCTCTGTGGGATCACATGGAAAGGCAAAATGCGATCAAAGTTTTTGCGGCATAAATGTCCTGTTTCTCGGCGGTACATCTATCTTAAACGTAATTTACATTGATTAAGCAACTATCCCATATGTGGGATAGATGTCCCAAAATATAGAGGTTCGCAAAAATTGCTAATACTCTGAAAATATGAAACATATTTTTTTTTATTATATCAGCTCATATACGTCCCCACCGAGTGGCTCGAGCCTACCCTGAATCAGGGCGATTAGGCCTTAGTCGACCACGCGGGCCCAGTGCGGGTTGGTCGACTTCACACACAACCTTCGAGTTTCTTCGCAGGCGTGTGCAGGTTTCCTCACGATGTTTTCCTTCACCGTTAAAGCAATCGGTAATTATATGTACGTAAGTTTTTGAAAAACTCATTGGTACATTGGCCGTCCAGATTTGAACCCGGTACCTCTGGTTAGATGAACCCAGTCGTTACCGGTTGAGCCACCGATATTTTTTTTTAATCGTCATACATTTGTAGGTAAAAACTAAAGTACCGGCCAGTTTTACAAATGAAGTATTTTTCTTTTAGTACTGACAGATATAGTGATTTCCAAAAGTGTGGCAACTAATTTACTTTTATCCTATTTGGATTATATTGCTTTCTTTTGTTTGCTTTATTTTGGGCTTTGGCTGAAGCTTAGTTTAGTACATTTATAAATATTACAATTTTCAAAAATTATATTGGACTTGCTATAGTACTTCTGGCTACACCCACTCTTTCTCTCTTTCTCCTATCGTATGACACTTTTAACCACAAGGACATTATCACAGGTAGAAAGCCTATAAGAAAGATTCTTTTCTTAGTTATTTTTATTCCATTAATTTGTTAGAAATGTTCACTATTAAATAACAAAGTTCTTAAAACTAAGCAACTTTGACCCACTGCAGAAAATTAATTATCTACTTTCAATTGCGGCACATATCCCTACCTGAATAGCTTTGGCCATTTTCGTCCAGCCATCGTTGTGGCGTCTGCCATTGTCAAACTGTGCTCCAGAACTCAGGGATGTAATTATGACTGACTCGGTGGCTCAGTGGTTAGTGCTCTTTACTACTGATACGAGGGTTGTGGGTTCGATCCCCACCCAGGGCAAGCATTTGTGTGATGAGTAGATTTGTTCACTCTGTGTCTGAGTGTTAAATATCTAGGTTTATATGTATGTATTTAAACTTATTTATATAAAGTATGTATATCAGTCTATGGTTCCCATAACACAGATGGGGCCAGATGACCATGTGTGATTTGTCCCAGAATATTTATTATTTGTTTATTTATTAACATACCTTTTTTTCAGATCAGATTTGACCACCTTTGTAGTATTCTGGTTAGACCATTAGTTTCAAATCAAGAGTTACGTCTTCCGGTGCTCGGTCGCCACCCGAGAACTTCACTGTCCCAACGGCCATCTGTTCTAAAACTGAAATATTGAACACCAAAAAGCAAATGAGCACATATCAAATTGTATTTAACTGATATTTAAAATATCTTCAAGCACTCATACATTGACCAGGCCTGACCCTCCAAAACCACTGTTGCGTGGCTCATTGTTTGAAATTCCGATGTTGTGGTTAGCGTGTTCGGTTCTGTTCGGTTCTGTTCGGGTGCCTTCGATTGGTATCAAGATTATTTTCTGATACGCCATCGATTGGGGGTTTTCGACAGTTGGTTCTTTAAATTAAACAAGAAAGGTTCGCAATTACGTTATTTAAAATTTGAATGCTTTTTAGGGTTCCGTATCTAAAGGGTAAAAACGGGACCCTATTGCTAAGACTTCACTGTCCGTCCGTCTGTCCGTCTGTCACCAGGCTGTATTTCATAGACCGTGATAGCTAGACAGTTGAAATTTTCACAGATAATGTCTTTCTGTTATAACGACAAATAATAAAAATTAGAAAAAGATAAGTCTCCAGTTTATCTGATGCTCTTACGGCGAAGTAAAACATCTTGAGGAAACCTGCACACGCTTGCAAAGAAACTCGGGGGTTGTGTGTGAAGTCGACCAACCCGCACTAGGCCCACGTGGTCGACTAAGGCCCGATCGCCCTTATTCAGGGTACGCTTGAGCCCCTCGGTGGGGAAGTATATGAGCTGATATGATGATGATGATGATGAAGTCTCCATACAAAAAACATGTTTCTATAAACGTGAAGAAACTAGCCCCGTCTAGTATGATGGTACGGAACCCTTTGTGCGCGGTTCTGACTCGCACTTTACCAGTTTTTCTAAATTTGTAACGTTTTTAGCAACATAAAAATAATGTTGTACTTATTCGTAAGTTTTATTGTGTAATGTTCATTCGGAAAACGTAATGCTCTTGTTCGTTATTTCAGGAAAAGTCGGAATAAGGTACAGTCCAGAAAAAATCTGAATAAGGTGGCTCCCATAAAAACTCAAATTGTATGCAAATATTTCTTTAATACACTAATTTTATTGCTTAGGTAAGCTTAATGTTTATTATTGTTTTGTGTATTTCTGGACGGTAAATGAAAGTAAGAGAAAGTATGCACAGCAAGTCTGTACAATTCATTTTCAACCGACTTCCAAAAAGGAAGAGGTACTCAATTTATTCATTTGTTTATTTCTTTATAACACTGCATTACAGTTATTACCTATTCACAGTATTATCAAAATATTATTATGAAAATAAGTGCCTACATAAAAAGAAAAAATACATTTATTCACACTAATAACTCATACACCAACAGAACTCACCCTTCCATCCCTTTCACAAAATCCCAAACACTCTTGGAATAGGCCGGCCCAGTGGTCAGCGAACTGTAAATTCGACTGTATGTTTTTTTTATGTGTGCAGAACTTTTCACGTCAACCGATTTTGATGATTCTTTTTTTATTTGAAAGCTAGTGCTTTCCGTGTAGTCCCATATAAATTTTATCGAAATCAGTGTAGTACTTTATTAGAAAATCAACAAAATCCAAAACCAATAAAGAAAAAAGTTGTTGCAATGGAAGTCGGTATTTTAACGTGTTTAGCGTTTTTTTTTTTTTTGATATATTATAATTAACGTTACGAACTTTATCACATCCTGTACATACTTCTTCTTGACCACAATCACTATTCATCCTATATCTGTCAAATCAAATGATAGCAGAAGACAGAGTGACACAGTAATAACAGATATCAAAATAACAGAAATATGAAATAACAATAAAAATCACTTTTGTCTCAATACAGCGACTTTGTCGTAGACAAAACTTAACGTAAGGTGTAGGGCGTTATGTCACACCGTGTCGTAATAAAATTATAAAGTTTGTTCGTTGAATTAACTGCACCGCTGCCGGCTCGCGTCAAACGGTTGTGTCAAAGCGGCCGCCCTGAATACAATCGCGGCGCCGGACGTTATACCCGTATGGGGTCGCGCGAATCTTCTTCCTTTTTCAAGCGACTTCCAAAAAGGAGGAGGTTCTCAATTCGTCTGTATGTTTTTTTTTTATGTTTGTTACCTCGTAACTTTGGACTGGATGAACCGATCTTTATGATTCTTTTTTTATTTAAAAGCTAGTGCTTTCCGTGTGGTCCCATATAAATTTTATCAAAAACGGTGTAGAAATTTATTCGAAAATTAACAAAAACCAAAAATAGTAATGCAAAAATGTACTAAGTTGTTGCGATGGAAGTCGGTTTTTTAACGTGTTTAGCGTTTTCAATTATTTAATTATTAATGTAGGCGATGATTCTGTAGATAATTTTAAAATTATGAATAAATTCTAAGTAAAAAAAAACCTATTTGGTTCAATTTTTGTTGTAAAATTATTTTATTCTACAACACATTCCGGATGTACTGCAGGTAATTCACCGAACATACTATACAAGATCCGGTTATCATTAAATTCTAGCAAACAGTTTTAACATGTTCAATAAATGAGTAAATAGTTAATGCCATTGGAGCTGTCTCTGTTATTATTTAAGGAAAACTTCTAAGAATACATGGCCTATATATAGGAGTGTAAACTCTAACGTCATTCGATATAACGTTTCACTTCACTTCGTAAGCATTTAAAATTTTCCGAAAGATTACACATAGCAAGTATATAGAACTTTCATTTCATATAATATCCCAAAAACGTAGTATGAAAAGTGATTTTACATCATCTACTAACTTATATCTATTAATATAATAAAACTGTAACGGGGCCGTGTCTGTACATGAAATATTTTTGGAAAATAATAACTGTGGTGGACATAACTAACGATATAGAGGCCAAAACAACAACTTTTGGATTTTTTGTCTGCCAAGCCGATTTTGATGAAATTTCGTATGGTGGTTCCTTATAGCCCGTGTTAACATATAGGATATTTTTTACCCCAAGAAAATTCAAGAGTTCCCGTGGGAAAATTCAAAACTTCCACACAGACGAAGTCGCGGGCACAGCTAGTTTAAAAAAAATTTCCAAAATAAATAAGGCTTTTTAAAATAAATAAATAATTAAATATTCTGGGACAAATCACACATGGTCATCTGGCCCCAAAGTAGGATTCCCTGTGTTATGGGTTACCAGAGACTGATATACATACTTATATACGTTTAAATACATACAAATATAGATATATTTAACACCCAGATCTGTGTTCAATGTGTTGTTCGGTGTGATATACTACCTGTCATATATAAAAGCGATCCTATTGTCACACAAAATGCAAACGACAGGACGCCAGTCATGTAATTAATTTGACGTTTGACATAATTCCAACCAACTTATGTTACGTACCTATTTTTTATCATTGACCTTAAGGTTATTTTTAAGGGATCCGTACAAAAAAACGAAACCCGATTACTGAGACTTCGCTGTCCGTCAGACTGTCACCAGGCTGTATTTTATGAACCGTGATAGCTAGACAGTTGAAGTTTTCACAGATGATGTATTTCTGTTACAGCTCTAACAACAAATACTAAAAATTTGAAAAAAGTGAGAAAATAAGGGGGGACTCCACACAAAAAGTGTTTTTTTAACGTGAAGAAACTAGCGCCACCTAGTATCATGGTACGGTTCTGACTCGCACTTGGCCGGTTTTTTTTTTAATTGGATTGTAGGCTAGAGACCGTTTTCTGGGTGTGGCTTTCATAGGGGGGGGTTTTGCCGTAATCGCCACGCTTGGCAGGCGGGTTGGCGATCGCAGTGTGATTGCAGGTGTGTTGCAATGCACGGAAAGACGCTGCTGCCCATCCTCCGGTTTTAAGTTCCTTAGTCGCCTCTTACGACACCCATTGGAAGAGATGGGATGGTCCTATTCTTAGCCGCTAAACTGAAGTGGCAGTGGGCAGGGCACATAGCTCGTACCCGTGGCCGTAGACATGGCCGATGGGGCAGTAAAGTTCTTGAGTGGCGACCGCGCACCGGAAAACGTAGCGTAGGCAGGCCTCTCACGCGGTGGACCGATGACCTGGTGAAGATCGCGGAAAGCCGATGGATGCGGGCAGCGCAGGATCGGTCGTCGTGGAAATCCTTGGGGGAGGCCTTTGTCCAGCAGTGGACGATTTCCGGCTGATATGATGATAGGCTACACTCGTCACCGCTGCGCTGAGCTAGGCTCGCTTCTAGAGTAAACATCAATTAGATAAGGAACATTGAGAAGTTTTCGCCTTCGGTTTAGAGATAAGCTAGCTTGACGTATTTTATCACACTTGTGTACCAGAATTTCTGCTTTATCAAATTCGTCAATCAAAACATGTAACATGTTTAAAACCAACAGAATATTAACCCTTCCTCTCTCATTTCCTTGACTTAAGTCTTCATTGTAATCGAAATTATAAACAGCAATTACTGGTCGGCCTGCGCAAGCGTCGATATTTATCTCTTCCTGATTAGAAGCGGCTACAGCACTATTGTTGTTGGTGTTGGTGTTGGTAGGAAGTGGTTAAACGCATTGTGGACTATTTAGACTACTGTGGGTTCTTGAAGACTTCGCTTCAAATTGTCAGAAAGATTCTGTCGCCTGCAGTGCATCCGGAGATAGCTTGGTGATTTTGACAGATCGTTTAAGGCGAGGCACTGGTGGAGAACCGGAGAAACCCTTTTGCTAGACCAATTTTTTTGGGTAATTGCTACTAAATATCGGTTTTGCAAAAAATATTGGACATACTAAAGGATATTGTCTGAGGAATGTGCGAATATGTTACACGATTGTGTGTACTTTACTCGATCATAAAAAATCCCAAAAACAGGTCTAAAACGTCCAAAAAAAAGTCTAAAACTAATTGTTTATTATTAAAATTTCTTATTTGCACATAGTTTTTATATGGAGATATTTATTTTTAAGTACTACAGAGAATCTGCTAAATTTTAGTTTTTAAATTGAAGTCTTAAGAGAAATAACAACGTAAAACATTGAAAAAGTGCAAAAGTGTGGTTGTTTTTTTTTGACTCTTTACACGTAAAGGAAAAAACATAGACAACTATTTTACAAATGCCTCGCCTTAAGAGATGTGTCACGTCCACTTTAACTAGTTTATGTAATGTTACTAGTTACTAATATAACAGTTAGTAATGATGACGAGGATAACGAGTGACCAATTGAAAAATAAAAAACAAATAAAAGTAAAATTATGTATGTTATTTACATATTTTGTGTAACAAACAACCTGAATTCGTATGGGAGGTACCTTATTGCATTTTTTTCTATTGCAACGCACTACTATCGTGTAGGCCATAAAAAGTTAGAGTACCTAAAGTACAAAGTTTAATAAGAATCATTAGAGTCATTTTTGAGTAAGATAAGTATTATATATAATTATTTTTACTAATGTGAAAACCCTAAAAATTCAAGCTAGGAAACGTTTGAAAAACCGGTAAAGTGAGAACCGCGCACAGAGGGTTCCGCACCATCGTACTAGATGGCGCTAGTTTCTTCACGTTTAAAAAAAACAAGTTTTTTGTATGGAGACTTTAACTTTTTCCTATTTTTATTACCTTTTATTATAGATAGCGGCAATAAAAATACATCATCTGTGAAAATTTCAACTGTCTAGCTATCACGGTTCATGAAATACAGCCTGGTGACAGACAGACGGACGGACGGACAGCGAAGTCTTAGTAATAGGGTCCCGTTTTTACCCTTTGGGTACGGAACCCTAAAAATGGTTATTTTGTTAGTTTTTGGTCTTCTCCACTAAAAATTGGCTTTGTATGCAAAATCCAATATTCTCTGATTGTATAGGATCCTTGGGGAAAGTTGTTTAGTTTTATAAGTTGAGTTTAAAATTTTGACAACGTTATCGATTTTAGATCATTGACATTGCTGCGGTCATTTTATTTGATTGACCATTTTAGTAAAAAGACAAGTTTTGTGGGATCTGGTAATCACCTCCGTGGCGTAATAGTTAGTCAATTCGCTTCACACTAGAAGGTCACGGGTTCGATCCCTCTGTAAGAGTTGGTTTGGTTGGTGGTAAAGCATTTTGATAGCCTAGCTACCACTGTGTTATCTAAGTCTTGCCGCCAAACATCAGTGTTGATGTGTTCCGGCTTAAAGGTAAGATAGCCAGATCTCCATTGCGTTGGGAAATCTTGGTAAGCACGCTCCCATCTTCGGCATCATCGTCACTTACCATCAGGTGAGATAACGGCAATATTTATTCAAAATAGGTGCAAATTACACTCTTTCTGATAGTCATAAAATAATAATAACAATGTCATTTGTGAATAATCAAGAAATAATCATTGAACGTCATTAATGCATTTGACAACAGTAGGCCAGTTCACACGGACAGCACCCGGTCACGAGTACAACGCGAGAGTCAGCCATCGCTCCCATCAACCATATTAGAGGGAAAGGAAAGACCCGGTCCCGATGCGCCACCTTCCGCACTGTTTTGTATTTTCATCTTTAACAACCCAATATGTATAAGTTTAATGATCTTAAAACTCTATATAGTTCCAACATATTATGTATTATGACATCGTCTTCGTGACACCAGGGGGTTGGTAGCTCGGCAGATTAATATCATAAAAGAAAAATACATAAGTACGTATTAAATATAGTTGAAGAGATTTATTTATTTAATACGTAATATCGATATAGGCTCTGTCAGCTGACTTATTATTAGTTCTTTACACGTAAAATATTTGAAATACTTTCTTGCCATGAAAATAGATAACTAGGGATCTCTGCCCTGGCGCGCGGTATTCAATTTATAACACACTTGAAAATGGACCTCTGTCCTGGCTCGCAGTCCACCATCGATTCAATCTCAACTGTTTTGGAAAGCTTTCGAACGACTTACTAATTTAAATTTGAACTTAGATTTTTAATACGATTCGCGCTGGCAATTAAGTACTAAAGGAGTCGCGAGTGCGCAAACGTAGAGATATACGATCTCTACAGTATTTAGCCAAGAACAGAGACACAAATACATACAAGTCAGGAACTAGATATCCCAAAATTTGGTCTTAGCTACACACGATTGCTAGTTTGAAAATAAAATAGTGCAAACAAGTTCTCCTGAACGAGGGTCACACTTCAACAATCGAGGCGTCCTCGTTATCGGCGCGGGCGCAGAAGTATAATTGTAGGGTCTGCTTCGTTACGGCAGCCGACCGAGCGGAAAGCGTGTGGCCGCATCCTTGACATTGTGCGATGTATTGTATAGGAGTATGTGAGGTGAGACCATTATGTGTAATATCTACAGGTATTTTTCTTTTTGACCAAAAAAACATATCGCCTTGCAGAGTACCGGGACAAGCGTCTTGGCGGCAAGACCGACCGGAACTGGTCCTTGTCTTCACCTTATGGTGTTGGCAGGAATAGCGGCCCTCGCTGTATGCCCAAGGGTAGGAAAGTGGGGACGCTATATCATAAACCTGGTAGTTTTAGCGTATCTGGTAGATATACGAGAGGGAATGCCAGAAAAGGAAGTAATTTTTTTAGGGTGTATGTCTGTTTCTTTGTCTGATCCGGTCGCCTATACGGCTTGACTGATTTTAAAGTACGAGGTGTCGATGATACATACGTCTTTTCCTGGAAGTGACCTAAGATACATTTTAACTACGTTTTTTATGAAGAACCCTCAACACCCCTACCCCCCTCCCACCCCATTAATTAACCATTGGTTTTTCGAGGAAAAATTATCGGTCACATTGACCCTCGGTTCCTTGGGGAAATTTGATCAGTTTTATTGCCCATTGGTTCCTTGGGGAAAATTGGTCAGTTTTATTGACCATTGGTTCCTTGGGGAAAATTGGTCAGTTTTATTGACCATTGGTTCCTTGGGGAAAAATTGGTCAGTTTTATTCACCATTGGTTTCTTGTGGAAAATTGTTCAGTTTCATTGACTATTGGTTCCTTGGGGCAATTTGATCAGTTTTATTGACTTTTGGTTCCTTGTGGAAAACTGTTCAGTTTCATTGACTATAATTGGTTCCTTGTGGCAATTTGATCAGTTTTATTAAGCATTGGTTCCTTTGAGAAATTGTTCAGTTTCATTGAACATTGTTATTTTGTGGAAAATTTTTCAGTTTCATTGTTCGAAATGTGTCCATCGTCTTATACCCGGCACAACCACACGAGCGGAACGTCACAAAACAATAAATAGAGTTGTAAATTCTTATTCAATGAAACCGTTTATTGTTCTACGGTGTTTTTTTGTCGCTGCAACCCCATAGCTTGTAACAATGATGTTAAACTAACCGAATTCATGGTGTCATGGGTCATTAGCTCCCATATTATCTACGGAACTAAAGACCAAAGGTGGCTGTTTTATTGATTTGGTACGATTATCATTAACCGATTCAACCATGCAGTAAGCATTTTTAAAATCACCTCTATTTTTGTTTTCTATTGATGAGTAAGCCTTAGATATTCAAAGTAAATTTATTTGGTGAACGAGCTCTATTCTAAGGGCCCGTGGCGTACCCTGGACACTTCATAAAACAGGCCAGATATGACATTTCAAAAAACGAATGACGGAACAAACAAAATGGCGACGAAATCCTATACTTTCGACAACCAAACTGTAACCATCATCATCATATCAGCCGAAGGACGTCCACTGCTGGACATAGGCCCGCATCCTGCGGCTTCCCGCGACCTTCACCAGGTCATCGGTCCACCGAGTGGGAGGCCTGCCCACAGTACGCTTTCCGGTGCGTGGTAGCCACTCGAGAACTTTACTACCCCAACGGCCATCTGTTCTACGAGCAATGTGCCCCGCCCACTGCCACTGAGGTTTAGCAATTCTGAGAGCAGATGAGAGAAACTGTAGTCAATCTGAATCAATCTGGGAGACGAGGGGTTGAGATCGGAGTCGGAATCTCAAAAAAATAGTACATTAGGATATTTTTTTCTTTAGCTCTGTGTATTAAAGCGAAAATCGAGGAAATCAAATCACTCAACATCGTTACTACCACCAAGTGAGATGTTGTCAAGGGTTTACCAATTGTGAATAAAAAAATACTCCTCATATTAAGACAAAACAATTCTAATTTGAAGAAAAAAATAATAAGTGTGTGGTTTTATGAAACCACAGTAAAAATGTAACTTTAGAGGACGAAACGATCATGGCGGCTCTCGCTACGGTACAAAGGACGAAACGATCATACCGTCAGACGAAAGCAACCGTCACGCGACATGCAACACACAGACGAAAAAAATTGAGACGATGTAATAAAAGTTTTACTTTAAAAGTGGTTACAAAGTCGGTCGTTGGCGGCGGTATAAGCCTGAGGATAACAATGGCTGTAAATGGACTGGAATGGCTGAATATCAATATGACAGACCTAAAAATCTCAATAAGTAAAGTGAACAGTGTCAACGATAGTGTAAGGCGAAAACATGAAGACATATCTCTCTTAGAAACAATAACCTAACCATTTCATTAAAAATTATAACACAACTGCATAAAATCATTCAAGATTTAAGATTCAAGATATTTATTCAAAATAGGTGCAAATTACACTCTTTCTGATAGTCATAAAATAGTGATTACATAATTTCATTTGTAAAAAATCAAGAAATAAACAATCATTACTTAATAACGTCAGCATTCAATCCGAGATTTAAAAAAAAACATAAAAAACATGAAAACAATATGACACGAGAAGTTATACATTAAAATCATTGAATGTCATGAACGCCTTTGACAAGTGTAGGCCAGTTCACACGGACAGCACCCGGTCAGAGTCAGGCAATCACTCCTCTCAACCATATTAGAGGGAAAGGAATGACCCGGCTCCATTAATCTTCTTTTAATTTTAATCGGGCAAAATGTATCCTATAGTGATGAGACAACTGGTGGCATCACCGTCACTTACCATCAAGTGAGATGATGCCAAGGGCTTAACCAATTGTGAATAATAAAAAAACATTATTTATTACATACTAGCTGTTTTCCGCGGCTTCACCCAACACGTTTCTATGACTTTTCGAGGGTGCGCAGCGTGAAAAAAAGTTGCCTATGTGTTAATCCAGGTTTTAATCTGTCAACCTACCAAATTTCAACCAGATCCGTTCAGTAGTTTTTGCGTGAAGAAGTAACAAACATACACACTCACAAACTTTCGCCTTTATAATATTAGTGTGATTATTAAATCCCCATCCGCAAAAATACCAAGGTTTTTAACAATTACAACACGCACCGCGCACCAAACAAACACCATTCAAGACAGAGGGTGATTCGCTCCGCCGCGCCTCAGATGATATAACGCCGATGTCGCCTCCATTCGAAGCCTTCCTTCCTGTGCCACTGCGATAGCCATCAAGGAAACACAGATATATATTAGAGATACTTTAATGTTCGTCGTAATGGCGTTTCGATGTTGCCATTGTTGAAGTTTTTAATGTTTTTTTTTTTGCATTAGTATTGTTGGATTGGCGATTGAGTGGTTTTATGGCAACTTTTGTACTAGTTGGTTTAGATAAGATTAGCTAAAAACGATTTAGTATTTTTTAAATCTATTACAGTTCATTTTTACTATCGATATATTGAGGTTTTTTTTTTATTTTTTTTATTCACTATTGGTAAGCCCTTGGCATCATCTCACCAGATGGTAAGTGACGATGATGCCGAAGATGGAGGTACTGAAGTGTTTGTATGAAAACGCCACCAGGCCGGTTCGCCTCCAGCACACCCCGGACACTGCATACTAATGGTCGTGAAATGAAATTTAAAAACAAATGACGGAGAAAACAAAATCACGGTGAAATCCCATACGTTCAAGAACCAATCTGTATCAATATGGGTGACGAGGGGGTGAGGTCGCAATCTAGAGAGCGGCAGGGAGTGTCCATACTGTATGTTAGTACAAATATAATATACTTTGCCTCCAAGATCAAACAAAACTCGGTACCTATCCTGCAGCGAGAAGTGAGACAGGGAGACGTTATATCTCCGAACTGTTCACCGCCACCCTGGAAGGTGTTTTTAAGCTTTTGGACTGGGGTGGACTTGGCATCAATATCAACGGCGAGTACATCACCCACATTCATTCGCTGACGATATCGTGGTCATGGCTGAGACTATGGACGACTTAGGCACAATGCTCGATGGCCTTAGTAGAGCCTCTCAACAAGTAGGCCTTAGAATGAACATGGACAAGACGAAAATTAAGTCAAACGTCCGTGTCATACCTACTCCTCTGAAGGTTGGAGGCTCTACACTCGAAGTTGTTCTCAAAGTGAAGGTCGCAGGAAGCCGCTGGTTGCGGGCAGCGCAGAACCGGTCGTCCTGGAAATCCTTGGGGGAGGCCTATATGATATGATAACAGTTACTGCATCAAAATATGTTTACTTTTTACTATCATTTTTTTCAACTACTAGACACACGGAAAACTAAAGTAGTTCTCCTGCGGATCTCCTCATTTGATCGCGTGGGGAAATTTCGAGTATAGCTCACTCCATTGCTATTTAGGTGACCTTGAGCCTTCTTATGGGACCCATAGTAAGTGACCATGTCTCAGTTCCGAAAGACATCACTGGCAACACACATTGGTCCAAGACCTTAGTCTTGAGACACTGCGGTGTTTGGGACGTGAAGGTATTGCGAAGCTTCCCGAACGCTGCCCAGCCGAGTTGAATTCGTCGATTGATCTCTTTCTTGAAGTTGGACCTACCTAGCTAGACTGTTTGTCCCAGGTATACATATTCGTCAAAATAACTATTACAGGTGCGAAATATTTTTAATTTAAATTCAAAAAACTCTTTATTGTACATCAAAATAAAAACATAGGCGATGTTATCGCTGAGAGCGATTTCTACAAGACAACCCAGTGTTCGGAGAAAAAGCAAGGAAACAGGTAGTACGCGAGCAACAACAACAGGAAATTTAAATGAATAATAATTTTAAACTTATACTAAAACATATAAAGCTATTATCACTTCTTATATACATACTAACTAATAAAATACCATATACTTAATAAATAAAACCTACTCGGACTAATAAATTAATTATAATTAATAAATAAATTAATCTATTTATTATTTTTTATTTATTTATTTATTTGAAAAGAATCCCTGCATCAGTTGATGTTGTTAAGGGTGTTTTTGGTACTGCCACATTGGTATCAACCAACACTAACAGAAAGATGACGAAATTACTTTATCAAAAGGATTTTATTATTGTCCTTCCAAAGTTGGGCCCATTTAACGACTTCTACAGTCTTATCTATTCCTTGATCCCCATATTTGTCTTTCATCATGGTCTCAACCGATTTAACACAAAAACTACATAATTGCACCTTCGTGCGTATACGTTCGAGATCTATTCGTTGACAATAGAATATGTTCTTATAGTGGATCTTAATTTTTATTCTAAGTAACAGGATGGTAGTACTCTGTAACGATCTCCGCTAGATTATAGTTTGGTTTTTATAATTTTATATTCGTTAGACGGCGGGTCAAACTTTAGGTTCATTTAATCCTTTTTTACAGCTGTCGATTTAACACATTAAAAAAAACATTTGATTTCTTCTAATTGTTATTATATTTTAAGTAGCTTAAACATTTCAAATACAAAAGTTTGCGATTTTTTTTTCTAAAACGTGGGCCATACTGTCTCTAACACAACACTTTTTTTAATTTAAAATAAAATAAATTCTACAGCAATGCTATGCATACTTTCTTGGCATACAGAAATCGACATGCGCTTACGTAGTAGCAAAGAAAAAAGGTGTAAAAGAGTTGATAAATAATTAACGAATTATCAGATTTTATGGGAGGTATCTTATTATGATCTTCTCCGGAACAACTCATGTCTTAAATCTCATTAAGTTCTAGTAACTCACTAAGTTTCACTAAGTCTGGCTTTGTGTGGGAAGTACATGTAGATTTTTCCTGGAATAACGAAAAACATAGTGCAGTAGGTGGTATTAAGTTGTAGAAACATACAAAGTTTCATCAAATCGTTAGAGCTGAGAAAAAAAAAGAGTTTTTTGACTATTGCGTCTACCCTAAAAAATCAAAAATGGAATTAAAAAAAAACAGCTGAAGATAAAAAAAATATATAGATCTGACCCTAATTGTACTCCAATCCGTTTAGTAGTTTAGGCATTAAAGCACTAGACGTACGCTCAGACACACACAAACACACACACACATACACACACACATTCACGCAAGGTCACATACTTACATTCATTTTTCAATTATTTTAGTTTTCTAGACTCTAATGTAAGAAAATCGATCGCCATCAAAATATAAACTTAGATTTTTTTGACATTATAATACTTCACTTCTTCATCGCTCGCTCTAAGGAAAATCGAAAATCGTGATTTACTTACTTAAACGTTGTTAGTTTTTTTTAGAAACTTCACATATCATTATACGTATTACGTATAACGCTACTTAAAAATAAGTTTCTCCCTGTTGGAGTTCGACCAGATCATGAAACCATACGGAAAATAGGAAAAAAATGCAGTTAGGCACTTACAATACATGTAAAGTTCTGCAATCCTTATCTTGACTTTATATCTGTCGCTAGTTCTATCCCCATCGTACTTGGATGATTTTCCTAATAAGCTTTAATAATAAGCAATTTCATGTAAGGCCTTTGTTTGTCACGATCCGTGTGTGTTTAATTGCCTACTGTTATTTTTTAATGGCGTCATCTACTTTGATTCTTTGTTCTACATCTTGATTTGTTTCTTTTAATTTGTGTTGGTTATCTTTATTGCAAGTCAGAAGGGTTGTGTTATCTAACCTTTCCTATTATAAATTTTTGCAATGATTGTTAGCATAGACATACATATTATCTTTGTTTTGTTGTAAGAGTTTGGAGTCAGTTTGAAGGCGTCGGTAGCGCAACGATTAGGGCCGCTACCTCCTGGCCGGGAGGTCGTGGTTCAAATCCTGCCACGTACCAATGTGTTTTCGATTTCATATGTACGTTTATCCGACGCACTTACGGCGAAGGAAAACATCGTGAGGAAACCTGCACACGCCTGCGATGATACTAGAAGGTTGTGTGTGAAGCCTACCAACCTGTACTGGGCTCGCGTGGTCGATTAAGGCCCGATTGCCCTAATTCAGGGTAGGATCGAGACCCTCGGTGGGGACGTATATGAGCTGATATGATGAGGAGTTTGGAGCCAGATGATCGTATAAGAATTGGTTTAGATATGTTTTGTTCCTTTATATAAGACTTTTAAACCAAGCTTCCTATCTTATAGATGAGAAAGCAAGTACCTACTCAAGGAAAAATCACACACGTTTCATCTGGCCCCAAATTATAATTCTTTGTTTCAGTGTGTCCAGTAGTTGAGAAAATGATAGTAAAAAGTAAACATATTTTGATGAAGTAACTGTTATCATATCATATAGGCCTCCCCCAAGGATTTCCACGACGACCAACGGACATAGCTCACAGAATCGCTTAACTGAAGTGGCAGTGGGCAGGGTACATAGCTCGTAAAACAGATGGCCGTTGGGGTAGTAAAGTTCTCTAGTGGCGACCACGCACCGGAAACCGTAGCTTATTAGGCAGGCCTCCCACGCGATGGACCGACGACCTGGTGAAGATCGCAGGAAGCCGCTGGATGGGGGCAGCGCAGGAACGGTCGTCGTGGAAATCCTTGGGGGAGGCCTTTGTCCAAGCAGTTGACGTTATTCGGCTGATATGATGATGATTTCTAATAGGTCAGACTTCTTTTAAATGAAAGGATTAATAATTTATAGGGTAGAAGTAGTTATATGGTCTTCTTTACATTTTTCTTTTTTTATGTTTTCTACCATTTGTTCACCTCCCCGGTCGGTGGCCGAAAACACACTGATTCCATGGCTAAGTTGTAGTCGCTGTGGTGCACACAGTAATAAACTAATTAATACATAATGTAAAGTTTATTAAATTCATATTCTTCATTCTTATTAGCCGAAGGATGAACACTGCTAAAAAATGCCTCCCCTAAGGATTTTCACGACGACCGGTTCTGTGCTGCCCGCATCCAGCGTCTTCCCGCGACCTTCACCAGGCTATGGCTCCTCTGAGTGGGAGGCCTGCTACGCTACGTTTTTCGGTGCGCGGTCGTTACTCGAAAACTTTTCTGCCCCAACGGCAATCCTGTTCTACGAACTATGTACCCCGCCCACTGCCAGTTAAGTTTAGCGATTCTGACAGCTTTGTCAGTTACTTTGGTTTTCCTGCGGATTTCCCCGTTTCTGATTCGATCCCGCAGAGAAACTCCGAGCATACCATGCTCCATTGCCATTTAGGTGATCTTGAGCCTTCTTATGAGGCCAATAGTAAGCGAACATGTCTCAGTTTTGTATCTCATCACTGGTCAAAGACTGACCTTGGTCTTAAGACACTGCGGTATTTGCGACGTGAAGATATTGCGAACTAAGATAAAAACGAATATTATTATATTATATACGCGTTTGTAAGAATGTATGGATGTATGTTGTTACTCTTTCACGCAAAAACTACTAAACGGATCTAGCTGAAATTTGGTAGGTAAACAGATTGTACAGACCTGTATTAATACACAGGCTACTTTTCTCCACGCTTACGAGCCGCTTGCGGCTCGCGCACTGCGCACCCTCGAAAAGTAATAGAAACGTTGTCCACGCGGGTGAAGCTGCGGGAAACGGCTAGTAGTTTTATATTTTAATTATTTTGTTACAGGTTTATGTAAATGATAGATTATTTTTTGTTTTTGCTGTTTTATTTTTTATTTTTATGAATTTTCTTTTATCCGTATTATAATCGCAATGGTAACTTAAAATATATTTATCTATTTAACTGTCTTCTTGGCTTGGTCACATCATCATCATCATCATTATATCAGCCACAAATCGTCCACTGCTGGACAAAGACCTCCCCCAAGGATTTCCACGACGACCGGTCCTGCGCTGCCCGCATCCATCGGCTTCCCGCGATCTTTACCAGGTCACCGGTCCACCGCGTGGGAGGCCTGCCTACGCTACGTTTTCCGGTGCGCGGTCGCCACTCGAGAACTTTACTGACCCATCGGCCATCTGTTCTACGAGCTATGTGCCCTGCCCACTGCCACTTCAGTTTAGCGATTCTGTGAGCTATGTCGGTTACTTTAGTTCTCCTGCGGATCTCCTCGTTTCTGATTCGATCACGCAGAGAAACTCCGAGCATAGCACGCTCCATTGCCCTTTGGGTGACCTTGAGCCTTCTTATGAGGCCAATAGTAAGCGACCATGTCTCAGTTCCGTAAGTCATCACTGGCAACACACACTGGTCAAAGACCTTAGTCTTGAGACACTGCGGTATTTGGGACGTGAAGATATTGCGAAGCTTCCCGAACGCTGCCCAGCTGAGTTGGATTCGTCGATTGATCTCTTTCTTAAAGTTGGAACTACCTAGCTGGACTGTTTGTCCCAGGTATACATATTCGTCAACAACTTCCAGTGTAGAGTCTCGAACCTTTAGAGGAGTGGGTGCGACACGGACATTTAACATTATTTTCGTCTTGTCCATTTTTATTTTAAGACCCACTTGTTGAGAGACTTTACTGAGGCCATCGAGCATTGTGCTAAGGTCTTCCATAGTCTCAACCATGACCACGATATCGTCAGCGAATCGGAGGTGGGATATGTACTCGCCGTTGATATTGATGCCGAGTCCACCCCAGTCCAGAAGCTTAAAAACATCTTTCAGGGCGGCGGTGAACAGTTTCGGAGATATAACGTCTCCCTGTCTCACCCCTCGCTGCAACTGGATAGGTTTCGAGTTCTGGTCCTGGAGGCGAACCGACATGGTGGCGTTTTCATACAGACACTTCAACACCTCGATGTATCGATGGTCAATTTGGCACCGCTGGAGAGACTGTAGCACAGCCCAGGTTTCGACTGAATCAAAGGCCTTCTCATAGTCCACAAACGCCAAGCATAGTGGCTGATTGTACTCTTCGGTCTTCTGTATAATCTGCCGCAGCGTATGTATGTAGTCTATGGTACTAAAGCCTTTTCGAAAACCGGCTTATTCGGGAGGCTGTAAGTCGTCAAACCTGCGTGCGAGACGATTCGTAACGACTCTCGAAAACAGCTTGTAGACATGGCTCAGAAGTGAGATGGGTCTGTAGTTCTTCAGCAGGGTGTTGTCACCCTTTTTGAAGAAAAGCACGACCACACTTCTGTGCCATGCCTTAGGCGTTTGTCCCTCGAATATAACGGAATTAAATAACTTCTGACGAGCTTTTAGTGCCGGTGATCCACCTGCTTCAGATAGGAAGGCTTGGTCACATTTTGTTGCAAAAGATTGCTTGATTCCTATCACTGAGAGATCTTTTGGAATTGTATTTTACTGAAAAAACCATTTACTTGCCAAAATTTTAATTCGTTTAATTCTTTAAAACAAGTGTTTATAACGTGTTATCATGAGTCACCGGTGATTAAGTTAATTTATTGTTAACAACGTCTAAATTTACGCTTCTCAACGTTTTCCCTTGAACTTCGACGATTTTATCAACAATTATTATCTTCATAATGATACTTTGAAATATCAACACAGTATAATGTTTTTTTATGCATTTGGACCCTAAACAAACGGGGCTTATTACTACAGACTTAAGATTCAAATTCCTTTAGAATATTTTTTTGACGGTAACATAGTTTAAGTTTTGAGATAATCAGGAGTTTTTAAGTGACAAGATTTGAGCTCATTAATTGTGTGAATTTCCATATAAAAACTTAAATAAGTTTTCACAGCGACTTTGATATTTGCAACCTAGTGTGGTAATTAAAATTTTATCATGTAGTGCATGCGTCATCATCTTATTTTATATTTCTCTGTATTTTCTTTAAGATATCTAGCTGTTTCGTTGTTGAATAGTAGAAAAATATTAGAAAAACCGGCCAAGTGCGAGTCTGAGCCGCACGAAAAGGGGTTCCGTACCATCATACTAGATGGCGCTAGTTTCTACTTTTTTGTAGACTTTCACTTGTTCAAATTTTTAGTATTTGTTGTTATAGCGGCAAAAGAAATACATCATGTGTGAAAACAACTGCCTAGCTATCACGGTTCATGAAATACAGCCTGGTGACAGACGGACGGACGGACGGGCAGCGAAGTCTTAGTAATAGGGTCCCATTTTTACCCTTTGGGTACAGAACCCTAAAAACTGAGAGTTGTGTGATAGCATTTACATCCTTATTAATATGATTATTATTTACTAACAATATGTCTAATGAGTTAATGACTTAATAAGTTCCTTACTTCTTATTAATATGTTCAATATTTACTAACAATATGTCTAATGACTTAATAAGTTCCTTACTTCTTATTAATATGTTCAATATTTACTAACAATATTATATGTCTAATGAGTTAATGACTTAATAAGTTCCTTACTTCTTATTAATATGTTCAATATTTACTAACAATATGTCTAATGACTTAATAAGTTCCTTACTTCTTATTAATATGTTCATTATTTACTAACAACAATATGTCTTATGTAATGACTTAATAAGTTCCTTACTTCTTATTAATATGTTCATTATTTACAAACAACAATATGTCTTATGTAATGACTTAATAAGTTCCTTACTTCTTATTAATATGTTCATTATTTACTAACGACAATATGTCTTATGTAATGACTTAATAAGTTCCTTACTTCTTATTAATATGTTCATTATTTTACTAACAATTTGTCTAATGACATAATAAGTTCTTTACTTCTATCCTACATCGTTACATCACAATTATTACCTCAAAAGTGGGAATTGAAATCCGTACCTTTAATTTTGCAACCTATTTCTGTGACCACAGCGTAAGTGATTACACGTCCATTTGAGATTGTACGAGTACTACCAAGGATATTATAAACTCTGGATGGAATTTTGCAATATAATAAATATATAACATAACTAGCATTTTTACTTCGACTTCGCTCGCGTAGGTATCGTTTTATAACTGTCTTTTCGAGCGAGCGTAGGTGGAGTTTCCTCCAGATCTATATCGGGCTATTCTGATAAGCAGTCTATATGACTTCCCACCCTTTCAACTACAACTTTGTAAAAAAATTGGTTGTTTGTAAAGTCAGTTTACGGACAATAGATTAACGTGACAACGTCATAACAAAACATTGATGAAATGATTGCATACTTTTATGACGAGTCAATTAGCGTAACAGGACAATGAGCGTAACGGGACAATGAGCGTAACGGGACACTGAGTCAACCTTTTTCGTGCGTGCAGCCGGCGTCCATCGATTTATTAGACGTTCACACTTCTTCACATCCTCCGGTTTTTAGTCCCTTTTTTCTACTCTTACAACACCCTCAGGAAGAGATGGAGTGGTATTATTCTAGAGCCGCACCACTGGCCTCCTATACAGAGTGTAACAAAATTGGTCGATCAGCTGATCGATTTGGTATGAAGAGTTAATTTATTTGTTGCGATTTCAGCAAAGTCGCAAAACAAAAGTTGTTCAGTATGATGAGTAGAAGCCCCAGTTAACGGGACCTACACCAATATTGTTATATTTAAACATATATATATATAGTAAAAAAATAATATAAGTATAAGTCGTGTTAGTTACAACATTTATAACTCAAGAAGGGCTGGACCGATTTCGCTAAATGACACTGTAGCGTAAAGTGGAACGAAGTTCGCCGGGACAGCTAGTAGAAATAATATAAACACAACACAGAGCAATCAAACCTGTTCGCTTTAACAATGCTTGCCCTGTGTGGGGATCGAATCCACGGCCCTCAGTCCACCAGGCAAACGCTCACCAATGGACCACCGGCTCAGTCATTAATGTTATTAAATATAATGTTATTAAGTATAAAGTTTTTTTTTGTTTTTTATTTATGGATATTAATAATTAGATTAATAATTTAGGTATTTAACACACAAAATTGTTCTACCTCAAGAGTATCTACATTTCTGTAGTTGTCAAATTTTCAGATAAAAAAAATATTTTTTGCACATTTTTCACGTGACGCCCAAGAAAAACGGTAATGTTTTCGTTTGTATGTATGTACAGAGGCCAGCACATCAAGCTGAACACTTTGGACTTTGTACCATTCTTATACCGTACGCGTAGGGATCAGAATCGCACTACGAGTGTCTAGCTTGATGTGCTGGCAAACTATATATTAGTACTAATATACAGTATGGAAACTCCCTGTCGCTCTCTAGATTGCGACCTCATCCAGATTGATACAGATTGGTTACAGTTTGGTTGTCGAATGTATAGGATTTTGCCGCCATTATGTTTGTTCCGTTATTCCTTTTTTTAAATGTCATTTCTAGCCCGTTGTATGAAGTGTCCAGGGTGTGGTGCTGGCCTCTCTACATGGGTATGTAGGTACTCATATTCATAAATTGTAAATAATATGAATAACTATAGAATAGATTATAAATTATAATCTTTAGAATGATACAAGTATGTCACAAATAGTTTTGGGTTCAGCTGTGATACGTTTTCATCATCATCATCATCATATCAGCCGAAAATCGTCCACTGCTGGACAAAGGCCTCCTCCAAGGATTTCCACGACGACCGGTTCTGAGCTGCCCGCATCCATCGGCTTCCCGCGATCTTCACCAGGTCGTCAGTCCATCGCGTGTGAGGCCTGCCTACGCTACGTTTTCCGGTGCGCGGTCGCCACTCGAGAACTTTACTGCCCCATCGGCCATCTGTTCTTTACGTTTTCATGAAGTATCTATTGCAATAAACTTTATCAATTTTATTTAAAAAAATCAACACCCGACTGCATGAAAATATTTTCTTTTTGTGCATTCGGGTAAAAGTATAGAGATTTTTAGGGTTCCGTACAAGGTAATGGGACCATACTACTAAACGCCGTCCGTCCTGCCTCGTCCCGTCTCTCTGTCTGTCCGACTTCTAGAAAGCTAAATCTTTTGAACCGGTATAGTTATGAAATATTATAAATTAAAAAAGTGAACAATTAAAGCAACGTGATACTCAAAAACTACTTATAAAAAGTTTTGTTTTGCTCTATGGTAGAAACGGTAAAACAACAAATATTTAATATAAAAACCGGGCCAGGTATTAGTCGTACTCGGGCTAAGGAGTCCGAACTGAATTAAAAAAAAAAAAACGTCGCTCGCGTTGATGTTTTTTGTTTGAAATGAATGAGAAGTGTAGTGGTACAATCCCTCGTTACGACTGTCACTTGGTCATTTTTTTTTTATTATTTCCATCCTAATAGCTTTTCACAAATAACACTATATCCACGTTGGACGGCTACCAAATAAAGCCGCAACTCCTGATTAAATTATCGTAATTCGCCTCAGACATGGCTCCGGTCACAAGATGAGTATCAGACGAGACTACACTAACCGCTAACCCCACACTTGCAGTTCCTAAGTGATACTATGTTAACCAATCCCCATTGCGTTGGGGAATCTTGGTAAGCTCGCTTTCATCTTTGGCATCATTGTCACTTACCATCAGGTGAGATAATGCCAACGGCTAACCAATTGTAAATTTTAAAAAAAATAGAACCCTAAAAAGAAGTTCAGATAGAATTTTGAAAATTCAATTTGAAGTCAATCAAAACCAGTATACTTACCTACACTGAACACGCACACAAATAACATGCACACAAATAATAATAACAGAAAAATATAAATTAATAATAATCATTGAAAGTCTAAGAAAAATATAAAATGCCAAAAAAAGTTACATAAATACAAAGGACATTAAAACTACTCTAAACTAGTACGGAAATACGTACACTGAGCACGCATACATAGAATTCATTCATTTATTTTCAGGAACAAATTACATTGTATTTGAAAGCACACAAATAATAATAACAAAACAATAAAAATAAATTCCCTTCCGGCGTCTGTGTTCCCCGAATACGAGAGTGAATAGACACTTTTTGAGTTTGCGTGTCACATCCTCGGCTGCATCGGCACTCAGTGCAAGTTGTGTCTTCACGGCTTCCTTAATTTTTTTTTATTGTTCTCCACGTTGCTCACGTGCAGCAGACGATTTTTTTTCAGTACGCACCACATTTTGTAACAAAATTCCAGCAGAAAACAATACAAAAATTTTACAATAAAACGAACGTGTTGACCTTAAATTCCGCAAAAAACTCTTCTCTGGCTGTCTCCAGCAAGCAACTAACTGATCAAGAATTATTACTCTTCTTCTGTCTTTAGGTAAAAAGTCTTTATTCTTTAATTTAGGATTCAAGACCATCGCGGTAATATTTACTTACGCAATATAGTTCGTTCATTGATTTAACTGCATCTTTGATGAATGCCGCGAGCCGGCAGCGGCGTCAGTCAAACACTCTGACAAAGGGGCCGCGCTGAGTTCAATTAAGACGCGGCGGGGGCGCGGTGAGGCGCAATTGAACTCAAGGCGGCCTCTTTGACTGAGTTTTTGTCGCGAGCCGTCAAAGCTGCAGTTAATTCAGCAAACGAACTTTAGGTACTTGATAAAGACAGATTTCATAGCTTTCTATTTTCATCTTTGTCGATCACGCGACATTCTCATAGAAACACAACTCTCCCACTAATCGGTCAAAGTGTTTCATTTAGATTGTTGTTTAATTATGTAGGCGTACGCCAGTAAAGCAAGCAAACGCGCCCGTGTGAAACCAGATATAGAAGATAATCGCAACAATGATGCGAGAGTGCGTGAACGCACTTTCATGTTGGTTTACAGAAGTAGAAAAGGCGTAAGCGACGTTTTGTTTGACGTGTGGTTGATTAAAAACTTACAAGTTTATAATATCCTAAATGCAATGAGGAAAGAGGTAAAGTAGAAAGTAGAGGAGAAAGTAGGTTCGCATAAGGAGCAAAGCTAGGTCTGTTGGGGAAAAAAATATATTTTTTTTTACAAAAAATTTAACCGACGAAAAAAGAAAGGAACTAAAAAGCGAAAAATAAAAAGAACCTTTATAGTCTAACTGAGCTCCTACACTTATGTAAATACCTAATTAATTTTGAGTCGGCGCTAACCAAACAAATAAGCAAATTAATTATTACCAAAAATGAAATGATAGCAGCGGAATATGCACGGCGGCTGCGACGTGATGCGTCCCTTTGTTGGCAATTGCCGAACGTTCCGTTTGTTTGTTTTGCACCGACTCAAAATTACTGATCGTGCTTCATGTCAGTTAACCTGAGTGACCGATCCAGCCACGTAAGTAGCACTGTGCTACGACCGCTTCCGATTTATGATTGCTAATCAGTCTGCTTTGGCTAATGGGATGATGAACAATGATGAGCCCCGTCATCACCAGTTTAGCAAGCGGGTTGGCGATCGCAGTGGTGGCACAGTACGCAGAAAGGACGGCTGCAGCTCTATCATCTGGTTTTCGGATCCCTCAGTCATCTCTACTCTCTACGTAAGAGATGCCGTGGTACTATTCTAGGGCTGCACCACAGGCCAGGCCGATGAAAAAAAAATGAAAAAGGGGATTTGGTTGCCGCGGTCGTCAGCTCGGGTCGTCGTGTGCTTTGGAGGTGTATCGCGGCGATGCAGGAGCACGCAGGATCGCAGCCGTGGAAATGAACCGCCCCTTGTGACCCCCGGGGGAGTTAGTCGACCTGAAGCGAGCGTAACTCGGTCACCGTGCACGCCTCCATCGTCGGGGAGCCAACGTGGCCATACACGTCGTGGACCGGCCTGCTTCGGACGATCGATACCGTCGTGTCGTGTGCTTCGATGAATCTTCGTGAGCAATGGCCGCCAGGCGTGGAATCGTGCCGCCCCCGTGGCCACATTGAGGAAGCGGACGTAACCTCGACCAGCGCACGCCATTCATCGTCGGGGAGCCGTCATTGGTCTGCGCCACTTACTAGTTTCGGGCCGCCCTTTTCAAGGCAGCCTTTACGGTCACTACCGTCCCCACCCACCCACCACTCAGTTCTTGTACCATCCCCGCATGGCACATTCCCTGGGAGGGGCCCCTGCATCGGGCGCGCTGGCTATGTCCACGGCACTTTCGGTGCAATCCCTCCTAAACCCACCCTTCCCTAAGAGTGTGGGTCGCTCCGATGAAGGATTTTACAGGTCTTGATTGACCTAAATCCATGGGGGGAGTTTTTGTGGGTAGGTTCAGCCTTTCGCTGTGAGTCCCACATAACCAGTTCAGCCGAGTTGTATTGGTATGCATGATGCATCTCTACCCCTCCTTCCGAATAAGGGAAAAAAAAGCCAGGTCGATTTTCGATTAGGCTTATAACTTTAAGCGATTGAAATTTCAACTTAATACGTTTCATATCCAACAACATAACAGATGTGTGGTATTGATAAGCCACAGCGTAGTCATGGGCTCTAAAACGATTATTATTGTACCAGTAATCTGATTTAGTCGTGTGGAAAGCTGCATTTTAACGGAATAAATATAATGTAACTGCATAATAAACATTCAGTCCGCAAAATAACTACTTGAGCGGCAAGATTTCATGATTGAGCGGCAGAAAAACATGTCTATAAGCAGCAACTCAACACTGTAGGAAGAGTGTGGTACGGGGAGTTCTAAATGGAAGCGGGAGCGAGCGAAGCGAGCTCGGACTTGCGGAGCACCCCGACTCGGATCCGTTCCCCGCACAGTCGTAGTGTTAGGTTTAACATGAGAACACAGAAGTAGGAGCCCCGAAGGGGCTCCGTCGACCACTCAACACTGTAGGAAGAGTGTATAGTACGGGGATGTTTAAAATAATTACAGCCATCCAGAATGACGTAAATTGCTGATTGATTTTGAAATGTTTGCTGACCATGAGTTGCTGACCAATTAGCTATTTCTGCTGACCAATTAGCTATTTCTGCTCACCGATTATATTTTTCTGCTTACAGAAATAACAATACTATGCTAACCATTTAATTGACACCCCATTTTAACGGCCTGCATCTCAGATCAAAAATGAAAGGTAGATTTAGGTTAGCGCTTTGAAAATGGGCAACCGCCTGCGTGGCGTAATGGTTAGTCCATTCGCTTCACACCAGGAGGTCGCCGGTTCGATTAACTTGTAAGACTCGGTTTGGTTGGTGGTAGGGCATTTTAATGCCGGCCTGGCTAGCTACCACCATCTTATCTAAGTCTTGCCACCAAACATAAGTGTTAACAACATTGAAGTGTTCCGGCTTGAAGATAAGCTAGCTATAAGCCAGTTCTCCATTGCGTAGGGGAATCTTGGTAAGCCCGCTTCCATCATCGGCATCATCGTCACTTACCAACAGGTGAGATGATGCCAAGGGCTTACCAACTGCTCCAATCAAGACGGAGCAGAGTTTTCCTTACAGTCACGCGTTGGCAGACTTCCCGTCAACATGCAGAAATATACTATGGCGTGTCTCAAATGCATCTGTCTTAATTACAGTGAAGGATTAGGACCTATCACGTGTCAAAACATTATTCCAGGTCACCAATTAAGGTAAAGATACACTTTTTGTTATGATTGTTGTATGAAACTCAACATCTAATTTTTTTTTAGTGTGAGGCCTGCATATGTAGATTTTCCCCTACTCAATAGCGATGACGAATGCTAGTCATCTGATTTACTTTTTATTATCTGTAAAAAACGACATTTTGTTCTAAAATGTTTGAAATACCTAGGCGTGACGTCATAGTTTTGCAGCGTCATTTATGTAGTAATTTTGTGATTTTGGTGAATTAAAAATCGAAGACTTGAATGAAAACAAAACGAGTAAGGTTTTCCGAAGTTTAAGTAGGAGGGCAATTTAGTGATCAAGAGTTAATAATTTATTTATGATGCTGTCGTCATCCCTACTTCTAAGCAGTAATTCTACTAAGAGAATTGGGGACCTCCCTTGATTTTTAAAGTGAAACTTTTATTACATCGTCTCATTTTTTTTCGTCTGTGTTGCATGTCGCGTGACGGTCGCTTTCGTCTGACGGTATGATCGTTACGTCCTCTGTACCGTAGCGAGAGAAGCCACGATCGTTTCGTCCTCTGTAAAGTTTCACTTTTACCGTGGTTTCATAAAACCACACACTTACTTTTTTTACTCTTCCTCATTTTTTTAAGAATATTATTTAGATACTCAGAAAAAATTCAACAGGATACACGGATTACGGTTCAAAAGATACAGCTCGTTAAAGTCAGACAGATAGATAGACAGACAGACAGACAGATAGACGGCGCAGGCTTATTAATAAGGTACCGTTATTTTTGTGTACACAGCCCTAAAAAAACCATTAAAACAATTTCAAATTTGAAAACAAACAGTTTTACTTTAAAACCTTCAGTCTCTTAGTATGCACAGACCTTTATACCTAATCCTAATTAAACTGTACAGAAAGTACCCCAACGGGGCGAAGCGCCGAATGATTTACCACTGGCGCAAAAACTAAAGGAATTATTGCCATTTTCCCGGTAGAAACGGGAATGGACTGGAATGACGAGATGAGTTAGGGGAATTTGGTACCTAGTATATTTTCGTCCCTAATTAAATTTGTGTCGATTGGTAACTGAAAAATCTTTAGACGGAGTTTTTTGTTTTGGGGCTAACAAAATATGACCTGGTGAAGGTCGCAGGAAGCCGCTGGATGCGGGTAGCGCAGGACCGGTCGTCGTGGAAATCCTCGGTGGAGGCCTTTGTCTAGCATAGGACGTCTTGCGGCTGACATGATGATGTAACAAAATTAGTATAGGACCCGTTAACTAGGGCTTCTACTCATCATACTGAACAACTTTCCCCAATACTCATTTCTCAAAAAAAAAACAATGCTTCATGCAAAAAAAAAAGTGTGTGTGTCAGCTCCGACGCACAACTGCAGTTTACTAGCTAAGTGCGATTGTCTAAACAGGCACAAAATAAGGGCTTGACTTTGGTTTTAAGTTTACTCTGCACAGTTTTTATAACTGATGTGATGATTCAAATTTCCGGCCTTTTTTCATAGCTGATGTGTCAGGTGTTTTAGCTCCCATGATCGCAGCTACTAATGATCCATCTGGTGTTTGGCAGCAACTAACCTCGTATGCTTTGGATGCGGTTATACGAGCATATCTTAGGTCATACCATAAAGGGCTCTAACATTGGTTTCATTCAAGTTGACTCTTCAATTAAACCAAGAGCATTTTTGTTAAGTTTCTCTTGCAATGTTTCTAGTACTTTGTTGACATCTTTCTTTATATTATCACTCACTTGAATAAGGAAATGATGAAGAGTTAACTGTCGAACATCACTGTGTTTAAAGTCGTTCTGATACTTCAACAGTTCACAATTGATAATTTTCTTCTTTTTTGCTTCTTGAAGAAACTCGAGGAAAAAATCTGTGCTTGTTTCATGATGTGGAGCTGCTTTTTTGCAAATTTGATCTACAGTGACATATTGCATAGTATTCCCTACTCTCGAGAGGATGGGTTTTTTCCAGTAACATTCAAACTCGGTGCAGGAAGGTTCTTCACTGCGGCGATGGGTCCACCAGCTGAAGCTGCACAGTCCAAGCACTGGCAACTGACCATATCACCTTTAGTCTTGTCTATCACCATAGTGACTTTGTATGAACTAGCCCTCACTTTGTGCTCGGGGCAGATCTTGCAATTGAGTGTGCAAAGTCCTGATCCACAACGTAGTTGCACGCACCCAATAGTATCGTCACCATAAGATTCTTGTGCAGCCCTGAAAATCAGACTAATTACTTACTATAAACAAAATTTATTCTTTATAACCTAAAAAACTACTTTTGAAAGAAAGACTTTTATATCGCGTTCGCAGGATTAAGGTTACTTACGTAGGTAGTGTTATATTATTTTATAGTACTTACATTGCTGTTTTTACATTTCTCATCTCTGCAGAATAAAAATCGGGGTTATTTTTTAAGAACATGATTGCGTCCACTTCGGGCAAGTTTCTTCTATCTGCTTTCACATCCATGATGGAGTGCAATACCAAATTATACGAAAATCACAAATATCACAAATTTTAAAATCTTATCGGATCAAAAATCGTAAGACTGCAACAATGACAGATCTGATTACTGTGTTGTGACTTCATCTTAGATTCCGTAGTGACTTATATTCTCCTTGTTAGATTCAGCCAATCCTGACTGATTTGTATCACGTGACAAAGGTGCGCACAATAGGTTGCGCGTGAAAAACGTAACGCGATAACTAGATTTTACTCCTCATATTTTTTTCATACCGGGCGCCTTATATGAAAATCGATTCTTATGGAGTAAACTCTAAAAATTACATAATATTTGGTCAATCAATTGACCGATTTGTATGAAGTGATCTATTTTATACATAGTGATATACTAAGCCTCCACTGTCTGTCTATCTGTCCGACTGTCCGTCCGTCAGTGGGCTGTATTTCATGAACCATAATAGGTAGTCCATTGAAATTTTCACAGAATATGTATTTCTGTTGGTGCTATAACAAATGCAAGTACTGAAAATCATAAATAGTGAAATAATAAGGGGGTCCCCATACAAAAAACGTGTTTTTTATAGGTCTTTAAAACTATTTTTGATTTAGCTCTATCGTAAAAATAGCTATACAAATAAGCGTGAAACTTGATGAGTTTATAGTACTAATACTGAAGTAAAACAAAAAATAATAGAAATCGGCCAACTGTGAGTTTTACTCACTACAAAAAATAACTATAAAAAAGCGTATTTTTTGTCGCTCGCTTTTATGTCTTTTGTTTGTAATGTAAATAGGTATCATTGTCATTATACTGTGTAGTTTTGTGAAGAGATGTGTTGGCACGTAACCCTCGGCGTGCTAGGTTTATTATTTTTGTAAATGAACTATGGGATGAGTGTCTTGATCCTCTTGAGTATGGGATGAGTGTCTAGTCAAGACACTCATCCCATAGTGAATTTACAAAATTAATAAACCTAGCACTCCGAGGGTTACGTGCCAACACATCTCTTCACCCACTGGGATGAGTGTCTTGACTTCTCTTGAGTATGGGATGAGTGTATTGACTCTCTTGAGTATGGGATGAGTGTCTTGACTCTCTTAAGTATGGGATGAGTGTATTGACTCTCTTAAGTATGGCATGAGTAGATAAGATAAGATAAGATCAAATTTATTGTCCAAAACTGAGTACAAAGGGTTGTTACAAATTGTTTAGGCATCTACAGTTTACCCATTTCGGGCATACAATAATCGTTAATTACATTGTCATAATTGTCATTACTTAATCAAATAAAATTACCTACTTATGCTAATTTATATAAAAAAAATCCTCTAAGCTATAGAACGTGTTTTCAATCAACCACTCCTTTAGTGAAATTTTAAAATGAGCACCATCTAGTGATTTTATTGAGTTAGGCAAATGATTAAAAATTTTTGTACCCGTTACAATAGCGCTTTTACTAAATATGTAGCTTCTAGCTAATACAGCACACATATCATTTTTATATCTACTCCGAAGTTCATTTCTGCGACAAATTTCATTATTTTTTGGAAAATATTCTTTATGACTTTTTATAAAAACACACAGTTCCAGTATATAGATAGAAGTCAACGTTAAAAATCTCCTTTTTTTGAACACAGGTCGCAGGGATTCAGTGCTAATCATTTTGTAAATAATCCTAAGACATCTTTTTTGCAGAATGAAGGTAGACTGAATATTAACAAAGTTGCCCCAATACATGATACCGTATGTTAAAAGTGGGTGAACATATCCATAATAGGCATTTCTACAGACATCTATTGAAGTAACACTGCTTAATATTGATAAAGCGTAACATTTGCTTGATATCTTTTTGTTAATAATGTCAATATGAGATTTCCAATTTAAATGTGTGTCAATCATTATTCCTAAAAACTTTATGTCATTTAGCAATTCTATGTCTTTGTTGTCAATTGTAACTCTCAGTTCCTTAGGCACTTTTTTGTAATTTCTGAAATCAATTAGTTTTGTCTTATCTAAGTTTATTGTCAATTGTAACTCTCAGTTCCTTAGGCACTTCTTGACTAGACACTCATCCCATACTCAGGAAATAGGAGTCACCTATTTCCTGAGTTAGAAGCATGGTCCCGAATGAACCAGAAAAACGGTGAATGAAGGATGACTGTTTGGGCTACAGAGCGTGCCAAAGAAATATACATACATACATACATGCATACATACATTTACTAGAATTTACACGTAAAAAAAATCAAAATACGAGAAAGAAATTTAGTAAAGTCCCAAAGGCCACCATACCGACTATGGAAGTGACAGCCAGATAATTCACAGGAGTCACCTATTTCCTGAGTTAGAAGCATGGTCCCGAATGAAACAGAAAAACGGTGAATGAAGGATGACTGTTTGGGCTACAGAGCGTGCCAAAGAAATATACATACATACATACATACATACATACATGCATACATACATTTACTAGAATTCACACGTTAAAAAAATCAAAATACGAGCAAGACATTTACTAAAGTCCCAAAGGCCACCATACCGACTATGGAAGTGACAGCCAGATAATTCACAGGAGTCACCTATTTCCTGAGTTAGAAGCATGATCCCGAATGAACCAGAAACACAGTGAATGAAGGATGACTGTTTATGCAAAATATAGGTTTACAAGAGGCGCTTACGCATGCAAACGCACGCACGTCATAATGTATGGCAGGAAATTCAGCGGACGGTAGAAAATTTATTATGATTTGATATTATTAATTAGATACAACAATGATTTTTAAGAAAATTCTCAATAGCGTTTTAACGTTTTTCAAGTAACTTCCAAAAAGGAGGAGGTTCTCAATTCGACTGTATCGTCTCAAATTTTTTCGTCTGTGTGTCGCGTGACGGTCGGTACGATCGTTTCGTCCTCTGTACCGTGGCTCCAAGACGAGAGCAGCCATGATCGTTTCGTGCTCTGTAAATGTCTTTAATGTGAAAAAACGTTTCACTTTTACCGTGCTTTCATAAAAACCATACACTCTTTTTTTATGTGTGTTACTTCAGAACTTTTGACTGCGTGAACAGATTTTGATTATTCTTTTTTATTCGAAAGTTAATGCTTTCCGTGTGGTCGTGTATAAATTTTATCAAAATCGGTGTAGTACTTTATTAGAAAATTAACAAAAACCAAAAATAAAAAATGCAAAATTGTTCGAATTTGTTGCGATGCAAGTCGGTTTTTTTAACGTGTTTAGCGTTTTTAATTTATTTTAATACATCTATATTTATTTTAATATACTTAAAAAAAAACTGAACAACTTGCCCCATACAAAGAATAATAACTATTTACTACCCCAAATAATTTATTATTCGCAAAAATTAATTAGACCTTCTATGGAAAGTTCGTTATCAGCTGATCAGTTTAGTATGACAAGCCCAAAAACGATTTGCGTATTGTGTATAGGTTTCTTTTTAGGGTTCCGTACCCAAAGCGTAAAAACGGGTCCCTATAACTAAGACTTCGCAGTGCGTCCGTCTGTCTGTCTGTCACCGGGATGATGTATTTCTGTTGCCGCTATAATAAAAAATACTAAAAATTAAAATAAGTTAAAAAAACGAGACCTACAGTACTCGCATATGATGTGTAACAAATTAATGTTACACATTTCCGTCCCATTTCACGAAATCACTCCCACAAATTGCAGGAAAGCGAGAGCAAAGCTCATTCGTCAGATCGAATAGCGCGCGCTTTCGCGACTTCCTGTTACACATTTCCGTCCCATGTTACACATTTCCGTCCCATTTCACGAAATCCATCCCACAAATTGCAGGAAAGCGAGAGCAAAGATGTTACACATCAAAAATAAGGAGGTTGTGTAACCGGCCAAGTGTGAATCAGAACTGCACACATAGGTATGTCACTAGTTTCTTCAAGTTAAAAAAACACGTTTTCACGAATTTTTAGTATTTGTTGTTATAGCGGCAACAGAAATACATTATCTGTCAAAACTTCAACTGTCTAGCTATCACGGTTCATGAAATACAGCCTGGTGGGTGACGGACAGCGGAGACTTAGTAACAGCACACCCTGGATACTTCATACAACGTGCCAGAAATGGCATTTAAAAAAAAATGACGGAACAAACAAAATGGCGGCGAAATCCTATACGTTCGACAACCAAACTGTAAACAATCTGTATCAATCAGGGGGTGAGGTCGCAATCTAGAGAGCGGCAGGGAGATGTTACAAAGAAACTGAAAACAAATCACTTTATTCAATCATAGTAATTTCAAAAAATACTACCACCTCCGTGGCGTAATGGTTAAGGCCATTAGCTTCACATCACGAGGTCCCGGGTTCGATTCCCGGCGGAATCTAACTCTGCTGGGTTTAGTTGGTGGAAGGGTATTTTCTAAGCCCGCCTGGCTATCTTAACTAACTCCTGCCGCCAAACATCAACGTTAACAACATTATGTGTTCCGGCTGGAAGATAAGATAGCCAGTTACTCATTGATGTGTTAGGGAATCTTGGTAAGCCCACTTTCTTCCATCTTCGGCATCATCGTCACTTACCATTACCTAGGTGAGATGATGCCGAGGGCTTACAAATCCTTATCTCCTTACTATAATATTATAAATATGAAAATGTGTTTGTTTGTTTGTTACCTTTTCACGCTTCAACACCTTAACCAATCTCGATGAAATTTGGCACGCAGGTAGCCTCTATCAAGGGGAAGGACACAGGCTACTTTTTATCCCGTGAAAATAGCGTAGTTCAATGCAGTTCCTGAGGGAACTAAAAAAATACTTTTTTGTGGCTAATTTCTTTTTAAATCACAACGAAACAATGGATTTTCGTGGTTTTTTGCACAGAGATGGTTAAGGAGTGTCATAGATTGCTAATCACAATAGCCCGATCTGGGATAGGGATCTGGAAAAAAAATATCCACGCTGGTGAGCCGTTTGCGGCTCGCGCACCACTCACCTTCAAAGGCAGTCATAAAAACGATGTCCACGCGGGAAAAAGCTATATGGTTGTGAATAAAAAAATAAAAATACCAATAAGAATATAGAAACTAGGAAAAGACGCAATAACTAGGTATATCCACTGCAAAGACTGTTTCTTAAAAGGGAACCCTCAAGCTAATAAATACATCATCTTTCTCGACTATCAAGAATGTCCAGGAGCTGTAAATATCTTGAATGTGAAGTAAACGGGAGCTGGTGATGCATCAAGCGCTACCGGCAGCAAGGATTTATATGTTTCGCCTTAAGTGTTTGTTGTTTTAGCTCTTCCGATGTGAAAATTAATATGCTTCTGTTGAGTTTAATTATTTTAGGGAAATACATTATTTAAACAATTATATTTATGAATGACAATGAGAGCGTCGGTGGCACCACGACAAGGGCCGCTACTTTCTATCCGGGAGGTCGTGGTTCGAGTCCTGCCACGTTCCAATGTGTTTTCGAATTTAGATTTCATATGTACGTTTATCCGACGCTCTTACGGTGAAGGAAAACATCGTGAGGAAACCTGCACACGGCTGCAAAGAAACTCGAAGTTTGTGTGTGTATATGACCAACCTGCACTGGGCCCGCGTGGTCAACTAAGTCCCGATCGCCCTAATTCAGGGTAGGCTCGAGCCCCTCGGTGGGGACGTATACATGAGCTGATATGAATGAATGAAAATGAAATGATTTACGAATGACTAGCTTTTGCCCGCGGGCGAACCGCGTAGACATCGTTTTTAAGACTGTCTTTAAGGGTGCACGAGCCGCAAGCGACTCGCAAAAATGGACATGAGTTTTCTCCAAATCCCTCAGGAGCTATATCGGGCTATTTAAATTAGCAGTCTATGTCACTTCCCATCCCCTCAACCAATTCTATAATAAAAATCACTTCAATCCCTTGCTTCGTTGCAACGCCGACGAAAACTTTGAAAGTAAACAACAAACTTCAGGTTTTTTTCACAATTGGTAAGCCCTTGGTATAATCACAGCTGATGGTAAGTGACGATGATGCCGAAGATGGAAGCGGGCTTACCAAGATTCCCTAAAGCAATGGGGATCTGGCTATCTTATCTTCAATTTTTAGTAAAAGACAAAAACATTTAGGCATTCAGAGACATCAAACTCATCATATCAGCTCATATACGTCCCCACCGAGGGGCTCGAGCCTACCCTGAATTAGGTCGGGCCTCAGTTGACCACGCGGGCCCAGTGCGGGTTGGTCGACTTCACATATAACCTTCGAGTTTCTTCGCAGGCGTGTGCAGGTTTCCTCACGATGTTTTCCTTCACCGTACAAGAGCGTCGGATAAAAGTACATATGAAATCGAAATTCGAAAACACTTGGTACGTGGCAGGATCGAACCACGACCTCCCGGATAGGAGGTAGCAGCCCTTGCCATTACGCCACCGACACCTTCATCAAACTCATTTATTAGAAAAAAGAACTAAACTCTTTGAGAAAACCATTAAAATTGTAATGAGAAATAAAACACTAGGGCGGCAAACAAGATAATAATCACACAGAAAATAAAAATAAAGTGAAAGACTAGACAAGAAACAACTAGATCAGAAAATCGCAGTTCGAAACTAAAAGGAAGTGACCTATAGCACTTAATTGCTGAAGATATTCTCAAGATAAGGCCGGCTCTACACTGTGTAGATTTTAGCGCTGATCACCAATATAGTAGTAGATTGGAGTGATGTATATTAGTTCACGCACTGGCGCTTCGCGTCGGTTTCCGAGCATTGTGTTCGTGGGTTTATTTATTCGGTGTGCACGTACCTTTGCTTTCCTGTCAGATGGTGTTCGGTAATTGTAGAGAGGACAAGCTTTGTGTTCCTCAGAATAGAATATTATAAACTAGCTTCTTTTATTTTTATTATTCACAATCAGCTTTCGCCCGCGTGGACATCGTTTTTGTGACTGACGTAGATGGTGCGCGGTGGGCGAGCATCAATCGGCTCGCGAGCGTGGACATGAATTTTCTCCAGATCTATGTCAGGATATGTGTAATTTCCCACCCCCTCAACCATCTCTGTGCAAAAATCACACAATCCATTGTTCCGTTGCGATATTAAGGAAATTAACCAAAAAAGAGTATAATTTCAGTTCCCTCGGGAATTGCATCGGGCTATGCTATTTTCACGGGATAAAAAGTGTGAAATGTCCTTCCTTGTGACACAGGCTACCTGCGTGTCAAATTTCATTAAGATTGGTCAAGGCGTTGAAGCGTGAAAAGGTAACAAACAAACAAACACATTTTCACATTTATATAATATTAGTAAGGATTGGTAAGCCCTTGGCATAGTCTCACCTGATGGTAAGTGACAGTGAGAGGTTTTGAATTTTTTGACGGGATTTCTTGAATTTTCCGGGATAAAAAGGGTCCTATATGTTAACCCGGGCTATAAGTAACCACTGTACAAAATTTCATCAAAATCGGCCTGGTGGTTTTTGCGTGATGCGCGAACATACAGACAGACAGACAAAAATTCCACAAGTTGTTGTTTTGGCCTCTATATTGTTATTGATGTCCACCACAGTTATTATATTTTCCAAAAATATTTCATGTGCAGACACCGGCCCCGTTACAGTTTTATTATATGTATAGATGTGAAAATGTGTTTGTTTGTTTGTTACCTTTACACGCTACAACACCTTGACCAATCTTGATGAAATTTGGCATGCAGGTAGCCTGTGTCACGTGAAAGGACATAGGCTACTTTTTATCACGTGAAAATAGAATCTTCCGATGCATTTCCTGACGGAACTGAAAAAAATGCTCTTTTATTTTGGTTAATTTCTTTAACATCGTAAAGGAACAATGGATTGTTGTGATTTTTTACACAGAGATGGTTGAGGGGTTGGAAATAAAATAATTTACTAATTATCATATCCTGAAATAGTTCCCGAGGGATCTGGGAAAAACTCTTTTTCACGCTCGCGCATGTCAGCGTCGCATAGGAACAACGGATTCAAGTGATTTTTTGTATAGAATTGGTTGAGGGGGTGAGAAGTGACAAAGACTGCTGATGTCCACGCGAGCCAAGCCGCGGGCAAAAGCTTGTAGATCATTATAGAACATGAAAGATTAGTTAAGAAAGATACATGTATTAGAAATACTTTTGAGCTAATTTTATCTTCATCAGCTCATTCATATATGTCCCCACCGAGGGGCTCGAGCCTACCCTTAATTAAGGCGATCGGGCCTTAGTCGACCACTCCGGCTCAGTGCGAGTTGGTCGACTTCACACACAATTTAACCTTCAAGTTTCTTCGCAAGCGTGTGCAAGTTTTCTCACGATGTTTTCCTTCACCGTAAGAGAGTCGAATAAACACACATATGAAATCGAAATTCGAAAACACATTTGGTACATCGCAAGATTCGAACCGCGAACTCCCGGACAGGAGGCAGTTTGGTTGACCTTGAGCCCTCTTGTAAGACCCATGTAATGGACCATGTCTCGTTACGTATGTCAACCCATTACAGGCAACATACCCTGGTCAAAGATCTTGGTCTTGAAAGACATGAAGACATTGCAAAGCTCAGTTATGTTAAAATTAATGACTTTAAGAAATACATGAAGACAATTGCTAAAACTACATTCACATTAACCGCCTCCGTGGCGTAATGGTCAGTTTAACCGCCTTCGTGGCGTAATAGTTAGTTTAACCCCCTCTGTGGCGTAATGGTAAGTTTAACCGTCTCCGTGGTGTAATGGTTAGTTTAACCACCTCCGTGGCGTAATGGTTAGTTTAACCACCTCCGTGGCGTAATGGTTAATTTAACCGCCTACGTAGCGTAATGGTTAGTTTAACCGCCTCCGTGGCGTAATGGTTAGTTTAACCGCCTCCGTGGCGTAATGGTTAGTTTAACCGCCTCCGTGGCGTAATGGTTAGTTTAACCGCCTCCGTGGCGTAATAGATAGTCCGCTCGCTTCACACCAGGAGGTCGCGGGTTCGACTTCCAGCCGAGTCAACTTTGTAAGACCCGGTTTGGTTGGTGGTAGGGCAATCTCTTAAGTGTTAACAGCATTGATGTGTTCCGGCTTGAAGATAAGATAGTCAGATATCCATTGCGTTGGGGAATCTTGGTAAGCCCGCTCCTATCTTCGGTATCATCGTCACTTACCATCAGGTGAGATGATGCCAAGGGCTTATCAATTTTGTATTATATTTGTTTTCATTATCTACTTGTGCACCTTTTTTTTATTCTTATCTTATCTTCATGCCGGAACACACCAATAATTTCAACATTGATATTTGGCGGCAAGACTTAGATAAGATGGTGGTAGCTAGCCAGGCGGGCTGAGAAAATGCCCTACCACCAACCAAACCGAGTATTACAATTGGCCCCGCCGGGAATCGAACCCGCGACCTCCTGTGTAAAGCCAGTGAACTTTGCCTATGAGCTACGGAGGCGATTAAAACACTTATAGCAGACAGATAGACATCATGGACAAGCCTAAGAGTATTCAAATCACCACTCCGTAACATCACAACTCCGTAACATTTGTGTCGATATGAGAATCTTACTTGTATATTAAAACCACATCACACATCGGTTTCTCCTTAATCTACCCGAAATGAACGCTAACCGTCGTTTAGTATAAAAAAAAAACCGGCCAAGTGCGAGTCGGCCTCCCGCACCGAAGGTTCCGTACCACCACAGCGCTCCACAAACAATTCTTTTGTCACGATTATGACCATGCTTTCTTTTTATTATTAAAAAACAAAACACATCAACGCGAGGGACATAAAATGATATTTTTATTTAGTTCCGACTCCTTAAGGCGAGTATGACTCACGTTTGTTCATTTTACAAGCTTTTATTAACTTGCAATGTATGTATGTTTGTTCGGGTGAAATCTTGCAAGTTAAATTTGACCCACTTGTCGGTTTCCGATTAAGCTGAAATTTTGCATGCATATGTATATCGCGTGACAGTGCAATATATATATAGGGTCTCAACAAAGGTATGCACTTATTTTAACTAGAGCTTGTACTCATGGAACTGAACAACTTTCCCCAAGAAACAAATAATCAATTCGCAAAAAAGATTTTGGACTTCCCATGCAAATCGATCAGCTGGCGGGCAAACTTTATATGGAAGTTCTAAAACTTTTTTGCGAATTATTGACTATGGGTTTCTTGGGGAAAGTTGTATGTGTTTTTGAATTCCAATTTCAAATGTAAACATCGTGAGGAAACCTGCACACGCCTGCAAAGAAACTCGATGGTTGTGTGTGAAGTCGACCAACCCGCACTGGGTCCGATAGTTGACTAAGGCCCGATCGCCTTAATTCAGGGAAAGCTCGTGCCCCTCGGTGGGGACATGAAGTATGAGCTGATATGATGAATCATGATGTTTCACTTTAAGATTAGTACTTTGTAGTAAAGAAAATTTTACGTTTGTATGTACATTGTCATTTTTAAGGCAAAAACAAAAAATCTTGATAAAAGCACGTCTCTTAGATGGGGATTAATTTTTCCTTTTTTTTTAATTAATTGTTTTTTGGAAGGTCCTTTATAATGAATGACATAATAAACCTATTCTGTGATAATATCAGCCGGCGACCTATCAAGGTTCAAAAGATACAGCTTTTCAAATGTCGGATAGACAAACTGATAGCGTAGGTGATTAATACGGTCGCGTATTAATCACCTACGCTATCAGTTTGTCTATTGCGGAACCCTAAAAGGTATTGTCACCTATTCAAAGACATTCAGCTCGTTATATGTCACGGAGATCAACACACTTAACATTTTCTGTTTGTAATCATCTTCTCCAATATTGTCAACCTTATTTTCTTGCAATACATTACTTTCAATACATGCCACATTGCTTCTTAAAGTTGTTGTTTCAAAAAATATTGTTGCTTAATGATTTTCAACTTTAATATTTTGTTTTAAAGTCAAAATTTAGGTTTTCAAATAGTAAAACTGTTAAGCAGATAAACAGAGTATTTGCGGTCAATCCCAGCAATGAAAATTAAATTTGAACTTTATGGCTATATCACAAGATCTAGTGGTATTATGTTAGACGGTAAAAAGGATGAATAATAATAGAATTCTAGTTGATGATAATGACGTCACGCTGAATGAGTATGGAAGTATTAAAATGACATTACTGGTGTGACACAGTTACGCATTCACGCCTTTTATTTGAATATTTAGATTTGTGATTTCTTATAATGATGACATTGTTACCTCTTATAAAAAAACACACAAATAAAATACTTAATATTTAAAATGGTAGCTTTTTTTTTTATTCTCTATTGGTAAGCCCTTGGCATCATCTTACCAGATGGTAAGTGACGATGATGCCGAAGATGGAAGCGGGCTTGCCAAGATTCCCCAACGCAATGGAGAACTGGCTATCTTATCTTCATGCCGGAACACATCAATGTTTTTAACACTGATGTTTTGCGGCAAGATTTAGATAAGATGGTGGTAGCTAGCCAGGCGGTCTTAGAAAATGCCCTACAACCAACCAAACCGAGTCTTACAATTGAACCCGCCGGGAATCGAACCCGCGACCTCCTGTGTTAAGCCAGTGAACTTTGCCTCTGAGCTACGGAGGCGGTTAAAAAGCATTACGGTTCTTGAAACCTTACAAAGATACGTTGTAAATAAAAACCGACCAAGTGCGAGCCAAACTAGCACGTCGAGGGTTCCGTACCACCGCACCTATCCCCACAACTAAATATTATGACACCTATTCACATATCAAACAAAAGACATCAACGCGAGCTACAAAACTATGCTTTTTTTTTGTTTCTCACACTTGGCCAATTTTTAGTATTTATTGTTTTACCTCAGTGTTAGTAATATAATCACACCAAGTTTTGCGCTTGTTTGTATTACTGTTTTTACGATAGAGTTAAATCAAAAATACTTCTAAAGACCCATAAAAAACATTTTTTTTTGTATGGAGACCCCCCTTATTTTTTCACTTTTACGAATTGTTAGTATTTGTTGTTATAGCGGCATTACAAATAAATATTTTGTGAACAACTGTCTACCTATTACGGTTCATGATATAGGTATATAGCCCGCTGACAGACAGACAGACGGACAGACAGCGGAGGCTTAGTAATAGGGTCCCGTTGGTCACCCGTCGGGTGTACACAACCCTAAAATGTAAGGAGATGTAAATGTAACTAGAAGTCATGGAAAAAGAACTCAGGAAACAAAATATGATATACTAGTGGATGCCCGCAGCTTCACCCGCGCAGATCCCGATTTTTGCGGTTCCCGTGGGAATTTCCCAAAATCCTTTCTTAGCGGATGCCTACGTCATAACATCTACCTGCATGCCAAATTTCAGCGTTGATAGATCACTATGTCAGTCACCTTTGAGTTATATATATTTAGATATATTTACCTAATGTGTATTACCTACTTTGAAACATAAACTAAATATTCACAACTTCTCGTGTAGCACAATTAGCCGTGCTATCCAAGGGATATAGACGTTGTCACCTGGTGTTGAACTCAGCATCACCCGTGGTCACGTGTAGTGTTTATTACACCTACAGACGTGTGCAACACAACGTACATTGCACATCTGGAATCAGACGTGCAGGTTGTAATAGTAAGGACGGGCTGTTTTCCGCAACCAGGCGTCTAATGCGCCCATTTTTCGTTTTTGGCCGGCATCACTGCCAGCCCAGCTCCTCCAAGAAGACCAGTAGTCCCCGCAGGTTGCAGACGACTTCCGGGATCGTCCTCAGGTCTCCGAGACGCTCGGCCCTGTACGCCGCCACCTCCGTGCAGTCCAGAAGGATGTGAACGGCTGTCTCCTCGGTCGCTCCTCGGACGTGAAGGTTCCCTCACGATGCCGATGATGATTTTTGTTCCTTGTTAAAGTAAGTTTTCATAGCATGATCCACTTCAGGTCGCTGCGCCAGAATGATTGAGTGAGTAAGATATAGCACTGGTAAGCAATATAAAAGCTCATTGGTACATTAGACGTCTGGATACGAATCCGGGACCTCTGGTTAGAAGGCCGAGTCGTAAACTTTGAGCCACCTACGCCTTTTATGTTTCTAATTCATGTCATTATCATATCGACTCATATACGTGCCCACCGAGGGGCTCAAGCCTACTCTGAATTAGGGCGATCGGGCCTTAGTGGACCACGCGAGCCTAGTGCGGGTTTGTCGACGTCACATGTTTCCTCACAATTTTTTTCCCTGACCGTAAGAGCGTCGGATGAACGTACATATGAAATCTAAATTCGAAACCACATTGGTACGTGGTAGGATTCGAACCACGACCTCCTCGACAGGAGGTAGCGGCGCTAGCCGTTACGCCTCCGACAAATATATGTATCAGATGTTAAATAACCAGGATAATGAGCATAACCAGCATTCAGGACTAGTTTAAATTGAACTAATAAAGTCTCGGGCTGTAAAATAGATTTATCGCACGTTGTATAGCTGGCGATGTGTTAAATATAGCAAATCAATGATGCATCAACTATGTAACATTATATCAGCAGGGTTGCCATCTGAATAAAAAAAAATGAAAAATGTTTATTTCAGTAACAAAATACAAAATATCTACAGACATGGATGGGACCCCCTTTAAGATACTTGTGCCAGGAGGTCCCTCTCTTCTATAGAAATTAGTTTGTTAACTTGAAATAAACAATATAAATTAGTAAGTTGCCAATTGAATTTAACATTTCGATGTATATGCATGCATGTGTGTGTATCTGATACTTCTAAAATATGCCCAAAACTGCAAATTAAGACCAAAGTTTTTGGGGTCTTCTCAATTGTTAAAAAAGGTAATCTTTATAGTGGCAACAAGCAATGGCAGTTTATGTGTTAATTATGTTCGTATTAGCTTTTGCCCGCAGCTTCGCTCGCGTAGACATCGTTTTAATGACTGTCTTTGAGGGTTTCGATCCGTTGCCCCGTTGCGACGCCGACGTGCGCGACATGCACGAGCGTGGAAATTAATTTTCCCTAGAACCCTCGGGAACTATGCCAGGATATGCTAATTAGTAAATTATGTAATTTTCCACTTCCTCCACTATCTCTGTGCAATAAATCAAATCAATCCATTGTTCCGTTGCAAGGTTAAAGCAATTAACAAAGAAAATAATATTTTTTCAGTTTCCTCAAGAACTGCATTGGACAACCTTAATAACATATAAATCTACCAAATTCAATGACAAATGAATGAATTTATCTGGCGACGTGTTTTTCTAGTGATTGATGTTATCAGACCAAATCCTTAAAAATGCTGAACTAATTTCGATGAAATTTTCAATATTCCTTTGAAAGATATCTAAATGAAAACCTCCTCCTTTTTAAATTCGAATGAAAGATGTAACCAGGGAATTTAATAGTTTGTGAATGTAACTATCTTTTTTTATCAACAAATAAAATCTCTACAGTCTGATTAAAAATGTCTGGCAAAATTTTAACTACGTTCCCCAAGAAACCCATAGACGTTATTCACTTCTCATAAAAATCGGTCAGCTGATTAGTCAACTGGGAAGTCTATTTTTTTTCGAATTGACTACGAGTTCCTTGGTGAAAGTGTGCCACAAACTCAAACTCAAACTCAAATATTTTATTGCTGATTATTGGTTTACATTAGGTCTTTAATAAATTGTACTATGTTCGCAATAACCTGCCTTAAAAAAGCATGTAATATTATATGTTAATTAATTATAGATAATGTCAAAGAATTTAATTAATCAAAATAATCTGCTAACTATGTCGAGTCAGTTTTTACAAAATCGGTCCACATTTTCTTTCATAAATTCATCGATACTGTAATAACATTTTTCAATCAGTAAATTGTAAACACTTGTTTTGAACCTAGGCAAAGACAGCATTTTGATATTTCCTAGTAGCGCATTGTATAAGGATACACTCATATAGATTACATTTTTGTGGAATAATGCAGATTTAGACCTTGGCAAAACTAAATCACAAGCATATCTAGAGGAAAATTTAGTAGTTGATTGGTTTGATTTGAACATACTTAGGTTATTTTTCACAAACATACAAACCTCGAAAATATACAAACACGGCAATGTTAATATTTTGTTCTCCTTAAAGTAAGGACTTTAGAGTAAGCGTCGGTGGCTCAACCGGTAACGACTCGGTCCATCTAACCAGAGGTGCCGGGTTCAAATCTGGACGGCCAATGTACCAATGAGTTTTTCAAAAACTTAAGTACATACTTACCGATTGCTTTAACGGTGAAGGAAAACATCGTGAGGAAACCTGCACACGCCTGCGAAGAAACTCGAAGGTTGTGTGTGAAGTCGACCAACCCGCACTGGGCCCGCGTGGTCGACTAAGGCCTAATCGCCCTGATTCAGGGTAGGCTCGAGCCCCTCGGTGGGGACGTATATGAGCTGTAATGATGAAAGTAAGGACGACATGATTAGAATATCGTCAGAATATTTTTTATTGCCTGGTATTACTATTCATGTCCCTTACAATGTAAGCATTGCCTCAAACATGGACAACCCTGATTATGTATGCGCAGACGCAATGATTTGTGCCAAGACAGCTGTTTCATTATCATCAATATCTGTCAGACCGTCTCTCTATTATGCAGCCGATGGCATAAGGAAATACATATTAGTTGGATATTAAATCATTATTGCCTATAAGGAAGACTGCGAGACAGCTATTGATTCACTTACTGACATTTCATTCACAGATTACTAAATTAATAATATTGTCAGAAAGTCATATTAAGGAAGACTTAAATTCTACAGGCTGAAATTGTTCCAATCGTGCGGCAATGTGGCGTCCAAATTGCACTATACGTGCGCCAATCCTGACGCCGAACTTGCGCCATACTTGCGCCCAACCTAACGCTGAAATTGCGCCATACTTGCGCCCATACTAACGCCGAAATTACGCCATACCTGCATCAATCTCTTGGCGCAAAAATTTCGCCATACATGAGCCAATCCTGGCGCCGAAATTGCCCCTGACCTGCGCCATTCCTAGCGCTGAAATTGCACCATACCTGCACCAATCCTGGCGCCAAAATTGCGTCATACCTGTGCCAATCCTTGCGCCGAAATTGCGCCCTATCTTCGCCAATCCAGGCACCGAGATTGCGCCATACCTGCGCCAATCCTTGCACCGAAATAACGTTCTATCTACGCTAATCAGAAATTGCGCCATATCTGCGCTAATCTTGGCGCCGAAATCGTACCATACCTGCGGCAATTTTTCACTAATCGAGCGCCAAACCTGGCGCCGAAATTGTGTTATACCTGCGCCAAACCTCGCGTCGAAGTTGATGATACCTGCGCCAATCTTGGCGCCGAAAGTGCACCAATCCTGTGCTGAAAATGCACCATACCTGCGCCCATCCTAGCGCCGAAATTGCACCAAACCTGCAAAACTCATGGCGCCGAAATTGAGTCATACCTGCGCCATCCTGTCGCCAAAACTTCGTCATACCTGCGCCATCCTGTCGCCAAAATTTCGTCATACCTGCGCCACTCCTGGCATTAAAATTGCGTCATACCTGCGCCAAACTTGGCATCAAAATTGCGTCATACCTGCACCAATCTTGGCATCAAAATTGCGTCATACCTGCGCCAATCCTGGCATCAAAAAATGCGTCATACCTGCGGGAACGAGTCCCTTCCTAAACTTCGTAAGGTCAAGCCATGCTCCACACACGGGAACCAAATCCAGGTTAATAAATTTATAGGGCTAGTGGCGAACCTTGCTATCAGAAGTTTTCAAGCCGCCTAGAAGGCTTCTGACACGGCTTAACGACTGCCATCTAGTGATAGCAACCACCACCAACGGCTTAACGTTCCTTTCGAAACACGGAAATGGTGGAGATTAATGCCACTAACAGTCAAACTGTTGATTTATGGTTTTACTGAGCTCTAAATAAAAGATTTTCTATTTTGTTCTATTTAAACCCATCCAGGTAATAACTGCTTTTTTATTAAATAATTTAAAAAAAATTCAAAGCTTAGGTACAAGGTACCCACAGGTACAAAAACTTTTATTTGAAAATATTTTTTAATGTTAAAACAAACAAATGCTCGAATGAATAAACGAACGGTTCCAAATTCAAAAACCGGACTCGCGCACGAAGGGTTGCGTACCATCCTTACTTAATATTATAAATGTGAAAATGTGTTTGTTTGTTTGTTACCTTTTCACGCTTCAACGTCTTGACCAATCTTTATGAAATTTCGCATGCAGGTAGCCTGTGTCACGGGGAAGGACATAGGTTACTTTTTATACCGGGAAAATTGCATAACCTGATGCAGTTCATGAGGGAACTAAAAAAATACTCGATTGTTGTGATTTTTTGCACAGAGATAGTTAAGTAGGTGGGAAACGACATAATTTACTAATCAACCTTAAAGACATACATAAAAACGATGTCCACGCGTGCGGAGCTGCGGAAAAGAGCTAGTTATCTATAAAAACATTTTTGTTTTATGGGAGCCCCCCTTACATCTTAATTTTATTTTAATTAAATTTTAAAGTGAATAATACAATTCAATATTCAGTGAATATCTCAAGCCTCTACCTGTTGCCGTTATCAATATCGAGCAAAAACCTGAAAAATTATCACGTTTGTTGTATTGGATTACCCTTAAACATTGGTTTAATTTCAATTTAAATATTTATGTTTTAAGTGAATATATAACAAAATATTCTGAGAATATTTCAAGCGTCTATCTGTTGCCGTTATCAATATCTTACAAAAACAAGCAAAAAAAATCACGTTTGTTGTTTAAGAGCCCCCCTTAAACATTTATTTTATTATGTCTTTTAGTATTTATAAGTAATTTATAATATTTGTAGCGACAACAGAAATACATCATCTGTGAAAATTTCAACTGTCTAGCTATCACGGTTCATGAAATACAGCCTGGTGACAGACGGACAGACGGACGGACAGCGAAGTCTCAGTAATAGGGTCCCGTTATTACCCTTTGGGTACGGATCCCTAAAAGAGAGTAATTTTTCAGTTCCCTCAGGAGCTGAACACGGGATGAACAATAAAAACACTGATTCTGATCCATACAATAGTGACTTTAAACTCGTCAATTCGCAGAATTGTCATATTTATTTATTTACTGCATAAATTTATGTGTCCGTAACTAGCGCAGGACACAAGCAAGACTCATAAATAAATGGGCACTCCGTCAAACGCAACATATGGACGCGATCGATGATGCATCGGTTGAAGATCGCAACGCTATGATTTGTTCCGAGACAGGTGCCCGTACGCAAATACATGCAGATACGTCGGGCAACATCGGCGGTGTTCGGTTTCGCCATCTCTATTGGCATTTGGGTGTGGTTCTCAAAGTTTAGGACACCACTAATGCCGCTGTGTGTGCTGGATGCATATATGGCTCAAGCTCGCATCACAGCGATGAAGGCCAATGTCTGCAAATTAATGGATGGTCCTACTTTCACTTACCATCAGGTAAGATAATCATCAACATAATCAGCTCATATACGACCCCACCGTGGGGCTTGAGCCTACCCTGAATTAGGGCGATCGGGCCTTAGTCGGCCACGCGGGCCCAGTGCGGGTTGGTCGACTTCACACACTACTTGCTCACGATGTTTTCCTTCACCGTAAGAGCGTCGGATAAACGTACATATGAAATCTAAATTCGAAATCACATTGGTACGTGGCAGGACTCGAACCACGACTTCCCGGATAGGAGGTAGCGGCCCTAACTAAGGTAAGATAATACCAAGGGCTAACCAATTATGAAAAAAAAGATTAGGACGATGATAAAAAAAACTTCTTTTTATACACAATTGGTGAGCCGTTGGCATCATCTCAGTGACGGTGATGCCGAATATGGAAGCGGGCTTACCAAGATATCCCAAAAAAATGGCGAAATGGCTATCTTATCTTTAAGCCGGAACATATCAATGCTGTTAATATTGATGTTTGGCTGCAAGACTTAGATTAGATGGTGGTAGCTAGCCAGGCGGGCTTAGAAAATACCCTTCCACCAACCAAACCGAGTGTTACAAAGTTAGACTCCACCGGCACTCGTGCCTGCGACATCCTGATTTGAAGCTGATGTCCTTAACCATTACGCCATGGAGGCGGTTAAAAGAACTTTACTAAAAATTAGTTGTTAAGCCATATCAAAATTGTGTGACACAGATACGCCACCCATAATGAATGGTAAACGATAAATAATAATTTTAGAAAAAACTTAAAAGCTTTTTGGTCCAAGCTTTTATTTGAAAAGAGTTTTTATGCTCAAAAAGCCAAATGCTCAAATGAATATAAAAAAACACACGGTTCCAATTTCAAAAATAATGAGCACAGTATTGTATTTCCTACGATTCTATTGAAAAATCAAAGACGATTTTGGGACCTTGATTCCACCTTCAAAATTCATCATGAGATCAACTTAAAAATATCAAATGGATCTATTGTCACCAAGAATACGGCTTCATTCCAAATTTCTGCTTAATCGGAACCCTCTAAAGTCGATCGCAAGATTTGAATAAACTAACATACATACAAGTTAATTAAAAGCTTTCAAAACAGCTACTTACGTGACGCTCAGCTGGGAATCTCCTCACTAACACAGCTCGGTTCGCTTGGGGAAAATTGTTCAGTATGGTGAGTAGAACCCCCAGTTAACGGGTCGTACACCAATTTTTTACATCCTGTATTGATCGGCCACTTTGTTGTAAGGAAAACTATTTCAGTTTTACCCGCTATTAAGTTAATTACAGAGTCATATTATGTATGTTGACCATTTCACGGACGGGTCGGGCCACGGTGTAGATAGCCAGTTCTCCATTGCGTTGGGAAATCTTGGTAAGCCCGCTTCCATCTTCGGCATCATCGTCACTTACCATAAGGTGAAATGATGCCAAGGGCTTACCAATTGTGGAAAAAAAAGGTGTAGTAAACCACAAAAATGGCCCATCTGATTCAATGGCCTATGTGCGTCTAAGTCCTGCACTCGGGAGGGGCATGACGCCTCCAATAGAAGGTGGCCACATACTGGGCAGAAGAGATATGACTTGTTGTCGACATGACAGAAGATGGCACCCTGGGACTTAATCATCAAACACATTAAGGCATTATATTGGCAAATAAGCAGTGAGAAGCGCTTAGCAAAAAACCAGGAAAATTTTTCCCGCTTAATTTTTTGGCCTGAAAAAAAGATATGTTATATTCAAGGATATTACCTAGGGCCCTTGTAAAATCATAACACGATTAAATTAACTTGATTCGATCATTAAAAAAAATCCATAACATAGCATAAATTGAAGTAAAGTGAAGCAAAGCCTGTAAACATTTATAGGAAAAAATATTTCTTTTAAATTTGAAATTTACAACATAATTTTCTTCTTTTCAAACTACATAGTCTATTGTTATTCAAAATTAATTTACTTTTTCGAAACAGTGTAAAAGTACATCATCATCATCATATCAGCCACAAATCGTCCACTGCTGGACAAAGGCCTCCCCCAAGGATTTCCACGACGACCGGTCCTGCGCTGCCCGCATCCATCGGCTTCCCGCGACCTTCACCAGGTCATCGGTCCACCGCGTGGGAGGCCTGCCTACGCTACGTTTTCCGGTGCGCGGTCGCCACTCGAGAACTTTACTGCCCCATCGGCCATCTGTTCTACGAGCTATGTGCCCTGCCCACTGCCACTTCAGTTTAGCGATTCTGTGAGCTATGTCGGTTACTTTAGTTCTCCTGCGGATCTCCTCGTTTCTGATTCGATCACGCAGAGAAACTCCGAGCATAGCACGCTCCATTGCCCTTTGGGTGACCTTGAGCCTTCTTATGAGGCCCATAGTAAGCGACCATGTCTCAGTTCCGTAAGTCATCACTGGCAACACACACTGGTCAAAGACCTTAGTCTTGAGACACTGCGGTATTTGGGACGTGAAGATATTGCGAAGCTTCCCGAACGCTGCCCAGCCGAGTTGGATTCGTCGATTGATCTCTTTCTTGAAGTTGGACCTACCTAACTGGACTGTTTGTCCCAGGTATACATATTCGTCAACAACTTCCAGTGTAGAGTCTCCAACCTTTAGAGGAGTGGGTGCGACACGGACATTTAACATTATTTTCGTCTTGTCCATGTTCATTTTAAGACCCACTTGTTGAGAGACCTTACTGAGGCCATCGAGCATTGTGCTTAGGTCTTCCATAGTCTCAGCCATGACCACGATATCATCAGCGAATCGGAGGTGGGATATGTACTCGCCGTTGATATTGATGCCGAGTCCACCCCAGTCCAGAAGCTTAAAAACATCTTCCAGGGCGGCGGTGAACAGTTTCGGAGATATAACGTCTCCCTGTCTCACCCCTCGCTGCAACTGGATAGGTTTCGAGTTCTGGTCTTGGAGGCGAACCGACATGGTGGCGTTTTCATACAGACACTTCAACACCTCGATGTATCGATGGTCAATTTGGCACCGCTGGAGAGACTGTAGCACAGCCCAGGTTTCGACTGAATCAAAGGCCTTCTCATAGTCCACAAACGCCAAGCATAGTGGCTGATTGTACTCTTCGGTCTTCTGTATAATCTGCCGCAGCGTATGTATGTGGTCTATGGTACTAAAGCCTTTTCGGAAACCGGCTTGTTCGGGAGGCTGGAAGTCGTCAAACCTGCGTGCGAGACGATTCGTAATGACTCTCGAAAACAGCTTGTAGACATGGCTCAGAAGTGAGATGGGTCTGTAGTTCTTCAGCAGGGTGTTGTCGCCCTTTTTGAAGAAAAGCACGACCACACTTCTGTGCCATGCCTTAGGCGTTTGTCCCTCGAGTATAACGGAATTAAATAACTTCTGAAGAGCTTTTAGTACCGGTGATCCACCTGCTTTCAGAAGTTCAGCCGTAATTCCATCATCACCCGGTGCCTTGTTGTTCTTGAGCTGTTTGAGAGCCATTCTAATCTCGTACAGGCTGACGTCCGGGATATCTTCGGTAAAAGTACATAAGTGTGGTTATTTTCTTTACTCGTAAAAAAAAACAGACAACTAACTGTTCAATCAATGTTTCGCCTTAAACGTAAATTTCAATATTTATAAGTATCATAAAATGCGGTTGCAGTTTGGGAACCGTGTCTCGTAAGTCCGGTTCGTCGATAAATCTATGAAAATGAACGTGACTTTAATGTCGTAGGAATGCTTTCATGATCTGACCGGCACAGGAGCGGACTTAGGTACACATAAAAAATTTAATCAAATTCCTCCATGTCAATACGGTGTTCCATAAATACTAGTTTATAGAATAGATTTGACCGCCTCTGTAGTGGTAATCCACTCGCTTCACACCAGGAGGTCGCGGGTTCGATTTCCGGCGGGGACTAACTTTGTAAGACTCGGTTTGTTTGGTGGCAGGGCATTTTCTAAGCCCACCTGGATAGCAACAACTTCTTATCTTAGTCGTGCCGCCAAACAAGTTTGATGTGTTCCGGCTTAAGATAAGATAGCCAGTTTCCCATTGCGTTGGAGAATATTGATAAGCCCGTTTCTATTGTCAGCATCATCATAACTTACTTACATATACATCAGGTGAGATGATGCTAAGGAATTTTAAATCGTGAATAAAATAAATAAAATATGCGAAAGAAGTGCAACATTTACAGAATGCATAATAATGGTCTAGAAAGAATTTAATAAAGCACAAGAACGCTAAGAAGGATTATAAAGAAAAATTTTCATTTTTGAAATGATTTATGTGAATCGTCCTTAGTCTATTGACACTTGCCAAAAAAACACGATTGCTCATAAATTCTTCGACTTACCAAGTTAGGTACCTCTTAAATTACACTAAAATGACAATTGTGTACTACGTTACAATTCGTGTAAATACAAACCTATTAAATACCTTTTAAAATGGTGGAGGGCTAGATACTTCTACCATTTTTTGTGTTGAGTTTTTTGTTGACCTATTCAATTAAAACTCTATTTTACGGCGCCCGCTGTCTTTTCTAAGCAAGATAGTAAAAATAAAATCGCGCAAGAGAGCGAGGACAAACATTTAGAGCCAATACGCCCTCTTAAGCAAATAAATTATATTTCATTTCATTTCAATAAGTTTTGAAACATTTTGATACCGCGCGCTATTCGTCAACCATAGTAATTATTGCAAACGCTGAAGACGTTAAGGAGAGGCATTGATTGGAACAGTTGTCTCTTTCTTTTTCTTTACGTTTAAAGAGTTAAGAAAATAACCACACTTTTGCACTTTTGAGTTGTTGTTTTTTTCGTTTCAATTAAAAACTACAATTAATTTTTAAAAATTCAACTGACTTATTAAAGTGTGTATTTAGACCAATCGACTAAGAAAATTTAGAGGTACTAAATCAGTCTGGTGTGCCTGTAGAATGCAAATCTCTGTTATAAAAAAAGGTTACTTTGATACAATATTTTCTGTTATAAAAGTTAACGAATCGTGTTTCTGCATCTGACGAAATGAAGATAATAGAATGAAGAATCAGGTAACAAAATATCATTTTCATATTATGTTTAGTAATTGCTGAGAAAAATCGAGATCCCTGCGACCAAAGTTTAGAATGCGTCGCCTTAAAAAACTGACTTCAATCGCAACAACCAATATGATTTTGGTACATTTTTTTGATTTTTATTAATTTCCTGAAAAAACTACCTAACCGATTTTGACCTAATTTATATGGGACCAACTTGGTATAAAAATCGAATAGATTTAAAAAAAGAGTCATGAAAATCGGTCCACCATTTGCGAAGATATCGCGTGACAAACATACAAAAAAAATATACAATCTAATTGAGAACCTCTGCCTTTTTAGAAGTTGGTCAAAATTTTAACAAATACAATCTAAATTCCTGAGTACATCTCTGTCGCTATAACTAACCCCGGCGACACTTATCGACGCAGCTCACGCTAAATTTACATCCACCGGCGGTTCCGAGAAAAGCGTCAATGTAAGACAAATTAATATTATTATCGGAATGGCAGTGTATATCGGTCGCGAATTGAAACCGCGAAGAAAACACACATCGATGCAACTAAACACATCCTATCCCTTTCATTTTCTAAACGATGAAAGAAGATGGTTGCTTTGTGATATTACATCGTATAGAAATTTCTATAAACTAGTAGTTCAGGGTGACATTGCCGCAAACGTATTTTTTTAGATTACGATCGATGTATTTTTAGTTTAGTTTAGTTAGATTTGGTTGATATGCTGACACTGTGACGAGGAAATATGAACAAACACACGCCCTTTCTTACATCTATTAGATACGATAGCCAACTCCCCATTGCGTTGGGGAATCATTGGTAAGCCCGCTTCCATCTTCAGCAACATCGTCACTTACCACCAGGTGAGTTGTTGTCAAGGGTTTACCATTTGTGAATAAAAAAAACGCTTCACTATAGTTAAGTACTTATATAACAAAGAGCTTCGTTGGCGCAACGGCAAGGGCCGCTATCTCCTACCCGGGAAGTCGTGGTTCGAGTCCTGACACGTACCACTGTGTTTTCGAATTTCGATCTCATATGTACGTTTATCCGACGCTCTTACGGTGAAAGAAAACATCGTGAGGAAACCTGCAAACATCTGCGAAGAAACTCGAAGAAAGTGTGTGAAGTTGACCAACCCGCACTGGGCCCGCGTAGTCGACTAAGGCCCGATCGCCCTAATTCAGGGTAGGCTCTAGCCCCTCGGTGGGAACGTATATAAAAGCTGATGTGATGATAACAAGGAGACAAAGTAATGTTTTGTTCCGGGGGCGATAGTTTGAATTCTGAGCTTAGCGACGGATTCAACATTCTAAATTAAAATCCTAAGCTTAGCGAGGAGTTTAATTTACGTCGCCCGAGAGTAAAATGTTTTCGACCCGAGTGACAAACGACCTATGAAAAAACAGAAGCAAAAACGCAGACCAAACAGAAATTGGTTGTCTGTAAAGTCGGTTTACGGACAATAGTTTAACGTGACAACGTCATAACAAAACATTGATGAAATGATTGCATACTTTTATGACTAGTCAATTAGCGTAACGGGACAATGAGCTTAACGGGACAATGAGTCAACCTTTTTCGTGCGTGCAGCCGGCGTCCATCGATTTATTAGACGTTTTCACGTCAAAAAAGAAATAGCTCAAACTCCAGCTCGAACGCGGACCAATCAGAAAAGAGAAATCAAAACTACCTAGCGAACAAAGTAAAATTTTGTTCGCACTTATTTAGTTTTTAGGCTTGCATACCCAAACGGGACCCTATTACTAAGACTTCACTGACCGTCCGTCTGTCTGTCACCAAGCTGTATTTCATGAACCGTGTTTGCTAGATAGTTGAAATATATCACAGATGATATATTTCTGTGGCTGCTATAACAAATACTAAAAACTAGAAAAAGTAAAAAGTTAGAGAGGGTCTCGATACAAAAAACGTGTTTTTTTTAAACATGAAGAAACAAGCGCCATCTAGTTAGATGTTACGGAAACCTTTGTGTGCGGTTCTGGCTCGCACTTGGCCGGTTGTTCAAATACCTAGGTGTGATGAAAAAGTATTTGTCTTTTTAATTTTTCAATAATGTAAACAAGATACTTTATACTCTAAGCAACCGCGACCTGCGACCACAACCGACTGCTTTGTATTCAGGCCTTAAGATGGGTCAAATGACAATATTCAATTCAAATTATTGAAAGACCGTGTAAAGCTATTACCATGGTATATACCTAAAGTAAAAAAAAACGATTTAATTGAACACAGTTTTAAAAATATTAAGATAAAGATAAATATCCTTTATTACACACCAAATATACAAAAATGAAAAAACTTATTAACTAGCAAAAGAAACAATGATATGCGGACTTATCGCTTTAATCGATTTCTTCAAACCAACCTTCGGTGAGTGGAGGAGACGAGAAAGTGGAAATATTACCACTTTTGATGTAAAAAAATATACTGAAGGCCCCATTTTTGGCATTAATTGCAAAATTTCTCGAAACAAATAGTGTATATTGAACGAAACTGACACACTAAAATCGGTGACTTTAAGACCTTTCATTTTAATTGAACATATTTTTTTTAAACTTATTTGAAAGTGAATAAAATAACAAAAACCTGTAAAACTCGAGAATTGGGAGTTCCGTTTCAACGTAACAGCCGCGTTGAAGCCCGCATTGATTTAAACTTAAAATGATTAGACTAACGTTCGATATTATTGAAACACGTATCAACCTGCTCGGATTGAGTGATCTTAGTGCCTTAATTAACTAGCCGTCCGCCCGCGACTACTCCCGCGTAGTTTTCGATTTTCCCGTGGGAATAAGACGTTTTCACGGGGTAAAAAGGCTGTCCTATTCCAGGACCTAACCTATATGTGTGCCAAGTTTTATCCCGATCCGTCCAGTGGTTGAAGTGTGAAAGAGTAACAAACATCCTTACATCCACACATACTAACTTTCGCGTTTATAATATAACTAGCTTTTGCCTGCGATTTCGCCCGCGTGGATATCATTTTTATTACTGTCTTAGAGGGTGCGCGGTGCGCGAGACGTGAATTTTCTCCAGATCCCTCGGGAACTATGTGAGGATATACTTATTAGTAAGTCATGTTATTTCCCACCCAAACAACCATCTCGGTGCAAAAAATCACACAATCCATTGTTCCGTTGCGATTTTAAAGAAATTAACCAAAAAATTGTATATTTTCAATTCCCTCAGGAACTGGATCGGGCTATGCTATTTTCACGGGATAAAAAGTAGCCTATATCCTTCCTCGTGACACAGGCTACCTGCATGCCAAATTTCATTAAGATTGGTCAAGGCGTTGAAGCGTGAAAAGGTAACAAACAAACACATTTTCAAATTTATAATATTAAGAAAGGATTAGGATAAATATTATGTTCATATATTATATGCATGCATTAATTAACATTAAAAAATCTTCTTTTGCAGACAGATAATACATTTTTAAAACAACTAACAAAAAGGGAAAAAGGAAAAAAGAAATACATAAAAGAAAACCATGCCTGACTGACTGATCTATCAACGCACAGAAAAGGTAACAAACAAACAAACACATTTTCACATTTATAATATTAGTAAGGATGAGAACCACTGACGAATGCAAGCGACCGGGTCGCGCGACAGTATTCATACTAAACAGTGGATCGCGGCGACCTGGTCGTGATTGATTTTTGTGGTCGCCAAGATTTGGATCTTTAGTATACTAATTACAATCATCTGTGCCATTTTGTGTGCACACCCTGGACACTTCATACAACGGGCCAGTAATGACATTTAAAAAAAAGGAATGACGGAACAAACAAAATAGCGTAAAAATCCTATACGTTCGACAACCAAGCTGTAACCAATCTGTATCGATCTGGGTGACGGGGGGGATGAGGTCGCAATCTAGAGAGCGGCAGGGAGTGTCCATACTGTATGTTAGTATTAATATTTATTCTTTGATTATAGTTACGAATAGTATAAACGCTGGGGACGTAACAAAATATTTAAAAATTTGCCTAATAAATCTATTTAATTTAATACCTATAACATCGTCTCCCCATCTAATGGGGGGTTGAGGGGGGAGGAGGTTATTCGGAGTAGACGTTAAAAAGCAATCTCCTTAATGGAATTTCAATTTGTACTGGAAAGTTAACTGGAAATCCAACTACGGTGCAATATCTTGTGATGTTAGTGCCCAGTTGAGTGTAGAGAATTCTGTTCGTTTGTTCGTTTGACGATTTCGGCTTAAATCCAGGACAGAAAAAAAAACACGTCATCATATCCGCTCATATACGTCCCCACCGAGGGGTCAAGCCTACCCTGAATTAGGGCGATCAGGCCTCAGTCGACCACGCGGGCCCAGTGCGGGTTGGTCGACTTCACACACAACCTTCGAGTTTCTTCGCAGGTGTGTGCAGGTTTCCTCACGATGTTCTCCTTCACCGCTAAAGCAATCGGTGAGTATATGTACGTAAGTTTCGAAAAACTCATTGGTACATTGGCCGTCCGGATTTGAACCCGGCACCTCTGGTTAGGAGGACCGAGTCGTTACCGGTTGAGCCACCGACGCTTTAGAAGAAATACATAGACTACTAAAATCATAACTCTTCCTTTGTCTTTGTCTGCTACAAAAGAAAGACAGGTACCACAGACAAAGATTAGATTCGATTATTTAATTCATGTCACCAGTTACATATTTACATAATACTAGCGGCTGCCCGCGGCTTCGCCTTCGATCCCGTTTTTTTGCCATCCCCGTGGTGGGAGTTTCTCAAAATCCTTTCTTATTTTATAATGCTCACGTGATAATTGATATCTTTAAACCAAATTTCAACCTCATCCGTCCAGTTGGTTTGAGCTGTGCATTGATAGATCAGTCAGTCAGGCATGGTTTCCTTCTAAGTATTCCTTTTTTTCCTTTTCCTACCGCTTTTCCTTTTTTGTTAGTTTTTGATGTGTAACATCTTTGCTCTCGCTTTCCTGCAATTTGTACAATGGGACGGAAATGTGTAACATGGGACGGAAATGTGGAACAGTGATTTCGTAAAATGGGACGGAAATGTGTAACATGGGACGGAAATGTGTAACAGGAAGTCGCGAAAGCGCGGAATTCTACTTTACGAGAGTCCGACTCGCACTTGGTCGGTTTCTTTCGTTACTGTCAGATCCGCCACCCAGGTACAATATCATCATCAAATCTAACTAACCTAAAGTATTTTGTCACATGTTACACATCATATGCGAGTACTGTAGGTCTCGCTCGAATTTTTTTTTGTTTATTAAAAATGTATTATCTATTTGCAAAAGAAGATTTTTTTATGTTAATTAATGCATGCATAGAATATATGAACATAATAATATTTATCCTAATAATATTATACATGTGAAAGTGTGTATGTATGGATGTATGAATGGATTCTTGTTACTCTTTCAAGCTTCAACCACTGGATGGATTGGGATGAAACTTGTCACACATATTATAGGTTAGGTTCTGGAATAGGACAGGGGCTACTTTTTACCCCGGGAAAAAGTGTTATTCCCATGGGAAAATCGAAAATAACGCGAGCGTAGCCGTGAGCGGACGGCTAGTCAATTATTTTTCATGATATCAAACGAACAATTGTGGAACGTATAAGTACATATGACACATAGCTCGCAGAACAGACGGCCGTTTGGGCAGTAAAGTTATCGAGTGGCGACCGCGCACCGGACAACGTAGCGTAGGAAGGCCTCCCACGCGGTGGACCGACGACGTGGTGAAAATCGTGGAAAGCCGCTGGAAGTGAGCAGCGCAGGACCGGTAGTCGTGGAAAACGGAATAAGGGGTGAAACGCCCTTAACGGGGCAAAACGGAGGTCCTAAGCTTGTATGGGGAAAAAAGATTAGTTAGACTATTTAATTCGAAACTACAGGAGTACTCCTATCGATAAATGAGTAGACAAATGTTTCAGGTTATTTCAGAATTTAACCCCTAAAAGGGGGAAAAGGGGTGACAAAGTCAACATGGGTGTGTCGTTTGTATGGTTTATGGGGTCGCTGATTTTTTTTTATTCACAATTGGTAAACCCTCGACAACATCTCACCTGGTGGTAAGTGACGATGTTGCCGAAGATGGAAGCGGGCTTACCAAGATTCCCCAACGCAATGAGGAACTGGCTATCTTATCTTCATGCCGGAACACACCAATGATATCAATATTGATATTGTTCACGCTTTCACTAAATCGCTGTCAAATGAGAAAAAAAACAAAAGAATGTCATTTTCTTTTTTTTTCCCGCCTCTGAAAAATGCCTTAAAAAGGTGGTATACTTATTTTCGGCCAGTGATATTAATATATTTAGTAAACGGGTACTTATCAAATAGCCTAGGTACAGTAAAATTGAAGCCGTGAAATTCTAAAAAATAGCTTAAACGAAAAGACAAAACTACTTATTTTTTTTTCTTCTTTTAACAATTGGTAAGCCCTTGGCATCATCTCACCTGATGGTAAGTGACGATGATGCCGAATATGGAAGCAGGCTTACCCAGATTCCCAACGCACTGGCACAGATTACTAATTAGTTACTACGCACTGGCTATCTCATCTTCAAGCCGGAATACATCAATGTTGTTAACACTAATGTTTGGCGTCAAGACTTAGATAAGATGGTGGTAGCTAGCCAGCCGGGCTTAGAGAAAATGCCCTTCCACCAATCAAACAGTAACCCACCGGGAATCGAACCCGCGACCTCCTGGTGTGAAGCGAATGGACTAAACATTACGCCACGGAGGCGGTTAAAACTCTCCATAAGTCCCTTCTTTTTCTCCTTATCGTGCGGCACAATTAATCGTGCTATCCAAAGGATAGACGGCGGTTGCCTGGTGTTGCACTTAGCATCACCCGCGTTCATTCGTTACGTGTGCAACGCGACCTTCATACACATCTGGAATCAGATGTGGAGGTTTCCTCACGATATTTTTCTTCACCGCTAAAGCAATCAGTAATATATAGATAGATAGATACATAGATAAATAACACGTTTATTTGTCACTGCAAAAACACATACATAAATACTACATTATACATATTAAAAAGAAACAAAAATAACAAATTACATAAGCAAAAAGCAGAAAGAGGACATTAGATGAAAAAAAGGACACAAACATATCACAACATAACAATTTAAATAAAATATGTACGTAAATTTCGAAAAACTCATTGGTACGTTGGCCGTCCGGATTTGAACCCGGTACTTCTGGTTATGAGGACCGAGCCGTTACCGATTGAGCCACCGACGCTCTTTTCATATAATATAACTCCCTGAACACCAACTTAACGAAACTAAACAAACCATATTAAAAATTCAAGAGACGCAAGAGAAAACTACTAGTCTTTAATATCGGTACATAGCACCAAGGGGGGGTTAAAAAGAAAAATCTATACGAGGCGACGGTGGGGGCCACCCAACCCCCCCGATCTATCCTTGGGTAGCAAGGTAGTAGATCTTGCGACGTTTTTCAGACGCCTTTTATAGAGTTTAGTAGAACCCTGCGAGAAATATACTTTAGTGCGAGTGTAGATTTATAAAAGATAGATTTTCGTTAGAGGCAGAATGAAGTACAATAAATGAAGGAATTACTGGTAAACATGATGAGGATTTCACTATGGATTTGAAGCGTTATTCAATAGAGATGACGACAGCATCAGAAATAAATTATGAACTCTTGATCACTAAATTGCCGTCCTACTTAAACTTCGGAAAAATCTTACCAGTTTTGTTTTTCATCAAGTCTTCGATTTTTTAGTCACCAAAATCACAAAATGAGTACATAAATGACGCTGCAAAACTATGACGTCACGCCTAAGTATTTCAGACATTTTTAGAACAAAATGTCGTTTTTGACAGATGATTAAAAGTAAATCAGATAACTAGCATTCGTCATCCCTTATTTAGTTAAAATATTATGTTTTTTATTGCAATAATAATTTCGTAAAACTAAAAACTTTTAGGTACAAGCTAAAAGCTTACATATACATATGCTTGCAAAATTTCAGCTCAATCGGAAACCAGAAAGTGGGTCAAATTTAATATGCAAGATTACATTACAGACACCAGGACAGGTGAAACTAAAATAAAGCTTGTAAAATATAAAAATAAGAAGCTAAACAAAATAGAAAAAATATTATACAACAGGCGGCCTTTTTGTTAGGTAGCAATTTCTTTCAGGCAACCTTTGGGTAGGAAATACATTGCTAGAATAAGATAAAAGGAAGTGCAATAAATCAAAACAATACGAAAGAATTTGGAAATAAGCAGTAAAATAATACTATAATAAAATATCTTTATGCCCTACACGTGACCGCGGGTGATGCTGCAACAGCAGGAAACCGCCGTCTATCCCTTCGATAGCACGGTTAATTGTGCCACACGATAAGAGAAAGAGATTAAATATACATATATTATACAGGTTATAGCGTTATAGCGTCGGTGGCTCAACCGGTAACGACTCGGTCCATCTAACCAGAGGTACCGGGTTCAAATCTGGACGGCCAATGTACCAATGAGTTTTTCAAACAAACTTACGTACATACTTACCGATTGCTTTAACGGTGAAGGAAAACATCGTGAGGAAACCTGCACACGCCTGCGAAGAAACTCGAAGGTTGTGTGTGAAGTCGACCAACCCGCACTGGGCCCGCGTGGTCGACTAAGGCCTAATCGCCCTGATTCAGGGTAGGCTCGAGCCCCTCGGTGGGGACGTATATGAGCTGTAATGAATACAGGTTGTAACAAAATGGTGTAGGTCCCGTTAACTGGGGGTTCTACTCATCATACTGAACAACTTTTGTTTTACGACTTTGCTGAAATCGCATAAAAAATTTACTCTTCATACAAATCGATCAGCTGATCGACCAATTTTGTGCATTTTAGTATGGAGGGTCCATTTTTTTTTTGAGAATTGACTATGAGTTCCTTGGAGAAAGTTTTTCAGTATGATGAGTTATCTCCTTGCTTGTCATGTTTCGGAGTAAAAGATCGTTTCATTTTTAAATTACACGACAGGTATAAGTTTACATAGTAATTTATTTGGCCGCTAAAACATGACAGATATGGATTTTCGTACAACTTTTGTCGACCGCTGCTCGCATGTATTTGGCCAGTACAACAATTTTGATTTATCTCGAAAAAGGTTGTCAAAATAATGCTCAAATTTCCAAGCATGTTTGAGAAAAAGTATTACGTCAAAGATCCGTTCATAACGCAGCCCGTGAGCGCGGTGCACACCCATTTACGTGAAAAAGCGCGCGGAAAATTCTACGTGACGTAACTAAAAACCATAGCCAATAGCGGATCGAACCTTCGACTTTCCAGCGACCAACTTATCTAGACCTCCCCCTCCCACTCCAGAGGAACACCAGGCTAAAGTACCGACGGAAAATGTGCAGTAAACTAGAGGTCAATTCAGAATTGGAACGTAATATCGAGACGGTACAACGACCTGTGATTGGTTGATCGGTTCTGCGCGATTGGACCGCACCGCGCACACTCGAACCGATACGTATTTACCACGTTCGACGTTTGAATAACGCGCCAGTGTGCGTGTGTGCTGAAACCGCCTTCCAATCGATAGGTATTTTACGGTACCATCGCTGGAGTATTGACGGCGCGTAGGTATTGACATGAGAAGTACCGCCCAGTGCTCGGTCAATCGAAAAACACCTAATATACGTCGATTTAAAATAATTCTTTGGATTACATACAGCATGTCTGTGTTTTTCGAGGCCATATTTTCAATTTAAAAAGTTGGATGCCCAATAATCGTGAAATCCAGCCAGTATTTTTGCGGAATAAGTAATTAAAAGCACAGCGTTCAGAACCATCGCTCTGATAAAAAAGTTTCTGAAAAAACTGTCTGATTCGAGCGAGCATTCTCATCAGCGGTCGGGCTATTAATAAAAAAAGTGCAATCCCAGTTCACTGTTCGTTCACTAGCGACTAATATTTAACGAACTCTAGATAACGCAAATATATGCGCTTTTCCGTGTACTTATTTAAAATGGAAAAATATTTCTCGTACGTTCGCGAGCGCGGCTTCCGTGCATAAAGTCGTAACTGTGTTTTGTAAGATTTCTTTCGTCGTATTCGTAATGTTTTAGAAATTTTATGATAAGCACAAGACAGTCCAATACTGCCCTTGGAACAGAATTACGATGAGACCAAATATCCTACTAATATTATAAGCGGGAAAGTTTGTAAAAATGTATGGATGTATGCATTTTTTTTTATTCACAATTGGTAAACCCTTGACAACATCTCACCTGGTGGTAAGTGACGATGTTGCCGAAGATGGAAGCGGGCTTACCAAGATTCCCCAACGAAATGGGGAACTGGCTATCTTATCTTCATGTCGGAACACACCAAAGATATCAACATTGATATTTGGCGGCAAGACTTAGATAAGATGGTGGTAGCTAGCCAGGCGGGTTTAGAAAATGCCCTACCACCAACCGAACCGAGTCTTACAATTGACCCCGCCGGGATCGAACCCGCGACCTCCTGTGTAAAGCCAGTGAACTTTGCCTCTTAGCTACGGAGGCGGATGTATGTTTGTTACTCTTTCACGCAAAAACTACTGAACGGATCAAGCTGAAATTTGGTAGACAGAGTAGGACCTGGATTAACACATAGGCTACTTTTTTCTACGCTCGCTAGCCTGTTGCGTCTCGCGCACTGCGCACCCTCGAAAAGTCATAGAAAAGTTATCCATGCGGGTGAAGCCGCGGGAAACAGCTAGTTATTTTTATAATAACACTTTCTGACCTAGTTATCATAGGAATATAGGAAGGTCTTACTGAGACCTCTACTTTATTCAGACCTTCATTTTATTATCTGTCAGCATAATGTTTTAAAAATAAGCAGCATACGGTGATAGGTCGACCATATAAAAGGCTTATTAAAAAAATTAAAACATTTGAATTTTTGTGTTGCTGTTACTTTTTCCAAGACACCTCACAGTGATATGTCATAACTTACATTGAAGCTCTATTTATTGAAATGGATACAAATCCAATACAAAATAGTTGGAACAACTACGATATAAATTGACCATTGTCTTTTTATAAAGTTGGAGACAGACTTAAAACATTAAAACTTAAAACATATTATCAGTTTTTCTTTTGACAAAAGGCATCAGTTGTGAGATATTACATTTATATGTGAATATCTAAACCATATATCCGGTAAAGTGACCCAGATGTTAAAGCGTCGGTGGCTCAACCGGTAACGACTCGGTCCATCTAACCAGAGGTACCGGGTTCAAATCTGGACGGCCAATGTACCAATGAGTTTTACAAAAACTTACGTACATACTTACCGATTGCTTTAACGGTGAAGGAAAACATCGTGAGGAAACCTGCACACGCCTGCGAAGAAACTCGAAGGTTGTGTGAAATCGACCAACCCGCACTGGGCCCGTGTGGTCGACTAAGGCCTAATCGCCCTGATTTCAGGGTAGGCTCGAGCCCCTCGGTGGGGACGTATATGAGCTGTAATGATGACCCAGATGTCATGACATTAAGACACTGTCTGACAAAGTTAACCCTATGCATTCTGATAGTCAAAAAGACATTTTAAGTGGCAAGACTCAACTGAAGTTTATCATAGCAGCACAAACGCTAAAATATTGGCGAGTAAGAAGGCTAGTAGCACGGTTAATTGTGCCACACGATAAAAGAGAGAGTGAGAAGGTAGTGAGATATCACACTTTTGAGACAAAACCAAGTCTAAAATACTGACAGGTGAGAAGGCTGGTCTATGTGAGAAGGTAGTGGGAGATCACACTTTTAATACAAAATAAAATCCTAACTATTGGCTGGTGAGTAGGCCAGTCTAAAAGTAAGAAGGAAGTGAGAGGTCACACTTTTAAGACAAAACCAAGTCTAAAATACTGGAAGGTGAGAAGTCTGGTCTATGTGAGAAGGTAGTGAGAGGTCACACTTTTGAGACAAAATCAAGTCTAAAATACTGGTGGGAAAGCTGGTCTATATTAGAAGTTAGTGAGAGATCACACTTTGAAACAAAATGAAGTCTAAAATGCTGGCTGGTGAGAAGGCTGGTCTAAGCGAGAAGGTAGCGAGAGATCACACTTTTAAGACAAAACCAAGTCTTAACTACTGGCTGGTGAGTAAGCCAGTCTAAAAGTAAGAAGGAAGTGAGAGATCACACTTTTGAGACAAAACCAAGTCTTAACTACTGGCTGGTGAGTAGGCCAGTCTAAAAGTAAGAAGGAAGTGAGAGATCACACTTTTGAGACAAAACCAAGTCTAAAATACTGGCTGGTGAGAAGGGTTGTCTAGTGAAAAGGTAGTGAGAGATCACACTTTTAAGACAAAACAAAATCTTAACTATTGGCTAGTGAGTAGGCCAGTCTAAAAGTAAGAAGGAAGTGAGAGATCACACTTTTAAGACAAAACCAAGTCTAAAATACTGGCTGGTGAGAAGGCTTGTCTAGTGAAAAAGTAGTGAGAGGTCACACTGTTAAGAAAAAAATCAAGTCTTAATTTAACCATCGTTATAAATAGCACTGCCAAAGAAATCCTTTGTTTCAATAACGTTGTTTACTTAGATGAAACAAAGGAATATTCAGTAGCATAACTATGAAATCGGGTGGATGCAGCTAGATATTCGCCGTTCGGCTGGCCGAGGCACCTCTAAGTCTGGAGATACACTTGGAGAAAGATAGATTATTATGATATCTACACATCGGGAGATGAGAAGTAGTTATATGAATCGGTGGTCCAGTCGTCAGGTTCTCCCCACCTAGGGTAAACATTCGTGTGATAAACAGGTTTGGTTGCTGTCTATACATGTATGTATGTATCTAAACGTATTTTATGTAAATATACTATTTTCCGATACCTATAGCACACCCTGGACACTTCATACAACGGGCCAGAAATGACAATTCAAAAAACGAAGGACGGAACAAACAAAATGGCGGCGAAATCTTATACGTTCGACAACCAAACTGTAACCAATCTGTATCAACCTGGGTGACGAGGGGGTGAGGTCGCAATCTTGAGAGCGGCAGGGAGTGTCCATACTGTATGTAAGTACTAATATATATACTTTGCCCATAGAACCAGGGAATCCTAGTTTGGGGCCAGATGACCATGAGTGATTTGTTCCCTTACATCATTATAATGAGAGGATTTGTGCGTTTGTGTGCGCGCGCGCGTGTATGCAGATGTGTGTATGAGGGTGTGTGTGTGTGTTGTCTCTCGACACACGAATTAGTCACCAGAATTACAGCCGAAGATCAAGACCTTGTCAAAGGCAGTGTCTGAATGAGACCACAGAAAATCAAAGGAGTTACATAGCATTACGTCTCCTCGCGCAACCGGAGCGTCGGTAGCGCAACGGCAAGGGCCGCTACCTCCTATCCGGAAAGTCGTGGTTCGAGTCCTGCCACGTACCCATGTATTTTCGAATTACGATCTCATATGTACGTTTATCCGACGCTCTTACGGTGAAGGAAAACATCGTGAGGAAACATGCACACATCTGCGAAGAAACTCTAAGGTAGTGTGTGAAGTTGACCAACCCGCAGTGGGCCTGCGTGGTCGACTAAGGCCCGATCACCGTAATTCAGAGTAGGCTCGAGCCCCTCTGTGGGGACATATAAATGAGCTGACGTGATGACGTCTCTTCATACTGCGGTGAAACCATTATCTTATCATTGCAAGAAGAAACGGAGAATGGGTAGAAGGACTCATTCTAAGGTAAGTCATCATATCAGCTCATATACGTCCCCACCGAGGGGCTCAAGCCTACCCTGAATTAGGGCGATCAGGCCTCAGTCGACCACGCGGGCCCAGTGCGGGTTGGTCAACTTCACACACAACCTTCGAGTTTCATCGCAGGCGTGTGCAGGTTTCCTCACGATGTTTTCCTTCACCGTTAAAGCAATCGGTAAGTATGTATCTAAGGTAAGTAAAACGGAACAAAGGGACTTGAAGTGCGCTGAGTGTGCCCACAGCACGGGTAAATATCCCGGGTTTCGCGTATGACGTTCGGGTGCAGTCGGAATATAGTCGATATACGGCACGTCGCTTCCACTCGATGCCTGTGAAACATCGCCAAAAATAGTGCTGTATGGTCATTATCGATATCCATGTTGACACAACCAAGATTGAATCGGTGGGGACGTATAATTGAGCTGATATGATGACGTCTCTTCATACTGCGGTGGGGACGTATAAATGAGCTGATGTGATGACGTCTCTTCATACTGCGGTGGGGACGTATAAATGAGCTGATGTGATGACGTCTCTTCATACTGCGGTGGGGACGTATAAATGAGCTGATGTGATGACGTCTCTTCATACTGCGGTGGGGACGTATAAATGAGCTGATGTGATGACGTCTCTTCATACTGCGGTGGGGACGTATAAATGAGCTGATATGATGACGTCTCTTCATACTGCGGTGGGTAATACGTATAAATGAGCTGATGTGATGACGTCTCTACATACTGCGGTGGGTAATACGTATAAATGAGCTGGTGTGATGACATCTCTTCATACTGCGGTGGTGACGTATAAATGAGCTGATGTGATGACATCTCTTCATACTGCGGTGGGGACGTATAAATGAGCTGATGTGATGACGTCTCTTCAAACTGCGGTGGGGACGTATTAATGAGCTGATGTGATGACGTCTCTTCATACTGCGGTATCATATCATTTGTTGCAAGGAGAAACGGAAAATGGGTAGAAGGACTCATTTTAAGGTAAGTAAAACGGAACAAAGGGACTTGAAGTGCACTGAGTGTGCCCACAGCACGGGTAAATATCCCGGGTTCCGCGTATGACGTTCGGGTGCAGTCGGAATATGGTCGATATACGGCACGTCGCTTCCACTCGATGCCTGTGAAACATCACCAAAAATAGTGCTGTATGGTCATTATCGATATCCATGTTGACACGACCAAGATTGAAAATGGTTTTTAATCAATACCTATGAAACACTAAAGCTTGCAGTGTGTAGTGGTGTGCTGGATATACTACCGACCGACATCGATGGTGACACTGTATGATACGGTCGAAACAAAGCACATCACTACTACATAATACATTTAAATGGACCTTGTCACAAATAGTGCTATGCTAACGGCTCTATCGACATCGACATCGATTTAACCGCCTCCGTAGCGTAATGGTTAAGTCCATTAAATTCACATCTGGAGGTCGCGGGTTCGATTTCTAGCGGAGTCTAACTTTGGTTTAGTTGGTGGAAGGGCGTTTTCTAAGCCCACCTGGCTAGCTACCGCCAACTTATCAAAATCTGTTGGGTCTATTTAAGTCTGGGAGTTTCTTCGCAGATGTGTGCAGGTTTCCTCACGATGTTTCCCTTCACCGTAAGAGCGTCGGATAAACGTACAAATGAAATCGTAATTCGAAAACACATTGGTAATTTGGTACGTGGCAGGATTCGAACCACGACCTCCCGGACAGGAGGTAGCGGCCCTAACCGTTGCGCCACCGACGTTCTTTTAAGGTATTATATAATCGATAAAAACACCTGGACCCATCACTACTTCATTCACGATATTATAACATTTTTCATTATAGTGATGTGCAGTGAAAAATCCCAAGCAGATGACATTCGGTTGGTAGTATAGTATAGTATACCCACAACCTACAAACGCTCTTTTCACGTTTCGCTCAAATCGAAAATTTAATTTTAATTTCCGATTTGAGCGAATTTTTATAGTAATAGTTATAACTATAATAGTAATAATTATAACTATAGAACCCACTATTTACTTATTCCATGGGGAAAGTTGCTTAGTTTCATGGGTAGAGGCACCAGTTAAAGTAGTTTCAGCTAATTTTGTTACACCTTATATATATATTAGTACTAACATACAGTATAGATACTCCCTGCCGCTCTCTAGATTCCGACCTCACCCCCTCGTCACCCAGATTGATACAGATTGGTTACAGTTTGGTTGTCGAACGTATAGGATTTCGCCGCCATTTTGTTTGTTCCGTCTTTCCTTTTTACCCGCGACGGAATAGTGACGGTATATGCGTTTGTGCAAAAGAATGTTGCCATTTTCTCATAAACTACAAGTCCGATTTTGATGTGGTTTTCAGTGATGGATTTGGATTTGATGGATGCATGTTCTTAGATAGGTGTTACGGTGACAGCTCACCTGGGGCACTGCAGTAAACATTTTGTATAAAAACCAATGTCACCATTTATCTCAAAAACTACTAGTCCGATTTTGATGCGGTTTTCAGTGATGGGTTTTGGTTTGATTGGTGCATGTTCTTAGATAAGTGTTACAGTGACAACTCACCAGGGGGCGCTGCAGTGAACATTTCTTTGAACAATCCAATGTTGCTATTTATTTGAAACTAGTGTATGCCCACAGGTTCGCCCGCGCAGATCCCGATTTTTGCGGTTCCCGTGGAAATTTCCCAAAATTCTTTCTTAGCGGATGCCTACGTCATAACATCTACCTGCATGCCAAATTACAGCCCGATTAGTCCAAGAGTTTGGGCTGTGCGTTGACGCTATGTCAGTCAGTCAGTCAGTCACCTTTGAGTTATATATATATATATATATTTAGATGTCATTTCTGACCAGTCGTATGAAGTGTCTAGGGTGTGTCTTTATTTACTCGCTTCCTTCTCACAGATCGAGTAACAACAGTAGCGAACGCCTCAACGCGTAGAAAACTCGTAAATATACACATTTTTATGAACACGATAAAGAACGAAGCAAAACCCCGAGCTAACGTACTGGTCTGCAGTTTGATTTTATTTAAAAATACCGCGTTTAAGTAACAGTTAGTGCCACATGGGGCGGCTATTGAAAACTTTATAAAATGCCCGCTGAATTCGTATAGGAGTTATGTTCGTGAAGTTTGTTGTTGGGAGATATTGGTTTCGTTAGACGTTAATAATTTAGCTTGCTTGAGATTTTCAAGCGACTTCCAAAAAGGAGGAGGTTCTCAATTCGTCTGTATTTTTTTTTAATGTTTGTTACCTCAGAACTTTCGGCTGGGTGAACCGATTTTTATGATTCCTTTTTAATTAGAAAGCTAGTGTTTCCCGTGTGGTCCCATTTAAATTTTATCAAAATCGGTGTAGTACTTTTTTAGAAAATTAACAAAAACCAAAAATAATGATGCAAAAATGTACTAAGTTGTTCCGATGGAAGTCGGTTTTTTAACGTGTTTAGCGTTTTCAATTATGTAAACTGTACTGTTGTTGCGGTGAAGGAAAACATCGTGAGGAAACCTACACACGTCTGCGAAGTATTAAAATTAAAATTCTATCAGATTAAGGACTAATTCGTCGTAATCGTCAGTGGCGCAACGGCAAAGGCCGCTACATCCTATCCGGGAAGTCGTGGTTCGAGTCCGTGTTTTCGAATTTCGATCTCCGAATTCGATTTTATCCGACCCTCTTACGGTGAAGGAAAACATCGTGAGGAAACCTGCATTAAATTAAAAAAGAGAATCAATTAAGCACCAAGCAGAACGCTGTTATTTGACGGACCACATCCGAATTAAACCATTAAACCACATGAACCGCCTCCGTGGCGTAATGGTTAGTCCATTGGCCATTCGCTTCACGGAGGTCACGGGTTCGATTCCCGGCTGGCTCAACTTTGTAAGACTTAGTTTGGTTGGTGGTAGGGCATTTTCATAACCCGCCTGACTAGCTACCACCATCTTATCTAAATCTTGCTGCCAAACATCAATGTGATGTATTCCGGCTTGAAGATAACATAGCCGAATCTCCATTGCGTTGGGGAATCTTGGTAAGCCCGCTTCCATCTTCGGCATCATCGTCACTTACCATCAGGTGAGATAATGCCAAGGGCCTATCAATTGTGGATTAAAAAAACAGTTCTTTTTAAAGAAATTTTAATAACTTATTTAATTGATATTATATAACTTTTGACACTATACATAGGCCAAAGGGATGTACTAAATAATCTTCATTTTAACACGTTTAGAATACTTTATGCATGGAGGTCATAATAACAGCTGTCTAAACCTAAAATTTTTTGACAGCTTACAATGGGAGAAAAAAGATCGCTATTTTAACACGCTTGTAATAGCTTCACCTGTTTGTATGTATGTATGTTTGTAACCGACTTCTTTTCACTCGATTTTGACTTACTTTAAACGGACAGATTTAATGGAAACTTTGTACATTTATCAAGAATCAGTGACAATATTATAATAATTTCATAAGTTTATCTCATTATCCTGAACTAAAAGTTGAAAAATAAATATAGTTTAAAAAATAAAAAAGAAACATTAAACTAAAAAGTTAAAAATAATTCTTAGTACATATAAGCTGGAAACTATAATGAACAAAAAATACTAGTTATATTCTGATAAAAGCGTGGGTTGCTCGATATACGAAAAATATGGCACAAAGCGCCCCACGCTTTTTTCACAATAATACTAGTATTTTTCGTTCATTATTGTTTTCAGCTTATATTAAGAATTATTTTTCACTTTTGAGTTTGATGTGCTTTAAAAGCGGGTTTTTTTAGTTTTTTGTTACCAGTTTATTAGCTGGGTTTGTTTATGTTCTTAAATAACTGCGGCGTGATTTCATTATAGGCTCACAAATCACCCATAAAATTCAATATTCGTAAAATTATCTAGGCTTTAAGAGAGATAGAAGAGACGAAACATAGAAGAAGTTATTTTGAAATCGTATAAACTGCTGTTCTGATTTGTTTACAATTTGGATTAGAAAACGTATTTTCTTAAACATGCTTGGAAATTTGAGCATTTTGACAACCTTCTTTTAGATAATCCCTCTCGTATATCTACCAGATACGCTAAAACTACCAGGTTTATGATATAGCGTCACCACTTTCCTACCCTTGGTCATAAAGCGAGGGCCGCTATTCCTGCCAACACCATAAGGTGAAGACAAGGGCCAGTTACGGTAGGTCTTGCCGCCAAGACGCTTGTCCCGGTACTCTGCAAGGCGAGTGCCTCGTGGAAGAGAACCACTACCTACTTCTTTTAGATTAATAGAAATTGCTGTACTGGCCAAATACATGCGAGCAGCGGCAAAGTTGTAATAAAATCCATATCTGTCGTGTTTTAGCAGCTAAATAAATTACAATGTAAACTCATATCTGTCGTATAATTTAAAAATGGAACTATATTTTACTCCGAATCATGGCAACCAAGGAGGTAACTTATCACAGGTTTTATTTAAATTTAGAACTGACTTGCAAATATAACGCTGTTTATTGAAAAAACAAACAAATGAACACTTTGGCGGGAGAAAAATTATTGTTGTTCGTCATTATTATTTTTTTTGCCACAACTAGGCATTGATGGACACGTTGTGTGCGGCCCACATTGACACGTTCGTCCATCAATGACTCTTTTGCTGGCCGCTGCAGTAATGTACTATATAATATCTATAGTATATTTTAATATCTCCAACTGTTGTTTGATTTTTTTCCTAACTACATTTTTAGGGTTGCAACCATAGTGAAAAACACATAATATATTTTCACTCAAAAATAGCTTTGACGATTCTGATGAAACTTCACGTTTCTGATACTTAAAATGGTTTAACATACAGGGCACTTATTCCAGGACAAATCTGAGCAAGGTACCTGCCATACAAACCCAATCTTTTTTTTTTAAATAGCGATACAGATTTTGATGGAACTTTGTTTATCTTTATAGTTTATACGGCCAGCAATGGCAGGATTATTTGTTATTTTAGAAAAATCGATCTATAAGTTACCTCCTATACAAGCTCGGCTCCTATAGAGCGTCGGTGGCGTAAAGGTTACAGCCGCTATCTCCTGTCCTAGAGGCCGTGGTTCGAATCCTGCTAAGTACCAATGTGTTTTCGAATGTCGATTTCATATGTATATGTCGTAGGATAATTTGATAATCCGTCGTTTCGCGAAAATCCTAGGAATATTAGATACTATGGAGTAGAAAACTCCTAATAAAACCAAATCGAACGGAGCCCCGCTTCGTTAGGTAGGTTAGGTTTGGTTAGCATGTCTTTTTCTACCGTTAAAAGGAGCCCCGCACAGCGGGGCTCCGTTCGATTTGGTTTTATTAGGAGTTTTCTACTCCATAGTATCTAATATTCCTAGGATTTTCGCGAAACGACGGATTATCAAATTATCCTGCGACATATACGTTTATCCGACGCTCTTACGGTGAAGGAAAACATCGTGAGGAAACCTGCACGCGCCTGCGGAGAATTCGCAGGTTGTGTGTGAAGTCGATCAACCCGCACTGGGCCCGCGTGGTCGACTAAGGCCTGATTGCCCTAATTCAGGGTAGGCTGGAGCCCCTCGGTGGGGACGTATATGAGCTGATATCATCAAACCAGCCATCAATGTCTTCACGTCCCAAATTACCGCAGTGTCTCAAGACTAAGGCCTTTGACCTGTGTGCGTTGCCCGTAATGACTTAAGTAACTGAAACATGGTCGCTTACTATGGGCCTCTTAAGAGGGCTCAAGGTCGCCCAAAGGGCAATGGAGCGCTCCGCTGGAGAACCTAAGTAACCGACATAGCTCACAGAATCGCTAAACTGTAGTGGCACTGGGCAGGTCACATAGCTCGTAGAGCAGATGGCCGTTGGGGCAGTAAAATTCTGTAGTGGTGACCGCGCACCGGGAAACCTGACTGACGACCTGATAAAGATGGCGGGCACCCGCTGGATGCGGGCAGTGCAAGACCGGTTGTCGTGGAAATCCTTGGGGGAGGCCTTTTTCCAGCAGTGGACGTCTTTCGACTGCTATGATGATGACGATGAAACCAGCCATCATATTTTGTCCACAAAGACCAAGCACCATATAACTATCTCCTTGGTTCTAGCGAAATTTCATTCGATGTAAAATACTGTGAAGCGGCAGCCAATAGCGTCGACCAATTTGAATAAAGAACACGCTCTCTGAATTTATAACGGACGTACAAAACTTAAATGTTCCATTTCGTTCGAATTTTGAATTTTGAACGGGTTTAGTAGAGCCGAGCAGAACAGATGTGGTTTTGGCGGGGAGTTCCAGAGTTTTATATCGACGGTCTTGTGTGAATAGTGTAATAGAAAATGTGATTCGCATTGAAATATTGCTGTTGGAGCCTTTTACTGTAGTGCGAAAGAGAGGCAGCATGCAGAAAATGATTGCGAGAAAATATATGAGACAAGCTGGTAACATACGATGTTACAAATTGAACGGAATTTTATTACTCTTTCTTTTCTATATTAAACAATAAAGTAAATTAAACATACCTAAAATCATATTAAATTTAAAATAAATAAGTTATTAAGTTACTTTAAAAAAGCGTCGGTGGCTCAACCGGTAACAACTCGGTCCATCTAACCAGAGGTACCGGGTTCAAATCTGGACGGCCAATGTACCAATGAGTTTTTCAAAAACTTACGTACATACTTACCGATTGCTTTAACGGTGAAGGAAAACATCGTGAGGAAACCTGCACACGCCTGCGAAGAAACTCGAAGGTTGTGTGTGAAGTCGACCAACCCGCACTGGGCCCGCGTGGTCGACTAAGGCCCAATCGCCCTGATTCAGGGTAGGCTCGAGCCCCTCGGTGGGGACGTATATGAGCTGATATAATAATAATAATAAGTTACTTTAAATATAAAATAAATTATATTAAGATAAGAGTATGATTTATCGATCGCCAATTATATAGATTCGATCACTAAACACAAAATTTGAAATTCCTTAAATAATTAGTTTGTACTCAAAATAGTAGATCCTTAAAAGGATACAATACTTACCAAAACAATACTTAAAAGGATAAGATATTATAAATAATATAAATAAATATTTGCAACACGAGCAAAATTGCCTCTGGCGCTTCGCCCCCGCTACCGCGGCTCGCTCGCTTCGCTCGCTCAGCTCACGCGTTGTATTTCAACTCAAACCAAAAATCTCGTCCCTTCGCTCCTCGCTAACTAGACACATAAAATACGTAACCTAACCAATCTAACCTAACCACATAAAATAACCTAACCAATCTAACCTAATCCAATAAAATAACCTAACCAATCTAACCTAACCACATAAAATAACCTAACCAATCTAACCTAACCACATAAAATAAACTAACCAATCTAACCTAACCACATATAATAAACTAACCAATCTAACCTAACCACATAAAATGAACTAACCAATCTAACCTAACCACATAAAATAACCTAACCAATCTAAACTAACCACATAAAATAAACTAACCAATCTAACCTAACCACATAAAATAAACTAACCAATCTAACCTAACCACATAAAATAAACTAACCAATCTAACCTAACCACATGAAATAAACTAACCAATCTAACCTAACCACATGAAATAAACTAACCAATCTAACCTAACCACATAAAATAAACTAACCAATCTAACCTAACCACATAAAATAAACTAACCAATCTAACCTAACCACATAAAACAAACTAACCAATCTAACCTAACCACATAAAATAAACTAACCAATCTAACCTAACCACATAAAATTAACTAACCAATCTAACCTAACCACATAAAATAAACTAACCAATCTAACCTAACCACATAAAATGAACTAACCAATCTAACCTAACCACTTAAAATAACCTAACCAATCTAAACTAACCACATAAAATAACCTAACCAATCTAACCTAACCACATTAAATAAACTAACCAATCTAACCTAACCACATAAAATAAACTAACCAATCTAACCTAACCACATGAAATAAACTAACCAATCTAACCTAACCACATGAAATAAACTAACCAATCTAACCTAACCACATAAAATAAACTAACCAATCTAACCTAACCACATAAAATAAACTAACCAATCTAACCTAACCACATAAAATAACCTAACCAATCTAACCTAACCACATAAAAAAAACTAACCAATCTAACCTAACCACATAAAATAAACTAACCAATCTAACCTTACCACATAAAATAACCTAACCAATCTAACCTAACCACATAAAATAACCTTACCAATCTAACCTAACCACATAAAATAACCTAACCAATCTAACCTAACCACATAAAATGAACTAACCAATCTAACCTAACCACATAAAATAAACTAACCAATCTAACCTAACCACATAAAATAAACTAACTAATCTAACCTAACCACATAAAATAAACTAACCAATCTAACCTAACCACATAAAATAACCTAACCAATCTAACCTAACCACATAAAATAACCTAACCAATCTTAACTAACCACATAAAATAAACTAACCAATCTAACCTAACCACATAAAATAAACTAACCAATCTAACCTAACCACATAAAATAACCTAACCAATCTAACCTAACCACATAAAATAACCTAACCAATCTAACCTAACCACATAAAATAACCTAACCAATCTAACCTAACCACATAAAATAAACTAACCAATCTAACCTAACCTAACCAACCCCATGTTGACCTTCATCTTAACCCAAATTTTATCCGATGACAGATCGGAAACGAAAATATTGAAAAGAGATGACTGTATTTGATTGAGGAAGAAAACTATAATTCCCCGAAGATAATTCAAACCTTGAACTAAACAAGCCAAACTTTCATTAACCCCCTGCTTGCGCAAAATCCTGGTCACGGCACCAAGCGCCAATCTAACTGAAACTAATAAATGCAACGTAGAATAGATTGCACCAATACCGAGCACCTGGCTAGTGCAGTTCTTGTCACCCCGGGGGCTACCCCCCATCCCCCCTTTAGTGGTGGGAGGTGGGGGAGAGAGCGAACGTGTGAAACGATTTTTTAAATATATTTTATGTTGGAGAAAACGTTCAGATAGGTTTGAGATTGGATGTTGCTCTTAAATTATATTGTACCTAGATTTTTACACAAGTGATGAGAATACCTATTTAAAAAATTGTGTAAAATATGCACTATTAGAAATCAGAATTATTATTTTTTTGCTTGATGTATGATTTGAAGCTCTCTAATGATACTAGGGGATCGGACTGCTAGTCATTTGAGTTACTTTTTATGATCTGCCAAAAACGAAATTTTGTTCTAAAAATGTTTGAAATACCTGACGTCACAGATTTTAAGCGACATTGACGAACTTATTTTGTGAATTTGTTCAATTAAAAATTGAAGACGTGATGAAAGAACGAAACAAGTAAGGTTTTTTTAAACTTCAAGAGGAGAGCAATTTAGGAAATTATATTTCAGATCCCATCCCATCTATATTTTAGGTAACTTTGCCTTCACTATAACAAAATCACATTGTTCTACCAAATCAAACACATTAACACAGGGATAGGCCTATTCTTAGAGCTCCCCCCCCCCCTAGTAAATGGGAGGGGGATCCTCAAATAGCCCTGTATAGGAAATATAACATTTTTGTAGTCATCCTTCTCTGCTTGGCTGTTAACACCTTCAAGATTGTAGCATTTCAAAAAATTTTGTTGTGAACAGCGTAATAAAATTTAAGAAATAATAAAATTTAAAAAGTTATATTATTTCAGCAAAATAATAGAAGGGAGGTCTATTTCTTAAATTTTATTAAGCTCATTTTTTTTTTTTTCTATATACCTACAATAATTAGTAGGAACGTCAACGATAATGAATGATCAATTGCCGCCAAAAATCAATGTTAACATCATTGATGAGTTCCCGCTTAAAGATAAGATAGCCAGTTCCTCATTGCGTTGGGATTCTTGGTAAGCCCGCTTCCATCTTCAGCATCGTCATCACTTACCATCAGGTGAGATGTAGCCAGGGGCTGAAGAAACTAAACTATTTTTTTTAATTTTGACAGGTCATAAAAAGTAAGTTAGATGACTCCGAATTATTGAATATAATATAACATATTTGTATTTTGTTTTACATAAGAATTAGTAGACAGTAGATAGTAGATAGAAGGTAGATTTTAGCAACTTCAAGTAGACATAAGATACTCATTTTATTTTGTTTAATAAGCGTACGTCCATATTGAATTTGCTGAATTGAAATATTAATCAATATACATCCATTTAGGCACGTACACGAAACACATACACACCCACATACTCGCACACACACACACGCACAAAACTAGCAAATTTATAATTATTTCTAAAAATTTATTAATGTACCACCTTAAAGACTTTTAATTTAATTCGTGGATAGCGTTCTTGGTTAACTACATAACTACATGTTAAGTATTTAAGACTTCATGCTAACATCTTTATCTATATATATATATATATATATATATATATATATATATATATATATATATATATATATATATATATATATATATATATATATATATATATATATATATATATATCTATATATATATAAAAGAAAGTCGTGTTAGTTACACCATTTATAACTCAAAAATGGCTGGACCTATTTCGCTAATTCTGTTTTTGGTGAGTTCGTTATTGTCAGGAGAAGATTTTAGGAAAGGGTAGAGTAGGGTAGGGTAGGGTAGGGTCGTGTAGGGTAAGGTGGAACGAAGTTCGCCGGGACAGCTACTTGTGTATATCACTGTTTGCTTTCCCAAATAAACTAAAAAAAGGATTTTTTGTTATATTTAAAAAATATGTATGTGTTTAATAACCTAATACAATCCTTACTGCATATATTCAGAAACGCTGAACACGATAAAAACGGACTTCCAACCCAAAAACTTTGTACAAATTTGCACTCTGATTTTTGGTTTTTGTTAAATTTCTAAAAAAAAAAAATACTACACCTATTTTAATGACATGAGAACATAACCTATCAAATAAAAAGAAATCTTAAAATTTGCTTAACAATCTACGAAGACATCGCGTAACAAACATACAAAAAAACATACAGTCGAATTAAGAACTTCCTCCTTCAGTCCGTTGTGAAATGAGGGTACACTAAGGACACTAAGGAGTCAAGATCAAAATGTACCCTATGACGCTTAGGAAACAAGATCAAAATGTACCCTATGACGCTAAGGAATCAAGATCAAAATGTACCCTATGACGCTAAGGAATCAAGATCAAAATGTACCCTATGACGCTAAGGAATCAAGATCAAAATGTACCCTATGACGCTAAGGAATCAAGATCAAAATGTACCCTATGACGCTAAGGAATCAAGATCAAAAGGTACCCTATGACGCAAAGGAATCAAGATCAAAATTTACCCTATGACGCTAAGGAATCAAGATCAAGATGGATCTAACAGCACCTTTTACTCTCCAAGATCCTACAGAGTCAGCCAAGGATACAGACATACGTACATACTTACATACTTGTCATTTTGTTTGTTTCGTCATTCATTTTTTGATATTTCATTTCTGGCCCGTTGTATTAAGTGTTCAGGGTTTGCCCGGATCCAAGTCCAGGTTGGTGGAGGTTGAAGGGTTAGCTGGATCGTTCCTTTCCCTCTAATATGGTTGATGGGAGCGATGGCTCTCGCGTTATACTCGTGACCGGGTCCTGTCCGTGTGAACTGGCCTACTCTTGTCAAAGGTATCAATGACATTCAATGATTTTTATGTATAACTTTTTGTGTCATACTGTTTTCATGTTCTAATGACATAATCTGTTTTATTTCAAGGATTAAATTTTGACGTTATTAACTAATGATTGTTATGTTCTTGATTTGTCACAAATGTCATTATGTTACTATTACTTTATGACTATCAGAAAGAGTGTAATTTGCACCTATTTTGCATATACCTTGAATCTTGAATCTAGTGGCGAACCCCACAACCAGATATTTGTCAAGGCGCCTAAAAGGTACCTGACACGGCTTAACGACTGCCGTCTAGTGATAGCAACTGCCACCAATGGCTTAACTTGCAGTCAAACCCGTAAAAGTAGGTACCTATGAATAAGAGAATTTGACAGTAAGCTAAATAGGTGACTTCGAAGTCCAGGTAAATATACTAGACCTCATTAACTGTCACACATGATAATTTTTTTGTCTTGCAAAATATCCGATTAATTAATTAATGGCATATTTTTTTTATAAATATTTTTTTAAGTTTCTTCCTGGACGGAATAAATTTATAATTTACATTCAAGTAACCGCCATAGCTCACAGAATCGCAAAACTGAAGTGGCAGTGGGCCGGGCACATAGCTCGTAGAACTGGATGATGGCCGTTGGGGCTATAAAGTTCTCGAGTAGCGACCGCGCACCGGTATACGGAGCGTAGGCAGGCCTCCCAAGCGGTGTACCGACGACCTGGTGAAGATCACGGGAAGCCGATGGTTGCGGGCAGCGTAGGGCTGGTCGTCGTGGAAATTCTTGGGGGAGGCCTTTGTCCAGCAGTGGACGATCGTCGGATGATAAGATGATGATGATTATATTCAAGAGAAAATAATAATAAGTTTGAAATTGTTCACCATAATGTACCCCAGCACAGATCAATACTACCAATGTATACGAAAACTATTCCATTTCCAACTATAACAAAGTTGTGCAAAAACCCTCGGGCCCAGAGACCAGCAGCTGACGGTAGCAGGATCATAAGGCATTTTTCCGAACACACGTACGCCCCATCCCATTCCAGACCTCGCCCAGCGTTCACCCCCCAGTGATCTGCGCCCGATTGCGCAGAGCAATGTAGGGGGAATCGTATACAGAGGCTACGGAAAATTTGGTAAGTTCATTTCAGTCAAAGTATATATATTAGTACTAACATACAGTATGGACACTCCCTGCCGCTCTCTAGATTGCGACCTCACCCCCTCGTCACACAGATTAATGCTTAATGCAGATTAGTTATAGTTTGGTTCTCGAACGTATGGGATTTCGCCGTGATTTTGTTTGTTCCGTCATTTGTTTTTAGTAATGTCATTTCACGACCGTCGTATGTAGTGTCCGGGGTGTGGTTCAGTTAAGTAGGTACCTATCTAATGTTATCAAGAGTTCAGTGCAAGAACGCTAAAAGAAGTAACAAAATCCAATATACTGATGAAAACACAGACAGCCACAAACAACATTGATTTGTTGTTATGTGATTGTGTGAGTGTTGAGATAACCAACTCACCATTGCTTTGTAGCACAGATTACTAATTTTTGTAGGTTCTCGGTAAGCTCGCTTCCATTAAATGATTAATTTCAAGAGCTTGCCAATACTAAATTTTTTAAAATTCGGCCAAGTGCGAGTCGGACTCGGACTAAAATAGAGTTCCGTAGTCTTTACAAAAATGTTTTTTTTAAAACACAAAATTGTTTTTGTAGTTGAAAAGTTATAGAAAATTTTCCATCAACAACTTCCATCTTCGGCAACATCGTCACTTACCACCAGGTGAGATTTTGTCAAGGGTTTACCAATTGTGAATAAAAAAAAAAAAAAAAAATGGAAAATCTATGAAATTTTTAAAAATGTAACAGCATACTACTAAAAGTACTCCTAACCTATGAAAACCTACATAACCGTGTAGGTTTTCTTATAAATTGATTAATGTCCTACTATTTACAAATATAGGAATCAAGCTGATAAGGGGGGGAGGGGGGGGGGGGTTAACTTGATGTTAAAAAAAATGTGCACTTTAAAGCTTAATATTTCACAAACAGAATCCTGAATCGTAAAACGGTTTTTTTGAAAGACCTATTCAACGACACCCCACACGATAGGGAACGTCAACAAAAAAAAAAAAACACCCCCTCTGTACATGTAGGGGAGGTACCATGGAAAACAGAAAAATACAGCTTTCTAGTGCTAGTCTCTGAGCTAAGCCACGGAAATCCAGACAGACAGGGCGAAACTATAAAAAGAATGTATGAAGTTTTCCGAGATATGACTATGGAAATTAAGGCTTGACCTCCCGCCTTGCCCCTCAGCGTCCGCACGATTGCCCTCTTTAAAAGTCTCCTTTGGATGACTGTATAGATTCTTGTGTTTATACTTACTTTGTATATCTTTTAGGATATAATAACTTATAAGTCTAGTCTAGTACTTGCAGCTCCGCTCATATAAGCCCCCACCGAGGGGCTCGAGCCTATCCTGAATTAGGGCAATCAGGCTTTAGTCGACCACGCGGGCCCAGTGCGGGTTTGCCGACTTCACACACAACCTTTGAGTTTCTTCGCAGGCGTGTGCAGGTTTCCTCACGATGTTTTCCTTCACCGTTAAAGGAATCGGTTAGTATGTACGTAAGTTTTGAAAAACTCATTGGTACATTGGCCGTCCAGATTTGAACCCGTCACCCCTGGTTAGAAGGACAGAGTCGTTACCGGTTGAGCCACCGACGCTTTTTACTAGACGCTTAGTCTAGTACTTATTAGGTGGTTATTCCTTTTGTAAGTATATAGGTACCTACCTACTTATGCTGTGCTCGTGTGGTGCTCTGTGGGCGAGGCGCGCGCGTCACTCATGGTTTGGGCAGAATCATCAGCGTTGTGGGTACTATACTCACAGCACATGCTGAGTCCTAACCTATTTCTCAAGCCTTTTTTTTATTATTTACAAATTGGTAAACCCTTGACAACATCTCACCTGGTGGTAAGTGACGATGTTGCCGAAGATGGAAGCGGGCTTACCAAGATTCCCCAACGCAATGGGGAACTTGCTATCTTATCTTCATGCCGGAACACACCAATGATATCAACATTGATATAAGGCGGCAAGACTTAGATATGATGGTGATAGCTAGCCAGGCGGGCTTAGAAAATGCCCTACCACCAACCAAACCGAGTCTTACAATTGACTTCGCCGGGAATCGAACCCGCGACCTTCTGTGTAGAGCCAGTGAACTTTGCCTCTGAGCTACGGAGGCGGTTAAATGTTTGTTTCTGAACAACTTTGCTACCAATTTATATTTTGTTTTTGTTATTCCCTGCACTGTGCTTATTATTTGTTTTACTTTTGCCTTCTTTTGTTTACCGTATACGCATTATGTATCTACTGTGTACACTGTAAGGCTGTGAGAAATAAACGATTTATCTATCTATCTACAAACTGAAATTGTTAACACTCTCTGTCCTTCCCTACTCTGCGGCGCTCTTTGCTTCTTCGCCTCGCCGATAGCCACCGATGTGTGCGGCTTCGGAACGCCGCTGAAAGACGCCTGTGACGCCGGGGCCTTCCTGAAAATGTATGCTGCCCCCCAACCCCCAGGCCCGCTCCACACTACGCGATACCAAAAGCACACACCGAGAAAAAACCCGCGCGCTCACCGATCGACACAGAAATCCACTAGTGTGCGCCGACTGAAAGATTACTCTATGTAGTCGTAATACATATTCTGCCAAGATTCTATGTGTGTGTGGCTGCCTTCGATTACGCTCAAGTGTGAGTGCAACGCTCCTGTTTCGTATTTTTCGTGCCGTGCACAAGTGTGTGTGTTTTATTGACATTTTTATACATTGAATTTTATGTTGACGATTTAGATGTTTCGTGTATGTATGTATGTATGTCGGGTGTGTGTGAGTGTGTTTGCGGTCGTTCCGATGTTCGCGGAATACTGAATGGGTGTAATTAATTCGTTTCAGATGGTGTTCAGTTGTAGGGTTTGGTTTTCACAGGATATTTGTGACGTCTCGTGCGGTCTCAGGATATTCAGCGACGCTTTTTGTAAAGGAGTCGGTGTCGCTTGAAAGGTTTATTCGGATGTATGGGTGTTTTTGAGATAAGCCGGGTCGTTCCTTTCCCTCTAATATGGTTGATGGGGGCGATGGCTGACTTTCGCGTTACACTCGTGATCGGGTACTGTCCGTGTGAACTGGCCTACTCTTGTCAAAGGCATTAATAACATTCAATGATTTTTATGTATAACCTTTCGTGTCATATTGTCTGGTTTATTTCAAGGATTGCATTTTGGCATTATTAACTAATGATTGTTTATTTCTTGATTTTTCACAAATGAAATTATGTTATTATTATTTTATGACTATCAGAAAGAGTGTAATTTGTAACTATTTTTGTGTTCTTTGTGATATTTTGTGAACCTGAGGTACACGTCTTAGGCAATTGACTTTACCACAAGTAGCACGTTTTAATAAATATGTCGAGTAACAAATATGTCGAATAACAAATATGTCGAATAATAAAGCGGAGGAATAAGCGGGGCTGCTTTCCACGGTTATAGAACAAGACATGCTAAAAAAATCGGCCAAGTGCGTGTCGGGCCACGCGCAATGTAAAGTTCCGTAGTTGCCATTATCGCGTCCATATCTAATTTTCAAATACAGCGGTTTAGTTGTTATATAGTGATTACTAAACTCCAACAAAATTTAGCAATTTCACGCGGTTTTTTTTGTGAAAAGCGAACTCTAAATTAAAAAAAGGGTTCAGAACTATTTTCTAAGCTCTAACCAACAATACCCTCCCCCCCACAATCGTTTTTACGACTGTTTTAAGAGGGTGTGAGGTGCTTGCGGCTCGCGAGCAAGTACATGAATTTTGTCCAGATCCCTCAGACTATCAATCTGCTCGGATTAAGACATCTTAAGGCGGTAATATTACAGATTTTCGTTATTTTTAACGTCAGTTACTCCTAAACGATAGAAAACCCAAGGTTGAAAAAAATACCCTTATTGTTGATGATGTTCCTTAAAGTTAAAAGCTATTAGAAACACGATTGAGCAGTTTTGGCTCGATATAGGAAAAAAAATCCAAAGGTCTACACCGTTACATTGAACTCTAGTTATGACTAATATTTTTAAAAATAAATTTAAAAAATATACAACAATATTTGTTATGATAGTACAAAGTGAGTAATGTTATTATTTTTTATAATTTAACTGTAGTTTTTGATTGAAACGAAAAACCATTGAAAAAGTGAAAAAGAGGGGGTTATTTTCTTTACACGTAAAGAAAAAAACAGGGACAACTGTTACAATCTTAACCTCGCCTTAAAGCCTTAATACTTTCAAGGTGCGTGACGTAGAGAAGATCTCAAATAGGATATCTGTCGCAAAATGCTGGTCGGCAACCAGATCGCCTGTCGCAAGTCTGACCTGGATTCGTGGAAAGAGAAAGCGTGGCCGTCCCAAACAATCCTGGCGGGCGCTCAGTGGTGGCGAATCTGAAGACGATCGGGTTGCCATGACTTTAAGTGAAGCGTGTAGCCCAAGATAGAACGCAACGCCCTCTGCCCCACCTAGGGGACTCAGGACAACAAAACAACGAGTAATAAATTTTTAATTTAGTAACATCATCAAAATAATCAAATCCCCGATCATTAACCTAGTTTGTCTATTTTTTTTGTTATTTTCTCACGTTGCAATGAGGCAATTCTCATTTTTCTACATAGGTAGAGTTAAGCTAAGTCTTGCCGCCAAACATCAATGTTAACGTCATTCATGTGTTCCGGCTTGAAAATAAAATAGCCTGTTCCCCATTGTGTTGAGGTATCTTGATAAACCCGCATCCATATCCCGCATTATCGTCACTTACCATCAAGTGAGATGATGATGATAAGGTTAAAAAACGACCTCAAATTTACAAGAAAAAGGACCGACATAATCATCATCATGATATCAGCCGAAAAACGTCCACTACTGGACAAAGGCCTCCCCCAAGGATTTCCACGACGACCAGTCCTACGCTGCCCGCATCCAGCGGCTTCCCGCGACCTTCACCAGGTTGTTAGTCCACCGCGTGGGAGGCCTGCCTACGATACGTTTTTCGGTGAGCGGTCGCCACTCGAGAGCTTTACTACCCCAACGGCCATCTGTTCTACGAGCTATGTGCCCGGCCCACTGTCACTTCAGTTTAGCGATTCTGTGAGCTATGTCGGCTCCTACATAATAATAAGCTCTATTGCGTTCATATAAAAACCTATCTAGTTCAGTCGGTTCGTGTCGAATTTGCATAATTTGAACCGCCATACATGCGCACACAAGCGCTGGGTTAAAATTTTCAGCTGAAATTTTAACGATGGCCACCCCACCCCTCATTGGAATGAATTTTCGTTTATATATTTTAAAAGTTGAAGTGGGGGCTCAGAGTGCAAGTGGGGGAATAGATTTTTGGGAGGTATCGAGTGTCCGGTGTGGCTATAAGAAATAATTGTAGGAGAAATGAATAAATGTCGTAACAGATAGATAGATCCAAGATTTTATTACCCGACTGTCTCAGAAGGAGGTTATGTTTTTCGAGTGTATGTATGTATGTAGATTTCTATGTTCCCTAGCTTGAACGGCTTGAAGGGTTTTAACGTGTAAGGTATCGTTAGATTCGTCTTAGTCCGGTTTTTAATTTTTATTATTAGTTGTCGTGTTAGTTAGCTTGTCTGTTTGGTACAGATCTTGGAAGCCTAATTAAAACAACTTTCCGATTTCCGATTGAGCTGAAATTTTTCATACACGTCAAGTCTAGAGAAAAATGCATTTTTAGTTAAGTAACGTTATTCTGAATCCAATATGGCGGGCTTCCAAAAATGGCGGATCGTATTTTTTTTATGCATCCCCATGATATGGGTATCAAATGTAAGAGTTTGCTGGGAATAATATGAAAAAATTAAAATCCTTTAGAATTAAATATTGTAAGGGTTAAGAAAATTATTTATAAACACGATTATGAAGCCCTTGACATCATATCATTAAATGGTCAACAAATAATGGGGATCTGGTTGTCTTATATAACAATACCGGAACTATTATGAGCTTTAATCAAAGAAAAATCATTAGGTATGATAATTCCAAGGATATACCAATTATAGAAACCAAGAAAGCTTGTAGCCAAGGAAATAAATATAGTACTTTAGAACCTATGTGTACGCAAAAAGGACGGAAAATCGATGTACAGTATACCCGTTTGGCACACGTGTACTGTAATCTAATATTGTGGCATATTTTTAGAACCAGTTCAATAAACCTTTTGATTTCATTGGTTTCAGAAGTAAAAAACATATTTCATTTTTCATACAAAAAAGATCCTGAGGAAAATATTTTTAGGAACTGCGGATCAAGATATTCAAGATATTTATTCAAAATATGTGCAAATTACACTCTAAATAAATAAATAAATAAATAAGCTTTATTTCGGAAAAACAATATCCATAGTATAAATAGTAATTAAATAATTTCATATGTAAAAATTTAAGAGATTAACAATGATTAGTTAATAACGTCAAAATCCAGTCCTTGATATAAATTATTTTCGAAAAACCTATAAACTTTTAAGTACAAGCTTTTGATATTGCATTGTCACGCAATATACATATGCATGAAAAAATTCAGCTAAATCGGAAACCGGGAGGTGGGTCTAATTTAACTTGCAAGATTTCACCCGAACAAATATACATACATTACAAGTTAATTTTTTAATTAAGCTTTTGCTTGTAAAAAAACAAATTATGTCATTAGAACATGAAAACAATGACACGAGAAGTTACACATGATCAAAGTCAAAATTATTGTTTGGACCTCAAGTACACGGGCCCCGAACGGCTATCCTGTGCATAGATTTTCCGTATTCCAACAAAATCGGGCTCATACGCCGGCCACTAATAGATATATTACCTTTTAACGAATCATGTTTATTTCATTAAACCCCGACATAAAAACTAAAAACTGACTTCAGAAATAAATTCAGTCAAAAGTATGAAATAATATTTTTAAATAACACGAAATTAACCAACAATAATGAAATCAAAAGTAGGTACTTACGCGAATCAAATTAGGGGACTATATTTTTTTTTAAGGCTGGTACCAACACACAGCTATATACCTAGATTCGATCGCTTTGCCGGCACCGACCTCAAAAAAAAATTAAGTCCCCTAATTTGATTCATACCTACCTACCTTTGATTTTATTATTGATGGTTAATTTCGTGTATTCATATATAAAAACATTATTCATACTTTTGAGTGAATTTCTTTTTGAAGCCGGTTTATTAGTTTTTTAATCTTTTATTTTTAGTGATAATGCTATGCAACAACGCTAAACCCAATCAGCTACTCGCCAATAAAAATCATCATTGATATGATGATCATTATGATTAATACGTATGTTTCATTAACCGACACAGAGTCCTGAGGCTTCCATCATCATCTCAGAAGAATGAAAGTTAAGAAGTCAAACCTTTCACCATCAGCTGACATAAATAACCTGAAAGAATACAACTATCGGTCTATACGAACCTACGTATCTACGTATAATATTTAAATAATTATCCTCCAAATCCTTCCATCATCAGCTCATCAACATGAAATGATGACTACCAGACGCAGAAACTTGAAGAGCTTTTGAAAATACATGAAACACGTAATACGTGGCTATAAAATTTGAGGGTTGTCTTCGTTTCCCCTGGGATTCCATATTCAGATCTTGACTTGGTGACAAATACAACTATACGTAGGTACTTGTGTATCTACGTATAACATATAAAGAATTATCATCCAACTCCTAACAGTTAAGGAGTTGTACCTTCCATCATCAGCTCAACATGAAATGATGACTAAAAGACGCAAAAACTTGAATAGCTTCAGAAAATACATGAAACACGTAGTACGTGCCTATAAAATTTGAAGGTTGCCTTCGATTTCTCTGGGGTTCCATCATCAGATCCTGACTTGGTAACAATGGAACCACTTTGGTAGTATATTTTTTCGAATAATTTTTTTTTTTTAATTGGTTCACAATTGACTGAGTAATCGGTGAACATACATAAAAAACGACAAGTTGGGTATTACATATACCAAAATTATTTGGTACCTACCACCTATACATATATAAATGTTTTTTTTTTTATTCTCCGTCATAAATCAAAAACTATGCTTCATAAAAATAATTAAAAATCTTTTTAAGCATGTGCCAATGAAGGACTTTCATACGATACCCCATATGACACGGTTAACTCAATTCAAAATTTGGACCGCCACGCGCCGTTCCTTGCATAATTGATTACGTACTTTAAAAATTTTTTTATGATTTAATTACAAATTTATATTTTATATTTTTCCCTATAATTGTAGTATAAGACGGTATTACTTGCCAAATTTCATAGTTCTATGTCAACGGAAAATACCCTATGAATTTTGATTCCCTTGAGGGTCTCGAAATAAACGTTTTTTTTCGGCTTCGCGACACAGCTTTCATTTAAGAATAGGCTCCCAGCACGGCACCGGCGAACAACCAGATATTCAATCTAATTCAATCAGCTTTACAGTTGAATTTTGCGTGAGTGTATTAACGCAACTTACATCCTTTACTTCGGGCGCAAATGCACATTTTCATTGATGGGCGAAATTAGTAAAAAAATACTCGATTGTTGTGATTTTTTGCACAGAGATGGATGAGTATGTGGGAAACGACATAATTTACTAATCACCCTTAAAGACAGTCATAAAACGATGTCCACGCGGGCGGAGCAACGGGAAAAAGCTAGTACCTCATATATTAAAAAAGTTTGCAATAAAACTTAAATTAAAAACCCGCCATAAAAAGGTTAAAAATAATTTTTTTTCGAGGTAATTTACAAGCATTTATTTATTTTCACCTGTGTGTCTGTAGAGCGTCTGTGGCGCAACGGCAAGGGCCGCTACCTCCTATCCGGGAAGTCGTGGAACGAGTCCTGCCACGTACCAATGTGTTTTCGAATTTCGATCTCATATGTACGTTTATCTGACGCTCTAACGGTGAAGGAAACTCGAAGGTTATGTATGAAGTTGACCAACCCGCACTGGGCCCGCGTGGTCGACTAAGGCCCGATCGCCCTTATTCAGGGTAGGCTTGAGCCCCTCGGTGGGGACGTATAAATGAGCTTATGTGATGATGATGATGTGTGTCTGTAATGAAATGTTGCAAGGAAAGTTGATTTTTGATTGAGCTGAAAATTAGCATTCTTATTATATCGCGTGAAAGTGCAACATTAAAGTTTTTCAAAAGTTATTTTTTAAAGTATTCATTTAAGTTTTAGGTAAACAAGATAAGTAGGTATTCACCTTAGGTACTACTGAAATAATGACTTACCATCTGATTTTTTTATCGAAACTCGATGGAACAGTCTCCATTATTTAGCCACCATCTTTGTGTGTAGTTTTTACGACTAAGAATCACCTACCTTTTTTAGCTTAAGCTCTAATACAGCGATTCCCACAGTGGGTTCCGCGGAACCTAGGGGTTCCGTAGAAAAGTCACCAGGGTTCCGCGATATAATAGTGAACTATAAAGCAATTTTTGTGAAACAGTGAAACAACATTAAAAGTTAAAATAAAAAATAAAGTTTTTCTTTTTTAAATATTTCTAATAAAAGTTTTAGTTTTTATTGAAATTATGGTGTTTGATTTGTAATAATTTGATACGGGGTTCCATAAAATGAAAAGTGTTTGGTGGGCATTCCGTTAATTTAAAAAATTAGGAACCCGAGATGTAATAAATGAAATTACCAAAAAATACAAGCAAAAACTGTAAATAATCGTTCTAAATAATTTTTCACAACACAGCAATGAAAAGTTAATATAAATCACAACGAAGGAGTTTTCATGTTGTCTACATTCCTTGCACACAACTTCTGGGCAACCGAAAAAACTGCCGTGAAGAAACGTCTATAGGGCGGGCGGTGGATTTAGGGCGTGATTGTTGAACAATTCGTGACGACACGCGCTGTGATTGGTGTTTTTAATTAGCGAGTTTTTAAAGAGTTGAAATTAAATTTTCATCCCACTTAAATCTGACTTTTTACAAAATGCCCAAAAATCATCAATAGATATGTTAATGCCAATGGACAGGGCTTTTATCATTTTAAAACATCTACCTATTTTATATAGTTACTATATCTGTTGCCCGCAGCTGGATATCGAGAGTGAGCGGGGTTTTATTACTCTTGTTTATGCTGATCATTACTTCACAGGGGGGCTCGAGCCTATCCTGAATTAGGGTGATCGGGCCTTAGTCGACCACGCGGGCCCAGTGCGGGTTGGTCGACTTCACACTCAACCTTCGAGTTTCTTCGCAGATTGGGCAGGTTTTCTCACGATGTTTTTTTTTCATCGTAAGAGCGTCGGATAAACGTACATATGAAATCGAAATTCGAAATGACATTGGTACCTCCCGGACAGGAGCGTCGGTGGCGTAATGGTAAATGCTGATATTCCATTGTAACTATTGGTGCAAGATTTTTTTTTATTGGATGAGTAGTTTCGAAGATTACCTCCTACATACAGACATACAAACTTTACATCGTTATATTATTATGGTATATACTTAACATTGTATGTTCAAGTAGATATGTATATTTATTAATATGTAACTATCGATTCATTTCTGAATTTGTACAATAGGGATGAAGACAGTATCAGAAATAAATAATGAACTCTCGATCACTAAATTGCCCTCCTACTTAAATTTCGGAAAGCTTACTCGTTTTGTTTTCCATCAAGTCTTTGACTTTTAATTCATCACAATCACAAAATGAGTACGTAAATCATCATAACAGCTCATATACGTCCCCACCGAGGGGCTCGAGCCTACCCTGAATTAGGGCGATCAGGCCTTAGTCGACCACGCGGGCCCAGTGCGAGTTGGTCAACTTCACACACAACCTTCGAGTTTCATCGCAGGCGTGTGCAGGTTTCCTCACGATGTTTTCCTTCACCGTTAAAGCAATCGGTAAGTATGTACGTGAGTTTTTTGAAAAACTCATTGGTACATTGGCCGTCCAGATTTGAACCCGGTACCTCTGGTTAGAAGAACCGAGTCGTTACCGGCTGAGCCACCGACGCTTTTTTTACGTACGTAAATAATGCTTCAAAACTATGGCGTCACGCCTGGGTCATCATCATCATCATATCAGCCACAAATCGTCCACTGCTGGACAAAGGCCTCCCCCAAGGATTTCCACGATGTCCGGTCCTGCGCTGCCCGCATCCATCGGCTTCCCACGACCTTCACCAGGTCATATCTGCGTCACGCCTAGGTAGTTAAACATTTTTAAAACATTAAGGAATGTATTATTCTTCTTCATGGGGTGCCATATCCTAACGGATGTCGGCGACCACCACACGGAACTCTTCTCTTTTCTGTGCCAGTCTGCTAAGACTGGCGGCGCCTTTGATGTGTGTCCATTTCCTCATATTGTCACCCCATGTTATTCACCTTCTCCCTCTTCTCCGTTTTCCTTCTATTTTGCCTTCTATTATGTTTATCAGAACGTTATATCTGTCATGTCTGTACATATGTCCAAAGTATGCTGTTTTACGTTTTTTGATAGTTACTAATAATTGTAAATGTTTCTTCATTCTGTTGAGAACTTCTACGTTAAATTTTCAACATGCGTCTGTATGACCACATTTCGAACGCGTTAACTTTTGATTCATTGTTTCTATTTAGGGTCCAACCCTCGGCACCACACAGAAGCACTGAGAGAACATAACAGTTCACCATTCTCCATCTCAGTTTGAGTTCGATATCCTTGTTAGTAAAGAGTTTATTCATTTTCATGAACGTACTCCTGGCGATTTCAGTAAATGTATTCTAAAGTCATCAATAATATCCTATCGTAAATCTTCTTTATTATCGTGTGGCACAATTAACCGTGCTATCCAAGGATATCGTAAATGGAAGTGCTGGACACATTAAAAAAGAGACTTCTATCGCAACAATGAGTACAATTTTGCATTATTATGTTTGGTTTTTGATATATATTTTTTTTAAATTACTACACCGATTTTGATGAAATTTATATGGGACCAACTTGGGAACATACCCATGCTGCCAAGTTTTTCCTATATATTTTTTTTAAGTAGGATAGGGTTATTGAATTAAAAAAGAAAATGTAAATCAGTTCGCAATCTGCGAAGATATCGCGTGACAAACATACAGTTGAATTGAGAAACTCCTTCTATTTTTGGGAGTCGATTGAAAACAGCACATCTAATAAATTAACTTGTGCACGATTCCTTACGATGTTTTACTGTAAGTGTACGCAAGTTTAGAACAACTCACTATAGTACCTACATTGGCCGGTCCGGGATTCAAACCGTGGACTCTAGATAGGGAGACGGCAGTCTTTGCTGTTAACTTGAGCTAGCAACATGACATTACCGATAATTTGTCATCAATAAATCACGATACGGCGTCGGTGGTGCAACTGCAAGGGCCGCTACCTCCTATCCTGGAGGTCGTGGTTCAAGTCCTGCCACGTAATAATGTGTTTTCGAATTTCGAGTTCATATTTACGTTTATCCGACGCTCTTACAGCGAAGAAAAACATCGTGAGGAAACCTGCACACATCTGCAGAAAAACTCAAAAGGTTGTGTGTGAAGTTGACCAACCCGCACTGGGCCCGCGTGTTCGACTAAGGCCCGATCGCCCTAATTCAGGGTAGGCTCGACGAGCCCCTCGGTGGAGACGTATATGAGCTAATATGATGATGATGATGATGATGAACTCACGATAAATGAACAGTTAATAATGCAATCATAGCTCAGTATGACTTACGTTTTTTCGTCGATCACACAGGCTAACTGACCTGAAACATGTTCATTTCCTGGATGGGTTTGACAGTAAGTGGTATTTTTAGGGTTCCACACATCCAACGGGACCCTTTTACTAAGCTTCTGATGTCTGTCCTTCTGTCCGTCTGTCAGCGGGATGTATTTCATGAACCGTAATAGGCAGACAGTTGAAGTTTTCACAGAACATGTATTTCTGTTGCTGCTATAATAAAAAATACTAAAAATTTGAAAAAGTGAAAAAATAAAGAAGGTCTTTTATTGTCTTTTATTTGTAATGTGAATATGTATATCATTGTCCTTATGCTATGTAGAGTTGTGGTGGTACGGAACCTTCGAAGTGCTAGTCAGACTCGCACTTGGCCGGTTGTTCTTGACCGTTTCCGTGCTTCGCAAGGCACGCTCAGCTGTTTGATTGCTATCAATAGATAGTAGTCGTTCAGCCGTGTGAGGTGCCTTAACTTCTGACAGTAGGGATCGCCACCAGTCCTGCACCCACCACCATCCCGGACTTATAGATAGACCAGTGCCCCAGCCTTGGGAACTTTTTAGGTTGTTAACAAGAAACACAACACACTTATACCTCAGACGTAATAAAAAAAAGTAATTGAGTGGTTCTATGAAACCACGGTAAAAGTGAAACTTTACAGAGGACGAAACGATCATGGCTGCTCTCGCTACGGTACAGAGGACGAAACGATCATACCGTCAGACGAAAGCGACCGTCACGCGACATGCAACACACAGACGAAAAAAATTGAGACGATATAATAAAAGTTTTACTTTATTTATTTAATCTGAAACTTATGCACTTTCTTACAGATATTAAGAATTTTTGATGGAAGACCATTTTTTTTTAATCGGTTTTTTCATATAAAAAAATCACTCTTGATAAAAATCGATCGGTCAACTCCATGAGCATGCATTTTTTGCTACTATAATATGGGTTACTTTTCTTAGAGAAAGTTGTTAAATTTCTTGTGTAGAACCTAATCCCAAGACTCATCATCATATAAGCTCATATACGTCCCCACCGAGGGGCTCGAGCCTACCCTGACTTAGTGCTATCGGGCCTTAGTCGACCACGCGGGCCTAGTGCAGGTTGGTCGACTTCACACTCAACCTTCGAGTTTCTTCGCAGGCGTGTGCAGGTTCCCTCACGATGTTTTCTTTTCCCGCAAGATCGTAGGATTAGCAAATTATTAAAAGGCCAAAGTGTGTGTGATTATAAGTACCTTTTATTTTTGATTTATTTCTTTTTATGAACAAACTAAGGCACTAACACTAGTGTGGCCATAAACTGGGATCTATATCGTTATAAAACTACAAACCCCTGAGGATTTGTTCCGACTCGCCGCCATCTTAGTTTTATTTTGTACCGCTTCCTCAGTATCCTGAGATGGTGTACATTTTTATTTTATACTCCAGTCTTCTTGTATTTCATTTTATAGTACTACTCTTTATAGTATCGGTTTTATAACTTTGGAAACTTGTTGCAAGTTGTGTGTACTAGATGAAGTCGGCCATTGTTTTTGTAGCGTAGCGCAGGGGCTCGGCCATTGTTTTTGTAGCGCAGCGCAGGGGCTCGGCCATTGTTTTTGTAGCGCAGCGCAGGGGCTCGGCCATTGTTTTTGTAGCGCAGCGCAGGGGCTCGGCCATTGTTTTTGTAGCGCAGCGCAGGGGCTCGGCCATTGTTTTTGTAGCGCAGCGCAGGGGCTTGGCCATTGTTTTTGTAGCGCAGAGCAGGGGCTCGGTCATTGTTTTTGTAGCGCAGAGCAAATCGAATGAATTTCTAATATTTTTTCCGTTATTAAATAATAAAATATTAATTTTAAAAATAAACATTTGTTTGTTGGTAAGCGCATCAAGAGGGAACAGCTGGACTGATTGGGCTATTTAAAAAAAATATGTTCGTAATTTTAGTCCGAATGAGAATAATATGAAAAATTGGAAAAGTTGCCTAATTCTAAAATTCGGGAAAAACTTAAAATTATTTTTTATGGGACTTTTGTATGAATTCAAGAACATAACTCACGGTTTGAACGAAAACGATATCCACGCGGGCGAAGCCGCGGGCAATAGGTGGTTCCTTCATAAATTTCGCAATTTTAGGATGTACATCATGAAAGTACATCTGGAAGCGTCATGATACAGATTTAAATAACGGCCTGCATGATTTAAAAGGCGGTATGCCACAGATTGTCTAAATGCATTTATTTTGAGCTCTAAACAGTTTTTTAAGATAAAGCATTTTGAAAGCCCGCATGGCTATCTTATACCATCTTATCGAAGTCTTCAATGTTTTTACAACATTTTCAGCTCAAATAAATTGAATATTAAGGTATCACCATCATCATCATCATATCAGCCGAAAGATGTCCACTGCTGGACATAGGCCTCCCTCAAGGATTTCCACGACGACAGGTTCTGCGCTACCCGCATCCAGCGGCTTCCTGCGACCTTCACTAGGTCATCGGTCCACCGAGTGCGAGGCCTGCCTACGCTATGTTTTCTCGAGAACTTTACTGCCCCAACGGCCATCCGTTCTAACATTAAGGTATATAGTAAATTTAAAAAATAAAAATATTTATTTAAAGTACGAAACGGCTGTATGTGAGTGGGGCATGGAGCCTAACTCCTGTCTAAAAAAAGCCCGCTCACTCTCGATATCCACAGAAAACAGCTAGTTTAACATATATCTACTTAGTTGCTCTTAAAGTCGAACATATTACAAGCTCTCGTGTTGCTATCATGAACCCATCAACAGCTATGTTTAATTAATATACACAGGCATCAATAAAAAACAATTTGTTCTCATACAATCACCAAACAAAGATCCTTAATACTACTTCCTAGACCCTGTAGCCTTTGCAGTAAGGTTCAAAACAAAATATTTGCATGAAAAATAAGCAACTGTTTGTATGTTAATGTATTGTCATCATCCAGAGACATGAATATTAATAATGCCACGGTCCATTCATCGTTTGTTATTGTGAAATGAAATTGTGCATAGAAAAGGCGTTCTGTATATAGACACTGTCTCCAATCTGTACGTCATGCATGTGTATTTGTGTAAGTATCTACGAATCATAGACACTGAGTGTTTTTTTTAAGGCGGTATATTGGCTTCGGTGGCTTAACCGGTAACGACTCGGTCCTCCTAACCAGAGGTGCCGGGTTCAAATCCGGACGGCCAATGTACCAATGAGTTTTTCGAAACTCACCGATTGCTTTAACGGTGAAGGAAAACATCGTGAGGAAACCTGCACACATCTGCGAAGAAACTCGAAGGTTGTGTGTGAAGTCGACCAACCCGCAGTGGGCCCGCGTCGTCGACTAAGGCCCGATCGCCCTAATTCAGGATAGGCTCGAGCCCCTCGGTGGAGACGTATATATGAGCCTATGTGATGTGATTGGCAAATAAGCAGTGAGAAGCGATTGGCAAAAAAATCTGGAAAATTATTCCCGCTTAATTTTTCGGCCTGTAAAAAAGATATGTTATATTCAAGGATATTAACTAGGGCCCTTATAAGTTCATTACACGATTAGATTAACATGACTCGATCATAAAAAATCCCAAACATAGCATAAATTGAAGCAAAGCGAAGCAAAGACTGTAAACATTTGTAGGAAAAAATATTTCTTTTCAATTTGAAATTTATATCATAATTTTCTTCTTTTTAAACTACATAGTCTATGTTAATTTCAATTTAATTTAGTTCACTTTTTCGAAACTTTTCTACGAAAAAACATTGAAAAAATGGAAGATGTGTGGTTATTTTTTTTACTCTTTACACGTATGAGGCGGTATGCCACAGATTGTCTAAATGCATTTATTTTGAGCTCTAAACAGTTTTTGTTTTAAGATAAAGCATTTTGAAAGCCCGCATGGCTATCTTACACCATCATATCGATTTCGTCAATGTTTTTACAACGTTTCGAGCTCAAATATTGTACATTAAGGTATAGTAAAATAAAAATTTAAAAAATATATTTATTTAAAGTACTAAATGGCTGGGCATGGAGTCTTTCTTACTCTTGTCCAAAAAAAACCGTTCACTCTCAATATTCACGGGGACGAAAAGTAAGAGTACAATGTGCGTGCCGCTAAAACACAGAACGGAGTACCGGTACGATCAAGGAAGTTATATGGTGTGATAGGCCTCTATCCCCCATCCATGAAGAAGGTTCCCGTTTTTACCTCAAGGGCGTGATTTTGAAGATATAAGGGTTGGAAGTTTCACTCTCTAAAATTTCTAGAACAATCCAGAACATTTATAAGTCATCATATCAGCTCATGTACGTCCCCACCGAGGGGGCTCGAGCCTACCCTGAATTAGGACTATCGGGCCTTAGTCGACCACGCGGGCCCAATGCGGGTGGGTCGACTTCGCACACAACCTTCGAGTCTCTTCGCAAGTGTGTGCAGGTTTCCTCACAATGTTTTCCTTCGCCGTAACAGCGTCGCGTCGGATAAACGTACATATGATATCGAAATTCGAAAACACATTGGTACGTGGCAGGATTCGAACCACGAGGTAGCGGCCCTTGCCATTACGCCACCGACGCAATACATTTGTAAGTAAGTATTCGAGAGTATTCCACAACAACGTCCCAGATCATTGTGGAACATTCCAGAACACCCACGTATGTTGAGAAATGTTCTGGAACATTGTGGACCATTCGAAGCTTTTTCTGTATATCAACTCCCTGAGCGAAGCCGGGGATACCCCAGCTAGTTTACAATAATTGATAAGCCCTTGGCATCATCTCACATGACGGTAAGTGACGATGATGCCGAAGATGGAAGCGGGCTTGGGTACTAAGATTCCCCATTGCAACTGGGAGCTAGCTATCTTATCTTCATGCCGGAACATATAACAACATTTCTGCTGATAACATTTGACTTAGATAAGATGGCGGTAGCTAGCCAGGCGGGCTTAAGAAATTCCCTATGAACAATAAAACCCAGTCTTACAGAGTATCGAAGAAAAGCCGAAAATCGAAACCCGCGACCTCTTAGTGGGAAGCGAATAGACTAACCGTTACGCCACGAAGGCACTTAGAACGTAATTACAAGCGTTTGTCGTCGCCTCCCTTTCCTTTAAGGGAAACTTTTTTGCCACCTATAACATAACGGTCATTTAATTAGCATACACAAACTTATTGAAAAAAAAGAAAAAAATTACCAATGTTAAAAAAAAACATATTTTTTACATATTTTGGATTTTTTTTTAATGTTGCAAATATATTTCGTAGGAACTTACAATTAGAAATGCTATTTAATGAATAATATTTCAAATACCCTATTGTGAATTTAAAAAAAATGCAGATGTGGCTGTAATCGATTAATGATATAAGTAGGTAATTAATTAATAATAATGTCAAAATACAAAATGTCAAAAATTAAAATATAACGAATATACAATTTAAATACCTGATTATCTACACCTAAACGCAGTGTGTATTGTGAATACTAATATAATATTACCTAGTGCCAGATTTCCCCGAATAGGATAACTGAACTTTTTTTAATTAATTTCTATATTTTTTTGTAATTTACAGATTTGTGAGAAAAATAATAGTGTAATAAGGTTCAAACTTGTTTGTATTTTGAAGGCACGATCATTTAAGCCCAGCCGCCAAGGGAAGCATCTGTAACTTCAAATATGTTATCAAGGCCTTGCCCCTCCTTGAGGTTTAAGATACACAATCAGAACTCCTCTTTACCTAAAACTTCTTAGGAAATCAGAAGGAAACCCTTGACACGCCCACAAAACATATCCCAACACCCATCAAATAAAAAATCAATACCGTATATTTTTCCTATAATACCGTATAGCTGCCGTTACTTCATTACGTCAGATAAGTGGGTCAACCCCCCTCTTGCTCCACCCCGACACGTAGGAGGAGGGGGGGGGGGGGGCATACATCTCGATCTCCGTTAGATGTGATAATTGAGAAATTCCTTACCCTTTTTAAGTGCGAAGGGTAGACGAGTATAGGACGAATTTGATGATTATTAAAAAGTTGGGATTGGGACACGTTGTGTTAGCTATTAAAAGAGCTAAAAATTATGTGAGAAAGTAAGTGAGATCCTTGCCAATGGATAGGTAGATACAGATGATAACTGCTAGACATTTTGAGTTACTTTTAGTCATGTGTCAAAAACGACATTCTGTTCTAAAAATGTTTGACATCCTAGAAATGACGTTAAAAATTAAGTGTGAAAGTATGTGAGATCCTTGCCAACGGATAAGTAGAAACACTAAGATGATAACTGCTAGACAATTTTAAGTTACGTTTAGTCATCTGTCAAAAACGACATTCTGTTCTAAAAATGTTTGACATAACTAGAAATGACGTTAAAAATTAAGTGAGAAAGTAAGTGAGATCCTAGCCAACGGTATAGGTAGAAACATTAAGATGCTGCTATACATTTTTAGAACAGAATGTCGTTTTTGACAGTTAGTAATCTGTCAAAAACGACATTCTGTTCTAAAAATGTTTGACATAACTAGAAATGACATTAAAAATTGAGTGAGAAAGTAAGAGATCCTTGCCAACGGATAAGTAGAAACATTAAGATGATAACTGCTAGACATTTTGAGTTATTTTAGTCATCTGTCAAAAACTACATTCTGTTCTAAAAATGTTAAAATTACGTAGAAGTGACGTCATAGTTTATCAGCGCCATTAATGTACTATAGCACTTGCCCATCTTGAGAGTTTTCACCCTATACTGCACATGTTCTATATAATTTTTGATTGGTAGCTTTTTGAGAAACCAGGTTTTCCTTTTTTTAATATCCCTAGGCAATGTTGAGCAGTGCAGGCTTTCTTAATAATAGTCGACCAACTTAACATATGCAGTTGGATTTATAAAAGTTCACATATTTTCCATAGTAAATGTTCTATACCAACTGCAAAAAAATTTTTGATGTTTAAAATTTATCTACATTTATTATTTACATTATCCTGTATCCTTAACAACTTTTTTTCTACGACTTTGTTTAAAATCGCACAAATTTTTTATGTTTTTGATACAAATTGATCACCTGATTGACCAAATTTTTGCATTTTAGTATGGAGGGTCCAATTTTTTTTGAGAATTGACTATGGGTTCCTTGGAGAAAGTTGTTCAGTTTGACGAGCAGAACCCCTATTCAACGGGTCCTATACCAATTTTGTTACACCCTGTATATACATTTAGTATTTTGTTACACCTGTATATACATTTAGTATTTTGTTAAACCTGTATATACATTTAGTATTTTGTTACACCTGTATATACAATTAATATTTTGTTACACCTGTATATACATTAAGTATTTTGTTACACCTGTATATACATATAGTATTTTGTTACACCTGTATATACATTTAGTATTTTGTTTCACCTGTATATATATTTAGTATTATGTTACACCTGTATATACATTTAATATTTTGTTAACCCTGTATATACAATTAATATTTTGTTACACCTCTATATACATTAAGTATTTTGTTACACCTTTATATACATTTAGTATTTTGTTACACCTGTATATACATTTAGTATTTTGTTACACCTGTATATACATTTAGTATTTTGCGTAGTTCTACGCGCACTTGGCCACTCTTTGCAAGCTATTATTTAGTTTCACCTGTCCAGAGGGCGAGGCACATTGCTCGTAGAACAGATGGCCATTGGGGTAGTAAAGTTCTCGAGTGGCGACCACGCACCGGAAAACGTAGTGTAGGCCCTAGGAGTAAAATTACATATTTTTTTTACATTTTATGTACCTGTCACCCTGCCCAACAAGCTCTAAGAGTAAAATTACATATTTTTTTAACATTTAATGTACCTGTCATCCTGCCCAACAAGCTCTAAGAGTAAAATTACATATGTTTTAACATTTTATGTACCTGTCACCCTGCCCAGCAAGCTCTAAGGGTAGAATTACATATTTTTTTAACATTATTTGAGAGTATAATTATATAAATTTTTAACATTTAAGTACCGGTCACCCTGCCCAACAAGATATAAGTGTAAAATTACATAAATTTTTATCTTTTTATGTACCTGTCACCCTGCCTAACAAGCTCTAAGAGTAAAATTACATATTTTTTTTACATTTTATGTACCTGTCACCCTGCCCAACAAGATATAAGTGTAAAATTACATAAATTTTTATCTTTTTATGTACCTGTCACCCTACCTTACAAGCTCTAAGAGTATAATTATATAAATTTTTAACATTTAAGTACCGGTCACCCTGCCCAACAAGATATAAGTGTAAAATTACATAATTTTTTATCTTTTTATGTACCTGTCACCCTGCCCAACAATATATAAGTGTAAAATTACATAAATTTTTAACATTTTATGTAATTGTCACCCTACTTTACAAGCTCTAAGAGTATAATTATATAAATTTTTAACATTTTATGTACCTGTCACCCTGCCCAACAATATATAAGTGTACAATTACATAAATTTTTAACATTTTATGTAATTGTCACCCTACTTTACAAGCTCTAAGAGTATAATTATATAATTTTTTAACATTTTATGTACCTGTCACCCTGCCCAACAATATATAAGTGTAAAATTACATAAATTTTTAACATTTTATGTACTTGTCACCCTACTTTACAAGCTCTAAGAGTATAATTATATAAATTTTTAACATTTTATGTACCTGTCACCCTGCCTTACAAGCTGTAAGATGAAGGTTCCTTAGTAGGTTACCTATCTCCCTACTAACGTTTGTCTCCGGCCCTATTCGTATTCCGTATATAAAATCCTCGCGTCGTCTGTCTGACTGAAGGGCCATCGAGCCTACAGCAAGCTACTTGGCTAGCTCCGTCTGTTAGTTACAGACAAGCATGCGCCCTTTTATATGTATGTTGCTTTGCTTGCAGATATGTTGAACGCTGATAACCACCTATATCATACCTGGGTATTATTTACCTATTTTAATTATTTTCTTTACAGTTCATATTCTAATGACATAATTTGTTTTATATCAATGATTGTATTTTGACGTTATTAACTAATGACTGTTTTTTTTACAAATGACATTTTGTAATAACTATTTTATGACAATCATAAAGAGTTTAATTTGCACCTGTTTTAAATTAACATCTTGAAAATCTTAAATGAGCTTGCTGAAAAATTGCCTCTCACCTATAAATAAACATTTTCAGTAAAAAAATCAGCAAGCCACCTTCTCGGGAACTACAATATAAGTTGCCCTTAATGGTATCGTCCTCTACCTCCTGTCCAGGAGGTCGTGGTTCGAATCCTGCCACGTAGATACCAATGCGTTTTATAATTTCAATTTCATGTGTACGTTTATCCGACGCTCTTACGGTGAAGGAAAACATCGTAAGGAAACCTACACACGCCTGCGAAGAAACTGACAGGTTGTGTGTGAAGTCCGCCAACCCGCACTGGACCCGCGTGGTCGACTAAGACCCGATCGCCGTAATTCAGGGTGGGCTCGAGCCACCGACGCTCCCATTGCCTGAATGAAATACTTATAAAAAAGAACATTATAAAAAACTGTTCAGAATCAGCGAATAAATCGCGTAAATTACACAAAAACCTGCAGTCGAACTGAAGACCTCCTCAGAGAAAATAACCAAAACCAAACCAAAGTCAGTAACATAAGTCAGACCCCGCCGGGATTCGAACCCGCGACCTCCTGGTGTAAAGCAAGTGGACTAACCACGGAGGCGGTTGAAACAGTTGACACACACAAGTAATGTAATAACAGAATGTGACAGACGCACATACAATGGATGCTTGTAACAATGACTAATTGTTGTGTAATACAGCAATACCTTTGTTTCACGATATAAAAATTATCTGTGTTACGACATTTTGATTTGTATCTTTTTAAAATTGCTGCTAGTCCATTGCATAATTTGTATTGAAGGCACCGCAGCTTGTCTTGGGCAAAATATGTAATATATATTAGTACTAAAGTATTTATAGGGTGAGATAATGCCAAGGGCTTACCAATTGTGAATTAAAAAAAGGTGACTTTTAATTAGCTCCTGATAACGAAAAACATGCATGTACTTGTGATTACAAACAACTTTCCCAAAGAAACTATATGTCAAATCAGAAAAAAAATTCTTGGTCCTCGATACAAAATAAGTTATCAAATCGGCAAAAATGTATAAAGGATCAAATTTTTTTTCCTGATTTGACATAGGTATAGTTTCTTTGGGAAAGTTGTTTGTAATCACGAGTACATACATATCCTTTGCTATCAAGAACTAATAAAAAGTCACCCTGTATATTAGTACTAACATACAGTATGGACACTCCCTGCCGCTCTCTAGATTGCGACCTCACCCCCTCGTCTACCAGATTAAAATAGATTGGTTACAGTTTGGTTTTCGAACGTATAGGATTTCGCCGCCATTTTGTTCGTTCCGTCATTCCTTTTTTGAAATTTCATTTCTAGCCCATTGTATGAAGTGTCCAGGGTGTGTATTGGGGCTTGAAAAGTTCTGCAAGAGATACTATGAGTGGATTTGGAAGTAGTATTTTACTAGAAAATACTATACTGGGGCTTATACTCATCATACTGAACAACTTTTGTTCTACAAGTTTGCTGATATCGCAAAAAAAATTTGAAGTCTTAATACAAAACGATCAGCTGTTTGACCAATTTTGTGCATTTTTGTATGGAGGCTCAATTTTTTTCAATTCTTTTTTTTACTATTTTTCCTTGGGGAAAGTTGATGATCAGTATGATGAGTAGAAGCCCCAGTTAACGGGAACTACACCAATTTTGTTACACCCTGTATAGGGCCAGTGGACTATACCCCGCCACTCGAACTATTTAACGGGTCCTACAACATTTTTTTTACACCCTCTGTATTCCTTAATAATCACGCTCTATTTTTTTTTTAGGTACATGCTTTTATTTCAGTTCAAGTCGATGACACGAGTTGTCGGCCGGTCATTATCAGACTGTACATTAACGGGTCGTGCTTAATTAGGTCGCGCATTATTAGGACTCTTCGAAATTTAAAAAAAGGCGAGTACAGTAGATTCCTATTGAAAACAATATACAATCCTGAGACCTTCATTCCACTACCAAAGTTCATCATCAGATCAACTTCAAAATACCAAAAGAATCTATTTTCACCGGGAATAGGGCTTCATACTAACTTCAGCTCAATTGAACCCCTAGTCACATCAAATCAAAGATTTGACCTAAATAAACAACCTAACATACAAAAGCATTGCAAGTGAAATAAAACTTTGAAGGATAGGATTTATACTGATGTCTACATTAAGGAATTCAGATAAAATAAAGGTTAAAAAACTTAAACCCGACCTTGTAACAATACCTTTATTTTTCCCTTCATCTGTGCTAATAACCGTGGTCGCAAGCCATAATGATAAGTACTTATATATAAATTTTGATAACGATAGGGCTTGCGACCACGGCCATTTATTTTTCCCTATATCTGGGGTAATAGCCGTGGTCGCAAACCATAAAGATAGGTATTTATGATATAAATTTTGATAACGATAGGGCTTGCGACCACGGCTATTTATTTTTCCCTATATCTGGGGTAATAGCCGTGGTCGCAAGCCTTATTAATTAAAGGTACTCATGATAAAAAATTTGATAACGATAGGGCTTGCGACCACGGCTATTACCCCAGATGAAGGGAAAAATAAACGCTACGATTTCAGGCGGGAAAATTTTGTTTTCATATTTTCCGTAGTCGGGTATAAGTTTTTTTAACCTTTATTTATTTTTTATTTTTTTTGCTCAGAGTATAACGCCCCACTTCGCTACCCGCGACCGCGTGATTGTAGCGCGCGTACATTGAGCTGTCTCATAATATCGCTCGGAGACCATTTGCTAAGAAATTAAAAAATGCATATGTAATGCACATATATTTAGAATTTGCTCGTCAATACCATCCTTTTGATACCAAACACGATATTAATATCTAAAAAAAAAGACGTGTGACACTCGGTGACTGCCACGGTAAAGCTATTGCATAGCATTTTTTTATCAACTTATGCAAATATAATTATTTATTTATTTTTTATTTATGCAGTATTTACCAGTACCATATTATAGTCCTTGGGGCGCGGGATGTTTATGTAATAAATTAACACTAAGAAAGTTAATCATCATCATCATCATCATCATCATCATAATCCGTCATCCGTCATCGTCATCATCATCGTCATCATCATCATCATGATGGATAGATAGATGGCACTGTAAGTGTTTTAGAACTCAATTTTTTTTTTGGCTGTTAGGTTTTATTTTCATTACTAAATTTCTTGATAAGTTCCCCTCAAAGCCCGCGATAAAAGCTATACAATAGCTTAAAATACTTTTTTGGTTTATATTGTAGTCGCTTACTCAGTATTTTAGTCGCTCATTCAGTATTTCAGTTACCGGATTTATAATTCTCCGTTCTTCTGAACAACTTTTGTTGTATAATTATACTGATAACAGGTAGTCATATTTTTTTTTCTTAAATCCAAAGCAATTAAATTGGTTTCCACAAATTCTTCTTTGATTAGTGCGAGTGCAAGTGTTAAGTGAAAGTAGAAGTACATTGCTTGCTTCTCTGTAGTGGTGAACTACACCACAAAGTAACCAAGCAATGTAGTTTTACTTAAGACTCGCATCAATCAAAGTGTATACCGGCCTTAAGGTGGTAATATTAAAGATTTTCGTTATTTTTAACGTCAATTATTCCTAAACGATAGCAAACCCAAGGTTGAAAAAAAATACCCTTATTGTTGATGATGTTCCTTAAAGTCATAAACTATTAGAAATACGATTGAGCAGTTTTGGCTCGATAGAAAAAATCCCAAAGATAGGTAGGTCTACACCGTTACTTTCATCTCTCGTTATGACTAATATTTTGAAGTATAAATTTTAAAAAATATACAACCATATTTGTTACTAGCTTTTGCCCGCGGCTTCGCCCGCGTGGACATAGATTTTATGACTCTTTTTGAAGGTGAGTGGTGCGCGAGCCGCAATCAGCTCGCAAACGTTTCTTCAGGTACCTCAGCAGAAACTGTATCGGGCTATTCGGATTAGCAGTCTGTCACTTCCCACCCCCTCAACAAATTCTATACAAAAAATCATTTTAATCCGTTGCTCCGTTGCGACGCCACCGACGTAGAACTATGTCAGGATATACTTATTAGTAAATTATATCATTTTCCACCTCATCTCTGTGCTAAAAATCACACCAATCCATTTTTTCGTTGCGATTTTAAATAACGAATAAAGAGTATTGTTTTAGTTTCATCAGGAACTGCATCGGGCTATGATAATTTCCAGAGATGAAAAGTAGACTTTTTCATTCCCAGTGATACAGGCTACCTTCATGCCAAATTTCATCAAGATTGGTAGAGGTGTTGAAGTGTGAATAGGTAACAAACAAACAAACATATTTTCACATTTATAATATTAAGTAAGGATTTCTAAATCTTAAATAACATATAGAGCGTCGGTGGCGTAACGGTTAAGGCCACTACCACCTGTCCAGAAGGCCGTGGCTCGAATCCTGTCACTTACCAATATCTAGACGAATGTCGATTTCATACTCGTATGTACGTTTATCCGACGCTCTTACGGTGAGAAAAACATCGTGAGGAAACCTGCACACGCCTGCGAAGAAACTCGAAGCTTATGTGTGAAGTCAATCAACCCGCAATGGGCCCGCGTGATCGTCTAAGGCCTGATCACCCCAACTCAGGGCAAGTCGAGCCCCTTGGTGGGGACGTAAATAAACTGATATGATGAAATAACACATATACCTATATTATCAAAAAAACTAATTCGAAATATTATATCAATCTAGTAATAAAATTTCCTAAAAATATTAATACGGGTCAAATCCTCGAGTTGTATCAGCTCCAATGGAGCCCATAACGCACTTCTCGTTGCCGCACTGGATGGCAATAGACAACCTTAGCAGCAGGTAGGACCCGCAGCGGACGTCACGTCTCCTCTCTCGAAGGCGGCAGCCAATCTCCTTAATGAAGGCAAAGCCCTCTGAGGGTTCAGCAGCCGGATGTCTCACAGACCAGCATTTTGCCTTCAAGACCGAGTACTTATTATGCTTCTTTCTTGCCGCAAATTGAGCAGCAGTACCGTACGGGTGAGGTGTGAGGCAGAAAAAGTGGCGTCCCAAAGCAGGCACGTTCCTCTCTGCCATGGCACCTGTTTAAACCCTCCGGCCTTTTGCTATCACATCGACTAAAGCCCGGCGGCTGCATCAAAGATGGAATATTCCATCTGGCCGAGACCAGTACCCTCCGAGTGAGGTCATTAAGGAATTGGTGACGTGGGAATCTTTACAAACAACGACCGCAACTCAGTGCGTAATGGCCAATTGCCTCCACCGTTGACCCGCAAATACATTGATTGAGTGAACCTATCACAGATATTGATATTGCAGGCGGAGAGCAACTGCCACACGCAAATAGTCGCCGTCAGAAGAGTTCCCATATCTGTGCCTCCCGTTAAAATATGCTAAACTCGATTTATGTGTTTTTAATTTTTTTACACGATTGGAATCTGTAAAAAAATACCTATCGGTTCGTCTATGAAACACATCGATACGTGCCATAGTTCCAGAGTTAGAGTAGCGTATGCTGAAAAATACATAAAAGAAATCTAATCAAAAGTATGAAATAATATTTTTTTGTTTAATTAAAACTTGAGCGCGTTTTATTATCCCTGCAGTGCCATCTATTGACATTCTGCTAATATGGGGAAAAAAGTACTCTATAGTTATTATTATTGTAAGAATCGATAGATATAATTTCCCACGGGACCTTTTCAGTTTTCCGGGATAAAGAATACCCGACTATACGACGATGGTCAAAACACCCCATCCCAATGTAAAGGTTTCATATTGTTACGTTGAGCCAATGTAATGATACAATTTTTTGCATTCCTGCAGGAACCCTTAATTTTTTTGGGATTTACAATGTCCCAATGTTCGCGATGAAGGGTATCAAAGTGTATAATTAGATTGTAATAGGTCAAGCCACATTTGCGTGGTGAGCTATTCTATAAATGAATACTTTTGATTTTCCCACGGGAACTCTTCAATTTTACGGGATAAAAAGTATCCTATATGTTACCCCGGGCTATAAGGAACCACCATACAAAATTTCATCAAAATCGGCCTGGTAGTTTTTGCGTGATGCGCGAACATACAGACAGACAGACAGACAGACAGACAGACAGACAGACAAAAATTCCAAAAGTTGTTGTTTTGGCCTCTATATCGTTAGTAATGTCCACCACAGTTATTATTTTCCAAAAATATTTCATGTACAGACGCGGCCCCGTTACAGTTTTATTATATTATAGATAGATAGATGATAATACAAAGGAGTAATGTTATTATTTTTTATACTTTCATTGTATTTTTTGATTGAAACGAAAAACAATTGAAAAAGTGTGGTTATTTTCTTTACTCTTTACACGTAAAGAAAAAGATAGAGACAACTGTTCCAATCAACACCGTCGTTTGAATTAGCCACCAATTTCTTCTATCCTGCGTTCTTTCCTTTTTTATCTGCTACGACTGACTTCCAGACCATTTTTCAAGTTGTTGGATGATCATAATATCAGCCGAAAGACGTCCACTGCTGGACAAAGGCCTCCCCCAAGGATTTCCACGACGACCGGCCCTGCGCTGCCGGCATCCAGCGATTTCCCGCGATCTTCACCAGTTGGTCAGTCTACCGTGTGGGAGGTCTGCCTACGCTACATCTACCGGTGCGCGGTCGCCACTGTTGTTGGATGTGATCGACAAATTAGGTTACCTAAAAGTTATAAATCACGTACTACTTAAACTATTCTTGCATCCCAATTCCCAACTCAAGACATCTAAAACAATACTTTCACACACGTTTTTTTTTACAAAGTACGAACAACACAGACGTGCTGAAGCTCTCGAGGACGGTTCTCAAAGCGGAAAGTGGAGCCCCCTTTATCTGAGAGGCGCCGGGAGGGGGTGGGGGGGACAAGTGCATCTCAAAGAAATGCAGATTTTACACGTCGCTACTCTTCGGGTGTAGGATGTATCGTGTTGTGTGTACGGTCAGGCCAAAAGATGACAGAAATGTGGTAAAAATTCCTTTAAAAAATAAACTGTGATAAAAATCCTTTGTTGTTAAGCTAAATGAAATACAAAATCTTCATCATCATCATATTAGCTCATATATGTCCCCACCGAGGGGCTCGAGCCTACCCTGAATTAGGGTGATCGGGCCTTAGTCGACCACTCCGACCCAGTGCGAATTGGTCGACTTCACACACAACCCGTGAGTTTCTCCGCAGGCGTGTGCAGGTTTCCTCACGATGTTTTCCTTCACCGTAAGAGCGTCGGATAAACGTACATATGTAATCTAAATTCGAAATCACATTGATACGTGGCAGGTAGTATTTGTATAAATATTATAAAAATATTTTATGGTTCCGTACTTTAAAATGAAAAAGGTAATGGGATGGATCACTTTTTCTGTCTGTCAGTCAACACACTGTTTCTCAGAAACAGGTTGAGGTATCAAGTTGAAATTAATGTAAAATACTTAGATCTAGCGTCTCTTAGAGCTGTAAAAAAAAGTTAGTTATCTAAACCCCGCATCTAAAGTACGTTAGCAATAATATATATACTTTGTCTAAAGTTTGAATCGCTTTCTTTTAAATAGTAGTTTATGTCTTCTAAATCAGTAAGTAGTCCTCTAAATTACTAGGTCAGCGGCTATTTGTTGGCATCCAAAATAAACTGTTTTGCCGACTACAATTGTGAAAATAAGCTTCAGTTTATATGAATTAACAACGCTACCCAGGGCAACGATTCTGATCGTAACCGTATGTCAGTGTTGGGGTTTAGGTGAGAAACATGAGTATGTAGATGAGTTCAAGGTGACCCCGTAGGCGGGGCAAGGTCAGCTGGTTAGGTAGCGAGGAGCGGAGCGACGATCTGTTACGTAACGCGCAAGCTGAGCGAGCGAAGCTAGTGTGCCGCGGCAGCGGCTGGCGAAGCGCCCGCCGGAATTACCTTCGCTTGTTGTCCTGGGTTGCGTTGCTGCTGCTGCTGAGTCATATTAATTGAAGGTTTTTTCGTAATATATGGTCGGCAAAAGATGGTTTCGAATGGTGCTTAAACCAGTAATTTTGAGAACAACTTAGTTTTTTTAGAACACAAATGTGCTATAAAAAAGAAGGCGCGTTAAATAGCACCCATAAAAAAATATAGTCATTTATGCCACGTGATTTGACACTCGCGAGTAAATCAAAACCTATTGGAAACTTTCCGTCCGTTGCCTTAGAATCATGAAGCATGGCGAGAAGCAAGGCTTTTAAACAAAAAATAATAATTTGCAGATAGAAAATTGACTATACATTATTGATGTATGGAAGAACATGTTTACAACTACAGAGTTAAATTTGTCTTTATATCTGACTTTTTTTTTAAATACACAACACAAATATATTGTGTGATAGTACGGCACCCTCGGTGCGCGTACCCGACTCGCACTTGACTGGTTTTTTGTTATATTTAATGCCAGCCGTTATTAAATGTGTTTGTTGCATAAGAAGAATGATTAGGACCAAAGGAATTTACTCCGTTAATTACACAAAACTTTAACTAGTATCTCAACTGAAGGTTAACTGTTATAGTTATGGATGACTAGCCGTCCACCCGCGGCTGTGCCCGCGTTGTTTACTATTTTCCCGTGGTAATAAGACGTTTTCCTGGGGTAAAAAGTAGCCTATGTGTTATTCTGATGTATAATTTATATTATTGTAAAGTTTCATTAAAATCCATTCAGTAGTTTTTGCGTGAAAGAGTAACAAACATCCATATATACAAACTTTCGCGTTTATAATATTAGTAGGATAGGATGGAAGCTGACTTACTAAAAATCTCAGAAGCGATCAAAAACTAGTCATCACCTTTTTCTTCATTCCACATAAGACTGATCAATTGTACGAACAGTATAAGTGTTCCTGTGTTCCGCACAATTTATATCAATATCAATCATTTCAACCTGACATTGTGCTGTTAAGGGGGTTCGATGCAGCTCCTCAAGCACAAATCTCGCTAGATGGCGCCAGTTCCCCAAATTTTTAGTTTATTTATTTTGGTATTTTATTATTTAGACAATCATTTTATGGGTAAAAACGTTGTGCGTAATATTATGTTCTAGTGTGCCTGAAATAAAGATTTATTTGTTTATTTTATTTATTTATTATTGGAGCACTCCGAAGTTGATAACATCGATATTTTGGAACAAAACTACGATATAATTATACAATAAAAAAAAGAACACACATTTGGAATTCCATCGTAAAAGCATTCTGTGTAAAAATATTTCAACTCAACCTATTCGATATCTTAACAATACCTAGTAAAAAAATAGATAGAAAAGGAAAAAAAAACATTAAGTACATCAAAAGGAAATATATTACATACGTACCGCAAGGGAGGACGTAGCGTAGGCAGGCCTCCCACACGGTGGACTGATGACTTTGTGAAAGGAAGCCGGATGCGAGCAGCGTACAACAGGCCTTCGTGAAAATCCTTGGGGGAGGCCTTTGTCCAGCAGTGGACGTCTTTCGGCTGATATGATGATGATGCAAGAGAACCAAAGTAACAGACATACAAAGAATCGCTAAACTGAAGTGACAGTGGGCAGGGCACAGAGCTCGTAGAGCAGATGGCCGTTTGGGCAGTAAAGTTCTCGAGAGGCGACCGCGCACCGGAAAACGTAGCGTAGGCAGGCCTCACACGCGGTGGACCGCGTAGATCGCGGGAAGCCGATGGATGCGGGCAGCGCAGGACCGGTCGTCGTGGAAATCCTTGGAGAGGCCTTTGTCCAGCAGTGGACGTTTTTCGGCTGATGTGATGATGATGATGAGAAAAGTAGGTAGGTACATAACAAATATGTAAACTAAATTCACACCTAGCGCAATTGACTCGCCTTGAAAAACTTTTGAGACAAACGTCTTTCTTAGTCTAACATCTGACGTACGAACAAAACGTCCCCCCCATTCCTTCTTTTGGAAAATTAAAACAGTTCCCAAGTGTTGTTTTGCTAACTGTACCAAATATGAGACTCATTACAGCAAGACAGTAGGATTTCACTAAAATATGTCAAACGTAAGTAGGCGACGCAAGGCGACGTCTCAAGTAATAAGAAATAATATTTTCAATTCTCTTTGTAATTTACGTATGTACCTACTACATGTATTATTGAAACTCTTTAGAACAAAACTTACAAAGAACAATAACAGGAATATACGACAAACGTATGATGATTTGTTCAAATACATTTCATACAGAAAACAGGCATTTATCTATTTGTAAGTCTATTTTCTTTATATCTTACCATCCTACATACTTTTATCAGTTATACAGGTGTAACAAAATGGGTGTAGGTCCCGTTAACTGGGGGTTCTACTCGTCATACTGAACAACTTTCTCCAAAAAACCCATAGTCAATTCTCAAAAAAAATTTTGACGCTCCATACTAAAATGCACAAAATCGGCCGATCTGCTAATCGATTTGTATGCATAGTAAAAAAAAATACGTTTTCAGCAAAGTCGTAGAACAAAAGTTGTTCAGTATGATGAGTAGAAGACTCAGTTAAAGGGACCTACACCAATTTTGTTACACCCTGTATACTTTGGTTCTACTCATCATACTGAACAACAACCTAAAGTCACAGTATTACAATATAGCGGCTTACAGTATTGCAACGAATGTACTTACGCAGAGCAACGGAAGGGTACTTGCGAGGCAGCGGGCGGCGGGGCACAGCCTGCAAACTCCGCGACTACTGTGGTAATACTGTGGTATTACGATATAGCGCAACGGTTTGATGTTGCACGATGCGCCACCGGCATAGGTACTAGCCCATACTAGCCTGTAGTCAGCCTGGCCAACTCGCGGAGTTTGCCAGACTGTTCCCCACCGCCCGCTGCCCCGCAAGTACCCTTCCGTTGCTCTGCGTAAGTACATTCGTTGCGCTACTGTAAGCCGGTATATTGTAATACTGTGCTAAAGTTAAAGTTGCGTTGAGGAATCTTGGTAAGCCCGCTTGGTAAGTCAGGGTGATCCTAATCCTGGTGTCTAATAGATTGGGGTGAGTACACTATTGAGCGTCGGTGGCGTAATGTTATGTACGTTTATCAGACGCTCTTACGAGTACGTTGAAGGAAAACATCGTGAGGAAACCTGCACACGCCTGCGGAGAAACTCGCAGGTTGTGCGTGAAGTCGACCAACCCGCACTGGGCCCGCGTGGTCGACTAAAGCCCGATCGCCCTAATTCAGGGTAGACTCGAACCCCTCTGTGGGGACGTATATATGAGCTGATGTGAAGTTGTTTTTAGGATTTCTTAGTCAAACATTAAACCCTTATATGTACCTAGTTTCGCCATGTCTGCCTGTCCACCACTATACCAAGCATCCAAAAAACACAGATGAGATACTAGTTATAACTAACTAGAAGTTCAGGTTTTTGTTGAATATCTAGTTAGCCTTTTCGAAGGTTGTCCTAAGAGAGGTAGGAGAAGTGAGGATGATCATTGCCATTAAAAATGTTACGTGGTATGATCTGGTCGTGACACAGAAGAAGCTGAGGAAGACGAGAGTCCTGGCCAAACCTCCATTTCTTTAACTTTGTTACAGACTACTACACAGTAGCCCGCGACTCCACGCGTAAATGACAGAACGTGACAAACTATAAAAATTACCTATAAAAACACACGAAAATTGATCATTTAAGATCTCAAATACTTAAAAAAAACATTGTCGTTTGTCATTGCGAAACCGACTCTCACAGAAAACTGCGCACGCGCTAGTTATAACTAGTATCTCAAGTATACTTCCGAAAATTGCAAAAGACTTTCCGTTGCGGTTCAAGCGCGTGTGCAGTTTCCTGTGAGAGTCGGTTTCGCAATGAGAATCGACAATGTTTTTTTTTTTTGATTCGTGATCTCAAATAACTCATTTTCGTGTGATTTTTTATAGGTAATTTTCATAGTTTGTTACGTTCTGTTATCCTCGCGTGGAGTCGCGGGCTACTGACAGTAGTCTGTAACAAAGTTAAAGAAATGGAGGTTTGGCCAGGACGTTCGTCTTCCTCAGCTTCTTCTCTGTCACGACCAGATCATACTACGTAACATTTATATATTGGCAATGATCATCCTCACTTCTTCTACCTCTCTAAGGAAAACTTAGGCTGATTGGAAACCTCCAATGTTCAACCGAACATCGAAAAGGCCAACTAGATATGCAAAGATAGTTGATACTTTTGATTGTAGGTTCTTGGTGGAACTTTATATCACACATATTGGTATATATTTAGGTACACTAATTTCACATGAAAGAAATAAAACTGCGTTTATAATTTGTCAGCGACCGGTTTCAAACACCTGCCTGCCCTGCATATTCTGCCTGAAGATGGTGTACGAAACCGGTCGTTGACAAACTATAAACGCAGTTTTATTTCTTTCATGTGGAATTAGTTTAAATATATACCAGTATGTGTATATATGCAAAGACCTGAACATTTCACTACATCAGCAAACTTTTCTGTCTCCCACTAAAATTCTTCCTTTGTTGCAGTGAAATGCTGAACAAAACGGAGACAGAAAGGCGCGCCGGCGCAGCGGTAGTTAATATAATGAAATCGACGTCGCACGCGCTGCACTCGTACAATTTACTGCTTTAACGCTATTTCCAATTAAAAGCCTAATGGCTCACAGTCCACCGATGCGATTGCCTAATTGTCATGTTTGGAGCTGGCAGGTGTGACAGTGAAGGTTTTGGTGTGACTGGTTTCACATTTTTTTCCTTCTTAATCTTATATTCATATTACATTTATTAATAATTTGTTAGTTACAAGTCAATATAAATCAAAGAAAAATAGTATTATGTGGTACAATAATGTCATTAATAAAGTAAAATAAGAAAATTACAAATAATAACACAACAGTATATACTTCATAAGAAAATTAATAAAAAAAGAAAATATTTACTACATAAAAACATATATATTAAAAAATATAGAAGACTATAGAGCCTTCATTTCTTGCACACTGTAGTGCTGTGGTATCCCAAAGGAAAGCTTAGCGGCTGCCTTGTGTTGCACTTATTATCCCCCGAAGTTACGAATGTAGGGAATAACAGACTAATACCTACGGACGTGTGCAACTATTTCAGATGATAAGTTTCTTAATAAAGGTTTTAAATCACCTTCCGTCTTTTGCTTCAATAATACAGAATTGCAATGACGGTTTACAAAGAAAACCAATAGAAAATATGTTTGATGAAGTTCTTACGTACTTTCTGTTTAACAACAAGCTTTTTAATCATTATGTTGACATTGCATGGACATAACCCTTTCGTGGTGTAACGAGAGCGTCGGTGGCGTAACGGTTACGGCCGCTTCCTCCTCTCTGGGAGGCCGTGGTTCGAATCCTGCCATGTACCAATGTGTTTCCGAATTTCGATTTCATATGTACGTTTATCCGACGCTCTTACGGTGAAGGAAAACATCGTGAGGAAACCTGCACACGCCTGCGAAGAAATTCGAAGGTTGTGCGTGAGGTCAACCAACGCGCACTGTGCCCGCGTGGTCGACTAAGGCCCGATCGCCCTAATTCAGGGTAGGCTCGAGCCCCTCGGTGGGGACATATATAAGCTGATAAGATGAAGAAGAACCCTTTCTTAATGTAGCAGGTCATTGTAATTTACCCACACATTGTGTAAATAAATTGTCTGCCTGAAGATGGTGCTAATTACAAAAATTATTTGTTTCATTTGGAATTAGTGTAGATATACGTGACACGAGTGATATAATGTTCTACCAAGAACCTACAATCAAAAGTCTCAACTATAGCAAGTCACGTAACACTTTCTTGACACAGCATAGACAAAAACCCTCCTTGACATAGCACGGGCATCCATCAACGTAACCGTATTTTTTGCAAATTTTTTTTCTTGTTACAACAAAAAAAAAACTTTAATTATTTGTAAAAAAAATACAGTAACATACAGGTAACCTGTAAAATTTAATTAGACATGAACAAATGTGATCTTGGCAGCTCTGCATAAATCTTTCAGTGCTGTACCAACGCCTGTAGGAACACCCCCTTTAGTAAAAACTTTCCTTTTAATCGTCCTGCATTACGATGGTGTAATGTGCCAAGTTTTCCCCTTATTGTTATGGCGATTGAGAATGTTCAATACGCTTCGGAGATCGGAAGTTACAATTAACTTTTCAATTATATTATTAGAGTTCTGTGTTTAATTATTTTAAAGTGATTCTGAAATAAAGGGGAGGTGTTCCATGAAATACTTTAAATCCTACTAAAGTCCTAAAAAATCTAAATCTCTAAATTCTACGTAAGTTTGTAAGAATATATGGATGTATGGATGAATGTTTGTTACTCTTTCACGCAAAAACTACTGAACGGATCTGGCTGAAATTTGGTAGTTAGACAGATCAGGACCTGAATTAACACATCATCATCATATCAGCTTATATACGTCCCCAACGAGGGGCTCGAGCCTACCTCAGGGTAGGTAGGGGTATTTTGAATCAAGACACGATCAGGCCTTAGTCGACCACGCGGGCCCAGTGCGGGTTTGCCGACTTCACACACAACCTTCGAGTTTCATCGCAGGTGTGTGCAAGTTTCCTTACGATCTTTTCCTTCACCGTTAAAGCAATCGGTAAGTATATGTACGTAAGTTCTGAAAAACTAATTGGTACACTAGCCGTCCAGATTTGAACCCGGTACGTCTGGTTAGAAGGACCGAGTCGTTACCGGTTGAGCCACGGACGCTTTTATGAATTACTTTAAATCCTACTAATCCTACTAAAAATTATGTCATACCTACTCCTCTGAAGGTTTAAGGCTCTACCAAAGTAGACATATATATTAGTACACATAGAGTATGGACACTCCCTGGCGCTCTAACGATTGCGACCTTACCCCCTCGTCATCCAGATTGATACAGATTGGTTACAGTTTGGTTGTCGAACGTATAGGATTTCGCCGCAATTTTGTTTGTTCCATCATTCCTTTTTTGAATTGTCATTTCTGGCCCGTCGTATGAAGTGTCCAGGGTGTGACTCTACACTCGAAGTTGTAACCGAATATGTGTACCTGGGACAAACAGTCCAGTTAGGTAGGTCCAACTTGGAGAAAAAGATCAATCGTCAAATCCAACTCGGCTGGGCAGCGTTCGGGTAGCTTCGCAATATCTTTACGTCCCAGATACCGCAGTGTCTTAAGACCAAGGTCTTCGACCAGTGTGTGTTGCTAGTGATGACATACGGAACTGAGACATGGTCGCCTACTAAGAAGGCTCAAGGTCACCCAAAGGGCAATGGAGCGTGCTATGCACGGAGTTTCTCTGCGTGATCGATTCAGAAACGAGGAGTTCCGTAGGAGAACCGAAGTAACCGACATAGCTCTCAGAATTGCTAAACTTAAATGGCAGTGGACGAGTCACATAGCTCGTAGAACGGATGGCCGTTGTGGCAGTAAAGTTCTCGAATGGCGGCGGCGTACCGGAAAGTATAGCGTAGGCAGGCCTCCCACTCGGTGGAACGATGACCTGGTAAAGATCGCGGGAAGCCGCTGGATATGGGCAGCGCAGAACCGGTCGTCGTGGAAATCCTTTTGGGAGGCCTATGTCCAGCAGTGGACGTCCTTCGGCTGATATGATGAATCCTACTAATATTATAAAAGCGAAAGTTTGTAAGAATGTATGGATGTGTGTTTGTTACTCTTTCACGCAAATACTACTAAACGGATCTGACTGAAATTTGGTACGTACACAGATTAGAACCTGGATTAACACATAGGCAACTTATTTCCACGCTCTGCGGCTCGCGCACTGCGCACCCTCGAAAAGTCATAGGAACGTTGTCCATGCGGTTGAAGCCGCGGGAAACAGCTAGTATAAGATAATTGTATTGTTCTATTGTAATTATTTAACTATTTGTTTGAGTGATTTAATTCTACACCGAGAACCTACAGAAATCAAGAGTATCAAGTAGTGAGGTAAAAAAATTACCCTATCGGTTAACAAAAGCACAAATAAGTTTCGATCGATACCAGTATAATAACGGTGTTAGTACAACGGACCAACAGACGTTAAAGAAATTAGGTGATGTATATTAAAATTCTCAACTGAATTTCTTATCAGCATTGAAATATATTGGGATTGAGGAACGAATGATTTTGATACTAGTAATAAAAAGTATATACCTAGCTCACAGAATCGCTAAACTGAAGTGGCAACGGGCAGGGCACGTAGCTCGTAGAACAGATGGCCGTTGGGGCAGTAAAGTTCTAGAGTAGTGACCGCGCACCGAAAAACATAGCGTAGGAAGGCCTCCCACGCGGTATACCGACAACCTGGTGAAAATCGCGGAAAGTTTAGCGGCCGTGCGAAATGCGTTGGTGCCGGTTGATGGTAGCAGTCGTTACGCTGTGCCAGATAACCTAAAGGTAGCTTGAGAAAATTCTAACAGTGGGGTCGCCACTAGCCCTACAACCTCCACCAATGCGGACCTGCCCCAGTGTGGAGTATGGCCTAACCTACCCGAGTTTGGGATAAGACCCTTGCCCCAGCAGTGGGGACGTTTAAGAGCTGTTAACGAACATATAAGGAAGGGCGGAGTCCGAATCGTAACATCAGAATATCCTAAAAGAATGTTTTCAAAACAATTGTAAGGTTGGCGTTCAATCACAATGACGTTTCATTTTATTTTTAACTAATTTCGTAGAATAACGTGATCTTTTAATTAACTTTGGAGAGATAAAAATAAAATCAGATAGGGTTCTGTACCATCATACTAGGTGGCGCTAATTTCGTATTGTTTCAAAAAACACGACCCCCTTATTTATTCACTTTTTCAAATTTTTAGTATTTGTTGTTATAGCGGCAACAGAAATACATTATCTGTTCATGAAATATCCGTTCATGAAATGCCAGTTCCCCATTGCGTTGGGGAAACTTGGTAAGCCCGCTTCCATCTTCGGCAACATCGTCACTTACCACCAGGTGAGATGTTGTCAAGGGTTTACCAACTGTGAATAAAAAAAAAACAGCCTGGTAACAGACGGACAGACAGACGGACGGACGGACAGCGGAGTCTTAGTAATATGGTCCCGTTTTTACCCTTTGGGTACGGAACCCTAAAAACCAGATCGAATAGGATTTGGTAGATAAGTATTATGGTATCATATATTTTCTATATATGATATTTAAATGAGTTCAAAAAAAAGTTATTAAGATTTTACGAGATATTTATTGAGTTAAATAATGAGTTATTAATATATTTTAATTTATTAGAACTCAGTGTCATATGAAACTACCCACAGATATGCCAAAACATGGTAGGTATAAGTTTTATAATAACTTTACAGTAAATGCTACGATCACGCAGATAAACTTTAGTAGCAGTGGGCGGGCCACATAGTTCGTAGAACATATTGCCGTTTAATAGTAAAGATCTCATGTGGCGACCGTGCACCGAAAAACTTAGCGTAGGCAGGATGCGGGCAATGCAGAACCGGTCGTCGTGAAAATCCTTGAGAGACCTATATGTCCAATTACAATGGCGTCCTTCGGCTGATACAAGTATGTTAGACCCAAATATCAAAATGTCAGAACCACTCTACATTACACATTAATATTGCATGCGACTAACAATCTAATTACTACCCACGGGAATCGAACCCGCGATCGAGTGACCGATACCGGCCGATTACTGCTACGTCACCCGGTACACCCTTGTTTGAGTTTAGCCGAATAAATTGAGTAGTTTTGAGGGTAGATTATAAATTTGAAGGCTTTCATCGTGTTGGGAATGTTAGCTGTTGACTTTTGTCAAATAAGCCTATCAGGTTATCGTTATACCTAAGCTTCGACCTTCATTATCATTATTATCATCATATCAGCCGAAAATCGTCCACTGCTGGACAAAGGCCACGCCCAAGGATTTCCACGACGATGACGTTAGTCAAAATACGTCCACTGCTGGACACAGGCCTCCCTCGAGTTGTGCAAGTTTTGCTATTGTTATAAGAAAATGCTGACGCGCCTGCCTATCGGTGTCCTGTAGGATTCATTTCGGCCCTGGAGCTTCACGACCTCATTCCCCGCTCTCCATTTCATCATGGGACGACCAGGCGCGGAGGGCGATTCCACCCCTTTGTCGTTAATATTCCACCTTCACGCACGAAGCGTTTTGCTTCTTCGTTCATTATGCGAATGCCTAAGGAGTAGAACTCTCTGCCGGCGTCTGTATTCCCCGATTCGTATAATTTAGGAATCTTCAAGACGAGAGTGAAGAGGCACTATTTAGGCTTGCGTGTTACATCCTCGGCTGCATAGGCACTTACAAAAAAAAAACACTAAAATTACTATTACTTCTTAGGGTTCCGTATAACCAACGGGTAACCAGACCAACGGATACCCTATTCCGCTGTCTGTCTGTCGGTCCGACTGTCAGCGGGCTTCATTTCATGAACTGTAATGGGTAGACAGTTGAAATTTTCACATAATGTGTATTTCTGTTGCCGCTCTAACAACAAATACTAAAAATTAATAAAAGTGAAAAATAAGTGGGGTAGTCATACAAAAAACGTGTTTTTTTTAATGATCTTTAGAACAATATTTGATTAAGTTCTATCACAAAAACGGTAATACGTACAATCGTGAAACTTGGTGTGGTTATAGTACTGATACTCAAGTAAAATAACAAATAAACATCGGCCAAGTGTGAGTCGTACTCGCGCTAAGGAGTCCGAACTGAATGACAAAAAAAAGCATATATTCATAGCTCGCGTTGATGTCTTTTGCTTGTAATGTGAATAGGTATCATTGTCACTATACCATGTAGTTGTGTGGAGAGGTACGGTGGTACGGAACCCTCGGAGTGCTAGTCCGACTCGCACTTGGCTGTTTTTTTATTTTTTCGTGTAGTTACATGAGTCACAGAATACTGATACTATCTCGTTAACCCCACATAAACCCGTTGGACAAGGAAAAGATAACTGTTCTAAGTGAGACAAACTTCTAATTCTTCTGGTAATCGCCTTACTTCTATATTCAAACTACTCACACAAACTGGCCAAGTGTGAGTCGGACTAGCACACCGAGGGTTCCGTATCACCACACCTCTCCACACAACTACATAGTATAATGACAATGACCGTTTTAACCGCCTCAGTGGCGTAATGGTTAGCCCATTCGCTTCACACCAGGAGGTCGAGGGTTCGATTCCCGGTGGGGTCAACTTGTAAGACTCGGTTTGATTTGTGGTAGGGCAATTTCTAAGCCCGCCTGGCTAGCTACCACCATCCCATCTAAGTCTTGCCGCCAAAAATCAGTGTTAACAACATTGATGTGTTCCGGCTTGAAGATAAGATAAGAATCAGGCTTACCAAGATTCTCCATTGCGTTGGAGAATCTTGGTAAGCCTGCTTCCATCTTCGGCATACCACCAGGTGAGATGATGCCAAGGGCTTACCAATTGTGAATTAAAAAAAACACCTATTCACTTTACAAATAAAAAAAATTAACGCGAGCGACAAAAATTTGTTTTTTATTGTCATTCAGGTCGGACTCCTTAGCGCGAGTACGACTCACACTTGGCCGATTTATATTATTTGTTGTTTTACTTCAGTATTAGTAGTATAACCACACCAAGTTTCACGCATGTATGTATGACCGTTTCTACGCTAGAGCTAAACAAAAAATCCTTCTGAAGACCTTTAAAAAAACACGTTTTTTGTATGGAGATCCCCCTTATTTTTTCACGTTTTCTAATTTTTAGTATACCCTGTTCTTCTTCTTCTTAGCGTGTCGATGGCAGATACTACACTGTAGCAGCCCAGAAATTGGCCACGTTAACAGCATTATCAGCCGCTGTCATGAGGTCTTCCTGCGTGCAGATGTAAGGGCACGCAGGGCACGATGTTAAATGTTTCATCGTTTAAACTGCACCGCACAAACAGTTTATATCACAGTCGGCCAAAAACCCCCACCTGACCATGTTTTCTTTGCTCCGACCGCTCTGGGTCCGGAGTCTATCTGGATAGGAGTATATCTTGTTATAGCGGCAAATGAAATACACATTGTGTGAAAATTTCAACTGATGTCTACCTATTAAGGTCAATGAAATACATCTCGCTGACAGACGGACAGACAGCGGAGGCTTAGTAATAGGGCCCCGTTGGGTCTATGGAACCCTAAAAACCAACACGTGCCTTCTCCTTCACCCCAAACCGTCCATCCATGACGTCATTCTTTGACCGCAGACAGTTTTTTTTTATTCTTCCCTACACACGTCAAATTACATTCGTATTGGTGTCCAAAGCCGGTGTCTCAAGCATAACGGACATCAGTCAAGTGGAACTGGCAAATGAAAAAGATCATAAAGATGATGGAATTAAAGTTTATATTGACCTGAATGATGACTGTTTAGAAAAGATAAAGAGGGACAATGGACATGGTAGTAAAACAGTTAAAACTGAGGTCGGAATGAAACATTTTAATTTAAGGATTATAGAAAAGATTGCCGATTATTGTAAGAAGTTAAAATCACCCTTTTAAGGCGTACTGTCAATCATTTTATACGAGCAACTTGTTCACTTCATACACCAAACGTACCAAAAATGCCTTACGTATACAATACAACAATATATTCAGGGTTCTGTTGGGGCTGCCCCGCGACTGCAGTGCCTCAGGGATGTTTGCTGTCGCCCGCACTGATGATTTTTATGCGATTATGCGTAAAATTAACTCCTTGAGGGTAAGATTGCGGGGTAGCACCAACGGGATTCTGAAGATGATTGCTGATAGGTGTGAGAGGCCTATCCTGAAACACTGGGTGGGCCTCCTACGGAGTCCGTATGTCTGCATCACTTTCTGGTGCAGATATGCGTCTCTTTTCTTCTCCTTTTTATTCCAAATTTTAATGACATTTTATTTGCTTCTTTTGTTATACTAATAAAGGTAAAGTTGTGTCTTTACTAACAAAATATGGATCTTTGGTCTGAAAATAAATTATTATTATGAACGGAGTGGAAATTTGAGTGAGATTGAGTTTTAGTAGAAGGCAATAAATTGTTTAAGAGCACTGCTGTTGGAACAGAGGTCTGCTAGTTAAAATTATAATCATATCAGCCGAAAGTAGTCCACTGCTGGACAAAGGCTTCCCCCAGGGGTTACCACGACGACCGGTCATCTCCCGCCCCGCCGTTATCATTACTACCAGAGCCAGGAATAGCAGGGCTGCCGGAGACAAGGTGCCGTTTTCTGGGTGTGTTGATCATTAGGGGGGTTTGCCGTAATCGCCACGCTTGGCAGGCGGGTTAGCGATCGCAGTGTGGTTGCAGGTGTGTTGCAATGCACGGAAAGGACGCTGCTGCCCATCCTCCGGTTTAAGTCCCTTAGTCGACTCTTACGACCCCCATTGGAGGAGCTGGGATGGCCCTATTCTAAACCAGGAGCCATACGGCATGCAGTTAAAATTATTAATGAAAAATAATACGAAAAAATTCAATTACGGCACTGATGATAATACAGTACAAGAAAAATATAAACCAGGACAAATTATAATTAAAAGCAGTCAAAATCTCAGTTTTAATTACTTTTGGCCAGGTTTTTTCTCCATTAGATCCTATGAAATGAAAGTTCAACAGAAATTTTCCCTCTAATATGGTTGATAGAAGCGATGGCTGACTCTCGCGTTATACTCGTGACCGGGTGCTGTCCGTGTGAACTGGCCTTCTCTTGTCAAAGGAATCAATGACATTCAATGATTTTAATGTATAACTTTTCGTGTTATATTGTTTTCATGTTCTAATGACATAATCTGGTTTATTTCACGGATTGAACTTAGACGTTATTAACTAATGATTGTTTATTTCTTGATTTTTCACAACTGAAATTATGTTATTATTATTTTATGACAATCAGAAAGAGTGTAAGTTGCACCTATTTTGAATAAATACCTTGAACCTTGAAAATTCTGTTAGGTAAGTTATCACCTAGTTAGACCAACAACTATCACCTAGTAACTAGTTAGACCATTTAACCGCCTCCGTGGCGTAATGTTTAGTCCATTCGCGTCACACCAAAAGGTCGCGGGTTCGATTCCCGGCGGGGTCAACTTTGTAAGACTCGGTTTGGTTGAAGGTAGGGCATTTTCATAGACCGCCTGGCTAGCTACCACCATCTTATCTAAGTCTTGCAGCCAAATAGCATCAGTGTTAACAGCATTGATGTGTTCCGGCTTTAAGATAAGATAGCCAGTTCTCCCTTGCCTTGAGGACTCTTAGGAAGTCCGCTTCCATCTTCGGCTTCATTGTCACTTACCATCAGGTTAGATGATGCCAAGGGCTTACCAATAGTAAATAAAAAAAAACAACTTATTGAAAACAAAGAGTTTGGAACGGCAGTAGTCAATAGAATCGATACGAATCGGTTCGTTAAAAATACGACAGCAATAATTAACATGACCACTAGCACCACATGTCATTCTAAACAAAAGCTATACATGAGAAACTAATTACTATACCACGACAGAACAGGACAACCATACAATCGATATTAAAGAGTGATAGGGATAGAAGAAAGAAGATCGGAAGCAGATTGGCACGCACCACTGCGCAGGGTCGAATGTTTTTTAACTAATTAAAAATGCAGGCGGTTTGATAAATTGTATCTCGGTCAATTTATTTAACTGTTCCGAACACGGATAAGATAAATAAGGTTGGATTGGCAATAGTCACACTTTTGTTTGAAATTTTTTTTTTGAAAGGACAAGCTTGTCGTTGGCCGTGGGGATCTTTACAACTTCACCGGGCAGGGGAGGCGAGTACGGAAGGCACTCAACCTAGTGCAAAGCGGCGCCCAGGTGGGCACGGACCTCGGCTTAGGTCGTTGCTTGAACAGGGGAGGATCGGAGAGAAGCGGCCTGGTACGTGCCGATAGCGCTGGTAAGCGCCAGAAGCGGGGGGGACGCCGCCCTCGCCGGCGAGGGCAGAATGTCGGTGCAGTGTTTCTCTGTGGGTTAGGGGACGGAGTCAGGGCAGCTACGACTAGCGTGGTCGGGTCGTCGGGGTCAGTGAGTACATGTCTGGGGCGTCGGATTACGCGAATGGGGTTCGCGGGTAGAAATGCGGTTCGCAGGTAGGAATGAGGTTCGCGGGTAGAAATGGGGTTCGCGGGTAGAAATGGGGCTCGCGGGTAGGAATGGGCTTCGCGGGTAGGAGACTCCACTACACAAGCAATAATACTACATACACGAATTGTGCGCACTAATAAACAAAACACACTTAGAACACAGGGCTGCAATTGTGTCTCACACCATTTCGAGAGTCTGTACGTTACACACAACCACACGCAAATAAAAAGTTTGAACGCGTGCTTCGGTTAAGTATGATTGTCTAATCATACTTGAGGCACGCCAGCCCAGCGCACATTTCCAATCCAACCTTATTTATCTGATCCGTGTCTTTAACTGTTTCGAGTTTGGGTGCGCGCGCGCCGCCGGGTGACGCGGCGTTCGTCTATGTGGCGCTTGATGGTCATTTGGTTAATTAACCTTTTGTGGATCATTGTTATAATACCTAAGGAGAGTCAAGTCATTGTTATCATTGTTCCCTATTGAGAAATTTATATAATACTAGCTTTTGCCCGCGATTTTGCCCGCGTGGAGATCGTTATTAAGACGGTCTTGACCCTGAGTGGTGCGCGGACCACAAGCGGCTCCCGAGCGTGAACATGAGTTTTCTCCAGATCCCCCAGGAACTATATCGGGCTATTGTGATTAGCAGTCTATGTCACTTCCCACCAATTCAACCAGTTTTTTAAATTTACAATCTATAAGCCCTTGGCATCATCTTACCTGATGGTAAGTAAGTGACGATGACACCGAAGATGGAAGCGGGCTTACCAAGACTCCCCAACGCAATGGGAATTTGGCTATCTTATCTTCAAGCCGGAACACATCAGTGCTGTTAAAACTGATTTGGTCACAAGACTGAGATAAGATGGTGGTAGCTAGCCAGGCGGGCTATGAAAATGCCCTACCACCAACCAAACCGAGACTTACAAAGTTGACCCCGCCGGGAATCGAACCCGCGACCTCCTGGTGTGAAGCGAATGGACTGACTATTACGCCACGAAGGTGGCTGATAGTGATAGTAACCTGCACCAATGGCTTAACGTGTGTTGTAAAGCTCTGAAGCGATCGAAAGAAATGCCAATAACAATGAAACCTTTTGTAATATTTTCCATATAATTCGATTATCAACATATAAAGCACTATCTTTTGCCAGTGGCTTAGCACGCGTGAACATAGTTTCTATGACTGTCTCCGAGGGTGCGCAGTGCACGAGCTGCAAGCGGCTCGCGAGCGTGGAAACAAGTAACCTATATGTTAAACCAGGTCCTAATCTGTCTACCTACCAAATTTCATCCAGATTCGTTCAATAGTTTTTGCGTAAAAGAGTAACAAAAATCGATAGCTATGTTTAGCCAAAGTATATATATTAGTACTAACATACAGTATGGACACTCCCTGCCGCTCTCTAGATTGCTACCTCACCCCCTCGTCACCCAGATTGATACAGATTGTTTACAGTTTGGTTGTCGAACGTATAAGATTTCGCAATTATTTTGTTTGTTCCGTCATTCCTTTTTTGAAATGTCATTTCTGGCCCGTTGTATGAAGCGTCTAGGATAACAGGAGTAAGCGGGCGGCAGGCTGACGTCACTTATTAAAGGTCTAGACCTTTCTTTATTTCTTGGCCTCTGCAATAATTTGGGCCTCGTTAATCGGGAGCGGGACAGTCCGCGTGACAAGAGGAGGCGACACAGTACGTCACTAGCAAAGTATATATATACAGTATGGATACTCCCTGCCGCTCTCTAGATTGCGGCCTCACTCCCTCGTTACCCAGATTGATACAGATTGGCTACAGCTTGGTTCTCGAACGTATGGGATTTCGCCGTGATTTTGTTTGCTCCGTCATTTGTTTTTATGTAATGTCATTTCACGGCCATTTGTATGCAGTTTCCGGGGTGTGCTTTCACGTTTATAATATAAGTAAGGATTCCATATAGTTCATAGTATCTAACTTAGTAGGTAGCGTAGGTAGGTCTCCCTATCTGCAGCATTATGCTGAGTCGGGGCCGGTTCGGCAAATTGCACATAGCATGTTTACAATCGTATCCTACTCATATTTTTCTACTTTTGATTTACTGTTTAAATTGTACCTTCTTTGTAATTTTTCAATTGTCTGTGTGTATTTTTGTCGAATAAATGTTATCTAATCTTATCTTAACTTCGATTCACACAGTGCACTCCAGAAATCTCCATAACACTATCGAAACCATAATGACACGATTCATCCACCCAGAGAATATTTATTCAAAAACCATAAATCCAAAACATATCACACCAAGAATAAGCACTAAATCACAATCATGCAAATCAGCCCTTCAAATGCCATCGAAATTCAAATGTACCCATAAAATCGGTCTTGGCATAATAAGCGAAAGCATTAAAGATAACAATGTGAAAAAAAACCGTACGCTACTTACGGATCAGTTGGCTTTAGCATCCATTAATGAGCTATTGAAAAATGATAGCAAAAATTTTTATTCGCTTTACGAAAATTATCATAAACCATTTAGGGGAAACGTTGGAGATAGAGTGAACTTTACCCTTTTGTTCATTACTTAGGTGTCTTTTTTATTCACAATTGGTAAGCCCTTGGCATCATCTAGCTAGCCTGATGGTAAGTGACGATGATTCCGGAGATGGAAGCGAGCTTACTAAGAGCTGGCTATCTTATCTTCAAGCCAGAACACATCAATGTTGATAACACTGATGTGAAACTTAACCTATGTTAGCAGTATTTGGTATCGCGTGGATTGGCATGTTGCCTCGGAAACGCCACAATGCGATGTCCTTCGGCCAGAATTCGGCGCTGGCGATGGTCTCCAGCCGAGTCTTTGGCACACGCACCTGGAGAACGAAGAAGACCATTGGACGTTACGTCTATGACGATAAGTATGTTACATAAAGATTAAGAGAATTTACTAAATCAGGACAATCGACCGTAACATTTAATATTTTTAAGAGATACACCTCATCCATCAGCTCTCTGCGCAGAGCGAGAGGTAGCAAGTGGTGCAGCTAGCTTACATTATATCAAAGTACTCAAGGTCATATTTGCTTAATTTGCCTTGGATATACCTAAGGAATACATGTTGGATTAGGATTCGTTCTATTCTTTTGTTGATATTCAGCCTATACGCACGAAGCGTTACGCTTCCTCATTTATTATGCGGACAGCGATGGAGTGGAACTCCTTGCCTGCGTCTTTGTTTCCCGACTCCTACAATTTGAGGATCTTGAAGGCGAGAGTGAATAGGCATTATTTGAGTTTGCGTGTACCATCCTCGACTACATCGTCACTTATCATCAGGTGAGATATAGTCAAACGCACTCAATTTTTTAATAAAAAAATAAAAAAGTGAATAAAAAGAGAGAGATAAGTTTTATATGGATATTATTTCGAACAGTATGGGTATTATTCTTTGTTTATTTCCAATACGATACATCTATAAAATCTTTAAATATATGTACTCCGGTTTCAAAATCTGCCTGATATTTTTAGCAAGCATAAATATTTCAAATATATATATATAACATCACCAAACCAACAATCCTTTAAACGCAACCATTTTTCAACCCTTAAATGGCGTATGCAAATTCAGTGCACAGGATTGAAAGGCCAAAGAGATTCGCTCGGGGTTGCATATAGTTGCGTAGTTTCATCAATATGCGTTGACAGATGCACAGACGGGACAAACATAGTATCGTGTTACTTGTCTGCTAAAGGGCGCATCGAATTTAGTATGACGAGTTTCCCAGGGTTATTTGGAGCATAATATTATAGTTTCGCTTTCAATGTTCATTCGAGTGGGATTAGTATTTGTGAGAAAGAAAATTTGGTTGACATGAATAAATAAGCATGAAGCCGTCTTTTCGACACCTTTGCTCTGTAGTGTAGTGGTAACTCCACTCGCTTCACATCAGGAGGTCGCGAGTTCGTTGGACTAACTATGTAAGACTCGGTTTGGTATGTGAAAGGGCATATCATCTAAGCCCACCTGGCTAGCTACCACTATCTTATCGCATTGATGAACAATTCCTCATTGCGTTGAAGAATCTTGGTAAACCCACTTCAGTCTTCGGCATCATCGGCGCTTACTATCAGGTGAGATGTTGCCAAGGGCTTGCCAATTGATGATAAAGAAAGATGATGATGATGATGATCTATCCGACTGATTTCGGTCATAGCGACCACTTTGACTCCTAGTCAGTTTGCCGCGCGTGCGCTCGAAGATGGTTTAAAGAAAGATTTAACTGCAATGAAAGAGTTACACGCTTGCAAAGATGACTAATAAGCCTTGGTGATAAGTTGATAACAAGACATATACTAACAATTACATGGATTGTGCAAAAGCTACTAAAATATAATAAAAGCCATAACACGTAGTGTTCAACAGCACCCAGGAGGTGGTCTGATAATCTAGAGGAGCTCGCAAAAGCCGCTCAATGTCAATGGATCAGACTAACGTTAAGTGGATAGCCATGTTTAGCCAAAGTATATATATATATATATATATATATATATATATATATATATATATATATATATATATATATATATATATATTAGTACTAACATACAGTATGGACACTCCCTGCCGCTCTCTATATTGCGACCTCACCCCTTCGTCACCCAGATTGATGCAGATTGGTGACCGTTTGGTACTTGAACGTATAGGATTTCACTGTAATTTTGTTTGTTCCGTCATTATATTTTTGAAATGTCATTTCTCGCCCATTGTATGAAGTGTCTGGGGTGTGGTTTAGCAGTGAAATCATCTGGCTAAAAGAAAATAATGATAAAAATATTCAGCCACCAGATGGTTAGATGACAAACATCGTTATTTTTTATTATTTTATTAAAAAATTGAGTGCGTTTGGCTGCACCTCACCTGATGATAAGTGCCGATACAGCCGAGGATGTGACACGCAAACTCAAAAAGTGCTTATTCACTCTCGTCTTGAAGATTCCTAAATTATTGTTGTTGACGGCGCGACGGTGCTAGATGAAGCTAGATAGAGACCGGAGGAAATACCGGCTAAGTGCGAGTCGGAGTCGAGCACCAATGGTTCCGTACTACCACACCACTACTCCACACAGGTTTAATATGATACCTATTCATCGCAAACAAAAGACATTGGCGCGCGCGACAGGAAAATGATTTTTAATCAGTTTGGACGTCTTGGGACGTAGGCAAGCCTCCCACGCGGTGGACCGACTACCTGGGAAAGTTTGCGGGAAGCCGATGGATGCGGGCAGCGCAGGATTGGTGGTCGTGGAAATCCTTGGGGGAGGCCTTTGTCTAGCTGAAATACTAAATTTAATGAAATCGAATCTCGTAGAAGCCAATAGAATTAAAAAATTTCAAGAGTAAAATCAACATAGGTATATGGCTCAAATTCAAATCTGGACGGTCAATGTACCAAAGAGTTTTTCAAAAACTTACGTACATATACTTACCGATTGCTTTAACGGTGAAGGAAAACATCGTGAGGAAACCTGCACACGGCTGCGAAGAAACTCGAAGGTTGTGTGTGAAGTCGACTAACCCGCACTGGGCCCGCGTGGTCGACTAAGGCCTAATCGCCCTGATTCAGGGTAGGCTCGAGCCCTTCGGGACGTATATGAGCTGTTATAATAAGGTATGGCTAGTTTAATTTTTCTTAAATATCAGGAAGCAAAAAAGAACGGTTAATACACGGTTTAAGAAATTTAACTATCATATTTATTAATATCGATCGCCAAGCCAACATGACAACCGATAATTATGCAAGGAGACTACAATGCAGTAAATATAGATGCGATCGAACCGATGCGTCTGCGCACAAGCCACAAAACGTCGATGTTACGCAATAATTATTAACGGACATTTACTTTCCTTAAATTTTATGGCGAAAAAAGTTCGGAGAAGGCTTTTAATTCCCGGCAAAAAATTTTTTAGCTGGGCAGTAACTTAAGGCGCAGTGATACCTAAAAATCCACTTAAACAGGTTTTTAGAATTCATATTTGAAGTAGTTAACAGAAAATTTAAAATCTAGGAAAACATATTGGTATTATTGAGAATAGTTACGAGGGACTATATCGACTGGAAACACAATTTAATAAAGCTGGCTCGATAGAATCATTTCGCAAAGTTACCTATTTTCGAGCCATTTTATCGTCTATTTTCGGTTTTATTCTTAAAATAAGTAATTTGATTATATGATTTATTTACTTAAATAAAGTTCACAAGTGACTGAAGGAAAACATCGAATGGATTTTTATTTAAGATAAATATGATGAAACTAAAAACGAAAACATCGAAAAAGTGCAAAAGTGTGGTTATTTTCTTCCCTCTTTACACGTAAAGAAAAAGACAAAGACAGATTTTCAAGTACCACTGGGCCTTAAGGGCTAATGCTTGCCGAGTTAGTTAGTTTGTTTGGTACAAAGCTTGAAAGCTAAAGTAGAAAAACTTCTCGGTTTCCAATTGAGCTGAAATTTTCCATAAGTTACACAAAGTTTGGATTGTGCAAATGTTAAAGTGCCATGGTTAGCCAAGTGACGTCATTCTAAATCCAATATGGCGGGCTCCTAAAGATGGCGGATTAGTTATTTAGGGTTCCAGACCCAAAGGGTAAAAACGGGATCCTATTACTAAGACTTCGCTGTCCGTCCGTCTGTCTGTCTGTCTGTCTGTCACCAGGCTGTATTTCATGAACCGTGATAGCTAGACAGTTGCAATTTTAACAGATGATGTATTTCTATTACCGCTATAACAACAAATACTAAAAATTGGAAAAAGTGAAAAAATATGGGGGGGTCTCCATACAAAAAACGTGTTTTTTTTAAACATGAAGAAAATGCGCTATCTAGTATGATGGTACGGAACCCTTTGTGTGCGGTTCTGAGTAGCACTTAGCCGAATTTTTTATGATCCTCCATGATATGGGAATCAAATGAAAGGTTTTGCTGAGAAAAATACGGAATTATTATCATTATTTTCAAATAAAAGCTTGTCCCTATAAGTTTTTAGGTTTATCATTAAACTGATTACGGTGAGCTAAATTAATAACAAGGACACTGTATAACAGCAATTACAAAAGAACCACACAAATCATCACCATCAATATACAAGGTATAACAAAATTAGTATAGGTCCCGTTAACTGGGGGTTCTACTCGTCATACTGAACCACTTTCCCCAAGGAACCCATAGACAATTCTCAAAAAAAAATTGTACCCTCCATGCTAAAATGCACAAAATCGGTCGATCAGCTGATCGATTTGTATGAAGAGTAAACAATTTTTTTTCACGGTTTTAGCAAAGTCGTAGAACAAAAGTTGTTCAGTATGATGAGTAGAAGCCCCAATAAACGGGACCTACACCATTTTTTTTACAACTGTATAAGAACTTACATTAATTTATAAGTAGTTACATTTTTTTTAATACAGTGTAAACTCTATATAGCGACACTCAAGGGCGGGTATTTTGTGACGTTATTGAGAGTTTTCGTTATACAGAGAGAAATTAGCGTTTTTTTTTTTTTTTTTTTTTTTTTATTAAAAATTTGAGTACGTTTGGCTGCACCTCACCTGATGGTAAGTGCCGATGCAGCCGAGGATGTGACACGCAAGCTCAAATAGTGCCTAAACTAGCGTCAAAGTTAACCAACTGGAGCCAGAAAATTTTGACGTTTCAAAGAGTGAATCGTTATATCGAGTGACGTTTTACAGAGTTTACACTGTATTCTAATTTTTTATTTTAGCATTGACACGTGTGGTGCATGTTCGTGCGGATGTTGGCGCATCGCGAGCCGGGTCTTTTTTAATTTTTAATTAATTCCTACAGTTATTCAATTTTTTTTTAACATGGTGGAAAAAAAGCAATGTAGTTTTTTCACGTTACGTCACTGGGCTAAACTGCCTCCGTGGCGTTATGGTTAGTCCATTCGCTTCACACCAGGAGGTCGCGGGTTCGATTTCCGGTGGAGTCAACTCGAAAGACTCGGCTTGGTTGGTGGTAGGGCATTTTCTAAGCCCGTCTGACTAGCTACCACCATCTTATCTAAGTCCTGCCGTCAAACATCAGTGTTAACAACATTGATGTGTTCCGGCTTGAAGATAAGATAGCCAGTTCTCAATTGCGTTGGGGAATCTTGGTAAGCCCGCTTCCATCTTCGGCATCATCGTCACTTACCATCAGGTGAGATGATGCCAAGGGCTTAACAATTATAAAAAAACAGACAAAACTGACAAAAGCCGCTTTCACACTTACCAACAGACACCCAATACAGAGATTGGCAGGTGTGCGCGTGCGCCTCGCTTCATTGACTTGGCCAAGTCGGCTAGCCGGCCACGCGCTGTGCGCAATTTGAAAAGACATCGGCTGTTGCGGGGCTTGATTCTTTCTTTCTGTAAGGCTATTGTTTAATTGTTCCGTTAAGTAAAGCAGTAATAGTTATTTGTGTAACAAGGGAACAAAGTAATGTTTTGTTCCGAGGGCGTTACTTAGAATCCTGAGCTTAGCGAAAATTCAATATATGGGTACGTCACCCGAGAATACAAGTGCACCAAAATTCAACACAATCGGTGCAGTAATTTCCGAGCAAATCGGCTGTGACATACAGACGGACAGACAGATACACGAGTGATCGTATAATGGTTCCGTTTTTTCCTTTTGAGGTACGGATCCCTAAAATACGACTCTCAATCAAATCAATATACAATATAACAAATTAATCATAATTATAAAATATTTAGGTCCCGATTGACACACACATAGCTCGTAGAACAGATGGCCGATGGGGCAGTAAAGTTCTCGAGTGGCCACCGCGCACCGGAAAACGTAGCGTAGGCAGGCCTCCCACGAGGTAGACCGACGACCTGGTGATCGCGGGAAGCCGATGGATGCGGGCAGCGCAGGAACGGTCGTCGTGGAAATCCTTGGGGGAGGCCTTTGTCCAGCATTGGAGGATTTGTGGCTGATATGATGACACAAACACACAATTTTTCATCTCAACCTACGAGTATCAGAAATATAAACTAGCATGTTAAAGTTCGTTTGCTGAATTGGATGCATCTTTAACGGCTCGTGTCAAACAGTCCTTCAAAGGAGCCGCCCTAAGTTTAATCACGCCGCCCACGGTGTCGGTACCGCGATTGAACTCAGGGCGGCTCCTTTGACGGAGTGTATGACGCAAGCCGGCAGCGACGAATGGCATTTATCAAAGGTGCAGCTCAGCGTACGAACTTTTACCTACGGACATTGATATGAGCGTTCTACGAGGGGTGGCTGAAAAGTAATCTACCTGACTATGAAATAAAAGACATAGATCAATGATTATTTTTTAATTTTTAATATAGTCTCCTGCAACTGAAATGCACTTTTGACATTTGTCAATAATTGACATCACGCCGTAAAAAAAAAATTCTACTTTGACTGTAAAAATGGTCATCCATAGCTTCCTTCGTCTCTTCGTCCGTAGACGTCTGTAGAATCTGCGTCCTCTCAATTTTTTTTTAAATTATTTAATAGGAAATAGTCACAGGGGGCCAGGTCTGGACTGTAAGGTGGATGTTTAATTTTTGTAAAGCCTTTTTTAGTCAGTGATGACCGCGCCTTTAAGGGCGTGTGTACCGGCGCATTGTCGTGCAAAATCAAAACACGACTGCTAAGTTTGCCCCTTCTTTTTTTCTTTTTTTTTTCCCGAAGCTGATCAAGCAAACTTGCATAATATTCTGCATTCATAGAAGTGTTTTTGGGCAGATAGTCTATCATTAAAATTCCATCGACATCCCAAAAAATCGTAGCCATTAATTTACCTGCTGATAGCCGGAAACCTTAAATTTCCTTGGCGGCGTTTCCCCTTTGAATTTCCATTGCATCGACTCTTGTTTGCTTTCGGGGTCCCATTGGCGAATCCAAGTTTCATTACAGATCACTATTCGCGAAAATAGTTTCCTCTTCGTTATCCTTCACCAAGTCTAAAAACATCTCACAACATTCCACGCGCCTTTGCTTGCCAAACGCTGTCTACATTCTAGGCACCCAACGCGCGCTCACCTTGGACATCCCCAAATGCTCATGAATAATTTCATAAACCTGTTCCTTGCTAATGCCAACATCCCTAGCTATCTCCCTATGCTTGATTTGCCGATCGGCAAGGATCAGTTGCTTCACCTTTTCATCATTATCGGCGGTAATTGCCAAAATAGGCCTTCCACTACGAGGATCGTCTTCGAAGCTCTCACGGCCATGTCGGAACTGCTTCGTCCAAAACTTTATTACGAATTCAGAAGGACATGAATCCCCAAACACCTTCAACATGCGCTTTCGGATCTGCCTTGAAATATTTCCTTCTCTACTGATAAATTTAATCACAGCACGGTGCTCAATTTTTCTCAATTTGTTTTTTTCGTCTGACATGAGAAAAACAATGACACGGCAAAAAAAAATTTTGTGTGGAAGCAAAAGAATGTCATAAAATTTAAAAAAAGGATAAACGAAGAATATGAAAATGTAGTGGCCAGTATACAATATTTAAATATTTTTTTAACAAAGTAGATTTTATATCAGCCACCCCTCGTATCTCCTGTGTGGTCCGCGTTTTAATCAGAGCACGAACGCGAACCAATCAGGAGAGAGAAACAAAACTCCCTACAGGGAACAAAGTAAAATTGTGTTCATACTTATTGAGGAACCAATCGTCGTTTTTCGAATAGGTGTGATGAACTGATGAAAAAGAAATACTTATAGGTGAGCCCAGTGCGGGTTGGTCGACTTCACACACAACCTGCGAGTTTCTTTGCAGGCGTGTGCAGGTTTCCTCATGACTAAGGCCCGATCGCCCTACTTCAGGGTAGGCTCAAGCCCCTTGGTGGGGAAGTATATGAGCTGGTGTGATGATGAGTCCAGTGAACTTGGGCTCAGTGCGACGAGCGTGGTGGAGTCTATCGCGTAACACGGTCATAATGTGGAATCGAACCCGCGACCTCCTGGTGTGAAGCAAATGGACTAACCATTACGCCACGGAGGAAAATGGTATTTGAAATGGACTACAGTCATCTATAAAAGCGTCGGTGGCTCAACCGGTAACGACTCGGTCGTCCTAACAAGAGGTACCGGGTTCAAATCCGGACGGCCAATGTACCAATGAGTTTTTCGAAACTTACGTACATATACTCTCCGATTGCTTTAACGGTGAAGGAAAACATCGTGAGGAAACCTGCACGAAACACCTGCGAAGAAACTCGAAGGTTGTGTGTGAAGTCGACCAACCCGCACTGAGCCCGCGTGGTCGACTAAGTCCCGATCGCCCTAATTCAGGGTAGGCTCGAGCCCCTCGGTAGGGACGAATATGAGCTGACATGATGATGATGATGATGATAAACATCTAAAGTTTTATCACTTATACAAGTGTAACAAAATTGGTGTCAACTGGAGCTTCTACTCATCATACTGAACAACTTTTATTCTATGACTTTGCTGAAATCGCAATATAAAATTTTCATTCTTCATACAAATCGATTAGCTGATCGACTCATTTTGTGCATTTTTGTATGGAGGGTTCAATTTTTTTTTTGAGAATTTACTATATAGGTTCCTTGAGGAAAGTTGTTGAGTATGATGAGTAGAAGCCCCAGTTAACGGGTCCTACACCAATTTTGTTGCACCCTGTATAAATACGAACAAAATCTCTCTCACTCCAACTTGGCATGCTTGATGAAAGAGTTTAAGAGAGTTTTTGAATTAAATAGTAGACGATCTTCTATAAAGTGATGAGTTTTTAGTAATGCATAATTGTATAATTTTGACCATGACATTGAATATGAAATATGACGTGTTACCAATAATTTTGACATGTATAGGAATAAGGAATTTTTTTTTTAATAACTAAGACTTACCTTATTTTTATATACTTACTTTTGTTTTTTTTAACCAACTTCCAAAAAGGAGGAGGTTCTCAATTCGACTGTATGTTTTTTGTAATGTGTGTTACCTCAGAACTTTTGACTGGTTGAACCGATTTTAACGGTTCTTTTTTTATTTGAAATCTAGTGCTTCCCGTGTGTTCCATATAAATTTTATCAAAATCGGTGTACTACTTTATTAGAAAATTTACAAAAACCAAAAATAATAATGCAAAAATGTACGAAGTTGTTGCGATGGGAGTCGGTTTTTTAACGTGTTTGGTTTTCAATTATTAGTGTGATTAATATTTAACATTGACGATTTGAATTTTATTTTTCTGTAGTGTAAGTATTTTATTAAATAAATGAAATGAAATGTAATATACTATCTGGCTGGAAATGATAAGAGTTTACTCATATGAAATGTTTTTTTTATTTTCACAAAGCTTTTGACTACTTTATGATATTAAGGTCAGTTCGCTCATTTGGTACTACAACGACGTATTTAAGGTTTTTATCAAAAATGAGTTAAGTATGTCAAACGATATATTTAGGTTGGTTACTTTCGGCGTAAAATCGACAGTAATGTATTTTCATAAACTGCGGCTAGATGGCGTTGACGTCATTGTTACTTTTATACCAAAACGCAAGCATTCTACAGCTACAACGGCGATTTAGTCAGTTGTGCGGGGGAGTTTCTTGAAGTGAGGTGTCAGTTTGGTGCAACAACGACGGCAATGCTTAATTTTGTCGTTGTTTCCGTAAAGTGAGGACTTATTTTGTGTGCAACAATGACGAGAATATAAATGTGACATTTGTTTTATCTGCACTTGGCGAAACAGCGACGACAATGCTTAGTTTCGTCGTTGTTTCCATAAAGTTATTTTGTGTGCAGCAATGACCAAAAGATAAATGTGACATTTTTTTTATCTCCACTCGGCGGAACAGCGCGAAAATAGGGTAGTTACGTTGATATTTCCCCAGATATTATATTTATTTTGCGGGAAAACGACGATAATATAAATTATGAATTATGGAATATACAACTTCTTAATTTTTTCTCCATTTTTTTGGCCAATTTATTTTAGGTCGGTACCAGCATGCAGCTACTTTCGTATCAAATGTTTTAGATTCGATGGCATTGCTGACACCGACCTCAGAAAAAAATTTTAGGCCCCTAATTTAATTCGTACCTACCTTTGATTTCGTTATTGTTGGTTAATGTCGTGTATCTAAGTAAATAATATTATTTCATACTTTTGAGTGAATTTCATTTTGAAGTCGGTTTTTAAGTTTTCAAACTTTTATTTTTATTTTATTTATTTTTAGTGATAATTCTATCTATCTAAAAACGTTATACCCAATCACCCACTCGCCCATAGGAACCATTAAATCATAAAGCATGTGTTTCATTAAAAGATACAGATTCCTGTAGTTTCCATCATCATCTTAACAGAATGAAAGTTAAGGAGTTAAATCTTCCATCATCAGCTCATCTGAATAATCTGAAAGAATACAACTATCGGTCTATACTTACCGTATCTACGCAAAATATTTGAAGAATTATCCTCCATCTCTAACAGCTAAGGAGTTGTACCTTCCTTCATCAGCTCATCAACATGAGATGATGACTAATAGACACCAAAGTTTGAACAGTTTTAGGAAATACATGCAACACGTAATATGTGCCTATAAAATTTGAGGGTTGTTCTCGATTTCCCTGAGATCCGATCCTCAGATCCTGACTTGGTGACAATGGGACCCCCTCGAGAGTATACTCTTTCGAATAAAAAAAATATTTTGAAAATCGGTTGACAATCGGCGGAGATATCGCGTAACAAACATACAAAAAAAAACATACAGTCGAATTGAGAACCTCCTCCTTTTTGAAGTCGGTTGATAATGTATGTAAGTCAAACTCTTGAAAATTGCTTCTAATCGAGAAGTTGAGATTGTTTAAGCTTAAGTGAAATTAATCTTAGTAATAAGACTGCAAGTTGATTAAGTGAAAGTGACGGCAAATTTTATATAAGTTTTATACGAGGTACCAAAAAATATTAATAGCGGCGGATGATTAAAAATAATGGTTAGCTTTTGTCAACGTGTGTTAAGAATTTTAGTTGTAATTGAATCTGTTTTTTTAGTTGGCAGAATTGAATTACTTATATTTTGGATGCGGGCAGCGCAGGACCGGTCGTCGTGGAAATCCTTGGGGGAGGCCTTTGTCCAGCAGTGGACGATTTGTGGCTGATATGATGATGATATTTATAATGAGTAAAGATTTAGTATTAGGATTAAAAATTAGTCCCTATTGAGAAGTTGTTATTTATACGACTGATAGTTGAATAAAGTCAAGCGACTGCGTTTTTCAAAATGTGATTTCCTGGTTAACTAAGTATTGTAGAAGTTACCAAATGAATAATTAAAAATGATTAAAAAAAACTGTTTTCTTCTGTAACCTTATATTCAGTTTTGTATGAGAGCATTACATATAATTAAAAGAATCCTGGTGGAACAATGACAAAATTGGGGTTGTCGCTCTAGTTTTTTTTTAATAAAAGAGATATTTATATAGATAAACAGTTGACATAGACTACTCATAAAACTATAATACTTATGCCATGTTTTAAGTCTAAAATCATACAATAGTGATATATTTAAAGGTCATTAACTGGATGATGAAAGTTGAAAAATTTTTTAAATCGCTCTCCTGTAAAGTTACAAAAAGTGCATTTTCGTCATTGTAGTACCAAATGAGCGAGTTGTAAATAATGATTTGCAAAGTTGCAAAATTAAATAGGTACTACCTAAATTCAACAATTTTCAAGATAATTTAACAAGACCATAAACATATCTCAAAACACAAGTAGCCAATGCCGATAGGGATCTATAAAAAAAAAGAGTGTTTCAAATAAAGAACAGCCAACCGCCATTATTCAAATGTGGAATTAGAGTTCGATTTTACATTTGAAATTGAATAAGAACATGATTATCGGTTTGGGAGTGCGCTCCCCACGCCGCGGGTAGAATGGGTGGGCGAGGACACTGACACGCGAGTTTCTTGGACTAAGTTAATACATGTCATGGGTCCAACTGTTTATAACAGGCTGCCCGAGCAAGTCACCACGGCTCCCTCCCTGAGTTGCTTTAAAAGCAGGCTCAACACTTGGCTGATGGAGCATGCGTTCTACAGTTATGAAGAGTTTTTAAATTTTAAATCTAATTAAATAATGTGATAATATTTTTATATATTATTATTTGTAACTTATTTTCTATATTATTATTTTATAATAATTTAATATTTGAATTTTAGTTATAACTTATTTCATGTAATATCTTGACATATTATGAATAAATAACTATGAACTATCTTGAATACGAGGAATGTCAAGGAAATTAGCAAACAAAATAAGATAATCTTTCAATGAAAAGGGAGCAAAATTTTTGTATGACATTGTTATTCTTTGACATTCTTATTTTGTATGGCATTGATGCGAGCAGTCGTGGAAATCCTTGGGGGGAGGCCTTCGTCCAGCAATAGACGTTTTTCGGCTGATATGATGATGATGATGATGCTTGTTATTCTTTATGGTAAGGAAACTGTTCTTATCATCTTTACATGCTAAAGAAGCGAAACAGGGGTTTCCCAATTCCTCATCGATTCAGTAAATATGGTAAGCCTAGTTCCATTAATTGCATTTTCAGTCATTCATCCATCACTTACCTTCAAAGATTTATTTGCAGAAAAACGCTACATGTAAAGGGATCCTATATTTCAAAAGCGGACATTTCCGGGCCATAATAGGTAATGATAATTGTACCTATGTCCACTTAACTCGACAGTTAAATATGAGACAGATGCATTTGTGTGTCATCTTTTCATTACCGCGTTGCGTTGCACTTCCGTTGTCGAACAAAAATATGCGCGGACGCATTTTGTTGTGTTTTTCTTTCGTTCTTTGATATTATTATTATTACTTCAATAATGATGATGAAGTGTTAGATACTTGATGAATCGTTTCTGTGTTTATATTATTATTTAATTTATTTTGTTTCTTTTTGTGTTTTTTTATTTGTTCGCCCTCGGCTACGTCCGCGTTGTTTTCGATTTTCCCGTAGGAATAATACGTTTTTCCGGCGTAAAAAGTAGCCTATGTCCTATTCCAGGAACTAACCTATATGTGTGCAAAGTTTCACCCCGATCAGTCCAGTGGCTGAAGCGTGAAAGAGGAACAAACATCCATAACATACAAACTTTCACATTAATATTAGTAGGAAGAAGGATTCTCACTTTTTACAATGTAATGTATGTTTGTTCGGGTGGAATCTTGCATGTTAAATTTGACCCACTTTCCGGTTTCCGATTAAGCCGAAATTTTGCATGACGTATATCGTTTGACAATGCAATATTAAAAGCTTGTACCCAAAAGTTTTTAGGTTTTTCGAAACTTATGTAAATATTGAAAGTTGTTTTACCTCGAAAATGTTTTCAAATTTAGAACCCGTTCAATTGCTACTATGACAGAAGTTCAAAATAAAACTCTTTAGAACTTAAGGAATTCTATCACAGTTAGTTACACTTACCGATTGCTTTAACGGCGAAGGATAACATCGAGAGGAAACCTGCACATCTGATTTCAGATGTGTATGAAGGTCGCATTGCACACGTAGGTGTTAATCTAAATGCCCTACACATGATCGCGAGTGATACTTATTGGAACACCAGCCGTCTATCCCTTGGATAGCAGTTAATTATGCCGAACGCTAAGAGAGAAAGAGTAGGACCAACTTGCTGCCTGTGGTACTGCCCTAGAATAGTACTACTCCATCTCTTCCTGAGGATGTCGTAAGAGGCGACTGAGGAAAAAAACCGGAGGATAGGCAGAGCTGCAGCAGCGTCCTTTCCACGTACGGTGCCACCATACTGCACACTGCGAGCGCCAAACCAGGTGGTTGTGGTGCCAAGCGTGGCGATTACGGCAAAAGCCCCCCTACTTTGGGGGGAGGCCTATGTCCAGCAGTGGAGGTCTTTTGTCATGATATGATCCGAAGTAGGCTGATAAACTGCTCGGAGTTTCTCTGCGTGATCGAATCAGAAACGAGGAGATCCTTATGAGAACCAAAGTGACCGACATAGCTCTCAAGTTTAGCAACTTAAGTGGCAGTAGACGGGGCACACAACTCATAGAACAGATGGCCGTTGTGACAGTAAAGCTCTCGAGTGGCGACCGCGCACCGGAGAACATAGCATAGGCGGGCTTCCCACTGGATACGGGTTCAATCGTGGAAATCCTCGGGGGAGTCCTATGTCCAGCAGTGGACGTCCTTCGGCTGATATGATGAGACTAATAAACATATGACTGACTTCAAATAGTATTTTAAAGGGAAGCCGATTTCAATTTTTATGCCACGGCTGTCACACGATTACTTCCACATAAATCACCTGCATTTAGCGCAAGACATTTTTTTTTTGAAATCGAACCGGTTGCACAAAATGTAGATTAATGATGCTGTTGACAAATATATCGATACAGACACGGACTTAGTTTATGTGTCTGTCGATACAACCATCAATATGAATTACACGGCGTTATTGGCAAATCGATTCGCTGCAGCAAAGAAAGGGTTTCCAGTTCTGCTAATGATGTTGCAGAAACTGTTTGGGCTTGTTGCTAAATAAAAGAGGATCAGGATATTTTTGTACCCTTAGTATAGTAAAATAATTAAAACTGTCATCGAAGGAAAGATAGAGAGAGTAAGGAGGTAGGAGAAGACCAAGGTGAAGCACTATACAGCAAATAAAGGAAGAGGGTGCCGTTGTGAGGATAGGAAGAATAGGGATGACGACAGCATCAGAAATAAATTATGAACTCTTGATCACTAAATTGCCCTCCTACTTAAACTTCGAAAAACCTTACTCGTTTTGTTTTCCATCAAGTCTTCGATTTTTAATTCATCAAAATCACAAAATGAGTACATAAATGACGCTGCAAAACTATGACGTCACGCCTAGGCATTTCAAACATTTTTCGGACAGAATGTCGTTTTTGTCAGATGAAAAAAAAACTGATCTCTATTACTTCACTTCTTAGATAGGGACAGTGCTCTTAAATCAATAAAGAAAATTATGCAAAATACACAAAATTAAAACCATGCTTACAACTTGCAACACGAAAAATTTACAAGAACAAAAACGTTTAAAACTCAAAACGTAAGTAATAAAAGTGTTGATAAAAACAATAGCGCAATAAACACGTATCATAGACTGACATGAGGAAACTAAAAGATTATTTTAAAAACACCAAACACAGTACCAAGGTCACACCCCGGACACTGCATACAACGGTCGTGAAATGACATTTGTGAAAACAAATTACGGAGCAAACAAAATCACGGCGAAATCCTATACAATCGAGAACCAATCTGGATGATGAGGGGGTGAGGTCGGAATCTAGAGAGCGGCAGGGAGTGTCCATACTGTATGTTAGTACTAATATATACAGAGTGTAACAAAATTGGTGTAGGTCCCGTTAACGGGGCTTCTACTCATCATACTGAACATCTTTTGTTCTAAGACTTTGCTGAAAAGGTAAAAAAATGTTTTTACTCTTCATGCAAACGAGTAGAACCCCCAGTTAACGGGAACTACACCAATTTTGTTACAACCTGTATACTTTGCCAAGGTAACAAATCTTTAAAAATATTTATATATAATACAAGTCAACTTATGTAGATTAGCTACTATTTCGCAAAAAAACAAATTGAAGTATAATACTAAGTGTTACTTCGACATTTAAACAGGTCTTTATAACCTACGTAATATCAATATTGATAGTAATAATATATGTTTGATTTCCTGCACTATGTTAATATGCACCTTGACATTTTTTATTGGCATTCTAATGGAGGATCACTCTCTAATAAATAAAATCGAAAGTTTTTGTTTCCTGTTTTTGCTTTTCTGTTGAAATTGAAATTATTATTGTTAGGATTGCATTCACGAGAATCTTAAAACATTTGTTCTTTGTTTGTTTGTTACCTTTTCACGCTTCGGCACCTTGTCCAATCTTGACGAAATTTGGTATGCAGGTAGCCTATGTCACGGGGAAGGACATAGGCTACTTTTTATCCCCTGAAAATAGTATAGTCTGATGCAGTTCCTGAGCGAACTTAAAAAATACTCTTTTTCTGGTTAACTTCATTAACATCAAAACGGAACAATGGGTTGTTGTCATTTTTTGCATAGAGATGGTTCAGGGGATGGGAAATGACAATATGTCATAGTTCCCGAGGATCTGGTGAAAATTCCTTTCCACGCTCGCGCACGTCGGCGTCGCAAAGGATTGAAGGGTTTTTTTGTATGGAATTGATTGAGGGGGTCGGAAGAGACATAGACTGCTAATCAGAATAGCCCGATCTGGGATAGAGATCTGGAGAAAACTCATGTCTACGCTCGCGAGCCGCTTACGGCTCGCGCACCTCTCACCCTTAAAGACAGTCATATAAACGATGTCCACGTGGGCGAAGCTGCGGGAAAAAACTAGTCTTTAAGAAATGGATTACGGGTTTAGTAATTATCGTGTCCAGACTATCTGCTTTCAAATAATGGTTTTTAACTCTTCGAGCTCTATTTCAATGAAGAATAATTTATTATCTATCAAAAAATAATTGTTATAATTACTTATGCAAGACTGAGCGCTCCATATCTCCCCTCTAGTTATACTTTTTTTATTATTCAAATCTCCTAATGACTCATGCCATTGTCAAAGGGTTTAACAATGTTTGATCGGACGAACCATCGTGTTCCTTTGCCTCTTTGCCTATTATTATTTATTAAAAAAAAACACAATTATTAGCTGAATTCAAAAATCGAATATTTAGATCGAACGCATTGTTTAAATATTTGAATGGGTGGCGGGCGTTCCAAAATGTGATCCATCTTTTATGGTTATGTCAAAAATTTTCTGTACTATTTTGCATATGAACGGGGTTGTCTTTTGTGTTCGATATTCGAATGTTTGGTTTTATGGCGAAGCTTTTTTTTATGCTGTTGGGATAGACAGCGGTTATATCAAGGTACGGCCGTTGTCACTTGAAGTTTCACGCTTGCATATTTTACTTTTGTTTGTATGATTTAGTGGTTTTGTGAATGAAGTTTCGGGTTATTCTTTACTTACTCCTACAATTTTTTTTAATGAAAACATTTATGTTAATGTACATATATGTTTTTAATAACAAATACTTGAAGATGTTGTTTTTCTTCAAACTTTATTATTTTGTTTTATTTATCGCGCTAAGTAGCGTGTCGTAGTCTTTTCAAAAATTGAAAGTACCTATATATTTAAAAATCCAAATTTTTTTTGCAGTCGGTAATAGAAAATTGTGTATGGAAAATCTATGAACTTTTTACAGATCCAACTGCACATCTTAAGTTGGTCGACTATTACTCCTAAAACAAGGAAGCCTTTCTTAGTGATAGTTTTCCTTATAAATTGATTATATTAAGCGCACTCAAATTTTTCATAAAAAAAATAATGTCATACAATTTTTTTTAGATGTCCTGAAATAGCGGTTCAGCTGGGGTATGGGGGGCACTTGACCCTAACAAAAGCAAAATTTTAAAGCTTGATATTTCGCATTCGGAACCCTTAATCGAAAAATGGTTTTACCGAACCCTCGTCACCGAAAAAAAAAATACTCTTTACATGTATTTTTGTCATGTACATATTGTCATGTACATATTGCAAAAATATATTTTTTTCAAGATATTACTTTGTCAGCGTGATAAATATGTGTACCTATGCCAATTTATACATTTCTTTTTTTTTTTTTTTTTGTAAAAAGTTTGAGTGCGTTTGACTGCAACTCACCTGATGGTAAGTGATGATGCAGTCGAGGATGGTACACGCAAACTCAAATAATGCCTATTCACTCTTGCCCAATTGCCTTCTAGTACTAATAGTGTCTGAGCTAAGCCGCGGACAGACAGACCGATACTAAAAGGGTTCCTTGTTGACGACGGAACCCTAATAGAGCTCTAATGTAACTGACCCTAAGTTAACATCACCATTGAGACTGCGACTCACTTCATATTCCCTTCAACCCTTCACATTAACACTTTCCAAGCAAGAAATGGCAGTAAAAAATACACAATACAAATCACTGTATCGCCCAGTAATGATCTTGATGCGTAAAGAATGATTGGGGAGCGGGATGGAAGATGCAATTCCAGTAGGGAGGAAACGAGAAGCAAAACATGTGATTTCTCACCGGAAACCGAGTAATATATGGTGTATTGTTAGTAACGAGATCGGTTTGTGTGTTTGTTCGTAGGCGGTGTGCCCGGCCTTAAATAGTGTTGCCAACTGCATTGGAATTAAAACAAAATGATATCATGAAATTGTAAGGTTTAAAACATTCTTATATGACCAGACTGTTGTATGTATATTTGTATGTTACCTTTTTCAAAAATGTAAAATAATAGATTTTTTTACTATCTATAGAAAATCTAAATAATATATTTTAAATATGCTGCAAATGATCCTACGTCAAGTCATCATCATATCAGCCATAAGACGTCCACTGCTGGACAAACGCCTCCCCCAAAGATTTCCACGACGACCGCTCCTGCGCTGCCCGCGACCAGCGGCTTCCCGCGACCTTCACCAGGAGGCCAGCGTGGGAGGCTTGCCTATGATACGTCTTCCGGTGCGTGGTCGCCACTCGAGAACTTTACTGCCCCAAAGGTCATCTGTTCTACGAGCTATGTGCCCTGCCCACTGCCATTTCAGTTTAGCGATTCTGTGAGCTATGTCGGTTACTTTGGTTCTCCTGCATCATCATCATATCAGCCGAAAGACGTCCACTGCTGGACAAAGGCCTCCTCCAAGGATTTTCACGACGGCCTGTTGTGCGTAGCCCGCGTGTTCTACGAGCTATGTACCCTGGAATCACTGTGACCTAAATAAATGAGATGCAAGTGTTCCTACCATTTGTCACTTCTATAATGATCAAAACATAAGTATACTGAGATGAGCAACTAGATTTAAATGCTAAAGTTTCACTTTTTATATGCAAATTTTAAAATTGTAAAGGATATCTTCCATTACGAGAAATCGTCAAAGGAACGTAAGATAAATCTGTCAAAGCTGCTAAAAATATACGACAAAAGCAGAAAAAAGCAACCCTCAATCTAAAACTAAGAAACAAGAAAATCTGCCATCAATAATGAATTATCACGTACCATAGAGCTACAAAATAACAAACTCCATATTTAAATTTCATGTTTCGAATTCGAACAGTTCAAAAAACGAACTCCGAGCACCCATCAATTAGATGAGAGTAACTCAATACTGTGTCACATTAAAATGACGAGTCGCACTAATGGATTTCCAAATTTGAATTTCAAATACGTTCGAATGGAATCGGAAGGATCGAACGTATTCTGTGACTGCGCCGGACGGAAGTCGGTGTTCTATTGGTTGAGTTTTGAATTTGGAATAGATACCTACAGAGTGTTGGCGTTCTACTTATGTATGTGTCACTTAACTATTATAATTGAAAACGCTAAACACGTTAAAAAATCGACTTCCATCGCAACAAATTCGTTCATTTTTGCATTATTATTTTTGGTTTTTGTTCATTTTCTAATAAAGTACTAAACCGATTTTGATAGAATTTATATGGGACCACATGGGAAGTACTAGCTTTTAAATAAAAAAAGAATCATCAAAATCGGTTTACCCAATCCAAAGTTCTGAGGTAACACACATAAAAAAACATACAGACGAATTGAGAACCTCCTCCTTTTTGGAAGTCGCTTGAAAATAATAAAGCTTGCTTTATAATTTTTTTTATGACGTTATGGAAAAAACAGTATTTACTAACATTGCTTCTATTTTCTTAATGTCAAACGCCAAACTTCATAAACAACAATTCTAAATTCAAATTATTAAACAGTAGCTTTTGCCAACGGCTTCGCTCGCGCGAACCATTGAATTACTAGTAGTAATTCAATGGCGTGAACATAGTTTCTATGACTGTCTTTGAGGAGCGCAGTGCGCGAGCCACAAGCGGCTCGTGAGCGTGGAAATTTTATTTTCTCTAGATCCCTCGGGAACTATGTGGCGCTATGCTAATTTATAGTATGTGTGACTTTACAACTCCACAACTATCTTTGTGTCACAACTAGCAAATTTTGTTCTAAAAATGCGAAACTAACTGAGTACTTTACTTTTTTTGAAATTTCTATTGGATGGTATAAATGTAACTTCTTGCCCGTTGTATAAAGTGTCCGGGGTGTGCTTGTAGTGCCATTTCAATCCATACGCAAACGTCATAAGAACGGTGTAAAGTCCAAAGTGTCTAGCTTGATGTGCTGGCCTCTGTACTTAGTTATATCCCCAAAGTACAATGTACTATAAAGGTTACATAACATTAAAAAAACATAAACGAATTATTAAAAAAAAATATAATGTGTACGACTTACGAAAAAAGTAAGAAAAAAACAAGATGCGATCGTCTTGCTTGCTTGTGTTGACGCCACAAAGGCTATATGCTCTATTGCGATGGAACATGGGTGAAAATAATATCATGTCATTTTGCGTATCTAGCATTTTGCCCCCTTTAATCACATAAGGTCAAAATGGAGAGGTCCGGCAAAATGTCACCAAATCTCATAAATGTGGGAGTGGGTTAATAAATATCTCAGGTCAACATTCCCTATCAATAACTATTAGTGGTTTATAAACTGAAATGCACAAGAAAAAACTGGCCAAGTGCGAGTCAGAACCGCACAAAAAGGGTTCCATACCATCATATTAAATGGCGCTAGTACTAAGAGCTCCGTACCATCATAGATGGCGCTAGTTTATTGTTTTTTCAAAAAAAACACGTTTTTGCATGTAAACCCCCTTATTTAATAACTTTTTTCTAATTTTTTGTATTTGTTGTTATAGCGGCAAAATAAATACATCATCTAAGAAAATTTTGAACTATTACGGTTCATGAAATACAGCCCGCTGACGGACGGACAGACAGACAGCGGAAGTCTTAGTAATAGGGTCCCGTTTTTACCCTTTGGGTATGGAACCCTAAATAACTAATCCATCCCCTATTTTTCACTTTTTTATTTTTTTTTGTTTGTTGTTATAGCGGCAACAAAAATATCTACATCTTCTGTGAAAATTTTAAATGTCTAGCTATCACGGTTCATGAAATACAACCTGGTGATAGACAGACAGACAGACTTAAATTATTAGGTAATAATTTCACTCGACTTCTTTCATATTTTACCAAATCTCACCAAGAGGAAGGGGTTCTAATTTTTCTTAAAATGACCTCACACATTTAAATGACTTCCCTCTGGCATTATACGTGTCCGACATTCTGCGTGCAAAAGCTTTTGTTACAGCGTCGTGATAGGCACTTGGGAATTATTATTTTTTTATTCACAATTGGTAAGCCCTTGGCATCATCTCACCTGATGGTAAGTGAAGACGATGCCCACGATGGAAGCGGGCTTACCAAGATTCCCCAACGCAATGGAGAACTGGCTATCTTATCTTCAAACCGGAACACATCAATGTTGTTAACACTGGTGTTTGGCGGCAAGCTTAGATAAGATGGTCAGGCGAGCTTAGAAAATGCCCCACCACCAACCAAACCGAGTCTTTCAAGTTGACCCCACCGGGAATCGAACCCGCGACCTCCTGGTTTAAAGCGGATGGGCTAACCATTACGCCACGGAGGCGGTTGGCAATGATTGTTATACCTGTTACTTATCACTACACTAGAACTTTCACTTAACCACGGTGTCTCCATAACAGACCAGATAATATTAACCCTCATGAGACTTTTTGTCACTTCCTCCCATTCGTCACAAGACCAGATGTCGCCTTTCTCATTCAAATCGAGACATTATTATATTTAGATCAGTTTTTTTATATCGACAAAAAAGGCTTCCAGTTTTAACAGCTGATTTGGGATGACATTATATTCGTGTCATCGTTTGAATTGGATATTTATCTCTGAATACTGTATTGGATTGGTGACGCAACGAGTTATTTTAGTTATTATAAAGACCAACTTTTGCCCGCGGCTTCGCTTGCGTGGACATCGTTTTTATGACTCTCTTTGAGGGTGAGTGGTGGATATGAATTTTCTCCCAATCCCTCAGGAACTATATTGGGCTATTCTGATTAGCAGTCTATGTCACTTCCGGGGTGGGAACCAATTCTATACAAAAAAAATTCTTCAATCCGTTGCTCCGTTGCGACGCCGACGTGCGCGAGCGTGGAAATGAGTTTTCCCCAGATCCCTCGGGAACTGTGTCAGGATATGCTAATTAGTAAATTATGTCATTTCCCACCCAATCATCGCTGTGCGAAAAATCACAACAACCCATAGTTCCTTTGTGATGTCAATGGAATTAAGCAAAAAAAAATATTTTTTCAGTTCCTTCAGGAACGGCATCGGACTATGCTATTTTCACGGGACAAAAAGTAGCTTATATCCTTTCCAGTGACACAGGCTACCTGCATGCCAAATTTCATTAAGATTGGTCGAGGTATTGTAGCATGAACACTGAACAGATAACAAACACACAAACACATTTTCTTTAATTTTTATAATATTAATAAGGATGGTACAAAAAAAAACTCTTTTGAGGATTAGGTATTAATTGTGATCTAACAAAAAAGTAAAAAAACGGCCAAGTGAGAGTCGGACTCGCGCACCGAGAGTTCCGTACCACCACACATCTCCACATAAGTATAACTATGATATCCATTCATAACAAACAAAATAAATCAATGCGAGCGACATAAAAATAGTGTTTTTGTAATTCAGTTCGGGCTTCTTATCACAAGTACGACTAGCAGTTCGCTGGTTTTTATTATATTTTTTTAGTTTATTTTAAGATTATGTACTATAATCACACCAAGTTGTATGTTACCGTTTTTACGATAGAGCAAATACAAAAAAACCTAAAAAAAAAATGTTTTTCTTGTATGGGACCCCCCCTTAACAGTTAAGGCGTTTTGATTTTGTGTGATGGTCAAACAGACGGTTAATACGATTTTATAAGTGTTTCTCGTAACTGTAAGTAAAGAGATAATGAAACTCAGATATAGTAGTCGGATATTAGTAAATGTACACTTAGAAAGTCAAAAACATACTTAAAACACTTAGGATCTTATCAACAAAAGATAGCAAAAGAAAGGAATACTCTCAAAGTAATATGGGTATTGAATGCGAGCCGGTTCAATAATACACGACGCGTAACATCTTGAATCTTTGATAGTCGCGATTCCGCGATACTTTGCGCAGAGCAGGGCACATACAGAAAGCTCACCGGCCAAGTTTAAGTCAGAACCGCACACAAAGGGTTTCTTTCCATCGCACTAGATGTCGCTAGTTTCTTCATGTTTTCAAAAAAAAACACGTTTCTTCAATGGGGTGTCAATTTTTTTTTATTATTTGTTGTTATAGTGGCAACAAAAATACACATTTTGTGAAAATTTCAAGTGTCACCTTTTACTATAGACAGCCCGCTAACTTGAAATACAGCCTGCCAAACAGACAGATAGACAGATTACATTTATAATAACGCTTGTTTTATTTTTAAATGACATTTGATGTATCTGTTTTAATCCTACTCTGCGATCTATTATCGAAATGCACAGCGCGGTTTCGTAAGGGTTGAATATTTCCTTCTCATTTCACAACTTTAACCATTCCTCCTCTATGACTCTTACTACAGTCTTTTTAAGGATCAAAATTGGGATTTTAAGAACAAACGTTGGTTTTACGATATTTGTAGTAGAAAACGGGAGCATTACCGAAATTGTACATTTGCACAATGGATCGATATGTTTTTATGATGTACTGCTTTTTCCCGTGGCTTCGCCCACGTGAAAATCGTTTTTACGACTGTATTCGAGGATGGGTGGCGCGTGAAATTAAGACTTTATCTCCAGATCCCTCTGGAACTATATCGGGCTATGCTAATTACTAGTTTTTATAACCCACCACGATCTTGTGCAAAAATCACGTATATCCATTGCTCCGTTGCTATTTGAAAGAAATAAATGAAAATAATGAAAACCGGCCAAGTGCGAGTCGGACTAGCACTCCGAGGGTTCCGTACCACCACACCTCTCCACAGTTCTATCTATCTATAACAAAAGACAGCAACGCGAGCGACAAAAATATTATTTATTTTAGGGTTCCAAAATCGACAAGGAAGCCTTATTGTTTCGCCATGTCTGTCTGTATGTACGTCTGTCCGCGGCTTAGCTCAAAGGCTATTACTAACTAGAAAGCTGAGGGGGTGATTTTTCTTTTCTAACGTACCATATCGTGTGGGGTATCGTTGAATGGGTATTTCGAAACTACTGAGGGTTTGCTAAATCCATTTTTTGATTCAGGAATCGGTTTGCGAAATATTATGCGTTAAAATGCTAATTTTTGTTCCAGTCAAGTGTCGCCCCCCCCCCCCCCCCCCTCTACAAGCTAAACCGCTATTTCAGGACATCTAGATATAAACAATTTAAAAGGAAAACTGTCACGGCTAAGTAGGTTTTGTTAATTTGGAATCAACAGTCGACCAACTTAAGATGTGCCGTTGGATTTGTCAAAAGTTCATAGATTTTCCATACAAAATGTTCTATTAACAACTGTAACTATGATTTTGGTTTTTTTAAATAATCATTTGAACTGAAGTGGCAGTGGGCAGGGCACATAGCTCGTGGGGCAGTAAAGTTCTCGAGTGGCGACCGCGCACCGGAAAACGTAGCGTAGGCAGGCCTCCCACGCGGTGGACCGATGACCTGGTGAAGATCGCGGGAAGCCGATGGATGCGGGCAGCGCAGGACAGGTCGTCGTGGAAATCCTTGGGGGAGGCCTTTGTCCAGCAGTGGACGATTTGTGGCTGATACGATGATAATGATGAAATAATCATTTATTATTTGAATAGACTTCGGCACCCTACTTAGCGCAAGTCCGACTCGCACTTGGCCGGTTTTTTGTGATTCAGTTCGAATACGACTCACACTTGGCCAATTTTTATAATTTTTCGTTTTTAATAATACTATAATTACACAAAATTTCACGCTTTTAACTGTACGTATATTACCGTTTTTACGACAAATCCTACTACATAAATATTATAAACGCGAAAGTTTGTAAGAATGTATGTATGTATGGATGTATGTTTGTTACTCTTTTACGCAAAAACTATTGAACGGATCTGGCTGAAATTTGGTAGGTAGACAGATTAGGACCTGGATTAACACATGGGCTACTTTTTTCTACGCTCGCGAACCGCACTGCGCACCCTCGAAAAGCAATAGAAACATTGTCCACGCGGGTGAAGCCATGTGAAACAGCTAGTCAATAATAATTCTATATGAAAAAATAGGTTTTTTGTATGGAGACTCCTCTTATATTTTCTAAGTTTAAGTATTTATTGTCATGGCCGCAACAGTCATACACATTCTGTGAAAATTTCAACTGTCTACCTATTACGGTTCATGTATAATATACAGCCGACTGACAGACGAACAGACAACAGAGGCTTATTAACAGGGCCCCGTTAGCGAAACCCTATAAAGGGTTTTTGCAGCCTAGACGCGCCCTACAGTTCGCGCTAACTACAAATTATATGAGAAAAATAGAGATATTATAAACTTACCTCTTACCACCAACACCATGAATTAAATTATCACTATTTATGTAAAAAACAAATGGAAAGAAACAAAAGATAGAAAAATATAATGGATCAGAACAAGAGTCGAAAGTAATGTGAAATAGGAAGAGAATATGGCATCGTCATCATCATATCAGCCGAATTATGTCCACTGCTGGACAAAGGCCTCGCCCAAGGATAGCGTAGGCAAGTCTCCCACACGGTGGAACGACGAACTGGTCGCGGGAAGCCGCTGTAAAAAGGGAAGTGGAAATCCTTGGTGGAGGCCTTTGTCCAGCGGTGGACGTCAAAAGGCTGATATGATAATTTTATAGAATATGCGATATTGAGGCACGGGGTAATAAAACTATGTGTTTCTCTATGATATTTTTACTAAAAGCTTTATTTACATAAATGAACTAAGCTTAAGTAATGAAGTAAGATATAAGTAGGTACTTACTACAGTCAGAGTTTATGTATTAGTACTAACATACAGTATGGACACTCCCTGCCGCTCTCTAGATTGCGACCTCACCCCTTCGTCACCCAGGTTGATACAGATTGGTTATAGTTTGGTTGTCGAAAGTATAGGATTTCGCCACCATTTTGTTTGTACCGTCATTCGTTTTTAGGTGTCATTTCTGGCCCGTTGTATGAAGTGTCCAGGGTGTGCTACAGTCGATACAGCTAAAAAAAAATATATTATTATAAAAAAAATATCCTATAAGGCACTCGCACAGATTGCAAGTGCATACTATTGCATTCAAATGTAGCTGCATTTAAAATTTGTAGCTATACTTAAAGCATGGCCGTCGGAGTGTTAAACAGAGCGCCCGCATCATCAAAATTTAATTGTTGCACCATTGGGTCCTTGGGGTAGAGCTAGCGATGTTTAGAATGGTATTTTTTTATTATTTTTTTATTTATTAAATTAATAAAAATAATGTTACAAAAAATTATAATACTGATACATCAAAAACATTTACAGGTTTATCCATGTACTAGTTACTATCGTTGCTGACAAAATACACTTAAGCTGAATTATCTACCGTATGTTATCAAAAATCAAACAGATTAAAGAAAAAATAAATAAACAAGACAATAAATCAGTATTACGAAAATGAAATATGAATCCACCTATACGAAAAAATAAAATGAAAATGCAGTAAAAGCTTAATGATATATCTATTTGAAAAGATGGGCACTATCATCACAATAGACTTAACTTAAGTCTATTGTGCTATCATGAACACATCAAATAATTGACCACGATAAACACGGTAAAAAGCCGACTTCCACAACGAAATAGGTCCACAACGAACTTGATGACTTCAGGCTTATTTTTCGGCGCCCGGTGGCCCGCCTTGCGGATCAGCACCTCGTGGAATTTACCGCCACTCTTCATGTACCTGCAGAGAAAAGGTTTACAGTGTATCTAGTAACCTAAGATATGACCTAATCCTAATAGTACTATTTTGAAACTTTTTGTTAATTTTAATTTTCTTAAAAAGTTCTGAACCGTTTTTGATAAAATTTATATGGGACTCTTTTGAATATTTTTTTTTGTTTAAATCGGTCTACTATTGACGGAAAAATCAATGGACATGTATAAAAAATAGCCTTAATTCAGGGTAGGCTCCAGCCCCTCGGAGGGGACGTACATGAACTGATATGTTAACAAAAATACCCAGTCGAACATAGAACCTCCTTCTTTTTTATAGTGGGTTAAAAATGTGAACATCTTGTGCTGAACAAAGCCCGTTTGTTAGATCTGTTTCGGAGATGTTTTGTACTGTGTTATAGCTATAGATCGTTGGCTCATTTAACCGCATCTTTGACGGTTCCCGACAAACACTCTGTCAAAGGCAACGCTCCGAATTCAATCGTGCCGCCCGCCGCGCCGGTGGCGCGGTGGGGGCGGCATCTTTATTAGTGTTTTTCGGGGACCGTCAAAGATGCGGTTAAATGACTGAATGAACTTTATTTAGTTTTGGAACCACAATAGACCAAGATTTAAAATAATTTACAGAGTTAATCTTCTCGATTTTGGAAAAAGACCTTAGCCTCCAGCAGTGGGGACGCTATGAAACGCAAAATCGATACAAATGTTATAAAGTTGCTGATATACTCGTAGGAATCTGAAATGGTTTCAAAAGCGCGTTCTTCGCTCTGCCCATTCTGATATTTGCTTAGCTCTACACGCTGCTCATTTCACAGGCACAGTCAATTCGGGGGCATTTTTTTCAAGAATACAATAATAATGTTGATTAATTAATGATGGCCGATTGTGGCTAAAACAATGACTCAGGATATGACATGAGGTAAATGACATTATAAATGTATGAGGGCTACGGGAACAGACACAGGCTACAGTACAGATGGCCGATGGGGTAGTAAAGTTCTCGAATGGCGACCGCGCACAGGAAAACGTAGCGTATAGGCAGGCCTCCCACGCGGTGGACCGACGACCTGGTGAAGATCGCGGGAAGCACAGTACAACATTTCACGGGTAGACAGAAATATTGTGTTTTTTTTTTTAAATGGCTGTACAGTCCACCAAAACGGTATACAGCAGCAATGTTGTTTTGCCCGAAAACAAGACCGAACGAACTTTTTATTCAGGGTGTAACAAAATTGGTGTAGGTCCCGTTAACTGGGGGTTCTACTTATCATACTGAACAACTTTCTGCAAGGATGGGTTCCTTAGTCAATTCTCGAAAAAAAAATTGAACCCTCCATACTAAAATGCACAAAATCGGTCGATCAGCTGATTGATTTGTATGAAGAGTAAAAAAAAATTACGTTTCAGCAAAGTCGTAGAACAAAAGTGGTTCAGTACGATGAGTAGAAGCCCCAGTTAACGAGACCTACACCAATTTTGTTACACCCTGTATACAAGAGGGTTATTATATTATTGTGGGCCTGCAATTATGCTGGACAACTTTCCCCACAGGCCACATATTTAATTTGCCAAAAAAAACTAACCTAACCCAACTGAACGAGCAGCCATCTGAGCTTTGGTGGCGTAACGGCTAGAGCCGCTACCTCCTATCCGGGAGGTCGTGCTTTGAATCCTGTCACGTACCAATGTGTTTTTGAATTTTGATTTCATATATACGTTTATCCGACGCTCTTGTATTACTTTTTACCCTCTCCCGTGTGTGGAGAGGTGGTGTTAGTACGAACCCCTCGGTGCACGAGCCCGACTCGCACTTGGCCAGTTTTTTTATTGTAGGAATATTGTGTGCAATGAAGAGTTTCCATATCATCTAATTTAATTATCGATTAGTTGGTTAATTCCCAATTAATCTATAACCGAGGGTGTGTATTAGAATTTGAGATAACCCCACAATAATTATTGACAACGCTCAAAGCGTTACAAACAACCGACTTCATTCACAAAAACCAACTACGTTTATTTCCAGCGATTGATACTACACACTAAACAGTCCATCTCTTGAAAACTACTGAACTGATTTTAATGAAACTTGCATTGTTCCCTGAGTTGAAAGTTGCTTAATCCATTAAAAAAAATATATGATTGCATTTCAATTACTGGTTTTTAAGAAATTCGTGTAAAAATCTATATACATCTAAACATACAAAAAACAAGGTTATCAATTCAACAAACATTTGGATGCAAATATCTCCGGAACCGTTTATCGTAGACCCATCGTGTTCGTAATCAAATATGTTATTGGGTTCAGCTGTTTAGAAGGCCACATAGACTAACATACACAAATATTGAGCAATTCCTACAACATTACACATGTATGGGTTGAATTGATAACCTTTTTTTTTAAGTTGGTCAAATTATGCATTAGTGTGCGATCGCCAAGTCTCCTAATATCAACCACTTAATAACGCTGACATAAAAGCGTCGGTGGCTCAACCGGTAACGACTCGGTCCATCTAACCAGAGGTACCGGGTTCAAATCTGGACGGCCAATGTACCAATGAGTTTTTCCAAAACTTCATCATCATCATATCAGCCACAAATCGTCCACTGCTGGACAAAGGCCTCCCCCAAGGATTTCCACGACGACCGGTCCTGCGCTGCCCGCATCCATCGGCTTCCCGCGACCTTCACCAGGTCATCGGTCCACCGCGTGGGAGGCCTCCCTACGCTACGTTTTCCGGTGCGCGGTCGCCACTCGAGAACTTTACTGCCCCATCGGCCATCTGTTCTACGAGCTATGTGCCCTGCCCACTGCCACTTCAGTTTAGCGATTCTGTGAGCTATGTCGGTTACTTTAGTTCTCCTGCGGATCTCCTCGTTTCTGATTCGATCACGCAGAGAAACTCCGAGCATAGCACGCTCCATTGCCCTTTGGGTGACCTTGAGCCTTCTTATGAGGCCCATAGTAAGCGACCATGTCTCAGTTCCGTAAGTCATCACTGGCAACACACACTGGTCAAAGACCTTAGTCTTGAGACACTGCGGTATTTGGGACGTGAAGATATTGCGAAGCTTCCCGAACGCTGCCCAGCCGAGTTGGATTCGTCGATTGATCTCTTTCTTGAAGTTGGACCTACCTAACTGGACTGTTTGTCCCAGGTATACATATTCGTCAACAACTTCCAGTGTAGAGTCTCCAACCTTTAGAGGAGTGGGTGCGACACGGACATTTAACATTATTTTCGTCTTGTCCATGTTCATTTTAAGACCCACTTGTTGAGAGACCTTACTGAGGCCATCGAGCATTGTGCTTAGGTCTTCCATAGTCTCAGCCATGACCACGATATCATCAGCGAATCGGAGGTGGGATATGTACTCGCCGTTGATATTGATGCCGAGTCCACCCCAGTCCAGAAGCTTAAAAACATCTTCCAGGGCGGCGGTGAACAGTTTCGGAGATATAACGTCTCCCTGTCTCACCCCTCGCTGCAACTGGATAGGTTTCGAGTTCTGGTCTTGGAGGCGAACCGACATGGTGGCGTTTTCATACAGACATTTCAACACCTCGATGTATCGATGGTCAATTTGGCACCGCTGGAGAGACTGTAGCACAGCCCAGGTTTCGACTGAATCAAAGGCCTTCTCATAGTCCACAAACGCCAAGCATAGTGGCTGATTGTACTCTTCGGTCTTCTGTATAATCTGCTGCAGCAGATTATTTCAAAAACTTACGTACATATATATCATTACCGATTGCTTTAACGGTGAAGGAAAACATCGTGAGGAAACCTGCACAGGCCTGCGAAGAAACTCGAAGGTTGTGTGTGAAGTCGACCAACCCGCACTGGGCCCGCGTGGTCGACTAAGGCCTAATCGCCCTGATTCAGGGTAGGCTCGAGCCCCTCGGTGGGGACGTATATGAGCTGATATAATAATAACGCTGAACACGTTAAAAAACTATTTAATCGCAATAAGTTATTAATATTTTGGGGTACAGTTTTATTTATTTAACAGTTTATTGTGTACAAATAGGATAACAAACAGGCTTAAAAGAAAGTCAAAGAAAGTTGTTTTATGTTTTTATCACGCTTTTTTTTTTTTTGCTCCACCTGTATGTATGTTTGTAACCGACTCCTTTGCACTCGATTTTGCCCACTTTAAACGGACAGATTTAATTCAAACTTTGTACATTTATCAAGAATCAGTGACAATACAATAAGTTTATCCTGAACTAAAAATTGAAAAATAAATATCGTTTAAAAACACGATTTTGAAGCACATCAAACTAAAAAGTGAAAAATAATCCCTACTAATATTATAAATGCGAAAGTAACTCTGTCTGTCTGTTACGCTTTCCCGCTTAAACCTCTCAACCGATTTTGATGAAATTTGGCACAGACAATCTTTAGACCCTGAGAAAGGATATAGGCTGCCTGAGCTTCCACGCTCGCGAGCCGCTTGCGGCTCGCGCACTGCGCACCCTCGAACAGTTATAGAAACGTTGTCCACGCGGGTGAAGCCGCGGGAAACAGCTAGTTCTTAATATAAGCTGAAAACAATAATGAACGAAAAATACTAGTATTATTATGAAAAAAGCGTGGGGCGCTTTGTGCCATATTTTTTGTACATCGAGCAACCCATGCTTTTTTCACAATAATACTAGTATTTTTCGTTCATTATTGTTTTCAGCATATATTAAGGATTATTTTTCACTTTTAGTTTGATGTGCTTTAAAATCGTGTTTTTTAGATTTTTTAAACTTTTTTATTGTTAATTTTCTTAATAAAGTATTAAGTACCAATCACACAAAAAAACATACTGTCGAATTGAGAACCTCCTCCTTTTTTTGAATTCGGTTGAAAAGTTAAGGGATATTTTTAATTACTTACACAACCTATTAAGCCTTACAAACAAAATAAACAGCTTAATTTTTTTTTGTGGCGGTGTAACATTTTAAGTCACTTTTTAAATACACCATACAAAATTCCCGAATTTTGGAATTTTAAAAACAATTTTCAGCAGGTGGCCAGTAATAAGAGAAACAAACACGCTGAGAGTAGGTACTTATAGAAACATTATATATAAAACATTATGTTTGAAGTGAAAACTTCTTAAGGCGCGTTGGGCACTAGGAACTCGGAGGGTCAAAAATTATAAAACTGTATTTGAGATGGGGGAAAACCACTGAACTCGCGACACTGTTCCCGTTACCTGTTACCTGTTACCGTTACCGTAACCAGGAACACATATAAACTTGAAAAAGTTTTCACTTCTGTCGGCACTCTCGGAGTGGATAGGTTTTTTAGGTGTTTTAGGTGGTACCTTTTAGGTATTGGGTTTTTTTATTTTTACTCTCAGCGTGTTTGTTTCTCTTATTACTGGCCACCTGCTGAAAATTGTTTTTAAAATTACAAAATTCGGGAATTTTGTATGGTGTATTTAAAAAGTGACTTAAAATGTTACACCGCCACAAAAAAAATTAAGCTGTTTATTTTGTTTGTAAGGCTTAATAGGTTGTGTAAGTAATTAAAAATATCCCTTAACTTTTCAACCGAATTCTAAAAAAGGAGGAGGTCTCAATTTAAGGTGTTTTATTTTAGGTATTTTAAGTGTTTCCTTTTAGGTATTTTAGGCATTTTATTAGAGGTGTTTTAGGTAGTGTATTTTATGTGTTTGTATGACATATCATAAATAACATAAAAGGTGTTGTGAGGTTAAAAATTAACTAATACCTAGTTATTAAGAGTTTTTTTACCCAGTCAACAAGGGCACACAGGGTCAAAGCCAGACAGCCCTTCACGATGACACAATCAAACCCCAGACAATCGGAGTAGTTGCGCAAGCTTGTGAGAAAATGTGTAAGAGTGAACCACAGAAAAGTGATAGGGTTCCGTCCCATGTTAATATAGAGTGTTACAAAATTGGCAAAGGCACCGTTAGCTGGGGCCTGCAATTATGCTGGACAACTTTACCCACAGGCCACATATTTGATTTGCCAAAAAATTAACTAACCTAACCTAACCTAACCCAACTGATCGAGCAGCCATCTGAGCCGTGGTGGCGTAAAGGCTAGAGCCGCTACCTCCTGTCCGGGAGGTCGTGCTTTGAATCCTGTCACGTACCAATGTGTTTTTGAATTTTGATTTCATATATACGATGACATGGTGAAGGTCGCGGGAAGCCGCTGGATGCGGGCAGCGCAGAACCGGTCGTCGTGGAAACCCTTGGGGGAGGCCTATGTCCAGCAGTGGACGTCCTTCGGCTGATATGATGATACGTTTATCCGACGCTCTTGCGTTGAAAGAAAACATTGTGAGGAAACCTGCACACGCCTGCGAAGAAGCTAGAAGGTTGTGTGTGAAGTCGAACAACCCGCACTGGGACCGCGTGGTCGACTAAGGCCCGACCGCCCTAATTTAGGGTAGGCTCGAACCCCTTGGTGGGGACGTACATGAGCTGATATGGTGACAAACTGCTCAGCTGGCTGATTAATTTCGTGCATTTTTGTATGAGTTAAAAAACTAGGTTTTACCAAGGGTTCCTTGGCGAAAGTTGTTAAGTACGATGAGTTTTTTTATTAATCCACAATTGGTAAGCCACTCACCTGATGGTAAGTAACGATGATGCCGAAGATGGAAGCGAGCTTACCAAGAATCCCCAACGCAATAGGGATCTGGCTATCTTAACTTTAAACCGGAACACATCAATGCTGTTAACACTGATGTTTGGCGGCAGCTAGCCAGGCGGGCTATAAAACTGCCCTACCACCAACTAAAACGAGTCTTGCAAAGTTGACCCCGCTGGAAATCGAACCCGCGACCTCCTGGTGTGTAGCGAATGGACTAACCATTACGCCACGGAAGCGGTTAAAATCCCCTGTTTTAACACCGTATTTTTTAAACGACTGGAAAATGACACACAAATATTTTTGCTCTCTTTTGAGTATAAATTATGTTTTCTATGTAAGTCAGAGAACCCTAAAAGGCGACACAATGATACAATAGCGGCGAAGCCACGTGCGACGGACAGACAGACAGTAGGGGTATAATATATGCAAAGGAAAGGTGTAAGTATGTAGCTATAGGGTGCACCCACTACTTGATGACTATTGCATTTGAATCGGAGTTACTTAAGTCTTTTATATGTATTTTTCTGTGACTTGAATAAAATACTTTGAATTGTAAGTCATGAAGTTTTAGCGATAAAATACTCCATACTACCTGCCTGGGTAATCAACTATTCACTGTAGCATATTGATACATAGAAATTTATATTCAAGTGTAGGTAAGTATCTTATGCTCACAAAAACTAAATATTTTTTTCTGAGGAACTTCATCAAAGGTTTAAGCCTACCCTGAATTAGGGCGATCGGGTATTAGTCGACCACGCGGGCCCAGTGCGATTTGGTCGACTTCACATATATCCTTCGAGTTTCTTCGCAGGCGTGTGCAGGTTTCCTCACGATGTTTTCCTTCACCGTAAGAGCGTCGGATAAACGTACATATGAAATCTAAATTCGAAAACATATTGGTACGTGGCAGAATCGAACCACGACCTCCCGGACAGGAGGTAGCGGTCCTAGCCATTACGCCAACGACGCTCGCTCGAACGATGAAGGACGAAATTCTGAATTCTCATTTAATAAAATATGATCGAATGTTGCCATTAAGGAACGAACAGCGCCCTCATTTTGTATCAAGCTTCATCATATCAGACGAAAATCGTCCACTGCTGGACAAAGGCCTCCCCCAAGGATTTCCACGACGACCGGTCCTACGCTGCCCGCATCCACACATGGGGGCCGAGTCCGGGTTGGTGGCATACTACACACATGGGGGCCGAATCCGGGTTGGTTGCATACTACACACATGGGGGCCGAGTCCAGGTTGGTGGCATACTACACACATGGGGGCATACTACACACATGGGGGCCGAGTCCGGATTGGTGGCATACTACACACATGGGGGCCGAGTCCGGGTTGGTGGCATACTACACACATGGGGGCCGAGTCCGGGTTGGTGGAATACCACACACATGGGGGCCGAGTCCGGATTGGTGGAATACTACTCACATGGGGGCCGAGTCCGGGTTGGTGGCATACTACACACGGGCTGAGTCCGGGTTGGTGGCATACTACACACATGGGGGCCGAGTCCGGGTTGGTGGAATACTACGCACATGGGGGCTGAGCCGGGTTGGTGGAATACTACGCACATGGGGGCTGAGTCCGGGTTCGTGGAGGTTGTAGAAGAGCTACTCGTAGCAGTGCACCGCGCTGTCACAAGTCCTCAAGCCGTCGTTCTTACTCACGGTAACGCTATACCACACCTCGGACACTGCATACAACGGTCGAGAAATGACATTTCCAACAACAAATTCGAGAACCAAACTGTATCAATCTGGGAGACGAGGGGGTGAGGTCGGAATCTAGAGAGCGGCATGGAGTGTCCATACTGTATGTGAGTACTAATATATATACTTTAACACTTTGACCAAACTATACCCAATCTGTATCAATCTGGGTGACGAAGGGGTGAGGTCGGAATCTAGAGAGCGGCAGGAAGTGTCCATACTGAATGTTAGTACTAATATATATACTTTATCACTTTGACCAAACTATACCCTATCTGTATCAATCTTGGTGACGAGGGGGTGAGGTCGCAATCTAGAGAGCGGCAGGGAGTGTCCATACTGTATGGTTGTACTAATATATATACTTTAACACTTTGACCAAACTATACCCTGTCTGTATCAATCTTGGTGACGAGGGGGTGAGGTCGCAATCTAGAGAGCGGCAGGGAGTGTCCATACTGTATGGTTGTACTAATATATATACTTTAACACTTTGACCAAACTATACCCTATCTGTATCAATCTGGGTGACGAGGGGGTGAGGTCGGAATCTAGAGAGCGGCAGGGAGTGTCCATACTGTATGGTTGTACTAATATATATACTTTAACACTTTGACCAAACTATACCCTATCTGTATCAATCTTGGTGACGAGGGGGTGAGGTCGCAATCTAGAGAGCGGCAGGGAGTGTCCATACTGTATGGTTGTACTAATATATATACTTTAACACTTTGACCAAACTATACCCTATCTGTATCAATCTTGGTGACGAGGGGGTGAGGTCGCAATCTAGAGAGCGGCAGGGAGTGTCCATACTGTATGGTTGTACTAATATATATACTTTAACACTTTGACCAAACTATACCCTATCTGTATCAATCTTGGTGACGAGGGGGTGAGGTCGCAATCTAGAGAGCGGCAGGGAGTGTCCATACTGTATGGTTGTACTAATATATATACTTTAACACTTTGACCAAACTATACCCTATCTGTATCAATCTTGGTGACGAGGGGGTGAGGTCGCAATCTAGAGAGCGGCAGGGAGTGTCCATACTGTATGGTTGTACTAATATATATACTTTAACACTTTGACCAAACTATACCCTATCTGTATCAATCTGGGTGACGAGGGGGTGAGGTCGGAATCTAGAGAGCGGCAGGGAGTGTCCATACTGTATGTTAGTACTAATATGTACACTTTGGCTATAGTCACAGGTTAACTGTTTCCGCTAGTCAGTTGGACCAAACCTTGGCACCAAAGCACCGACTTCTGGTCCAAGAATCTCAATTGCTTCTATAAATAATTTATGATTTTTGACGACTTTATTGCGTATGTTAATGAGTCTTTCAATTCAAAATCAATTAAAATGTTCACTCTTATGTTTTTTTCGTCATTGAATACGTTGCCATCATCATCATATCAGCCGAAAGACGTCTACTGCATCTGCTGCCTTCCCCAAAAATTATCACAACGACCGGTCCTGCGTAAGCGTACATTTACTGTGTGTCTGTTTGTCCGAACTAAGAGACCTGTATCTTTTAAACCGTAATAGGTAGCCGGCCGACTTTTACATAATATGTGTTATCAGTAACAAATAACAAAAAATGGTGGCGTAATGTAGTTCATTCCCTTCACACCAGGAGGTCGCGGGTTCGATTCCCGGTGGGGTCAACTTGTAAGACTCGGTTTGGTTGGTGGTAGGGCATTTTCTAAGCCCGTCTGGCTAGCTACTACCATCTTATCTAAGTCTTGCCGCCAAACATCAGTGTTAACAACATTGATGTGTTCCGGCTTGAAGATAAGATAGCCAGTTCTCCATTGCGTTGGGGAATCTTGGTAAGCCCGCTTCCATCTTCGGCATCATCGTCACTTACCATCAGGTGAGATGAGGCTTACCAATTGTGAATAAAAAAATAAAAATACGAAAATTAAAAAAAGTCGCCATACAAGAAACGTGTTTTTCAAGAATTTTTTTTTTGTTTTTGCTCTATCGCAAAAGCGGTAATGCATACAAGCGTGAAACTTGGTGTGATTATAATATTCAAAGTAAAACAAGAAACAATAAACACCGGTTTAGGCGGTAATATTACAGATTTCCGTAATTTTTGACGTCAATTACTCCCAACCCAAGGTTGAGAAAAAAACCCTTATTGTAATACAAAGTAAGTAATGTTATTATTTTTTATATTTTTATTGTAGTTTTTGATTGAAACGAGAAACCATTGAAAAAGTGTGGTTATTTTCTTTTTACTCTTTGCACGTAAAGAAAAAGACAGAGACAACTGTTCCAATCAATACCTCGCCATAAAACAATTGAGTCGTACTCACGCTAAGGAGTCCGACCTGAATTTAAAACAACATTTTTCTGACGCCCACGTTGATGTCTTTCCACGCTTTTATATTAGCTTCACTTGTAATTAACTATGTATGTAAGAAAATCTTGGAATCTTAATTTGACCCACTTGCCGGTCTTCGATTAGAATGAAATTTTGCACACGCTCTGAGTTCTGATGACAATACATGACCAGCTAAGAAACGTCATTACAAATCCAATATGGCGGCCTCCCCAAGATGGCGGACTGGCTGTTTGAAATCCACCCCCATGATATGGGTATCAAATGAAAGGGTTTGCTGTCAGGAATACGAAAAAAATAGTCACGTGACTTAAATCCAACATGGCGGACATCCAAGATAACTACTTAACGTGTTTACTAAAAGCGTGTTTTTTAGTTTTTTAAACTAATTGATGATTATTGTTGTACTTGTTTTGAGAGGTATGATGATACAGAACCTTTGTTGCGCAGAACTCTCACTTGGCTAGTTTTTACGATACAAAACCTCGTTAACAAAAAAAAATATCAAACTCCCTCAATTTCTGCTCGCTAATTAATTCTATTGAAAAAAAGAAAAGAAACATTCCTTCGAACCCTTTCAATGTCGCGTTTAGATTCCTAATTAACTTTTATAGAATTTTTCATAACTCGTTTCTTTCACAAAAAAAAATAAATAAAAGGAGTGAAAAGCTAATAAATCATTTGGAAATTAATAATTAATATGGCAACACTGCGAAGCGACGGGCCGTTAAAATCAAACGTAAATATCCGAAAAGAAATTTGCATAAGAAGGGGATTTTTTCGAACGATCCTTTTTTCTTTAATTTTTGTTCATTCAGATTCTGATTGGAGTACGAAAGATAAGTGTGGAATAACTAAAGATATAAAAGAATTTTCGGCTAGACGCCGACGTGCGCGAGACTAAAAATTAGTTTTTCTAGATCCCTTGGGAACCACCTCGGACTATGCTAATGTATAGTATATGTCATTTCCTTATTCTTCACCCATCTCTGTCCAAAAAAATCACAACAATCCATTGCTCCATTGCGATGTTAAAGAAATCAACCAAAAAAAATAGTTTTTCAGTTCCCTCAGGAAAAGTATCGGACAATGCTATTTTCCGGGATAAAAAGGAACTTCCTTTTATGTCCTTCCCCATGACACACACTACCTGCATGAAAAAAGCCAAAATTTTATCAAAATTGGTCGAATTGCTGAAGCGTGAAAAGGTAACAAACAAACAAACACATTTTCACATTTATAACATTAAGTTAGGATATTAAGGATAAGAATTCATCACAGTTTAATTTCAATAAAAAAATTCTCCTCCATTTTGTATTCAATTACTTATAAGGCAAGAGAACTCAAATATGATTTTGGCACTGACGCAGAAGAGTGACGAACTTCTTAAAACTTATGTCTCTTTAAACTGTAGCATTGATACGAAAACTTAATATAAAAGATAAGTGAATATTAAGAGGAAAGCATATTTTTGTTCTTGATATAAGACAACACCTTTGCAAGTTTTTACTATATATTTACTCCCTTTTTACGTCTGTGAATGCAATAAACTATAAATTGTCGTGACAAAATCCTTTTAATCTGGGTAGGTATTTGATAACGACTGGAAACCCAGATCTATACGGATAACAGCCTGCATTCTCTGCTCTACTAACAAGAAAGTCTTTTCTTATCGAAAAATTAGAGATTCTTCATTTGCCATAACCATTATCTTAAATTTTTGGCATAGAAGAAATAATTATAGAAATTTAAATTATACAGGTTTCTCTATGGAAATAACCAACATACATATATAATACTTACTCGTATATAGTTAAGTATTGAATTTTTATTGCAATATAAGATGACCACGCTGGACACGCAAAAAAATCGATTTCAATCGCAACAAGCAAGTACAATTTTAAAAAAAATATAGGACCAACTTTAAAAAAAAATCATCAGAATCAGTTCACAATCGGCGAAGAAATTGCGTTACATACAAAAAATAGTCGGAATGAGAACCTCTACCTTTGTTGAAGTCGGTTGAAACCTGGAATTAATCTCTACTTCAGTCTGCAGCGGTGCCTTACAGACAGATCCGATGCATGTCCACACTAACCCAATATTAACCCCTTGCGTGCGCGGGCGGGAGACAGTAGCCAGTATCGGAGGGATCGGAAAGAACAGATGTTTTTAATATCTAAGCTTAGAGAAGACGCCTCGTCCCTTTCCTAATGTTTTCATTGTAATGGCTCTTTGTACCGTCTCGGGAATAATATAATAGATGGATGGGTGTTGGGAGATTGAGGTATGGTTTTTGGTGTGCCATTGACAGTTAACATACCTAAGAGTATACACATGATTTTTTTAATACAAAACGAAAAAATAATCATTTCAGAACCTTTTTTTGGCCATTAAAATTAATAAGCTAAGTAATTTCAACGTCATTTTTTTTTAATTTATACTAGTAAAAAGAAGATACAGTTTATATGTAAGAGGTCATTTCTTTCACCAATATTAAGTTGCCTTCAGGATCAACACAGGCTAAGAACAAGTGGATAATTTTGAACAAAAAAAAACCGACTTCAAACAGAAAACTAAGGTTCCCCTTGATTTCTCTGGGATGCCATCATCAGATCCTGGTTTCCTTATCATGGTACTACCCTTGGGATATCTCCTTTCCAACAAAAAAAGTATCATGAAAATCGGTTCATAAACGACAAAGTTATCCGCGAACACACATATTAAAAAAATATATATATTTTCTTAAATCGATATATCGATTTAAGAAAACTCCTCCTCTTTTGAAGTCGAGTAAAAAATATCGCGATCCGCATGCGGCTCGCGCATCGCACACCCTCGATATCCACACGGGCAAAACCACGAGCAACAGCCCATGACCACAAAATAAAATGAAAAGCATCTACACCTATTTATTGCAAGGAGACTGCATTTAGGAAAACGTAGCATGAAAGGAGAGCCTGTCAATCTCCGGAAACTCCCGAACGTACCCGATGGCTCCCGAAACAGTAGTAACCAGTGACAGTATAATTGCATAGTGAATTGCGATCGCAACGATCGTGAGAGTGCAATTTGCGTGCACGCAACCGACGACAGAAACTTGGATTGATACTGTAAGTCACAAGATCTAAGATGGAATTTGAAAATCTGTCTGTTCTTATGTACGTAATATAAAAAAGTGTGCATGTCAGCTCCGACGCGCGACACGAGTTTACCCATGAAACAATTTTTTTTTTTGACCTGGCACGGAGCGCTCCAGGTTTCTCCCTACGCGGAGCTTGACCTCCGGCCTCGCATTAGGTGGCATGGCCATGTTTCCTTAGCTTTCGTGACGAAAAAAACGTAATGACACTAAAAGTAACGGTAACACGTTACTGATCAACACTCGATATATTCTTTTTTTTATTTTTTATTTTTTTATTCACAATTGGTAAACCTTTGACAACATCTCACCTGGTGGTAAGTGACGATGTTGCCGAAGATGGAAGCGGGCTTACCAAGATTCCCCAACGCAATGAGGATATATTTCATATCGGGCTCTATATACTCGTATGAATTAACTCTAAAGGAGTAAACTCCAAAAAAATTTCATAATGTACCAACAAACCAACGGATGATCTTCCTGAGCTCGCCGGGAACAGATTTTTCTACTAGGAGTACATAAATTCAGACAAAGTTTCTTATATAAAGAACACCTTAACCAAAGTATACAGATTGATACAGATTGGTTATAGTACAGGTTCAACTAAAAGAAAATCCGCTACATCTCCCAAACTAACCTACAATAACTAAAACAAAACCCGCTACATCTCCCAAACTGACCTACAATAACTTAAACAAAACCCGCTACATCTCCCAAACTAACCTACAATAACTAAAACAAAACCCGCTACATCTCCCAAACTAACCTACAATAACTAAAACAAAACCCGCTACATCTCCCAAACTAACCTACAATAACTAAAACAAAACCCGCTACATCTCCCAAACTAACCTACAATAACTAAAACAAAACCCGCTACATCTCCCAAACTAACCTACAATAACTAAAACAAAACCCGCTACATCTCCCAAACTAACCTACAATAACTAAAACAAAACCCGCTACATCTCCCAAACTAACCTATTACAACTAAAATAAAATCCGCTACATCTCCCAAACTAACTTTCAACAACTAAATAAAAATCCCCTGCATCTCCCAAAATAACCTACAACTACTAAAACAAAATCCGCTACATATCCCATACTAACCTACAACAACTAAAACGAAATCCGCTACATCTCCCAAACTAACCTACAACAACTAAAACAAAATCCGCTACATCTCCCAAACTAACCTACAACAACTAAAACAAAATCCGCTACATCTCCCAAACTAACCTACAACAACTAAAACGAAATCCGCTACATCTCCCAAACTAACCTACAACAACTAAAACAAAATCCGCTACATCTCCCAAACTAACCTACAACAAGTAAAACAAAATCCGCTACATCTCCCAAACTAACCTACAACAACTAAAACGAAATCCGCTACATCTCCCAAACTAACCTACAACAACTAAAACAAAATCCGCTACATATCCCAAACTAACCTACAACAACTAAAACGAAATCCGCTACATCTCCCAAACTAACCTACAACAACTAAAACGAAATCCGCTACATCACCCAAACTAACCTACAACAACTAAAACAGAATCCGCTACATCTCCCTAACTAACCTACAACAACTAAAACAAAATCCGCTACATCTCCCAAACTAACCTACAACAACTAAAACAATACCCGCTACATCTCCCAAACTAACCCATAATACTAAAACAATAATTGCTCGACCTTTTCTGAGCAAATTTTTATATTTGAACAACAATCAGAGCTGTCATTGGGCAATTTAAATAAGATTAATGTATTTCTCTCTCAGTTATGCAACATTCGTCACGGCTAGTTTTTGATTTGATTATTCATAATAGTAAAAGAGAACGGACTATGTCGATTCTTATATTCACTAACTTATACAGAGTGTAACAAAAAAAATTGACGCTCTCGATTAGATCAGCTGATCGATTTGTATGAAGATATTTTTTTTTGTTTTCGCGAATTGACTACGCACCTCATGGACTATAGTATGATGTGCAAGAAGACCTACCTTAGTTAACGGCTCCTAAACTAATTTTGTTACACCGGCTGACAAAAACTCTCAAACAAGGAATCCCACTAAAAATAATGATGTACAATAAACTACCTAAACTAATAATGGATCTCCCTAAGCTAGAGTTCAAAGCAAAATTGAGAGATTTTTTTCAAAAACATGCATATTACTTAGTAAATGAATACATGAATGAAATAATAACAGATACTCTTTTTCTCAAATAGATTGCGAGAGAACATGAATGTGCTATTAAATGTAATTTATTAATTAGTATGTTAGTTAATATGTTAATATTTAAATTTGTAAAATTGACCTGCCTCTAAGCAATGTTCATTGTTGCCTGGTGAATAAATGACTATAAATGACTGTCTGTAGGTATATTACGTAGAATATAAGAAAAAAGGACCGCTGATGGCCGCATCTTCACCCGCGTGGATATCGAGGGTGCGCAGTGCGCGAGCCACAAGCGGCTCGCGGTTTTTTTTTATAAACCTTCCAAACATACCTACATACGGAAGCTTATTTTTTTACATAAAGATAAGATAAAAATTAAATATTAAAAAAAACCGGCCAAGTGCCAGTCCGACACGCTCACCGAGGGTTCCGTACCATCACATCTTTGGATAAGGAACCTTAAAAATAATAAATCGAAAAATAGTAAATATTCTGTTTAAGCTTGTTCCAATGAAGTCCTTTCATACAATAGGCCATATGACACAGTTAACTTAATTCAAAATTTAGACCGCCGTTCCTTGCTTAAATGATTACGTAGTACGTACTTTATAGTATTATTATAGTATTTATATATAGACCACGTTATGTTTTATGATTTAATTACAAATGTATAGTTTTCAGATTTTTCCCTTTACTTGTAGTATATGATGGTATTTCTTGGTAAATTTCATAGTTCTAGTCATCTGCGCTTAGGCGAAAGTGAAAGACATTTCGATTAATTTTCAAGATAAATTTAGTTTCGTGGGACTAAGGCATGTGGCAGATTTTTGTTTTTGTTACATTTCAATTATCCGTCCTATCAATTGGATAATAAAATGAATTACACATAGCAACCACGCAACTTTTTTTTTTTTTATTAACAATTGGTAAACCCTTGACAACATCTCAGCCATAACATTATTTATGGCTTCAGGAATTAACAGTCAGATCACACGTAAATCACAAACAAAAAACTAAGTATATACTCTATAGAATGATTAAATTGTAAAGCTAACTGAACCAAAATACTTATACTATTACATAAGTAATGTTACAATAAACAAATAAAAAATAATAATTTTACAGCAAATATTTACAAGAAATTTAACTAACTTCTTCCTGACCCAAACGATCCCATGACACTGGCGGCATTGCCGCGTTGGATAGCCACCGAGATGCGTTAAAATGTATCTTTAATAAAATGTTAATTTGAAGTAATTTCAACAACTTTTAGCAACTTAAGACTTATGGTCTCCATATTTTTTTTGGTTTGTATCGAAATAACAAAAAAAAATTTTTTTTTAAAAAGCCATCTCCGGACCAATCAAGATTTTTTTTAAAACGCCTTTTTTACTTTCTGTAATATTGAGATCACGGTTCCTAAGAGCGTTTTTCTGTATCTTTTATAGTTTAGAATTTCCCCATACTGACCCTTAAAAAAACTCCTCTGTATGTACCTATATTGAGATAGTTGCGGTGAAGAAAAATTATTTGGTAGATTTAGGAAAGGAATTATATCCATTGATGGTTAAGATTTAAAGATCCTGCCATAGAAACGATTCATTTAATTATTTAATGTAAATTTATTATTTTTAATGTAAGATACCCTAACTCTAACATTTTTTTAAATATTTAAATGTTTAATAATGAAAACGCATTAAGTTATATTGCTTTTAATAATAAAACACATGAATAAATACTAAAGTAAAACTGAAAACATTCCACGATATCCTCGGAAACTAAGCGGGAATCTCATTTTCTGGCATGCAACGCCATCTAGCGGTGAGGAGTGCGGCTGAAGCTTTGCAACATTTGAAAGGCTCGCTGTCGCTGTAGGTGGTATTTGCGAGTTACGAGTTTTTGTAGATACAAAGTGCATGCATAGTAAATTGATAAAATTAGGGAATGTTGTAAAATAATAACATCAATAATAATAATTATGATAAGCGATACCTAAATTTATTCATTATTAATCTGTACTCTATTCCGTAATTTCAATAGATCTTATTTATCTACACTCAATAGGTACGTTAGTACTTAATATATAAGTACCTAATAAATTTTGACATCCTTATTTTTGACACTACTTTTTTATTATTTTGACGTTCCATAATATCCTTGGACATTTTTAGAAACGTTAACTTGACATAGGCAGACAAAAGAGGGGAAACTGTTCAAATATGCCTCATTTGAACACTTTATTAATAAAATAAATATAATAGTTCTCATATGGTAATATTTATCAAGATTTATTTAATTTTAAAAATACGAAACATGGTGTTTATACTATATTATGTAAAAAATATATTTATTTATTTTGAGTCATAAAAATTAACAATTTCTTTTTTAAAAAAACTTAAGTAATTTAAAACTCCTTGAGGCAGCAGTTTAGAAAAAAGCAGGATAAAAGGAAAGCCATGTAATTAAAAAAAAATCGATTGTCATTGTGTATTGCTTTTACTAACCATTAGTAATTGAAACTCTGAATAACCTGGGACAGTTTCAACCCATATCAAGTTATATATTCTTAAACAATGTTAAAAAGTAATGAACTTTATGAAGTGGTTAGTTGGTTTTATATAAAATATTAGGCCGGATTTAAGATCCGTCACTTGTTTTGTGCGAATTTAAATCTGCCCGAAAATACCAAGCTTCAGAAATATAAATTTTCAAACTAAAAACTAACTTTACTTGTGTTTGATGAACTAATATTAAATAATCACAATAGAAAAAAACATGTAATAATTGAAAAAAATTATTGAGTTTCTAGAGAAAAATATTTCAAAACATTAATACGGTATTTTACTACTAGATATTTGAGTAACTTTTTATCAACTGTCAAAAACGAAAGTTTGTTCTGTAAGTGTTCGCGTTACTGACATGACGTCATAAGTGCCAACTAATTTACTGTTGATAATAAGAGTGTAAAATAATAAATTGTGTTATATTTCAAACGAGCAAGTGTTTTCGCTATTCTAGAAGTTAATGCTATTTATTAGATACTATTTTTTAATTTATTTTTCATATGGTAAAAATAGCATATTGTATACCTACCTATATAATTTAATGTAATTATCGGAAACTGTGGGGTACCTATGGTACCTAACCGTATAATGACACCTACGTTTCACGTACACGCAAAATAAAATAATCCCGCTGACTCTACATCGCATCGCAGCGAACCCACTAACCGAATTTCGGCAAGTGGCGCGAAACAAAAACTGACCTACATCTGCGCCCTACCGAGTTCACCCACCCCTGCTTACTTAGACGTACCTACCAAGCCGTCTTGCCCTCACGAGATGCATTCACTATTATTTCGTCGAGGGTCAGTGTGAAGTGAACTTTGTAAGGTTTTTTTTGTAAAAAAAAAGAAAAATACTTTTTGCTGATTATTGTGTTTTAAAAAGAATGTAGAGTTAAGAAGTAAGTAGTGTATGGAAATCAAGAAAGAAGCTCAAATTACGGAGTAGTTGAAAACTGGTCAAGAATTAAGAAAAATGTTAATTGTCAATGTAATGACAAGGTAAAGAAGAAAAGTTGGTATGCCGGCCGGCGTATGCTTACAAGTGGCATTAAATAAATGTAAACAAATTCAACCGCGACTGCGGGCCGCATCGGCAAGCGCAAGGAGCGGCCGGCCAGTCGATCGCGTCGCAAAAAGCGCATCCTATTATCGACTACAACAAAAGGACTTGCAGTGATACCTAAGTACACATCTCGATTCATCGTCTCGACTCGATCCGAGCCGATCCCATTGGCGCGCCCCTCTGTCACCGCGGCGGAGCGGGACGGCGAGCGGCGATCCGATAGAGAGAGACGAGGAGGGAGACGGTCATCTTAGCCGCCGAGTCGCGTCCCACTGGGCGGGGCCGCGCCAAGGAGTGTGCCTCAGATGCGCGTAGTCGTTGTGTTGGTGGGGCTCCGAAGGATCGCACTGCAGTCGTGCGTCGCGACACCGCCGCGCGCTCGTGACCACGTCGCGCTCGACAGGATTCACCTTACGTAATAATAAATAATCGGATCGAAATCCCTCATCCGATAATCGATTGTGAAGTGAACTTTACAAGAGCGATTCAGTTTTTTTTTCCGAAACGGTGTTTGTGAACTCGAATTTTGTGCACTTTGTGTCATGTTTTTGTTTTGTTTTCGATGAGACTTGAGATTATTTTGGGGCGTAGCGTAGCTGACTGTGTTTTTATTTTGATATTTGTACGCTGACGTTTTGAAGACTTTGTGTGTGAATCAAAGATTTTTCTCGGACTTAGCGATTCCTGTGAAACATTTTGACTCAGCACCGGCAGATTTTGTGAACTTGAGTTTTTTGTGTGATTTTGTGTTTCTGCTTCCATCACAACAGTAAGTGTTTTTTGACTAGGTGCCTCTACCTATCCATAGTTTGTCACAGCTTTGTTTCTTTTAGGATACACGCGCCAATTTTCTAATTTAAAAACATTATTGGATTGGTAAAATTGTTTTATTTTCTGACTCTAGCCACCTATTCTACTTAGAATAATATACTTCTTTCAAGAATCTTATTAGATTTTTAGCATCTAACTAGACTTTTTTTACCAGATATTAAAAAAATAATATTTTTACTGGGACGAGGGCGAGTAGGCATCTAATAAAAACATTTCAAGTAACTAATACGTTTGAAATAAATTTCGTGAAATCATTAGTTTTTACCCAATATGTACTTACTTCAAGAGCACTGTGCACAAATACCGAGGCACTATTCGCGGAACAATCCTAGTAATTTACTCATTAAAAGAAGAAAATATAACAATTGGAAATCGAAGAGCAATCAATAAATCAAGCTATCAATTACTGTAGAAGAAATCTGTTAATTATCACAGAGATGACTTACGTTCGCGAGATTGCACCGCGCGCCTGTGTGACGCTCGATGGCGCGCTCTTCCGCCGGGCGCGGGCGGTTGAGAACGCGACGATAACAAATGATCCTTTTCTTGATTTCTCTGTGGACCATTTTGGGAGGCTTTGCCCTAATTCCTCAGGATTCGGAAATCAATCTCTGACTGTACCTACTTACTTTTATTTGGTTTCTGTTATTAGTTTTTGTATCTAGTTGTAGTAGGAGTATAAACGTTAGTGTCACTCTACTGTTCATAAAACTAAATTATTTTTTCCCCGGGAACGGATAAGTGATGATGATGATAATCGTGCGAAAACCGACTTCAAAATGTTTACAAAAATGCACTTTTTAGGTAACTACTTATAATAGGACTCTTCACTTGTCGACTCTAAAATTTTTGTGTATGTATGTATGTTTGTGTGTATATGTCCGTATCCTCGATTAACAGAGTCTGTAAGACCGATTTTGATGAAATTTTGTGCATATTGATTTTAGGGATACTTTTTTTAATTTTATAAATATTATGAGTACCTAGATATCTCATGGGACGAAACCAGTTTGTATGGACAAAAAAATAAAAAAATAGCGCTAAGTTTTGTTTTTTAAATGTTAAAAACATGTCAAAATGTTGTACATATATTATCTAGGAAAACTCAAAAATTTGTGGTACTGAAACCTGTCACACGTGTTTTAATTTTTTCTTTTTTCAAATTCGCGCTAAGCATATTTTGACATAACGCTAATTTTGAGATATTATGAAATTAAGGTTGTCAAACCGCTAAATTCCTGCCCTATGTCAGTAACGTCAAAATGTCCTACTACATCAGTTTGTATTCCCATTCCATATCGAAATGCATAGCTACCTAGGTACCTGCTCAGATATTATCGTGTGCGAAACATTTAAATCTGTCCATAGGGATAGTTATAGCTATGGCACAGAGGTCCGTGCTTGCATTTCGCTGTAACAAAATCTTGTTAGGTACTAGCTTTTGTCCACGGCTTCGCTCACGTGGACATCGTTTTTATGACTGCCTTTTAGGGTGAGTGGAGCGTAGGCAGGAGTTTACTCCAGATCCCTCGGGAACTATATCGAGCTATTCTGGTCAGCAGTCTATGTCACTTCTCACCCCTTCAACTGTTTCTATGCAGAAAAAATCATGTCAATCCGTTCCTCCATTGCGACGACGTGCGCGAACCTGGAAATGAGTTTTTCCTAGATACCTCGGGAACTGTCTCAGGTTATGCTAAAAAATCAACCAAAAAAGTCTTTTTTTAGTTCCCTCAGAAACTGCATCCGACTATGCTATTTTCACGGAGTAAAAAGTAGCCTAACACAGACCTCCATACCAAATTTCGTCAAGATTGGTTGAGGTGTTGAAGCGTGAAATGAGAAGGTAACAAACAAACTAACACATTTTAACATTCATAAAATTACTAAGGATGTAAAAATAACATGAAATATAGGTACTAAGTTGGATTACCAAACTATTTTTTAAATTTTTCAATAATTCTATGCAATTTAAAATTACGTAAGTATTTCACTTTTAATAATTATTAATTAATTCAATAGGTAGGTAGTGTAATAATGTCAACGCATGTTCATTAATGCAATTTTATATCAATATTAATTAAGCATTCATTAAATGGTAGTCGTATAATTATGCAAAAAAAAAAACTAGTGCAGTAAGTAATTGATATTTTCTACTTACCAACTTATAAGTAGGTTTTACCATAAATTAGTGAAAATTCCAGAGGCTCTATCTATTTGTTTATAATTTGTTCTCATTTGTTCGTTAGTTGTTATGTATTTATATTTTTAACATTCATTCATATCAGCTCATATACGTCCCCACCGAGGGGCTCGAGCCTACCCTGAATTAGGGCGATCGGGCCTTAGTCGACCACGCGGGCTCAGTGCAGGTTGGTCGACTTCACACACAACCTTCGAGTTTCTTCGCACTTTATAAGAAGTAAGTTTAGGAATTCAATAAACTTAAAAACTCGACTGTGTATAAACTTAACCTCTCGTTTTGGCTAGTCGGATAATAATGTATCCTATGTCTATGTCGTCGGTGGCTCAACCGGTAACGACTCGGTCCATCTAACCAGAGGTACCGGGTTCAAATCTGGTCGGTCAATGTACCAATGAGTTTTTCAAAAACTTACGTACATATAATTACCGATTGCTTTAACGGTGAAGGAAAACATCGTGAGGAAACCTGCACACGCCTGCGAAGAAACTCGAAGGTTGTGTGTGAAGTCGACCAACCCGCACTGGGCCCGCGTGATCGACTAAGGCCTAATCGTCCTGATTCAGGGTAGGCTCGAGCCCCTCGGTGGGGACGTATATGAGCTGTTATGATGATGTCACTCACGGGATCAATACGAATGTAAGGATATCTCATACATAAGTTAAAATCCTTCAAGTCGTTCAGGCTGTAGCAGGGAACTTAGAAATTTACATACATACATACACTCGAGAAACATTACTCTCCTTATGAGGCAGTCGGGTAACAAACACAGTGTGAGAGTATATTCGGTTTTTAGCGGTTTTTTGACAGAGTTCGACAGAGGGACCGAGGTGCTATGTTTATCTGTGCACTTATAAAGAGGTTAACTGATTGTTTGCAGAGTAGAGTAGTGGAGATGGTTTCTGGAACTACTAAAGAGTGTCCAGGAGCCTCGCGTTTCCATACAAACGTAGTTCCGCTTTCATACAAAAACTACATGCCCGATTGAATCCAAACTTTGTAAATATGTTGAGTAGACACATATCAATGGTTGTAATTAGTTTTCATCTTAGTAAATTAAAACATATGTAACTAAACAATGGCTTAAATTAGTTTTGTACTGAAAGTTTGAAACTGCTCTTATTTTTTCCGTTTTATATTAGTACATCGAAAACGAATTACAAACATCGATATGTGTCTCCGCAATATATTTGCAAAGTTTGGATTCAATCTGGCATGTAGTTTTTGTATTAGAGCGGAACTACGTTTGTATGGAAACTCGAGCCTCCTGGATACTCTTAAGTGATACTCATAATTACATCATAGAAAGTTAACTATCCTTAAACAAAATAGGCTAAAGAATATAATATTTTTGATGTGTTACATATTCCTTTCTTTTACATTCCTGCAATTTGTGTAAAGGTTTTTTTATTATTTACAATTGACAACATCTCACCTGGTGGTAAGTGACGATGTTGCCGAAGATGGAAGCGGGCTTACCAAGATTCCCCAACGCAATGGGGAACTGGCTCTCTTATCTTCATGTCGGAACACACCAAAGATATCAACATTGATATTTGGCGGCAAGACTTAGATAATATGGTAGTAGCTAGCCAGGCGGGCTTAGAAAATGCCCTACCACCAACCAAACCGAGTCTTACAATTGACCCCGCCGGGAATTGAACCCGCGACCTCCTGTGTAAAGCCAGTGAACTTTGCCTCTGAATTACGGAGGCGGTTGAATAGCAAGGAATTTAAGTGTGTATCAGGAAATGCGAACGTTTTCTAGGGATCCGTACCCAATGGGTAAAAACGGGACCCTATTACTAAGACTTCGCTGTCCGTCTGTCCGTCTGTCACCAGGCTGTATTTCATGAACCGTGATAGCTAGACAGTTGAAATTTTCACAGATGATGTATTTCTGTTGCCGCAACAGCAAATACTAAAAAGTAGAAAATATGAAAAAATAAGGGGGGTCTCTACACAAACTTGTTCCCTAAGTTGAATGATAAATTAATCTAAAAAAAAATTATTGAATTGAATTTTGATTTCTAGTTTCTGAGAAATACGTAGACATACATACATACATTACAAATATACACTTATTTATTTTTTATTATTTATAAAAAAAAATGTGCGATTGCCTGTATCTCAGCTGATGGGAAGTAATGAAATTTGGGACACCTGTTATGAAGACCACATAGGCTAACATACATATTATTATACATACATATTACGTACATTACGGGCCGAATTGATAACCTCCTTTTTTTAATGTTGTTAAAAAACCGGTAAAGTGAGAGTAAAACGAGTAACCGCGCACAAAGGGTTCCGTACCATCATACTAGATGGCGCTAGTTTCTAAAACGTTTGAAAAATACGTTTTTTGTGTAAGGACTTTCACTTTTTTAAATTTTTAGTATTTTTTGTTATAGCGGCAACAGTAATACATCATCTGTGAAAATTTCAACTGTCTAGCTATCACGGTTCATGAAATACAGCCTGGTGACAGATGGACGGACGGACAGCGGAGTCTTAAAAATCATCTACATAATTTAGGTACTTACCTAAAGTATTTTTGAGAAAAACCGACCGTTCTTTGAGGTAAGCAAGTACACCGGAGGAAAAGTTTCTGGATAATACCGAGAGATGGCGCTTCTGATGGTGCTTGGCTCCTCATTTAATATTTAGTCCTTATCGCTGCCTCATCTACTTAAATAGTAACTTTAGAAATTCATTAAAAATTAAATACCCGACTGCGCAAAAATATAACCCCTCTTTTTCACCTGTCGGGTAAAAATGTATCCTGTGTCACTCACGGGATCAAGATGAATCTAACGATACCTCATACGTTAAAATCCTTCAAGCCGTTCTGGCTGTAGCAGGGAACTTAGAAATCTACATACATACATACACACGAAAAACGTAACCATCCTTCTGAGGCAGTCGGGTAAAAATGGAATGCTTTTAGTAAGTAAGTGTATAACTTAAGAACGGCTGGACCGTTTTCAGTAATTTTTGTTTTAAAATGTACGTAATAGTTCGAGTAGAAAAAACCCAGTTAATAATATCGACGGGGGCGAAGCCGTGGGCTACATTAAGTTATATTTAATAAACAAAAAATGAAACTAAATTAGGAATATGGGAAGGCAAATTGCATTCTAATTTAAGTAAAATGCAGGGAAAAAAGTGTTTATATTGCTAATCAAATTATGAAGTCACTCCTACCATAACATTGTACCTAACTTTGTTTTAACCACCGCCGTGGCGTAGTGGTTAAGTCCATTAGCTTCACATCAGGAGGTCGCGGGTTCGATTCCCGGCGGAGTCTTAGCCCTCGGCCTTAGGCATTTACATAGCCCTCCTGGCTAGCTATCAACATCTTATCTAAGTCTTGCCGCCAAACATCAATTTTCTAGCTGGAAGATACGATATCCATTTCCCCATTGCGTTAGGGAATTTTGGTAATCTTGGTTTTTCATCTTCGACATCATCGTTATTTACCATCAGGTGGGATGATGCCAAGGGTTTACCAATTTCAAAATGTTTATAAACAGTAGGTGTAAAGTTACACGCTTTCTGATTGTCATAAAATAGTAAGGCACAGAAGTCAAATAAGGCTATAGGCTAATTAACTATCAAAAAAACGCTAAACACGTGAAAAAACCGACTTCCATCGCAACAATTTAGAACATTTTTGCATTATTATTTTTGGTTTTTGTCAATTTTCTAATAAAGTACTTCACCGATTTTGATCAAATTTATATGGGACCACACGGGAATCACTAGTTTTCAAATAAAAAAAGAATCGTAGAAATCGGTTTACCCAGTCAAAAGTTCTGAGGTAAGACACATAAAAAAACATACAGTCGAATTGAGAACCTCCTCCTTTTTGAAAGTCGGTTAAAAAGAGTACAGATCATGGCAGGAAATGATACTTTAATGCAACTACTTTAACGAATAAAATAATAATCGGGTGGGTGTAGTCAAACGCACTCAAATTAAAAAAAAAAAGGTAAGTCACACAGAGGGAATAGTTTTCTCTTTTCTGGCATTTTTATGTACAAAATGGCCATATTTTTGTACTTAGCAGAAAAATTGGCCATCTTAGCTAAATGCAGTTAATCTTTTAATTCGCGTAAAAAACTCATCCCTCTTTGCTCTCGGAAAGTAGGAACACACCGCTCCCTTTTTCCAAGCGACTTCCAAAAAGGAGGAGGTTCTCAATTCGACTTTATTTTTTTATGTGTGTTACCTCAGAACTTTTGACTGGGTAAACCGATTTTTATGATTCTTTTTTTATTTGAAAGCTAGTGTTTTCCGTGTGGTCCCATATAAATTTTATCAAAATCGGTGTAGTAATTTATTAGAAAATTAACAAACACCAAATTTAATAATGCAAAAATGTACTAAGTTGTTGCGATGGAAGTCGGTTTTTTAACGTGTTTAGCGTTTCCAATTATTTAATAAAAAAAAAATTGAATGCGTTTGGCTGCACCTCACCTCCTACGTTGGTGACCCCTACGTGATACCGTCTCCAAACATACATTTATCTTTTGAAAAGACTACGGATTCTACTTTGCGCGTGGTCCGACACGCACTTTGCCACTTTTTTACCCGACTGCCTCAGAATGAGCGTTATGTTTTTCGAGTATATATATTTACATATGTAGATTTCTATGTTCCCTGCTACAGCGTGAACGGCTTGAAGGATTTTAACGTATGAGGTATCGTTAGATTCGTCTTGATCCCGTGAGGGACATAGGATACATTTTTACCCGACTTACCAGGAAGAGGGGGGTTGAGTTTTTACGCGGTCGGGTTTTTAATTTTTGATAATGTCCTGAAGTTACTCATATTATTTTTCCTAATTCGTAACAGTTAAGTACATAAGTAGGTACAGAGGCCAGCACATCCAGCTACACTTGGACTTTGTACCGTTCTTATGTCGTTGGCGTAAGGATTAGAATCGCACTACGAGTGTGTAGCTTGATGTGCTGGCCTCTGTACCTACATTGGTGCGCATACCGTAATATCAGTATCAGTTAATCCAATTAAATCGAACAAAGCAGGATCGATTAAAACAACTATTTTTATACGAATCACGACACGCGATAAATATTAATATGATTATGAGAAAATATTACTATGAATGACGACGCTTACTAAGAAACGCATGCAAAAAAACTCGGCCAAGCGCGAGTCGGACTTGCGCATCAAGGGTTCCATACACGTACACACTCACACAATGTAATATTTTATCCTGGGCATTCCAAAAAAATATTATTAATTCGGGGAGGTAGATGTCTTTCGGCTGATATGATGATGATGATGATGAAAGGATCGGATAGAGGGCTGATAGCAGAGTAGTATAGTAATAGGGTCCCGTTACCTTTTGGTACGGAACCCTAAAAATCTGTAGAATATTGTATTTGATGCCAAGTTCTATTCAGGTTATAACACAGAAATTTATCCATTCGCTTCACACCAGGAGGTCGCGGGTTCGATTCCCGGTGGGGTCATCTTGTAAGACTCGGTTTGGTTGGTGGTAGAGCATTTTCTAAGCCCGTCTAGCTAGCTACCACCATCTTATCTAAGTCTTGCCGCCAAACATCAGTGTTAACAATATTGATGTGTTCCGGCTTGAAGATAAGATAGCCAGTTCTCCATTGCGTTGGGGAATCTTGGTAAGCTCGCTTCCATCTTCAGCATTATCGTCACTTACCACCAGGTGAGATGATGCCAAGGGCTTACCAATGGAGAATAAAAAAAAAACGAAATAAGTTTATTCCGATTTCTGTGGGTTATAATATAAACAAGCTGTTTGGACTTAGGGCTACTCTCTCGTTCAATATTTGTGTCGATTCGGTGTAAAAGAATTGAACTTTTTTTGCACCCAGCAAGGGATACCCTTAGCGGGAGGGACCTTCAACCGCCTCCGTAGCTCAGAGGCAAAGTTCACTGGCTTTACGCAGGAGGTCGCGGACTCGATTCCCGGCGGGGTCAAATGTAAGACTCGGTTTGGTTGGTGGTAGGGCATTTTCTAAGCCCACCTGGCTTACCACCATCTTATCTAAGTCTTGCCGCCAAATATCAATGTTGATATCATTGGTGTTTTCCGGCATGAACATAAGATAGCCAGTTCCCCATTGCGTTGGGGAATCTTGGTAAGCCCGCGCTTCCATCTTCGGCAACGTCGTCACTTACCACCAGGTGAGATGCTGTCAAGGGTTTACCAATTGTAAATAAAAAAAAAGGGAGGCGGTGAATCCTCTGGATACCCTGCACAGCCGTTGCTCAATTTTTTTGCAATTTTTTTTTTGAGAATTGACTAAAGAACCCATCCTTGGAGAAAGTTGTTCAGTATGATAAGTAGAACCCCCAGTTAACGGGACCTACACCAATTTGACAAGGTGTTAGTTGGGTTCTGCTCATCGTACTGAACAACTTTCCCCAAGGAACCCATAGTCAATCTTTTAAAAAAAATGGGATCCCCCATACTAAAATGCCCAAAATTGGTCGAACAGCTGATCGATTTGTATGAAGAGCAATTTTTTTACGATTTCAGCAAAGTCATGGATCAAAAGTTGTTCAGTATGATGAGTAGAAGCCACAGTTAACGGGAACTACACCAATTTTGTAACATCCTGTATATTATGTAAGTACGTACCTACCTTTGATATAATTGGTGTCGATTCGGTGTAACACAATTTAACTCATTTGACAGGACTTAACTAAATTTAAGCATTCCGTCCTTGTCTTTTCGATACAGAAAGAAAAAGACAATTCGTCAATTTAGTTTAGTCCTGTCGAATAACTTAAATCGTGTGACATCGTATCGACACCAATATATCAAAGGTTATTAACCGCCTCCGTGGCGTAATGGTCAGTCCATTCGCTTCACACCAGGAGGTTGCGGGTTCGATTCCTGGCGGGGTTAACTTTGTAAGACTCTGTTTGGTTGGTGGTATAGGGCATTTTCATAGCCCGCATGGCTAGCTACAACCATCTTATCTTAGTCTTGCCGCCAAACATCAGTGTTAATAGCATTGATGTGTTCCGGCTTGAAGATAGGATAGCCAGATCCCCATTGCGTTGGCTAATCTTGGTAAGCCCGCTTTCACCTTCTGCATCATCTTCACTTACCATCAGGTGAGATGATGCCAAGGGCTTATCAATTGTGGTTTAAAAAAGGTAGGTATGTACTCACTACACTATATTCTAGAACTAAGTCCTCCGTTTGCATGTCTGAACGCTATAAACTCAAAAACTACCGAACGGAATTTAATACGGTTTTCACCAATGGACGGAGTGATTCATGGGGAAGATTTAGATAAATAAAAAAAAACCCGCGAGCCGCGACACGTGTACCGCTCGGCATCAGTAATATCTTAAATAATTATTATATTATAAATACCTAATGGTTACATTATTCTCGAATTTTCACCACTCACCCTCACAGACAGTCATAAAAACGATGTTCACGCGGGCGAAGCCGCAGGAAAAAGTAGTATTTCAATAAAATTGGCAAAGTATAGTATGAGTGTGAGTCTTAACCGCCTCCGTGGCGTAATGGTTTTCATGGTCCATTCGCTTCACACCAAGAGGTCGCGAAGTCTAGCCGCCAAACATCAGTGTTATCAACATTGATGTGTTCCGGCTTGAAGATAGGATAGCCGTTCTCCATTGCGTTGGGGAATCTTGGTAAGCCCGCTCCCATCTTCGGCATCATCGTCACTTACCAGCAGGTGAGATGATGCCAAGGGCTTACCAATTATGAAGTTCCGCAGTCTTAACTTGAAAACTATTTAAACATCACAGGATGACCGGAAGACGTAGCGTAGGCAGGCCTACCACGCGGTGGATCGGTCGCCGTGGAAATCCTTGGGGGTGATGATGATCACAGGGTGCTAGAAATTATCTTACTTGAGAGTTCGCTTACGAAGGTAATTTCAAGTTTCTAGATCACACAGATTAGAAACGCCAGTCTGTCCTGCAAACGGCACACCTGATAAACATAATATGTTCTTTGAAAACTCTACTTCAGCAGGTTGATACGTGTCTCAATAATATAGAACGTAAGTCTATTCATTTGAAGTTCAAATCAATGCGGGCTTCAACGCGGCTGTTACGTTGAAACCGAACGCCCAATTCTCGATTTTTACGAGTACATGTTTTTTTTACTTTTCATCACTTTCAAATAAGTTTCAATTAAAATGAAAGGTCTTAAAGCCACCGATTTTTGTGTGTTGTTTTCGAGAAATTTTGAAATTAATGCCAAAGACAGGGTCTACAGTATATTTTTTTACATCAAAAGTGGTTTATTACTTTAAGTATATTATATATTTTTTCCATGGTGATAATTTTACAGTCTTTCAATAATTTGAATTAAATATTGTCATTTTACCCATCTTAAGGCCTTCCGCAGGAGAACTAAAGTAACCGACGTAGCTCACAGAATCGCTAAACTGAAGTGGCAGTGGGCAGGGCACATAGCTCGTAGAACAGATAGCCGATGGGGCAGTAAAGTTCTCGATTGGCGTTTCATGTACCGTGATAGCTAGACAGTTGAAATTTTCACAGATGATGTATTTCTGTTGCCGCTATAACAACAAATACTGAAAATTAGAAAAACAGAAAGTATCCATACAAAAAACGTGTTTTTTTTAAACGTGAAGAAACTAGCGGCATCTTGTATGATAGTACGGAACTTAAGAACCTAGTGCCGTCTAAAATGATGGTACGGAACCCTATGTGTGCGGTTCTGACTCGCACTTGGCCGGTTTGTGAGACATGAAACTAGCGCCATCTAGAATGATGGTACGGAACCCTGTGTGTGCGCTTCTGACTCGCACTTGGCCGGTTTGTGAGACATGAAACTAGCGCCATCTAGAATGATGGTACGGAACCCTATGTGTGCGGTTCTAACTCGCACTTGGCCGGTTTGTGAGACATGAAACTAGCGCCATCTAGAATGATGGTACGGAACCCTATGTGTGCGGTTCTGACTCGCACTTGGCCGGTTTTTTAGAAATAACATTTCACCATCGTTGTATGCAGTGTCCGGGGTTAGTACTAATATATACAGGTACTTTGCTATTACCGTTAGTACTGAAATATATACTTTGCTATTACCGTTAGTACTGAAATATATACTTTGCTATTACCGTTAGTACTAAAATATATAGGTACTTTGCTATTACCGTTAGTACTGAAATATATACTTTGCTATTACCGTTAGTACTGAAATATATATTTTGCTATTACCGTTAGTAATGAAATATGTACTTTGCTATTACCGTTAGTACTGAAATATATTCTTTGCTATTACCGTTAGTACTAAAATATATACTTTGCTATTACCGTTAGTACTGAAATATATACTTTGCTATTACCGTTAGTACTAATATATATACTTTGGTTCGGGGTGTGGTAATAGGTAGGTACTATAAAGGAACTTATTAAGGAAAAACTTTAAATAAATTTATTAAATTTATTTTGATGGTAGGTATCAAAAGAAGCAGTATTTGATGAATGATTTATAAATTAACTATCTTTTGCCCGCGGCTTCGCCCGCGTGGATATCGTTTTTATGACTGTCTTCGAGGCTGAGTGGTGCGCGAGCCGCAACATGAGTTTTCTCCAGATCCCTCAGGAACTATATCGGGCTACTCTAAGTAGCAGTCTATGTCATTTCCCACCTCCTCAATCATCTCTGTGCAAAATATAAAAATAACCCATTTTCCGTTGCAATATTAAAGATATTAACCTAAAAAACGTATTTTTTTCAGTTCCCTCAGTACCTGCATCGGACTATGCTATTTTCACGGGATAAAAAGTAGCCTATGTCCTTCCCAGTGACACAGGCTATCTGCATGCCAAATTCATCAAGATTGGTCTAGGTGTTAAAGCGTGAATAGGTAACAAACAAACAAACACATTTTCACATTTATAATATTAGTAATGATGACTAATTAAATTGAGTAGTAAATATTTTACAACAATAGTGAAATTTAATGGAATATTTATGATTACACGGTTTTTATAGTTGAGTTTCCCTATTCGGTTTTAGTGGGGAATTCCATTTGATTGGTGACCTATTTATTATTGGTTCATTAAGATTGTAGGTACATACATACATACATACAAGGTAATAATTAGGAATTCGGGTTTTCCCACAATACGGTATTTAACAACTATTCTTGGAGTAACTTTAAAAAAAACATAAGTTTGTTCTGCAATAGGGATGACGACAGCATCAGAAATAAATTGTGAACTCTTGATCACTAAATTGCCCTCCTACATAAACTTCGAAAAACCTTACTCGTTTTTTTGATGTGTAACATCTTTGCTCTCGCTTTCCTGCAATTTGTGGGAGTGATTTCGTGAAATGGGACGGAAATGTGTAACATGGGACGGAAATGTGTAACAGTGATTTGTTACACATCATATTATGCGAGTACTGTAGGTCTCGCTCACTTTTTATATATTTTTTTCCATCAAGTCTTCGATTTTTAATTCATCAAAATCACAAAATGAATACATATATGACGCTGCTAATTTATGACTTCACGCCTACTTAGGTATTTCTAACATTTTGAGAACAAAATGTCGTTTTTTGACAGATGGATAAAAAGTAAATCATATGACTAGCATTCGTCATCCCTATTATTCGTGTTGCTGACATAGTGACGTCATAAGCGCCATAGCCTTTAACGAACTAATTTGCTGTAATATTTCAAATGAGCAAATTATTTGGCTATTCTAGAATAAAAGGCTATTTACTAAATAGTGATTTTTGTACGGTAAAATAGCCTTTCCTTTTACTATGTTTTTGGTTGGCCCAAATAGCTAATTTAATTCCCGCGCATTCTTTTAGCAAGCTTTAATTACCTATTTTTGTATGTAAAATAATTAAGGAAGGCAATTTTTACTTGTTTCTACATTTCAACCGACTTGCAAAAAGGAGTATCCTCAATTCGACTGTGTGTGTGTTTTTTTTTGTATGTAAAATTTCTAAACTTTAACGCAAATATTATTTATGAGGTTAATTTTTTTATTCACTTGTTTGTGAAGAGGGGTTACCAAGATTCCCCAACGCAATGGGAAACTGGTTATCTTATCTTTAAGCCGGAACACATCAATGCTGATAACACTGATGTTTGGTCTAAGACATAGATAAGATGGTGGTAGCTAGCCTGGTGGGCTATGAAAATTCCCTACCACCAACCAAACCGAGTCTTACAAAATTGAACCCGCCGCGAATCGAACCCGCGACCACCTGGTGTGAAACGAATGGACCAACCATTACGTCACGGAGGCGGTTAGCAACACATTTAACATTCGTTTTTATTTTGTAATAGATTTGTGCATGTGATCGCCCTGATTCAGGGTAGGCTCGAGCCCCTCGGTGGGGACGTATATGAGCTGTAATGATTGTGCATGTGACATCATGTCTTTTTAACATTTGAATCATCACAAAAATATAACTACTGATAAAATCAAATTAGTTTTTCATAATATTCCATATTTTCATTTAAAAAAATACCTCTTCAACAATGCCAAAGAGTAAAAAATATTACTTACAATGCCAACAAAGTGCCTATCCTTAACCAAAGAGCAAAAAATATTACTTACAATGCCAATAAAGTGCCTATCCTTAACCAAAGAGTAAAAAATATTAATTGCTATGTCAATAAAGTGCCTATCCTTAACCAAAGAGTAAAAATATTAATTACGATGTCAATAAAGTGCCTATCCTTAGCCAAAGAGTAAAAAAATATTAATTGAGATGTCAATAAAGTGCCTATACTTAACCAAAGAGTAAAAAATATTACTTACAATGCCAATAAAGTGCCTGTCCTTAACCAAAGAGTAAAAAATATTACAATGCCAATAAAGTGCCTATACTTTAACCTTAACTTTGTTAGGTACATCAATTTTAGCTAGCTATATGTATTTTTAACCACATCCGTGGCGTAATGGTTAAATCCATTAGCTTCACATCAGGAGATCGCAGGTTCGACTCCCAGTGGAGGCTAACTTTGTAAGACTTTACTCTACAAAATTTTTACTATTGTGTATTCTGTACTATTCTCATTTTTTTTATTTATTGTACAATAAAGCATATTTGATTTGATTTGACTCGGTTTGTTTGGTGGAAGGGCATTGTCTGAGCCCGCCTGGCTAGCTACCATCATCTTATCTAAGTCTTGCCGCCAAACATCAGTGTTAACAGCATTGATGTGTTCTGGCTTAAAGATAAGATAGCCAGATCCCCATTGCGTTTGGAGAATCTTGATAAGTCCGATTCCATCTTCGGCATCATCGCCACTTACCATCAGGAGCGATGATGCCAAAGGCTTACCAATTATGAATAAAAAAAACGTGTGGCACTCGCGTACTGCCGCGGTAAAGCTATTGCATAGCATTTTTTATCAACTTATGCAATTATATTATTTATTTTTTATTTATGCAGTATATACCAGTACCATATAGTCCTTGGGGCGCGGGATGTTTATGTAATAAATTAACACTAAGAAAGTTACACCAGTAAAATTGACTAAGTCCTTTTAGTACCGCAAATCGCTAATAGATGGCAATGTAAGTTTTTGTAGAACTCGACCGAGCGTGGGGTGTTATGTTTTATTTTCGTTACGGAATTTCTGGATTCGGTAGCCGCGCTCAAAGCCCGCGATAAAAGCTATGCAATAGCTTAAAAAATTGTCATACAATACATACAAGCAATTAATTAGCATCAGCACAACAAAACTGTTCCATCTCAGTTAGTAAGTGTAGATTATACGTAGAGTCAGGCAAAGGCGTGGGACGGCATACAGCGAGCGTTCCCATATCGCCCGATCGATTATGACGTCATTAGTATTAGCTGATGCCGGTACAGGGTGAAGAGGAATTAAAAAATATAGAAAAAGGAAAGGAGTTTAAAATAAAATAATGTGAAGTTCAAACTTCTATAGATGATGCTTGTCATTTAGAAAAAACTTTATTTAATTATCTATATGTATTAAAGTCGATGTGCATGTATGTTTTCTATGGACTCCGAAACGGCTGCAGCGATTTTAATAAAATTGCAGGGAAACCATATCCACGCGGGTGAAGCAGCAGGCAAAAGCCATATATTCTGTACTTATAAAAGGAAAAGGTGACTGACTGGTACACAGCCGAAACCACTGAACGGATTTCGCTATAATTTGGAATACAGACAGTTATGAAGACGTAGGCAACTGTTAAGAAAGGATTTCAAGAAATTCCCACGGGAACACCAAAAAACGGGACCCACTAGTTATAAATAATTGACACCGCTAAACACGTCTAAAACAACTGACTTAAATGTTGCATTTTTTTTGTTAATTTGAAAAAATTCTTAACCGATTTTAATAAAATTTATATGGAAACACTACGCAGGCATAACGTTTTTTTTTAAGTCAATCCACAATTGACGAAAATATCGGTAAAAAAAATTGGTTGTCTGTAAAGTCGGTTTACGGACGATAGTTTAACGTGGCAACGTCATAACGTAACGGGACAATGAGTCATCCTTTTTCGTGCGTGCAGCCGGCGTCCATCGATTTATTAGACGTTCTCACGTCAAAATACAAAAAATCCTCGTTCTTTTTTAAAGTCGGTTAATAAAACTACACCCTGTACACACGCCCAACCGATATTGTTTACATTAGCCGTTGGCCGTTAATCTTTATCTAAGAGTTGCACTACGAGAACACGATACGACACGTTACGACACCCGAGCCGAGGCGGCCGCCGGATGGGTCATCGATAAACTGAGCTGTTATTGCAAATATTATAGTGCACGTTACTTTAAGTGTAGTTGTGAGACTTAACTGTGGGAAAGTATGATGAATGATGAATGAGTCTTAAGTTTTTTTTAGTTTTCATTTATTGTTATTTTAGTTAACAAATTTTGAATGTCTAAGACTGTAGATAAACATATTACATTTATGGTCTCTTGAAGTTTTCCAACGTTCTTAAGGGGTCATACGGTGAAGGAAAACATCGTGAGAAAACCTGCACACACCTGCGAAGAAACTCCAAGGTTGTGTGTGAAGTTGACCAACCCGCACTAGGCCCGCGTGGTCGACTAAGGCCCGATCGCCCTAATTCAGGGTAGGCTAGAGCCCCTCGGTGGGGACGTATATATGAGCTGATATGATGAAGGGGTCACTATTATTATTATTAAAGAGATTAGCTTGTCAAAGGGCCAAAAATCATAATCTAAAATGGATCGAATTTGTTGTTGATTTTATTTAATTATTATTAAAACAAACTTTCCGGTAAAGTCTATAATATTTATGTAAGTACGTATATAAAAATACAAAGGCCACATTCTACGCAAAACTGGATTAAAATATTAAATTACAAAATTTTACGTTTGTTTAAAACCAGGAGTAAATATCCTATGTATATATGTTCATCCTATATGGGTAACGTGACCATACGTCCCATTTTGGGCGGGACAGTCCCACTTTCAGGCTGTCTGTTCCGCTGTCCCCGGCAAGGAGAAAAATCTCCCGCTTTCGCAAACAGACCAAACGATAAATTAATGTAAGTATATACCTATTATTTTATCCAAAAAAGCCTACTTATTATTCAGTGTTCATTATATCCGAAATCATATCAATAAAATAATATACGTCCCCACCGAGGGGCTCGAGCCTACCCTGAATTAGGGCGATCGGGCCTTAGTCGACCACGTGGGTCCAGTGCGGGTTGTTCATTCAACCTATTCAGTTTAATTTATTTTCTAATAAAGGATAGTGAAATATAACAAAGTTTTTTTTACATAATTCCGCTGGTGTCCCGCTTGGACGAAAAAAATAAATAGTCACTTTATATATGGGTAATAGTAGGTATCTAAAGTCCTTATTACTTCTGTGTTATAATTTACTCATTATAAACTATCAAATGTGCTATCAACAGTAAGGAGCTTTTGCATGGGCAAAAAAACATTGATGCAAATTACATATCATGTAAATTAAATTCGAAAAACTCCTTCTTATCAAACAAACGACTATAGATATAGCAAAAATTCAGATTATTTTTTTTTCATTTTTTTAAACACGTGTTCGACATATGGTTAGTCATTCATTCGTTAACTAGTTTTAGTTTTAATAATAAGCAGGGTTTAATTGGCGGTGTGTCGATATGTCAATAGTACACCTACCAAAGAGTAGGTTATTACAAGTGGCACTGTATGGTGTAAGTAGCAAACGATCGGCGTGTTAGCCAACACACAAATTGTTTGAACCTTACGTAAAACGAAGAAAATCCAATCCACTTTATTACATGCACTTTATTACATGCGCCGGCGGCGATGACACCTAGGCTTCAGTCTACTCGCGACCACGGCTATCGAAGCATAGTCGAAACGTTGAGCTTAAAATAACATCAATACCTGCTCATATGTTATATAAAGTCAAGTCCCGCTTTCAATTTGTTATTATGAAGAATCGTGAAAGTTTAAAGTGTTATACACTTTATTAACGTAGAAAATCTTAGACCATGGTCTAAATACGTGTAGAACACACTTTTTTATTACAAGCTTTATACAAGCTTTTATATAGTTTCACCTGTTCCGGTGTCTGTAATGAAATCTTGCAAGTTAAATTTGACCCACTTCTCAGTTTCCGATTGAGTTGAAATTTTGCATGCATATGTATTATATCACGTTACAATGAAATATTAAAAGCTTGTACGTAAAAGTTTTTAGGTATTCGAAAATATTTTGTTAAAAAATAAGTTTCTCTTTAGTCTTATATCTAATACAAACACGTTTGAGACTTCCCAGTAAGTATGAAAATACCGGAAGCTGCGCTCTTTTACGTATCCGACAAAATAGAAAAGGATTTACACAAAAAAAGCAGAAAATATACAACAGTTGTGAATACGATTATACAAAGCATATAGAGTGATAAAAACGAATTACCGTAACGAATCATGGTAGTTTTTATGATATTATGTAAAGCGAATTAAAAAAAAAATTAAGGTTGGTTTTAAGAAGTCTTTGGACAACAGCTGTGATTTTGATGTCAAAATAGTCAAGTAAAATTAGTTTTTCTACAAGGTGTATTTTATTTTTCCCGGGCTAGAGAGACAGGTAAAAAATCTATATTCTCGCGAATTGTTTAAACGCTTGCTCTTACAACTTGAATCAAAAAAAAAATACAACATGATCAATAAATGACCTATCAAATGACACCTTGTACTGAAGATAATAAGAATTAATTTCGCTTGAACCAACCGTGAGAAAAATGTTAAACACTCTCGATTAGTCGATAAGAAAGCATCCTATAGCGAAATATGAGCCTCAATAATATTTGTACTCCTAAGGAAGGGTATATTGTATTGATGAAGATATTTTATTTTTCTAAGAATTGAACTTGTTATTGATATAAGATCTTCATGGGGAATGGAACTTTTTATTGTCTTGATTTGCGTAATTTGCGTATGTGTCGGTAAGGTAAAGAGAATAATTATACTTCTTATATGAATTGGTATACATTAAGACCTTAAGATATTAAGATGGGTCAAGTGACAATATTCAATTCAAATTATTAAAAGACTGTGTAGAGCTATCACTATAGAAAAAAATGTATGATATATTAAAAGTAATAAAAAATCGATATAATTGAATACAATTTTAAAAATATTACCACTTTTGATGTTAAAAAAATATACTGTAGACACGGGGTTCCATCCAACTCATTAGGTTACAGATTTTAATTTCAGGTTGTCCGGGGCTTTTCATAGAGGTTTCCTTGAAAAATACTGCAGTGGTTTCCCGTTGCCTTGTGCACCAGATATTTTAGGGGTCACTTGGTTCCCAAGGTCGCTGAAGCCTCTTTTAACTCGGTCGCCAGGGCTTCGTCTGTAACCAGCAAGGAGCAGCACGTGCAGGTGAGGTTGGTAATACGGTTGGATGAAATGTTGGCTCCATTCCCCCCTTAATCCCCCAAATCTGCCACCAAAGGGGATTTTTGGTAACCCCGCTCCCATCTTTGTAACTTACCATCAGGTGAGATGATACCAAGGGCCTACCAAATGTAAATAATAAAATAAGTTATGCTATTATTAAGAGCCCACATAAGCAAAAAACAGGTAATACGAAGCAAGAAAAAATTAAATTACTCATTTTAAAAGCTATCTCTAGATCCCTCGGGAACTATGTCATGATATGCTAATTAGTAAATTATGTCATTTTCCACCCCCTCAAATATCTCTGTGAAAAAATCACAAAAATCCATTGTTATAGAAATTAACCAAAAAAAGAGTATTTTTTTCAGTTCCCCCAGAAACTGCATCGGACTTATACTATTTTCACGGGATAAAAAGTAGCCTTGTCCATCCCCGTGAAACAGGCTACCTCATGCCAAATTTCATCAGGATTAATCAAGTTATTGAAGCGTGAAAAGGTTACAAACAAACAATTTTCACATTTATAATATTAAGTAAGGATATAGATCATAGGCAAATTGCCACGTCACACGTCACACGTACGTACGCCGGCCGTTGTTTTGAGGTTAGGTAGAACGGTTCGATTTTCCCGTTAGTCACGTTTGTGATTTGTCACGAATATCAAAACAAAATGCCGGACACCACCAAACTCGCGATTTTTAAACAATTTGCACGCGTGATTGCTTTAAAACTATTTATTTCCACTGACCGTCACTTACCATACACAGAGAATAGATGAAGCCAAGGGCTTACCAATTGAGAATAAAAAAAAGATCGACGCTAATGGCACACCCTGGACACTTCATACAACGGGCCAGAAATGACATTTCAAAAAAGGAATGACGGAACAAACAAAATGGCGGCGAACTATACGTTCGACAACCAAACTGTAACCAATCTGTATCAATCTGGGCGACGAGGGGGTGAGGTCGGTATCTAGAGAGCGGCAGGGAGTGTCCATAAGGTATGTTAGTACTAATATATATACTTTGCTAATGGAGCGTCAATGACCACCACGGCTTAGTAACTGACATATTTTATTGCGAAGTATTGGCATAATGTACGTTTTTCCACCGGCACCGCACCGCACCGGCATTAGCACCGGCCCGGCTGCCGGGGAAGCAAAAATGTACGGCGGCGTCTAGAAAAAAAAACCCGCAATAGGTAGCTATGTTGTAGGAATACCTACCACCACACACAACAATATATTCTCTCTAGAAAGAGCTCTAGGCAGAGAGATTGAAGTAGATTTCTATTCAGTTTTTCAGGAATCATTTTTTAATATTTTCAGTAGATATCTGCAATATTTCTCGAGTAGTTCTTTAGTAGTTATTTAGTTCTCGAGTGGCGACCGCGCACCGAAAAACGTTGTGTAGGAAGGCCTCCCACTCGGTGGACCGATGACCTGGTGAAGGTCGCGGAAAGCCGCTGGATGCGGGCAGCGCAGAACCGATCGTCGTGGAAATCCTTGGGGGAGGCCTTTGTCCAGCAGTGGACATCCTTCGGCCGATATGATTATGATGACGATGACAATATTTCAGTAGATTTTTACTGTAAGTATTAGAAGTAGACTTGGAAAAATAAAAAGGGTCACGATGGCTCAAAATAATACTTTAATCGACATCATCATCATCAGATCAGCCGAAAAACGTCCACTGCTGGACATAGGCCTCCCCCAAGGATTTCCTAGACATTTTATCGACTTGCCTAGAGGTAAACAAATCACCCTTAGATGGTGAAGAGTAAAGGACATAAGACATGAAAATTTTATTAACGAACCGAAAAAAAAACCGGCCAAGTGCCAACCCTTCGTGCTCGAGTCCGACTCGGACTTGGCCGTTTTTATTATTTGAGTACGACACACACTTGGTTATTTTAGTTATATACTAAGTACACGTCATGTATATATAGGGTGACTTTTAATTAGTTCTTGATAGCAAAGGATATGAATGTACTCGTGATTACAAATAACTTTCCCAAAGAAACTATACCTATGTCAAATCAGGAAAAAAAATTTGATCCTTTATACATTTTTGCCGATTTGATAACTCATTATGTATTGAGGATCAAACATTTTTTTTCATATTTATCATATAGTTTATTTAGGAAAGTTGTTTTTAATCACAAGTACATGCATACCTTTTGTTATCAAAAAATAATTAAAAGTCACCCTATATATACATATACAAGGTGGGAAGGAGTATACCGACAGATTTTAACCATGGATTCCTGGTGGTATTATGAGTAAATAATGTTATATCAACATGGGTCTAAAACTGCCTTATTAACTTACTTAATTTCTGGAACAAAAAAATCACTTAACGAGAGTAATCCCTTCTGAACGAAACCTTAGTCTACATTTTGACGTCAGAGTTAGTACTAATATATATACTGTGGTCAGAGTATGACACTTGATTATTTAGACTTAGAGCTCAAGACAACAAACGTCAGATAAACATCTGATAATAAGGGCGTGTTACCCTTGAGATTTTTTGAACTTGTGAATTATTTAAAAAATTAATATCTCGAAAATTAGGCTTTACTGGCCCATGTTTATATTACTTTTTTTTTGTCTAAATAGGCATTAGAATCTTTTGTTATAATTTGTCGGTATACTCCTTCCCACCCTGTATATGTATGTACATGACCATTTTAACAAAAGAGAAAATTCAAAAATCCTCTAAAATACCGATAAATAACATGTTTTTTTTTATTAAAAATTTGAGTGCGTTTGTATGTTACCCCCCTTATTTTTTTTTATTGTTAAAGCGACAACAGACTGTGTGAAAACTTCAACTATTATGGTTCATGAATTACAGCCCGCTGACAGACGGACAGAGGGAGCTTATTAACAGGGTCCAGTTGGTCACCTTTTAGAAGTCAGGAATCCTAAATAACATGTGGACCAAATCACTCATATCTCTGCAGATACAACCAAAACTGTATATTATATAAACAGGGTGTAAAAAAAATGGTGTAGGACCCGTTAACTGGGGGTTCTACTCATCATACTGAACAACTTTCCCCAAGGAAATACTCAATCCTCGAAAAAAAAAATTGGACCCTCCATACTAAAATGCATGAAAATGGTCGATCAGCTGTGATCGTTTTGTATGAACAGTAAAAAAAAAATCGAGCGAGACCTACTTACAGTACTCGCATATGATGTGTAACATGTGACAAAATACTTTAGGTTAGTTAGATTTGATGACGATATTGTACCTGGGTGGCGGATCTGATAGTAACGAAAAAAACCGACCAAGTGCGAGTCGGACTCTCGTAAAGTAGAATTCTGCGCTTTCGCGACTTCCTGTTACACATTTCCGTCCCATTTCACGAAATCACTCCCACAAATTGCAGGAAAGCGAGAGCAAAGATGTTACACATCAATAATGTTTTTTGCGATTTCAGCGAAGTCGTAGAACAAAAGTTGTCCAATATGATGAGTAGAAGCCCCAGTTAACGGGACCTACACCAATTTTGTTACACCCTGTATAAGTAACTAGTCTTGTAGTCCAAACTACGCGACGCATAATATTATTGAAACTCCATCCTTTGCCTACCGAAGTCATTGACAGAAACAAAACAAAAAAAAAACAAAGCTCCCGCCACATCGTTTATTTGCTCATGAGTTCAGCAACCAATTTTATAGCCATCAAAGCGCCGAACATGTGGCGAAATCGGTGCCTTCGATGACTGAAAAAAAAGAAAGACCGCCCGTCCTGCTCGTTCGGTATGGCTGTGTCTCTCTCTTCGGCGGCACATGTGTTTCCCGCCTGCGATCAATGGATATTGTTTTTTTTTTCAATAATTTTATAATCAAAGGGTTACAGTTTTACAGCCACGTCTTGTCTTTACGTTACGTGGAATTGAATGTTTACTGATTTTATTTGTTTATTCATATTTTGGAGATTGTTTATGGTTTCTGAACTGTGAACCAAGTTCATAGTTACATATATTATCAAACTAGCTGTCCTGGCGAACTTCGTTCCACCTTACACTACACTATACTACCCTACCCTACCCTAAACTACCCTACACTACCCTACACTACACTACCCTAACTACACTACACCACACTACCCTACCCTAAAACCTATTATTTTTTGACTGATTTTTTTTATTGATGAATGAATATCACTTATTCTATTCCGGACGAAGACAAATGCAAAAACACAAAAATCATAAAAATTGGTCCAGCCGTTCTTGAGTTAAAAATGGTGTAAGTAACACGACTTTCTTTTATTGTCTTTTATTGACTTTGTCTAGTAGTAACCAACCCATAACGTCCCCACAGCTGGGAAATGGGCCTCTTCCCAAACTGGGGAAGGTTAGGCCATACTCCACACACGGGGGAAGCACGGGGGCCAAAGCCTTGATGTGCGGAGTTTGGACGGCTAGTGGCGGAACCCACTGTCATAAGTTTTCAAGCCGCCTGGCCTTTGCCCGTGACACGGCTTAACGACTGCCATTTAATGAAAGCACCCGGCAATATGCGAAGCGTGAAAATTATTGAGATAAACACCACTACCAGTTAAGCCCATCCAAGTATTGACCGTTCTTCTGGTCAGTTGCCTTGCGTGATCGACTCAACGCAAGTCGCAATGAGCTAAGATCGCTTCACAAAGAACTTGTTAGTATAATTTTGTATGAGGAGGCCTTTTTTTCGAGAATTTGATGTGGGCCTTGTGGGAAACGTTGTTCGGTGCGATGAGTAGAAGCCTTTTCAAGGAATTTTGTTACGCCTTTTAAAGTTCAATCGCTCATATAACAGCACCCTTGAGGGCTCGCGACAAATTCTGTCAAAGGTGTCATGATTGAACTCAGAGCGGCACCTTTGACAGAGTGTTTGTCGGGAGCACAGAAATCGGAATAATGTCGGGAGCCGTCGAAGATGCAGTGAAATAAGCGAATGAACTATACACGATATCTATACAGGTGTAGAAAGCAGGAGGTAACCCATACATTTCCAACCGAAATAATTCCCGCATTGTCACACAAAATTTATTGTTACAATTACGACTTGCGTTTTACCGCGACTCCGTCTATATTTCTATTTAAACAGCCCACGTAACGACGTTCTAACATTTGGCCTGGTGTCAAATTATTGGATTCATATTGGCATATGAGTCTAGCTGTAGAAAAGACCTTTGTCGTAAAGACGAGCCCATTGCCGTTGAATTTGTAACCGACTTAAAAAAAAAGGTGAGTGTCTTTTCGACTGTATATTTTTTTTGGGTGTATATTAATACATTTCTTCGCCAGTTGTGAACCGATTTTTACCCGACTGCGCCATTAGGAGGGTTATGATTTTGAGTGTATGTATGTATGTATGTATATTAATTTGGCACGCTCTGTTGTCTAAACGGCTTGATGGATTTTGGAGTGCCAGGTGTCGTTAGATTCGTGTTGATCTCGTGAGGACTTAGGTATATTTTACCCGAATGGCCAAAATACAGAGGTTAAGTTTTTATGCAGTCGGGCTTATTTTTAATTAATGCGTAGTTATTATGATTTTTTTTTATTGAAAGGTAATGCTTCTTAATTGGGCCGTTGGAAATTTTATCAAAATCGGTTTAGCACTCTTTTGGGAACTAGACTGTACTTGGTTGTTATGATTAAGGTAGGTTTTTAACGTGTTTAACGTTTCCAGTTATGCCTTCTATTTTACAGACCTGGAGCCCACATCTATTATTATATAGCAAAAGACTGTCAATCCCCCTAGTAACTCGCTCAACTCAATAGCGACATCTGGTGACAACTTTTGGAACATTATATTAAATTAACAGTAAATGTATAGTTCGTTCGCTCATTTAACTGCATTTTTGATGAATGCCGCGACCCGGCAGCGGCGACAGTCAAGCACTTCGACAAAGGGGCCGCGCTAAGTTCAATCGCAACGCCGGCGGCGACACGATTTTACTCAAGGTGGTTTCTTTGACAGAGTATTTGACGCGAGCCGTCAAAGCTGCAGCTAATTCAGCAAACGAACTTTAGGTTCTTTAATTCTTACATATTCTTGTATACGGGGTGTAAAAAAATTGGTGTAGGACCCGTTAACTGGGGGTTCTACTCATCATACTGAACAACTTTTCCAAAAGAACCCATAATATAGTCAACTCTCGAAAAAAACTTGGATCCTCTATCTATACAAAAATGCACAAAATTGGTCGATCAGCTGATCGATTTGTATGAAATGTTATTTTTATTTGCGATTTCAGCAAAGTCGTAGAAAAAAAGTTGTTCAGTATGATGATTAGAGGCCCCAGGTAACGGGAACTACATCAATTTTGTTACACCTGTATACATACGGTTTGGATGGAATGTAGTATTCAGGTATTATTTTACTTTCTAGATGGGTGCAATCCTTGATAATACCCGTTTTTCACACAAAAACTAATATTTTTAGTTTAGTTTAGCTATTCAACAGCAGATGGCGCTACATTCCTAGGAGACTCCGAGCAATGCTCGGTCTCCCGGGTCTGACAGTTAAATAACATTTAAACTCGGTCTTAATAAAAGAAAAAAAAACATAACACAGTTTCAACCATTTCAATATCACACTCTAAAGTGTGAAGAGAGAGTACGCCATGAATATCTACGAGAAAGAACCATACCCATCGGTAGATTGCGCCTAGTACAGTTTCATCACTGGTGATGAAATTGGAAATTTGTTCTATTGAAAATTCTATAGAATTTATTTATTTATGGTAATAATAATTAATACTTAAAATAATATCACACTAACTACAATACCTAAAATACTTAAAATAAAACACCTAAAATCGGAAAGAGCGTCGGTGGCGTAATGTCTAGGTACATCGCCTCCTGCCCGGGAGGTCGTGGTTCGAGTCGTGCCACGTACCAATGTGATTTCGAATTTAGATTTCATATGTTCGTTTATCCGACGCTCTTACGGTGAAGGAAAACATCGTGAGGACACCTGCACACGCTTGCGAAGAAACTCGCAGGTTGTGTGTGAAGTCGACCAACCCGCACTGAACCCGCGTGGTCGACGAAGGCCCGATCGCCCTAATTCAGGGTAGGCTCGAGCCCCTCGGTGGGGACGTATATGAACTGACGTGATGACCTAAAATAAAAAACCTAAAAAGAAACACCCAAAATAACCCGTTCATCGTCATCCCCGGTGCAAATGTGCCCATAACACTCGCGCATTTCCGCGCTGAATGGCTATGGACAGCCTCTGCAACAGGAACGATGATGAACTATGAAAGATGAGCGGAAGCCAATGCCCCTCTGAACTAGGGACTGCAGCTCCCGCGGTCTCCAAAAGCACACCCTAGACACTTCATACAACGGGCCAGAAATGAGATTTCAAAAAAGGAATGACGAAACAAACAAAATGGCAGCGAAATCCTATACGTTCGACAACCAAACTGTAACCAATCTGTATCAATCTGGGTGACGAGGGGGTGAGGTCGTAATCTAGAGAGCGGCAGGGAGTGTCCATACTGTATGTTAGTACTAATATATATACTTTGCCAAAATTAAAAGTACTAATTAATTACAATGATTTCATTATTCTCATTTTGTTAAGGGCATTATCATACACATCTGCCGAAAGACGTACTGGCCTCCCCAAGGATTTCCACTATGACTGGTCTTGCCTGCGCTGCCCGCATACAGCGGCTACCCGCGACCATCACTAGATCGTCGGTCCATCGAGTGGGAGGGCTGTCTACGCTACGTTTTCCAGTGCACGGTCATCACTCAAGAACTTCACCGCCTAAGGTGCGATGGCGTCTGTTCTACGAGCTATGTACTACGCCTACTGCCACTTACGTTTAGCGATTATTATCAATTTATTTCTGCTACGAATCTCGTCATGTCTGTTTCGAGAGCAGGTCTAGACTCTAGAGGTTAACGTCTATGGTCTATGGGTTGCCAGGATGGATAAATAGCTGCATAATTATTGTTGGAACTTATGTGCAATTAGAATGAGCTTGGTTTAGCTGTGTCCGAATATAAATTAATAGTTTCGCCACAGATTATAAATTGCTCTGAAACAGTCAGTAAACATATTACAGATAAGTCGATACTATATATAGATTTATGACCGAGTGTTATTTCATCTACAGTGACAATACAGCTTACAACAACCATGCGAAGCGAAAACACGCTTTTCAAATAATAATATTAAACAAAAAAAAACCGACTTCAAACAGGAAACTAAGGTTCCCCTCGATTTCTCTGGGATGCCATCATCAGAGCCTGGTTTCCTTATCATGGTACCACCCTTGGATTATCTTCTTTCCAACAAAAAAAGAATCATCCAAATAGGTTCATAAACGACGAAGTTATCCGCAAACACACATAAAAAATAAAATAAATAAAAGAGTGTGTGGTTTTATGAAACCATGGTAAAAGTGAAACTTTTTTCAACTTATAGACATTTACAGAGTACGAAACGATCATGGCTGCTCTCGTCTTGGAGCTACGATACAGAGGACGAAACGATCATGTAATAAAAGTTTCACTCCACTTGAAGCTACGATACAGAGGACGAAACGATCATGTAATAAAAGTTTCACTCCACTTGAAGCTACGGTACAGAGAACGAAACGATCATGGCTGCTCTCATCTTGGAGCTACGGTAAAGAGGACGAAACGATCATGGCTGCTCTGACGAAAAAGTTTGAGACGATGAAATAATCTCATTGCCTTCACACAACACACAGACGAAAAAGCTCTTTAAATATATACATATGCATACAAAATTTCAGCTCAATCGAAAACCGGAAAGTGGGTCAAATTTAACTTGCATTGCAAGATTTCATTACAGACACCGGAACAGGTGAAACTTAATAAAAGCTTGTAAAAATAAGCACAACTCAATTACATCCGGGTGAGTTTACTAGTCTAAACAGAAAATAAATATACATTATACCTAAATCTACCTAATGGCAACAGGTGATCGTAATGATCATCCGCGACATGTTTTGAACGCGATTAAATATAGTGCGATGATCTATTACACACTTTTGGACGCGACTGTACCAGATACGATCAATAAAAGAACCAGAAAAAAATTACAAGCTGTATTTAATAAATAATAAACTGTTGACATTTTGTTTGGTGACTTTTTATAATTTAGATGTTAAATTTAATATTTTTATAGTTTTATTTTTTTGAGATCATGCAAATTATTTGAATGTTTCAGTTAAGAATGATTGAATAGATACCTACCTATGTACGTGTTGAGATAATAACTATAGAAATGATCATTGTGTCACACAACTACACTCATAACAACTATAATATTTATCACTGTGTCACACTTACCTAAGTCCTAAAATTTCGTAAAAAATCTCTTGCCTGCCTTATAATAGTGAGGGGAAACATTTGTTTTTTATCGTATCGATAACTCATTGAGATCGACCGAAATACAGTCTCACGATCACGCGAGGGTGGAGTGATATACTGTGTTATCGGGTTAGGGTGACCATGAATAATCTGAAAATAAAATAATTTATTTTCCTCAATCATTAATTATTATTACTGATAATTGGAAATTATTATACATATTGTACTTGCTAAAGGAATTAAATTTTATTTAAAAAAATTAAGTTATTAAAATTCCGTTTAATATAAGTATAAAACAGAAAAATAGGTACCTATGTGAAGATTTTTTAATAAATGTTAGTCAAATAAAATAAAATCAGTTCAAATATTTTTAGAATCTCCACCAAAACTTCACAGTGGCATCCATGAATTAGTAAATAACTTTTGTTCTAACCTTGTTTTCTAAAATCGTAAAAAAAATATAAACCCCATACAAAGTGGTACAATCAGCTGATCACATCATCATCATCATATCAGCCACAAATTATCAGCTGATCACATTGCACTTTAATTCTGGACACACTACACTGAAGGAAAAATGGGGTAAGAAGGGAAACATAAATATATTTAAATATCGATCGTTTTCGATGCCTCTTTCACAAATCTTTCGTGTTTATCATTTTACCATACTTTTCATACATTAATAAATTGCTTAATACATAGTTGAATAAACTCAGTAATTTTTTAAGCTAGCTTTTCAACTAGAGTTGAACGAGCGAGCGAAGTTTGAACATGAGCAGAATCGGTCACGGGCTTGCCGATGCGAGATATAAGGGGTTGTAAATGTTGAAAATATAGTATCTCTAAACACCACTAGATGGCGCTAGACGGACACTACATCGCGCAAGCGTTAGTAAGCGTACTTAATATATTCTTTTAAAACGAGTACGGACAGCGACACATCAAGCTATACAAAACCAGTATAAGCTGGCCGCGCGACGCCTTTGCGTTTGAACATACGCGAGGCCCGCGTATACTGGTTTTTTATAGCTTGATGTGGCGCCGTGTGTACATCGCGAGTTTACAGATCGGGGCGAACGAGTAGTAGCTTTTTTTTAAAAATAAAATAGATATGTCATGTTCTGGTAATTTGAAAACCACTCAATGACATCTTTCTGCAAAGGTCGTAAAAATTACCTCATTGCATGATGGATATCATCACAATATTATCATCACCACATCATTATGCTGTAACATTGAAAACATTATTTTTAATCGATCGATTGTAACGACGAAATGTTGATTAAATGCAATTAGAACGGTCTCTCGCGTATTAATCCTACTTACCGCAAGATGTTTCCATTCTATTTTTTTTTAATCCGCTCTAAACTTTTTTCACTGACTGTACAAACTTTTTACTCACATAATCATGTCATCTATGACTTTAAAATCTCTAATGAATTACATTTTATTCTAATTATTATTGCACCCGAGGGTGTTTTTAAGTTATGGTGTTTGTTTTAAAAATAAAATGTACCTTGCCATGAGTTTATGGTGCAGTTCGGAAGTTCATGGGATTAATATGTTTAACATATGCGTTGATAGAATTATTAGATTAAGGGACTGTCAAAAACAGATTCTTCTTTTTATTTTTTAAATTGAAATCTTTAGTAACAAAACAAAGGAGGTGATGAGCAGAGTTTTTCGTTATTTCTCTGTGACTGAGAACACACACATCAGCTCATATACGTCCCCACTGAGGGGCTCGAGCCTACCCTGAATTAAGGCGATCGGGCCTTAGTCGACCACGCGGGCCCAGTGCGGGTTGGTCGACTGCACACACAACCTTCGAGTTTCTTCGCAGGCGTGTGCAGGGTTCCTCACGATGTTTTCCTTCAGCGTAAGAGTGTCGGATAAACGTGCATATGAAATCGACATTCGAAAACACATTGTTACGTGGCAGGATCGAACCACGACCGAAGACGGAGGTAGCGGCCATTGCCATTGCGCCACCGACGACTGAGAACAGTAGTCTCGTAATAAAAAGCGATGCACAGAGTAAAAATAATTAATGTAAGTTACCATAATTTTCAGGTTGATCGTACCTCGTAAACTTAACGACCGATATATTTTATTGCCAACTAGTTGTTGCCCGCCTGTGTGCATGAGTGGATATCGAGGCTGCATTGGAAGGGAAACTTTTTCAGTTATTTTTCATTTCCTAAAATCCTTATTTTGACTATTATGAATATAAGTTTTTGAAAAAATGCTAAATCGGTTCAGCGGTTCTCAAGTTTTGCGCTAACCTACCTACCAACGAACATCATTTAATTTTTATTAATATAAGGTGTAATATAATTAGCTGAAACTATTTTAACTGGTGATTCTACCCATGAAACTGAACAACTTTTCCCGTGGAACCCATAGTCAAATCGCAAAAAAAATTGGCTCTCCCATACTAACTCGATCAGCTGATCAGCCTTAGTATGGGAAGTTCAATTTTTTTTTTAATTTGACTATGGGTTTCATGGGGAAAGTTGTTCAGTTTCATGGGTAGAAGCACCAGTTAAAATAGTTTCAGTTAATTTTGTTAGACCATAAATAGATAGATGGAGGAAAGTTTAATGACTCTGTTTTTATGGTCAGTTCCTTTTTGCATTTTTGTGTTGTTTTTTTTGCAAGAAATGAGTTGGGCCTGGCCACATCACCACACCACCGGCGCGCGGCGCGACACCGCACCGTGCGTCAGATCATGGCGCCGCCGTGAAAACGCACGGTGCGGTGTCGCGGCGTAGTCCGGTGCGATAGTGTAGGTAGTCTATGTCCTCTTAGTCATTTTAAATGAAACGTCGCCTGCGCCGCACCCGACTTTAAGGCGCAATGGTACTTAAAAATTATTTATCTTAAACAAAAATACATTCGATGTTTTCTTTACAGTCACCTATGAACTTTATTTCAGTAAATGAATCATATTATCAAATTACTTATTTTAAGAATAAAACCGAAAATAGACGATAAAATGGCTCGAAAAGAGGTACATTTGCGAAATTATTCTATCGAGCCAACTTTATTAAATCGTGTTTCCAGTCGATATAGTCCCTCGTAACTATTCTCAATAATACCAATATGTTTTCCTAGAATTTAAATTTACTGTTAACTACTTCAAAAATGAATTCTAAAAACCTGTTTAAGTGGATTTTTAGGTACCACTGGGCCTTAAAAATAATCCATAATTAATAAAGCCCTTGGCATCATCTCACCTGATGGTAAGTGACGATTATGCCGAAGATGGAAGCGGGCTTACCAAGATTCCCCAACCTAATGGAGATCTGGCTGGCTGCAAACCGGAACACATCAATGATGTTACCACTGATGTTTGGCGGCAAGACTTAGATATGATGGTGGTAGCTAGCCAGGCTGGCTATGAAAATGCCCTACCACCAACCAAATCGAGCCTTATAAAGTTGAGCTCGCCGGCAATCGAACCCGCGACCTCCTGGTGTGAAGCGAAAGGACTAACCATTACGCCACGGAGGCGGTACCGCACCGGACTACAGCGCAACGAGGTGATGTGGACACAGCCTTAGGAAACAGAAAAAAAACTGTTCTTGTGTTACATTGTTTCAAACAGGGTTATTTATAACTATCTATTTTAAAATTACCTATAAAATATAACTTCTTTAAAAAAAAGGTGAATTTAAATGAACCAAGAAAAATATTTTATTCAACATTACATCAATATCAAATTAGACATTTCAACTGGACTATTTACGGTGTCGATTTGTCACATACAAGACACAAATTAATCTCCATCATCGACTAAAAACAATTCAACAAAGTAACGAAATGTCGAATGACGGAACGCATAATAGAGTCGTCAGCAAACGTAGCACCTGCCCTCAATAAAAAAAAACATGGCAGTCCAGTCACGCGATGTTCCGAATCAATTGTATCGATAATCGGACTTTTAATCGAGTAAGTGTCATTCGTGATGGGTGGACGTTAAAAAAATGTCGTCTATTCTCTTTGAAGATTAAAAAATAACAATTTGGTTTAGTTAATAGTTATGGCTTATTGTGAATGGCATTTAAAAGGCGTAGAGTTGCATTGTATTTCGTTAATAAGTGCTACAGTCAAAAGAAAATAAATACCGTCGTTATTTAAAAACTAGCAACCTTCAAATGTTGGCCAACAACAGAAAAACGTACTTACTGCGTCCAATACTCCACTGTCCACTCACGGCTAAACAAAGACAAAGATAAAGCGAGCTAAAATCCATCAATCACAGAACTGCAATGAAATAATCGAATTTCAGAACGTCGAGTGCAGTTCAAAGAGCACGGCGTAGAACCACAACAGATTTTCAAAATCGGAACGAGTGAAAAGCTACCGAAAGTGACTAATATCAGACACAAAGTTCCGTGTCGATAACCTAACAAAAGGACGAGAAAACGGAACGGGGGGAATTCGAAAAAGGAATAAGCGAGCTAGCGTCGACATTCGAACGATGAATTCCAATTTTTGATTTTGAAATCTTTTATATGGATGACGAATGCTAGTCATCTGATTTACTTTTTATCATGTGTCAACATTTTGTTCTAAAAATGATTGAAATAGAGATGACGACAGCATCAGAAATAAATTATGAACTCTTGATCACTAAATTCTATGTAGGTACTTAAACTTCTGAAAACCTGTTTATTAACTTTAACTTTAGATTATTGTTTTCACTTCTTTTAAAATTTGTACTAATTATTTTGTTTCTTTGCTTAAGGTGTAAATCCTTTAAGTAATTAAGGGTCGGCTGGAAGAGATCCCTGTTTAGGATAAGTCCACCTTTGTGCATGTTACTGCTATTATTTATCAATAATTGTATATTTTCTTGTACAATAAAGAGTTTACAAACAAACAAAACCTTTCTCGTTTTGTTTTCCATCAAGTCTTCGAGTTATAATTTATCAAAATCACAAAATGAGTAGATAAATAACGCTGCAAAACAACAACATTCTTAGAACAAAATTTTGTTTTTGACAGATGATAAAAAGTAAATCAGATGACTAGCATTCGTCATCCCTATACCTAGGTGGGACGCCATAGTTTTGCAGCGTCACTCATGTACTCATTTTGTGATTTTGATTAATTAAAAATCGAAGACTTGATGGAAAACAAAACGAGCAAGGTTTTCCAAAGTTTAAGTAGGAGGGCAATTTAGTGATCAAGAGTTTATAATTTATTTTTGACATTTGGCCTGTTTATGTTTTGAGATTGGAGTTCAAATTAGAGAAGCATGTCAAAAGAAAATAAAGAAAAAGCTAAAAGAGCATCGATTGAAAAGAAACTACCGAAGTTTTGATGTCACGAAACCGCTTTTCTATGCACGATAGAATTTCACTGGCATTCTCTATTAGGTTTCTTGCACGACAACTTTTTTACACCTTTTGTGTTTTGAATAATAATCGATTTTATTCTTCCGACGACAGCGCTTTAGGTTCTTTTCACAGATTCACAAACTTCCAAGTACGTTACTCTGTAAGAAGATTGTATCGTACGAATATATTAGTATACTAACATACAGTATGGACACTCCCTGCCGCTCTCTAGATTGCGACCTCACCCCCTCGTCACCCAGACTGATACAGATTGGTTACAGTTTGGTTGTCGAACGTATAGGATTTCGCCGCCATTTTGTTTGTTCCTTCATTCGTTTTTCATGTCATTTCTGGCCCGTTGTATGAAGTGTCCAGGATGTGGTAATGGCACGGTGAACGAAAATATCGTCGTGACTTGCACACGCTTGCGAAGACATTCGAAGGCTGTGTGTGAAGTTGACCAACCCGCTCTGGGCCCGCGTGGTCGACCATAGCCTGATCGCCTTGAATTCCCTAATTCAGGGTAAGCTCGAGCCCATCGGTGGGAACGTATATGAGCTGATATGATGACTATTGGCACAGAGTTGGTCATCGGAGAGACAGGGAAATCGGTGGGGGGTTAGGGGTGAGACGGAGAAGGTGGAAGAGGGGGAGAACGTGCGTGACCAGAGACTAGTGACTGTAAGGTTTCTTACGCCACACCCTAGCCACTTCATACAACGGGCCAGAAATGACATTTCAAAAAACGAATGACGACAACCAAACTGTAACCAATGGGTGACGAGGGGGTGAGGTCGCAATCTAGAGAGCGGCAGGGAGTGTCTATACTGCATGTTAGTCCTAATATAATATATAAGGTCTAACAAAATTAGTTGAAACTATTTTAACTGGTGCTTCTACCTATGAAACTGAACAACTTTCCCCATGGAATCCATAGTCATCGCAAAAAAAAAATTGGCTCTCCCATACTAACTCGATCAGCTGATCAGCCAACTTAGTATGGGAAGTTCAAATTTTTTTTTGCGATTTGACTATGGGTTCCATGGGGAAAGTTGTACAGTTTCATGGGTAGAAGCACCAGTTAAAATAGTTTTCGTAAATTTTGTTAGACCTTATATACTTTGTTTGCGCTGTGCTATTGATATAATTTTGGGTAAGTATATTAACGCGTGTGGAAGTGTGTTAAGTTTGCAGTGTAATTTATGAGAGCTGTAAAACGGTTTGCGGCTTGTCGAGTTCGGTTGTTGTAGGAATCGAGCACCTGTCTCATTTTATTTCTTTAATTTTATCGCCGCCATGTTTATAGATTTGAAAGTCTGATGTAAATAAATCATGGTGCGCGATTAGGAGCTCACGACATCGTATCGGAAGCAGAGACCAATTTATATTTGTCGCTAGTATGTTTTGTTTGAAATCAGTTTTCAAGTTGAACTCTCCACCCACGCGTGATTTAACTTTAAAGCACCTAGGTAGTTAATGGTTGAACGAAAATAATATTCATGGACTATAAAATGCTATTTTTTATCAAGTTTACAATTTTAGTTTTGAACATAAAGCTTTCTCGTTAACAATTATTTTTTGCGTTGGTATTGTTCATAAAGAAATGGCAAATTACACTACTGCTCGATTTATTAGGGTTCCGTAGTACAACAAGGAACCCTTATAGTTTCGTCATGTCTGTCTGTCCGTCTGTCCGCGGCCTGGCTCCGAGACTATCAGTAGTTAGGAGCTGAAATTTGGCAAAGATATAATAACGGGGAGAGAACTGTAAAAAATTTTTGGAAAAAAAACTTTTTAAGGTTACCTCCCTAAGTAAAGTGGGATGATTTTTTTTTCTCGTCAAACCCAGTCATGGTTAGAGCTTAAAAAAAAGTTGTGAGTCTTCTAAGACCATTTTTTTTTTACTTTTTTTTTATTTTTATTTTTTTTCGAAAAAATAGGCTTGAAAGTGCTAAATTTTGTTGGAGTCGAGTGTCCCCACCCCCTAACAACTAAATCGCTGTATTTTGAAAAGATATGGAGACGCGATAATGGCAACTACGGATCCCTACATTGCGCGTGGCCCGACACGTACTTGGCCGATTTTTATTATTTATTTCTCTAGGTAGGTAACCGCCTCCGTGACGTAATGGTTATTAGTCCATCGCAGGTTCGATTCCTGGCGGGGTCTAACTTAAAAGACTTTTAACCGCCTCCGTGGCGTAATGGTAACGATCATTAGCTTCATATCAAGAGATCGCGGGTTCGATTCCCAGCGGAGTCTAACTTTGTATGACTCGGTTTTTGGTGGAAGGGCATTTTTAGAAGCCCGCCTGGCTAGCTACCACCATCTTGTTGATGACAGCATTGAGTGGTCCGGCTTGTAGATAAGATAACCAGTTCGATCCCCATTGTGTTGGGGAATCTTGATAAGCCCGCTTTCATCTACGGCATCATCGTCACTGACCATCTTGTGACATGATGTCAAGGGCTTACCAATTGTGTATTTGAAAAAAGACTTGATTTGTTTAGTAGTAGCGCATATTTTAAACTCGCCTGGCTACCTGCCGCATCTTATTCTAAGTCCCACCGCCAAATATCAATTGATGTGTTCCGGTATGACGTCATAGTTTTTAAAGCTATTTGTGCCGTGATTATTCTTAATTTATGGTTTTGATTGATTTAAAATTTAAGACAGATGTAAAACAAAGTAGGTAACGGTTTTTTATTTATTTCATGAACATTATTATGTTCATTATTTGTTTTTGATGCATTCAACTATCCTACTCTTATTTAACTGTAGCGACATCTTCAATAACCCGACACAGAGAATACTGAACATTAACACAAGCGACGAGAGTACAAAATTTACACGACATTAGCTAGAACGCGCTATTAACATTTCTTCGCTGCTGTGTATATAAGGTCTAACAAAATTAGCTGAAACTATTTTAAGGGCAAGTTCAGTAAACGAAACTGAACAACTTTTTCTTCAGCGACCATACCGAATTCAAAAAAAAAATTGCCACATTCCATTATTGCCCACTATAATATTCTCGTATTGTAGAACGGTCCTGTCTTTTCGCTGGATTCGTGCCTTGCCGCAACGAAACTGCGCTGTGCCTGGCCGTTGACCTTTGGTAGTTCTCTCAATCAATTCTTATTTAAAAACTAATATTACCTATTTAAAACCTTATAGTTCCCCTTTTAGATGTAGGTAGTAAAATACAACCTAACAGGTATTTACACTTTTCGAAAAATAAGAAATTGAGCGGCTTCTTTGAAGCGTTGAGGCCATTGACCATTGAACTATTTTGCTGCTCGCTCGTAGGTACATTTCGCCTACAAACAAGTGTGCGATGCGTGCGCGAAAAAAATATCTCAGTTACTCTCGCGCACTCATTGAGTTACGTTCTCAAAGCCGAACCTACAGATTGTGACCTAAGTGCCTAAGTTAAGTGTTTCATTGTGAAAATGCCATGTACAACAATATTTGGACATGGCGGTGTGCTATGAAGTTTGTAACCACAACCTAATAGACACCAGGAACATGTTTCAAGGTGCTTTGCAGCGATTCCGGGATTACGGTACTTTTACGAGTATGCCACGACCTCTAGATGCCGGTCAACCAAGAAAATCACCGGAGACATAAGAAGCAAGTAGGTAGGTAGTTCGCCTTAGCCTGTTTGCGGACAAGTCACATTAAAGAAAAATCTATTTGTTTGGAAATGGCCAAACATGTAAACAAATCATTTTATCATTTTAGCTTATTCACTTACATTTGGACATCAAGGATTTTATTGACATAAATACTGTGTTTTAGTTCATTTAAGACTTGAAAACCAATTGAAACTAGTTTATTTTGAAGTTCATGTTTTGTTTACATGTCTGGCTATTTCCAAACAAATAGGGTTTAGATACCTACCCAATATGTGTCCGACGCGACGGAAGACACGGCTTGTACTATCTGGCGTGGCTTGTGGCGGAGCCCGGCGGAGGCGCGTCAGGCGCGTGGACTGCTACGGTACGATGGCCAGTGCCGGATTTATTAAGATTTCTTTTTTTTTTATTGTAGATTTTTTTTCTTAGATTTCAGTATGGTCGCTGAAGAAAAAGTTGTTCAGTTTCGTTTGCTGAACTTGCCCTTAAAATAGTTTCAGCTAATTTTGTTAGACCTTATATATACACACACCAACCATCAACGGTTGGTCCACGGCCGGAGCCCTGGCATACCACCTCGCCTGGCTTTGCTCTCGGAGCGTGAAAATATACAGTTTCTACAGAAAGCTAAAGAAATGCATATTTATACCTCTAATCATCATCATATCAGCCGAGAGACGTCCAATGCTGGACAAAGGCCTCTTCCCCCAAGGATTTCCACTACGGCTGGTCCTGCGCTGCCCGTACCCAGCAGTTTTCCGAAACCTTCAACCAGTTCGTCGGTCCAATGAGTGGGCGGCCTACCTACGCTACGTCTTCCGGTGCGTATAGCTCACAGAATCGCTAAACAGGCGGGGTTATGTGCTCGTAGTTTCCGAGTGGCGATCGTGCACCGGAAGACGTAACACCACCATTACACTTTTTATGCTTTCGTTTCGGACTTTTTTTCTAAAAGCTATACCACAGTATTACGATATGGCTTACAGTAGCGCAACGCCTTTGATGTCGCACGATACCGCCACGGCGTAGGTACTAGCAGTACTAGCCTGTAACCAGCCTGGCAAACTCGCGGAGTTTGCCAGGCTGTGATCCGCCGCCCTCTACCCCGCAAGTACCCTTGCGTTGCTCTGCGTAAGTACATTCGTTGCGCTACTGTAAGCCGCTATATAGTAATACTGTGGCTATACTTTGAAATAAGGAATTCAATCAAACATTTTCCAAGTCAATAGGCACAGTACACGAAACCACTTAGTGACACGCCGAAAATTTACAATTCTAATTTCTTTAGGTAATTCAAGACAATTTATTACATTTCATTTGTGTTATGTACTTTCCTTCGTACCTATGTATGTCGTTCGATTCAAAGACCTTAAGGTACAATATTAATTCGTAAAGACGAGCCTAAACACGGTGTAACAAAATTGTTGTAAGTCCCGTTCACTAGGGCTTTCTGCTCATCGTACTGAACAACTTTTGTTCTATGACTTTGCCGAAATCGCAAAAAAAATAACTCTTCATACAAATCGATCAGCTGAATAACCAATTTTGTGCATTTTTGTATGGTTTTTCTTGGGGTAAGATGTTTAGTATGATTAGTGGACTCCCCAGTAAACGAGTCCTACACCAATTTTTGTACATCCTGTATACGTTGAAAATACGTAGTAGCAATTTGGTAGCCGATTTTTGAGGCGTCTCAGCAGTGACCGAGTCTGGAGTTTTTTCATTTCATGTAATTTATTAAATTAAAACACACAAAATACAGCATTAGGGATCAATATTGCTTTCCTTCGTATGGCCAAAGTATATATATATATTAGTACTAACATACAGAATGGACACTCCCTGCCGCTCTCTAGATTCCGACCTCACCCCCTCGTCACCCAAGATTGATACAGATTGGTTACAGTTTGGTTCTTGAACGTATATAGGATTTCGCCGTGATTTTGTTTGCTCCGTCATTGGTTTTTAGAAATGTCATTTCACGACCGTTGTATGCAGTAGGTATCCGGGGTGTGGTACGGCCTAACCTTCCCAAGTTTCGGGCCTAGCAGTGGAAACTTCTTTCTTTGGTATGGGAAAATTTAAAGCAAGATTTTCGGAAATGAAATGAAATGCGGATTGCGGATATGATGATTCGTTGTGGATGGAACACTGTAATTGGGTGCTATTTGATTTCAGTACGGAATCAATCTGATTTTGTACTATTCTCGGTCTGTTGCGTGACGGGAGCCAGCTTGTAGTCTGTACTAAGAATCCTTGATCGTGATCAATGCAGTTTATCATAGTATTAATTTTCTTACAAATTTCATAACGACTCGTGTATCTGTTGTTTTGCGAAACAAATCTGCAATTTATAAAATTGTTACATAATTTTTCGATCTCATAATTAAGTTTATACCTATTTTGATTCACACTTTTAGTTGCTTGTAATACAATGACAGTTCGACCAGCGGAACGGAAAGCCCGGTCCTAAGATAAAAGGTCTTTATAATAACGTCGCTCGATTGATAGAGTTGTTCAACCCTACAGCTGCGGACAGCACGCGACCGCTTCCGCAAAGATCGGTATCGACGACAAACTTAATATTGCGTATTGATAATGAATATCTCCATTCAGAATCAAAGGGAATGAGAAGAAATTCACAGTAAATTTTATTTTGTAATGTTCGATTTTCGAAGTTCCCCTTTCTTTTGTTACTTTAATTAGTTCGATATTCAAATTTTGGATTAAGGAATTATTATGTACTGAATTAAGAGTTTAATTTTAATTTCGTTTAATAAAAATGTATTTTACTTTTATTTTGGATGTGTATTTTATTCAACAAGTTATTGAGCATTTTTCTTTTCTTTACAAAAATATAGTTTTCTTAAAATCCAGTAGATGGCAAAAGTCCTGTTTGCTATGTAGTTTATTATATATAATGTACTAACTTTTGCCCGCAGCTTCGCCCGCAACATAGTTTTTGATCAAGAATATATTATTATTACTATACAGGTGTAAAAAAAATTTGTGTAGATTCCGCTTACTGTTTACTTCTACTTATCATACTGAACAACTTATGTTGTATGACTTTGCTGAAATCGCAAAAAAAAAATCTTCATAAAAATTGATCAGCTGTATGACAAATGTTGTGCGTTTTTGTATGGGGGGGTCAAATTATCTTTGTCAATTGACTAGAAATTCCTTGGGGAAAGTTGTTCAGTATAATGAGTAGAACCCCCAGTTAACGGGTCCTACATCAATTTTTTTACACCTTGTATAACATAAGCAAACATATTAATAAACGTAAAAAGTATGTGACAATGACAAGTCCCTGAATATATTTTTTGATGTGTAACATCTTTGCTCTTGCTTTCCTGCAATTTGTGGGAGTGATTTCGTGAAATGTGTAACATGGGACGAAAATGTGTAACAGGAAGTCGCGAGACGAGAGACGAGAGTCCGACTCGCACTTGGTCGGTTTTCTTCGTTACTGTCAGATCCGCCACCCAGGTACAATATCGTCATCAAATCTAACTAACCTAAAGTATTTTGTCACATGATACACATCATATGCGAGTAGTAGGTCTCGCTCAACTTTTTTTTTTTAATTTATTACAAATTTAAGTGCGTTTGACTATATCTCACCTGTTGGCAAGTGATACATCGTCATCGTCGAGGATGGTACATGCCTATTCACTCTCGCGTTGAAGATTAGAACCTTATTTATCTAAAGCCCTAAACCGCTAAAGAGAAGTGTAACAAAAACTTCACACTTTGCACCTATTAATGGTTTGTTTGTAGAAAAAAAATTGTATCAATCCGTTAATAGGGCTGTGTGACCAGCGTCGAGCTTATCAGCCCATCTGACCGCCCCTCCTGAATATTAACTAGTACCTATCAAACACTAGGTAAAGTGACTAAGTTGAATGGTTTGTTTATTAGCCTGACTCATATAGTTTATTGGGAAACTATTCTTTTTTATTTCTTCCCCAACTGTTTCGAAAATACTAACTACCTACCTAATTAGTTAAATCATCGTCATCATAATTAGTTAAATACCTATATTTTTTTATTCCACTGTAAATATTAATTTACTTAATACTTAGTTTACGATTGAAAATGATTGATTATTACAATACCTAAATTACCAACCCGCACTGGGCCCGCGTGGTCGACTAAGGCCCAATTGCCCTAATTCAGGGTAGGCTCGAGCCCCTTGGTGGGGACGTTTATATAAGCTGATGTGATGAAATTAACTTAAACACCTAAAATTAAAAATTTAACAAAAAGACAATTGCAATAGCCCTCTTTTTAGGAAGTTGGGTAAAATGTATGGTATGTTACTCACGGGATCAACACGAATCTAACGGTACCTCACACACTAAAATCTGTTAAGCCGTTTAGAAGATATCGTGGTGTAAACAAACACACATACGTTAGACCTGAAAACAATAAATTCTTTTTTGTGGGCAGTCGTGTAAAATAATTAAAAACGCTAAGCACGTTAAAAAACCGACTTCCATAGCAACAACTTAAAACCTTTTTGCATTATTATTTTTGGTTTTTTTTAATTTTATAATAAAGTACTACACCGATTTTGATAAAATTTTTATGGGACCACACCGGTAACACTAGCTTTCAAATAAAATGAGAATCATAAAAATCGGTTCACCCAGTCAAAAGTTCTGAGGTAACACACATAAAAAAACATACAGCCGAATTGAGAACCTCCTCCTTTTTGGAAGTCGCTTGAAAACGCGACCTTCATAAACAACAGATGTGCAGGTTTCCGTTATAGAAATCGGTAAGTAATATGTACGCAAGTTTCAAAAAACTCATTGGTACATTGGCCGTTCGGATTTGAACCCAGGAACTGTGGTTAGGACGACCGAGTTGTTATCGGTTGAGCCACATTGATAATTAAAGACTGAACAAGATATACCCGCGACCCCGTGCGGTTGTAAAGTCGTTGGCACCTCGATTGAACTCAGGGCCCGCCCCTTTGTCGCTACCGTTTGACGCGAGCCGGCAGTTGTACTTGTTACCTTCTCGGTCTGGGAGTTTGAATGCCGTTCAAAATACTGACTTGTAAAAATCATCAAAACCAACAAATGGTAAGGAGTCGATAGTCCACACGGATCGATAGATGGCGTTCCGTGCGGCGATCCTGTTTGCATATCGGCGCACGAACGGCACTTATCATGTTTATTGATTGACACGCCAGTAATTCAGGCCTCGCCGGCCACCTTGTGGGGGTTGGTGCGATTGAGAAGATAACAGCTGCAAAGTATATATAGGGGTCTTAACAAAGGTACGCACTTTTTTTAACTGGGGCATGTACTCATGAAACTGAACAACTTTCTCCAAGAAACCCATGGCCAATTCGCTTTTGTTTCTTTAATTGAAATTATTAAATTGCGCGGAATACGCCAGAATACGCCGCGGCGGCGTGGTGGGTTTGCCAATTTATGAATACGCGGATACCAGCTGGGAGTAGTATTCTGAGCAGTTGATAATATTTTATTAAAAAATTATAAATGCAAATTGACCATGGGTTTCTTGGAGAAAGTTGTTCAGTTTCATGAGTACAAGCTCCAGTTAAGAAAAAGTGCGTACCTTTGTTAAGACCCTATATATTAGTACTAACAGTATGGACACTCCCTGCCGCTCTCTAGATTGTGACCTCACCCCCTCGTCCCCCAGATTGATACAGTTTGGCTGTCGAACGTATAGGATTTCGCCGCCACTTAATTTGTTCCATATAATCCTTGTTTGAAATGTCATTTCGGGCCCGTTGTATGAAGTGTCCAGGGTGTGACAGCGGTTAGTCAGGAGGAGGTGTCTGAACGATTCAAGACATAAGTGGGTTAGTTAGCAGAAAGCTAAATAGAGGAGATATAAGCAAACTGTTAATGAATTGGTTTAAAGATCTCACCTACATCGTGTCAGGTAGTCTCGTTGCTCGTCTAGTTTTATAGAAATCGAAGGTTTTTTAAAGTACAGGAATCGGTTATTTATTTTTAACTTTTACAAAGCTAACACACACAAGTCTTGTAAGTTTGGACGTCCTGCGACAGAATGACCGATAACTGCTTGTCAATCTGTTATGTAATTTCATAATGTTTAATAAGTTTCGACGTTTCGTTACAGTAATATTTTTAAACTCGTGACTTTAATATCACTTTGAAATAAGGAAAAATTTAAACAGGAATAAAATGAGCGAAAATATTGTGAAAGCTAACCATCGATGTAAATAAAAAATATCCGATAAAATATAAATCAAATTCATTCCTATTTTAAGGATAAGGTCAAGAACGCTCTATACAACTGTATTAAAAATATTGACACGTTCTTAAAAAAATAGCTCTAAACATTCTTATGGACATTCATAGAGGCAAAACTAGAGGTTGAAAACGAGATATGGAGGTAGATAATTATTAATTACCTAGAAATTGTAAAGATTGGGCCCATAACCTGGTGAATTTTATACGCAACAGGCTTTTATTCTGGTCCTGGAGGCGAACCGACATGGTTGCGTTTTCATACAGACACTTCAACACCTCGATGGTCAATTTGGCACCGCTAGAGAGACTGTAGCACAGCCTAGGTTTCGACTGAATCAAAGGCCTTCTCATAGTCCACAAACGCCAAGCATAGTGGCTGATTGTACTCTTCGGTTTTCTGTATAATCTGCCGCAGCGTATGTATGTGGTCTATGGTACTAAAGCCTTTTCGGAAACCTGATTGTTCGGGAGGCTGGAAGTCGTCAAACCTGCGTGCGAGACGATTCGTAATGACTCTCGAAAACAGCTTGTAGTCAGGGCTCAGAAGTGAGATGGGTCTGTAGTTCTTCAGCAGGGTGTTGTCACCCTTTTTGAAGAAAAGCACGACCACACTTCTGTACCTAAGCACAATGCTTGATGGCCTCAGTAAAGTCTCTCAACAAGTAGGTCTTAAAATGAACATGTACAAGACGAAAATAATGTTAAATGTCCGTGTCGCACCCATCCCTCTAAAGGTTGGAGACTCTACACTGGAAGTTGTTGACGAATATGTATACCTGGGACAAATAGTCCAGCTAGGCAGGTCCAACTTCAAGAAAGAGATCAATCGACGAATCCAACTCGGCTGGGCAGCGTTCGGGAAGCTTCGCAATATCTTCACGTCCCAAATACCGCAGTGTCTCAAGACTAAGGTCTTTGACCAGTGTGTGTTGCCAGTGATGACTTACGGAACTATGACATGGTCGCTTACTATGGGCCTCATAAGAAGGTTCAAGGTCACCCAAAGGGCAATGGAGCGAGCTATGCGCGGAGTTTCTCTGCGTGATCGAATCAGAAACGAGGAGATCCGCAGGAGAACTAAAGTAACCGACATAGCTCACAGAATCGCTAAACTGAAGTGGCAGTGGGCAGGGCACATAGCTCGTAGAACAGATGGCCGATGGGGCAGTAAAGTTCTCGAGTGGCGACCACGCACCGGAAAACGTAGCGTAGGCAGGCCTCCCACGCGGTGGACCGACGACCTGGCGAAGATCGCGGGAAGCCGATGGATGCGGATAGCGCAGGACCGGTCGTCGTGGAAATCCTTGGGGGAGGCCTTTGTCCAGCAGTGGACGATTTCCGGCTGCTATGATGATGATGATGATGAGGCTTTTATTAAGAGACATCGCTGGATGACAGAATTGTTTTGTATCATATTAGCTCATATACGTCCCCACCGAGGGCCTCGAGCCTACCCTGAATTGTTTTATATGATTTTTTTTAATACCAAAAAATGGCCGTGGTGTTGGTAATACTACCAAGGAGTTTTAACAAACGCCAATAGCAAAAATATTAAAAGTTTAAAGTGTCCTGTGACTTGGACCACAGATTAAAATTTACAAGCGTCGTTTTACGGCTCATTGTTTAGGTGGCGATAAGTTCGTTTTTTAGGCTGGTATAGCTCCTGGCTCACGGTGGTGTGGGTTCGATTCCTAGCCTGATTAAATTGCGATTTACTGTATGTGTTTACTTTTGACCTGGTATATAAAGCACCGTTCTGTTTATTGGTGTGAAAGGATGCTAGCAAGAAAGTATCTACCTATACAGAGTATAAAAAAATTGGTGTAGGACCCGTTCATTGGGGCTTCTACTCATCATATAATGGATATTTAATCATATAATTTAACCTAGTTTTCCTTAAAAAATAAAAATAAAATACTGAACCACTTTTTCCATGGAACCCATAGATGATTTAAAAAAAATCCATACGCCTGCAAAAAATTGTTCAATCATTTCAAACATTTGTATGAAGAGCTCTTTTTTTTAACTGACTATGGGGTCAAATTTTGCTACAACCTGTATTAGTCATACAGTTATAGTAAAATTATGAATATTATTTTAAAAAACGTTTTTATCAGGAATGACACCTTTTAGTAGACTTGGAATGTAAAATATTACCTAAATCGTTAGAGCCATTACCGAGAAATCCAAGTATTATTTCATCATATCAGCCAAAAATCGTCTACTGCTGGACAAAGGCCTCCCCCAAGGATTTCCACGACGACCGGTCCTGCGCTGCCCGCATCCATCGGCTTCCCGCGATCTTCACCAGGTCGTCGGTCCACCGCGTGGGAGGCCTGCCTTAGTATTATTTACGTGTTTGATTTTAACTTTAAGAAGGTTGGTATACTCTCAGATTCTTGCACTGTCTTTGTTTTACATAATATATTTGAATATATCTCACCTGTCAAGGGTTGTTTGGAAAAGATCGCTTTTAGCGATAAGACCGCCTTTGTACACTTAAGTCTGATAAAAACATTTTGTGATTATTCTTTGTGTGCAATAAAGACTTTAAATATACATTACTCTCCTTAGTTTTCAGTGAAAAGCCTGAAATTACATTTCCACAATCTCTCAGGATAAACAGTTTATTCCCAGTTCAGTAATTATATTCTACCGATCGACTCCTACTGAAGCTACTTCAAGTTAGGAAGTTTCGTGACTCGTGATCTCTCCAAAGCGACTTGCACTGGTGTCGGGACCGATGTTCTTTTCCCAAACCTGTCATTTTCTTTTTTCCCTCCAATTCCTTCTATCGCGGCTCGCATCGGGCTCGCATAACCAAATTAGTTTCGACACGAACACGCCAAGTGGCCGATTGTCTAGCACAACAATACGAATCGATAGAAAAACTTCCCCTTTCAATACTTCTTTTTTTTTCTGTTGCAGGTCGAAGGGAGCGAGCACAATAAAGAAAGAAAAAAGTAGAAACCAAAGACAATAGAAAGTTGCGGCACGCGAGAAAAGTTTGTATATCGATTCAGAGACACTGGCCACCTGATTGCGAACTTCTTGCAAATGACAGGTTTGATTTTTGAATTTGGCGCGCGTTGTCGGTAAAGAAAGAAAAAAGTATAAACCAAAGACAAAAGAAAGTTGCGGCACGCGACAAAAAGTTTGAATATCGATTCGACACTGGCCACCTGATTGCGAACTTCTTGCAAATGACAGGTTTGGTTTTTGAATTTGGCGCGCGTTGTCGGTAAGGTGCGGGGTGGGGGGGCAAGCATGCGCCGCCGCGGATAGCGCGCCGTCCGGATGCACCCGACGGGCGCGGCCAGCCTGCCCGCACCGGAGGCGGAGGTGCAAGCTATGCAATCGATGGACTGGCTCTTCAAGAAAGAGAGGATATATCTACTTGCACAGTTCTGGCAACAGGTAATTTTTGATTATTTTAAATTATTGATTTAGTTATCAAAATTATGATGAAGATGACCGCTCTTGTAACAGGAAATAACTTTGATAGTAACGCTTCAAGCATTAAAAAAAATTAAGTGTGTGGTTTTATGAAACCACGGTAAAAGTGAAACTTTACAGAGGATGAAACGATCATACCGTCAGACGAAAGCGACCGTCACGCGACATGCAACACACAGACGAAAAAATGTGAGACGATGTAATAAAAGTTTCACTTTAATAAATAGAGTTTAAAAAAACTAAAAAACACGCTTTTAAAGTACATCAGACTAAAAAGTAAAAAATAATTATTAATATAAGTTGAAAATAATAATTAACAAGATACAAGTATTATTGTGAAAAAGCGTGGGGCGCTCTGTGCCATATTTTTCGTCTATCGAGCAACCCACACTTTTTCACAATAATACTAGTAATTTGTTAATTATTATTTTCCACTTATATTAAGAATTATTTTTTACTTTTTAGTCTGATGTAATTTAAAAGCGTGTTTTTTTATACAATATTTATTTTTTATTTTTTAGTTCAAACTTATGAAATTATTATATTGTCGCTGATTCTTGATAAGTCTACAAAGTTTGAATTAAATCTGTCCGTTTAAAGTGGGTCAAAATCGAGTCCAAAGGAGTCGGTTACATACATACAAACTACAGGTGAAGCTAATTAAAGCGTGATAAAAACTTCTTAAATCTCACGGTAAATGACGCTCGATGAAAAGAAGATGCAACGTAAACTAGCCACTAGAAATACGAAAGCTATTAAAACATATCAGCTCATATACATCCCCACCGAAGGGCTTGAGCCTATATACGAGGGCGATCGGGCCTTAGTCGACCACGCGGGCCTATTGCGGGTTGGTCGACTTCACACACAACCTGCAAATTTCTGCGCAGGCGTGTGCAGGTTTCCTCACGATGTTTTCCTTCACCGTAAGAGCGTCGGATAAACATACATATGAAATCTTAATTCGAAATCACATTGGTACGTGGCAGTATTCGAACCACGACCTCCCTGAAAGGAGGCGGCGGCCCTAGCCGTTACGTCACCGACGCTCCTATTAAAACTTATACCATAACCTTAACCGGGTAGTTAACTTGACAAGTCAGATATTATTTTTACTGTAAAATTAGAAAAAAATTAATGAAATGCAAACCCTAACTTTACTGTAAATAACAATTTAAATTTCGAACACATATCTACAAAACCAATCCTTCCAGCCAGTACCGAAGCATCAAAGATTATTAACGCAGATAATCCAATAGGAACAAAACAAAATCAATTAATAGTTTAATATTACACCCGCAATTAACCTGTGCCCGGCCGGGGTCTGCATCGGCAATTACATCCTATTGTTTGAGCAACTCTATTGTTGGATGATAATTTTGTGATCGGGGGTTAAATACTGGTGAGGAGAGGAAAACTTTGTGATTGCGCAACTTTTTTTTCCATCGGATGACAGATTTGACGAAATCAAAGAACAGCCATCTTTTTTCTATTTACTTGACTCGACTCTTGTTTTTTTTAAAAATATATATTTTTTTATTCACAATTGGTAAGCCTTTGTCATCATCTCACCTGATGGTAAGTGACGATGATGCCGAAGATGGAAGCGGGCTTACCAAGATTCCCCAACGCAACGGAGAACTGGCTATCTTATCTTTATGCAGAAATATATCAAAGTTTTTAACACTGACGTTTGGCGGCAAGACTTACATAAGATGGTGGTAGCTAGCCAGGCGGACTATGAAAATGGCCTACCACCAGCCAAACCGAGTCTTAAAAAAGTTGACCCCGCCGGGAATCGAACACACGACCTCCTGGTGTGAAGCGAATAGACAAACCATTACGCCATGGAGGCGGTTAAACATTTCAGCAGTTTTTGAAGTGAAAACTTATTTAGGCGCGTTGGGCATTTTTTGAGATTGAAAAAAACCATTGAACTCGCGACACTGTTATCTTTACCATAACCGACACCTTACCAGGAACACTCGCAGGGTCAAAACTTTGTCAACCCAGTCGTTCGCTAGGAACACTCGTAGGGTCAAAACTTATAAAACTGTAAAAAGTTTTCACCTTGTGGGCACTTTTCAATTAAATTTTCCATCTATGTACAAAACATAAGTTTATATACTTTAACAAACAGCTTAGGTAGTATAATTCCAATTATTTAAAGTATTTTCGTAATTTAAGCAAGAATAATTTCAATATTTTGTTACTTGTAGCAAAAAAGCATGTTAATTCCTTTTCATACGATTGCCCTCTTGGGAGAGTAACGTTACATATGTATGTATGTATGTTTCTTCGGCTGAACTTAACGGCTTGATGGGTTTTGGAGTGCAAGGTGTCGTTAGCTGCGTCTCGACCCCCTTAAGGCCCTAAGGGGACATAGTATACACTCGTGGTTTTAAAGTTTGAATTAATACGTTAGGTTGTTATTCTGTTCGTTGATAACATTTATTGATGTGTAACATCTTTGCTCTCGCTTTCCTGCAATTTGTGGGAGTCATTTCGTGAAATGGGACGGAAATGTGTAACAGGAAATGCGAACGTTTTTTAATTCTCGAAAACTAAGGTTGTCATAGCCATGCAGCCTAGTGTGATGGCAAAGGCAAAGATGTCATACTACTATTCGAAGGGTCGGCCCGTGAATGTACGACCCGATAATTAATTAATTTCATAAGTATTTTGTCACATGTTACACATCATATGCGAGTACTGTAGGTCTCGTTTTTTTTTATTACTAATGCCAACTACATATAGGTTACATATGTATGTATATGTAAATGGTGGAGGTACATAATTACCACCCATTGTTTCATATGTTATTATCTGATCACCGTATCAGTAATCTGCAGAAATCACAATGACTTCCACCTGTTGCCAGTTCTACTGTAAATGTGTAATAGATTTTATCAGTTTTTTATTGCAGTTTCAATTCAATATGGAAGGTCGCAGGATGTTTCATTACTTATAATCTTCGACCAAATATAATGGACCGAGCCTCATCATCATATCAGCTCATATACTTCCCCACCGAGATTCCCTGAATTATCGATCGGGCCTTAGTCGACCACGCGGGCCCAGTGCGGGTTGTTCGACTTCACACACAACCTTCGAGTTCCTTAGCAGGCGTGTGCAGATTTTCTCACGATGTTTTCCTTCACCGTAAGAGCGTCGGATAAACGTACATATGAAATCGAAATTCGAAAACCCATTGGTACGTGGCAGGATTCGAACCACGATCTCCCGGACAGGAGGTAGCGGCCCTTGCCATTACGCCACCGACGCTCTTATGTGACCGACCGGTAATCTCATAAAAAATGAGCCAAATACAACTACACGCAAACACACACTCACAGCACTGTAGCCTACCGGATCTCGTCCAAATATAAACAATGACAGAGATAGAGAGACGTACTAGGCATGTAGCAGGAATGAGATAATAAATTTCACTAATATCGCCCTTCAACCCATTTGGGGAATACTGATCGATTGTGACGAAATGAGCGAATGCGCTCATTCTGTTGACATCAAAACCGCTGTTCGCGTAGGCCGGTCCATAGCTGTTATATTGGTCGAAGCTTATAAAATAGTATTCAGGCACAAATCATGCACAGTCATCTAACCCTCAAACTAGGATTCCCTGTATATACTATGGGAAACAGAGACAGATATACATAATTCTACTGTACGTGTGTATGTCACTGAACTCCTCCTAAACAGCTGGTCCGATTTGAATGATTTTTTTTTGTATGCATTTGGGTGACGCCTTGGATTCTTTAAATTGACAAAGCAGCTGGGCAGATGGCGCTGGTAGTGTATAGTGTAAGGTGGAACGAAGTTCGACGGGACAGCTACTACATAATATATACATAGATATTGAACACCCAGACACAGAACAAACAAACCTGTTCATCACACGAATGTTTGCCCTAAGTGGGGCTTGAACCCACGACCCAGGACCCAGTAGATAAGAGTACTAACCACTGGACCACCGAATCAGTCTAGGTAGTCAACTATAGCTTACCTATTAGGTAGGAACCTACATAGATCAATGTAAAATTGAATTTAATACTCTTCAAATGTTCAAAGGGCAAATAGAAGCGTCGGTGGCTCAACCGGTATCGACTCGGTCCTCCTAACCAGAGGTGCCGGGATCAAATCCGGACGGCCAATGAACCAATGAGTTTTTTTAAAACTTACGTACATATACTCACTGATTGCTTTAACGGTGAAGGAAAACATCGTGAGGAAACCTGCACCCACCCACCTGCGAAGAAAGTCGAAGGTTGTGTGTGAACTCGACCAACCCATACTGAGCCCGCGTGGTCGACTAAGGCCCGATCGCCCTAATTCAGGGTAGGCTCGAGCCCCTCGGTAGGGATGTATATGAGCTGATATTATGATGATGACTCCTCAAATAGGTAACTATCACTCAAATAAATCCAGGAACACATTATTCAAGCCAAGCTTATCTGTGAATTCACGTTAAATGTAGTACCCAGATACAGTAAAAACAGATTCATCATTACAGCTCATACACGTCCCCACCGAGGGGCTCGAGCCTACCCTGAATCAGTGTAGATTTACAAAAACAGATTAAAAATACACAATGCTGATAAATGATCACCAATAGAAATATAATGTAGGCAACACTTTTGTAAATTAACACGGCACACTAAATGTCTAACATTACAAAAGTAACGTCGCATATACCACGCTATAATGATTCTTGATCTGTGACATTGACAACTGTCAAAGTGTCAGGCAATAGCTAAGTCAATTACTGTTTAACGGCCGCATTGAATTAGCTATTAACATCCGTAATATCGAATAATCGCTTTCGATTCGAACAATCACCATCAGAATATTAAGGACATAATGCAACATAACCAAAATGACTGTTCTGGTCTGAAACCTCTGCTAGCCATAAAAATTAACATACAATAAAAAACAAAATATACATACTCAATCAATATTCGAAATTCGAATCCCACGTTCAAATTTCAAAACACAGCAGAGCTATTCTGGATTCCGATAGTGATAAATTGCGAACAATGGCAGGTATCTCGAAGCTTGCATTTGCAAAATAAATATTCAAATAACTTAAAGCTGGAAGCTAGATGCGTCTTGCGATTCCAAAACAATTCGAATGTACCGCGATAGCATTGTTCAGTGTTTCTGCAAGCAAACTTGAGCTCAACATTGATTAAACGTATTTTACATACAAATTTACATATGCCGTGCCTAGAAATGCATTTATCGATTGGTGAGCGGTTTTAATTTCAAGTTTAAAGAAGGAACTAGTTACTTCAGCCAGAATAATTGAACAACGTAGCCTTCATTGCGGATATTTTAACTTAATGCAACTTTCAGTAAGGTATAATTTTAACGTTCCATTAATACCTATGGACTGTAATTAATTTTAATGAAAACGATCATTCAATATCTCTTAGTCAGGTCTTAGGACATCAAATTGTTATGATTCGTGTGCAAAATGAAGAGTGGACTCTATCAGTTAAACTCGTAATTGAAGTTTAAACCATCCCATATAATCAGTTGCTATCAAAACCAATAGTCGTAAAGGAGCCATTAGCCATCCATCTTAAAGCATCGGCAGTTTTAAAACCATATTTATGCGTCGCAAAAGCAACCTTCAAAGGCACCCCCTTAATAAAACTAACAATTAACATCTATAAAATCTTGAGGAACTGATACCTCTCCCTGAACTGTGTTTGTTTATTGTTCCTGTAATAGAATAAGAAGATTTGACCGTTTATTGGCTGCTCTCAAATTGTTTTGAGCTTTCATATATTTTTGGAGGTATGCTGAGTTACAATAAGTAGAAGAAAAACCTAAAATCTTTCAGGTACAAGCTTTAATTTCAAAAGAGGTTTTATGCTCCAATGTCAAATGCTTACGGAACGTTTCCAAAACAGACGAGTAAAAGAAGATCCTTAGACATTGATTCCACCTCCAAAGTTCATCATCATATCAACATCAAAATACCAAAAGGATCTATTGTCGCCTGGAATACAGCTTCATACGTACAAACATTGCCAGTTAAATAAAAGCTTTTAAAAAGAAAAAGATAACAAACTGGCCACACAGAATGACTCAGACTTTTTTTTTTTTTTTTGTTCTTTATTGGTAAGCCCTTGGCATCATTAAAGAAAGAACTTAAAGAAAATTATCAAACTCAAATGGGCACTTTGCAGTTCTGGATAATTGAAATGCTAAACACGTTCAAAAACCGACTTCCGTCGCAACAGCTTAGTACAATTTTGCATTATTTTTTTTGGTTTTTTTAATTTTCTAATAAAGTGCTTCACCAATTTTGATAAAATTTACATGGGACCAACTCGGGAGCATACCCTATCAAATAAAAAGAGAATCATGAAAATTGGTTCACCATCTGCGAAGATATCGAGTAACGCGTTTTCGAATGACACTAATTAGTGTTGGTCGAGGAACGCAGTGCGGCAAACATTCGTATTTCGGTATCGTAATTAATCGAGTCGATTCATTCGATCGTATCGTATAGAAACCGTAAAAAAGAACGCATTTCCCTACAGAAAGAATGCTATCGGTTCCCACAGGCCTAAGGATCCGAAATATTTGTAGCGGGAAGAGCAAAAAGCCGCGAGCTTTCCCATGCCGGTGTCAATGGGTCAGAACACTGACGACGCAAGGACGAACAGACTAAATAAACCGAATTTTTGCCCACTGACGAACTTCACTATAAACATTTTTGCTCTTAGACTTTTTACATCACAATTATCTTATTAGGAGGCAAAAACACTTAACGTCTTCGAAATTGTGGAATTTGAACGTAACCAAGGGCAAAAAGTCTTAACCTGTATTTAAAAATCGATTGCAACCAAAAAATTGTCACTGACAAATGATTCGAACGCCTTGCGGTTGAAATTACGAATTCAAATCTTCGAATTTCGAACAAAAACCGCCATTAACTGTCGGTGCTTACTTTTTTTTGGGCTGTCGATGATTTTCTGGGCTAATCGTGTTTTTTGCCGATACTTTTTGAAGTTAATCGATGCATCGGGCTCACTAATTCGATTTGCGCCCCTCCCCTTTAACTATTATGGGCGTGATCTATCGATAGACGCTGGAATATTTGGTTTTGAAATACACTGTTCTAACTACTTATAAAAAATAACCTAAAAAAAATTTAACGCGCATCGCGGTAGCGACGCGAATCGAATACCCGAAACCGCGACTAAACGAACGAACCTCACGACGACGGCGTCTTTCGATAATTTAATAATAAAAATAAAATTAAAAAAAAAACTACGGAATCGATTGTGGTTGATGGCCGGCCTCACGTTCCGTGGAACAGTCAAATCATCAGACGCTGATGGTTTTTTAATGATATTTTTCACAATCGTACCGATCATTGCTGGTTATTAGGTATAGGCGGATGCCTCGAGACGTATAAGCACGGCAATCCACGCAGATTATGACTTTAATCTATCGGACATTTGAAGTGTGTAAGTAAAGCTTTGTGGAAGGTTATACTTACGTGTACGAAGCTCGCTTTGTGGGAACTCTACATATATGTCACGACATGTGTTTATTATAATACAAAGGAATCAAAAGCTTTGTAAAATGTTCAGTGTTCACGTTACTTTATATTTTCATTTACGATTATAACATTTCAACTGAAAACAAGGGACACACATACAAAGATTTAATTTTGAAATTAGAAGCCAGTAACAAAACATGCAAGGGCAGTGCAGTGATTGGTTACCCTAGACTGATTAAACACTAAAAAAGAAAGAAAAGAATATTTAAAAATCGAACCCGTTTATGCACACAATATTGTACTTAACTGCTTGCTTCCGATGCGCCGATGTTTTTAAGAAAAGAGATGCCAATTGTCTTATTTTCAACCGACTTCCAAAAAGGAGGAGATTCTCAATTCGACTGTATGTTTTTTTTATGTGTGTTACCTCAGAACTTTTGACTGGGTGAAGCGATTTTTAAGACTCTTTCTTTATTTGAAAGCTAGTGCTTCTAGTGTGGTCCCATATAAATTTTATCAAAATCGGTGTAGTACTTTATTAGAAAATTTACAAAAACACAAATATAATGATGCAAAAATGTAGATACTAAGTTGTTGCGATGGAAGTCGGTTTTTTAACGTGTTTTTTTTATTTACAATTGGTAAGCCCTTGGCATCATCTCACGTGATGGTAAGTGAAGATGATACCGAAGATGGAAGCGGGCTTACCAAGATTCCACAATGCAATGGAGAACTGGCTATCTTATCTTCAAGCCGGAACACATCAATGTCGTTAACACTCATGTTTGGCGGCAAGAATTAGATAAGACGGTGGTAGCTAGCCAGGCGGGCTTAGAAAATGCCCTACCACCAACCAAACCGAGTCTTACAACCCCGAAAGAACCCGCGACCTCCTGGTGTGAAGCGAATGGACTATCCATTACGCCACGGAGGCGGTTAAAACGTTTACCTCTCCTTATGTATATTACCTCTCCTTATGATAAAATAAATGTTACAATAATTATGATAATATTAGTGCATCAAACACCTTTACAGGTTTATCCGTGCACATATCTCTGGGGCATTGAGCAATATTCAGACAACATTAACGATAAACTGCAATAAGCTTCAATTATTAGCTCCTTAGCAAAGACACACGTACAAAACTATCCCTCGAGTGGCACAGGAGTACTCATTAACATAATCTTAACCACTTCGAACCGGTTCCGGCTAATTTTCTATTCGCTCGCGTGTACGTGTTTCCCTCCATAGTGTGTGCGTTACGCTAATGCATCTCCTTGGTAGTGTTTATAAACACTGGCCAATGTTGTGAATGGGCTTGATGGCTGAATGTGGATTCGATTTTTGATTCAGTGTAACAGTTGCGAAAGTCTGAAACAGACGGACGTTCCAATTTTAAATAATTAAAAAATGGCAGAGTCAAATTTAACTTTTATGACCTTAACTTTTTAAAGTTCACGAGGAGTCTGCAAGAGTCATTTTCTCAAACATGCTTGGAAATTTGAGCATTATTTTGACAACCTCTTCGAGATAAATCTAAATTGCTCTGCTGGCCAAATACATGCGAGCAGCGGCCGGCAAAAGTTGTATATGAAAATCCAAATATGTCGTGTTTCAGCGGTCAAATGAATGTATACTCATATCTGTCGTGTAATTTAAAAATGGAACGATATTTTACTCTGAAACATAGCAACCAAGGAGGTAACTTATCAAAGGTTTTATTTAAATTTCGAACTGGCTTGCAAATAGAAAGCTGTTTTATTGAGAAAAAAAAATGAACACTTAGGCGCGTGAAAAATTATTGTTGTTCGTTGTTCGTCATTGATTTTGAAAAGTAATTGTATTTGACAAAATCTGCCTAGGTACTAATTAGTTTTAATTTCCGCGCCTTAATTGAGAAAAGTACTATATAGGTGCAAGCCTTGGCCACAACTAGGCATTGATGGACTTACGTATGTGTGCTTCGGCTTCGCTTCGGCCCACATTTACACGTTCGTCCATCAATGCCTCTCTTGCTGACCATTGCAGTAATGTACTATACAGGGTCTTAACAAAGATACGCACTTTTATTAACTGGAGCATGTACTCATGAAACTGAAAAACTTTCCCCAAAAAACCCATGGACAATTCGTTTTTGTTTTTTTAATTAAAATTATTAAATTGCGCGGAATACGCCAGAATACGCCGCGAAGCGGCGGCGTGGCGGGCCGACGCGGTCATTGGACTTTGTCAATACGTAGATACCAGCTGGGAGTTGTATTCTGAGCAGTTGATAATTTAATTAGAAAATAATCAATGCGAATTGACCACGGGTTTCTTGGGGAAAGTTGTTCAGTTCCATGAGTACAAGCTGCAGTTTAAAAAAGTTGCTTACCTTTGTTAAGACCCTATATTTTGACTAAAACTTACAAAATTGTCTATGAATATTACTCTATCCTGACTCTATTATGGCTTTGGCTTGAACCGTCGACTCGACAAACGGATAAGATTCGTCAAGTTGTCGCAATCAATCATAACACTTAGGTACCAAATGTATCGATATATCGCGTGATCCCCTTTTATTTTTGCTATTACACTATAAATATACTGTTAGGTCAGACTATACGTTTGTATGACTGATAGGGTAGGGGAAAAATATTATTGGCGGCAAAATCCATCATCCTACTTTCTTTATTAAAGGTTTAATATCTTCGTAATTTAATATGGTTGATATTGATGAACTTCTATACGCATAGGTAGATATTTTGCTTTTACACCTGATCTTTCAATTTTCACCCGACTACGCCAGAAAGGAAGGGGTTTATGTTTTTCAAGTATATGTATGTATGTATCTATACAGGGTGTAACAAAAGTGGTGTAGGTCCCGTTAACTGGGGCTTCTACTCATCAAACTGAACAACTATTGTTCTACGACTTTGCTGAAAAGGTAATTATTTTTTTTTTACTGTTCATACAAATCGATCAGCTGAATAGACCGATTTTGTGCATTTTAGTATATGGAGGGTCCCAATTTTTATTTTGAGAATTGACTATGGGTTCCTTGGGAAAAGTTGTTCAGTATGACGAGTTGAACCCCCAGTTAACGGGACCAGCACCAATTTTGTTACATCCTGTATATGTAAGTATATTTCTTTGGGAAGCTTTGTAGCCTAAATTTAGATTCGTCTTGATCCCGTGAGTCACATAGGTTACATTTTTAAGCCGACTAGCTAAAAAAGAGAGGTTATGTTTTTAAGCAATCGGGCTTTTTATTTTTGATATCTTTAAAATTCTTAAAGGTAGGTACTACATTGGATTATAGTAGGCCATATAATCGCTTCGGTGGCGTATGGTTAGTCCATTTCCTTCACACCAGAAGGTCACGGGTTCGATTTCCGGCGTGTTCTTAACTTGAGGACTCGGTTTGACTAGTGTAGGGCTTTTATAAGCCCGCTTGTCTGCCATCACCATCTTATCTTAGTCTTGCCACCAAAAATCAATGTTATGTTAACAGCATTGACATGTTCCGGCTTGAAGATAAGATAGCCAGTTCCTCGTCATCATCGCGATGGTGAGATGATGCCAAGAACTTACCAAATAATTGTAGATAAAAAATCTTATATGGATATATGGAACTGACACATGGTCGTTTGCTATGGTCCTTATAGAGGGCTTATGGTCACCCAAAGGGCGATGGAGCAAGCTGTCTTCGGAGTTTCCCTGCTCGACCGAATCTGAAACGAGGAGATCCGTAAAGTCCACCTTTGCTAAATGTATTTTCTTTTGTCTAAATATTTAATGTATTTGTTTTAAAACCAATAAAGAGTTTACAAACAAACAAACAAAAGAAACAAGGTAAAACCGACATAGCTCACAAAAAAGCCAAACTTAAATGGCAACGGTCGGAGCACATTTAGTTCGTAGAACAGATGGCCCTAGGTTCGAGTGGCGAACCCGCACTGAAAGACGTCACCTAGGCAGGGGAGGCCTGCTAGTCGTTGGACCAATGACCTTGTGAAGGTCGGGAAGCCGCTGTATGCGGGCAGCGTAGGACCGATCGTCGTGGAAATCCTTGGAGGAGGCCTTAGTCCAGCAGTGGACGTCCTTCGGCTGATTATTAAATGTACTTCCCTTTTCGTAGACCATTCATAGATTTTGAATTATTCACGATCAAGTGTAGAAAAAAAATGGTCAAGTGCGAGTCGGACTCGCACACGAAGGGTTCCGTACAATACATTAAAATCACTTTTCTTGAATGGGGCCCCCTTTAATTTTTATTTTACCTTTATTTATTATAGCTGTAATAGAAACACATTCTGTGAAAATTTCAACTGTCTACCTATTACTGTTAATTAAATACGACCGCTGACAGACAGACGAAAAGACCGTGGAGGCTTAGTAATAGGGTTCCGTTAGCACCCTTTGGGCACACCCTGGACACTTCATAAAACGGGCCAAAAATGACATTCAAAAAAGGAATGACGAAACAAACAAAATGGCGGAAAATCCTATACGTTTGACAACCAAACTGTAACCAGTCTGTATCAATCTGGTCGACGAGGGGGTGAGGTCGCAATCTAGAGAGCGGCAGGGAGTGTCCATACTGTATGTTAGTACTAATATATGTATATACTTTGCAATAACAAAGAGTGGTTTTTCGAACTTTTGGGCAAATTCAACGTAATAGTATGAATTCTAGTACCATTCTGCTATAATGGCTAGCTTAAAACTTGACCTTGTATTCTTATATGAAACTTATTCTATTCAGAAGCCATCGTGTGTGTCGCACACGTAACTGATATTGCCACGTGAATTATGTCACATCGCCAGCATTAGTATAGCTACAAGCCGACATTACGACTAATGATTCTGGTCTATTGAACACAAATGATAGGCTGTGTAGCCTTGGACTCGTTGCCACCTCTTTGTTAAAACCACACTTAATACCCACCATGTTGTTTGTTTTGAAGCGAGGATTTTTAAGAATATGAGAAAGGGGTTTCAAAGTTATTGGCACACTGAGGATTCGCCATTTTGATTTTTTTTTCAAAATGGCGTCGCACAATCTAACCTGTGTTTTTGGATAGAAGACTTATAGAAGAACAAAAAATGTCATATAACATTTTGGCCTAAAGTGTCACGTTTCTGCGATAATATAGAAGTTAAAAATATTCAAAATTATTATGCAATATACACATTCAATTATCTCCGCAACGTGACGTTTTAGGATACTATGTTACATGTCATTTTTTGTTTGTCTGTGTGTCCCCTATCCAAATAATTATAAAGGTCTCAATGTGCGACGTCATTTTGAAAAAAAAAATGGCGGACTCCAGTATGCCAGTCTCCATACCAAAATTATCAAACCCCTTTAGACGATTGAGTAAAGACAGACGTGACGAACTTCCTCTCACTTACCTTAAAAAACAAAATTAAAAAGTTCGTTTTATTTATCGAAAATGGAACGGTATTTCTCAGAGTTTAAAGTAAAGAAGGCGCGTTTTCGATGTTTAAAAGCTCACATAATTTAATTTCAAATTAGGAATTCGAGACAAACGCGCGTGCTTATTTCGTTGAACAGTATCGATTAATTTTGGATCGATAGTGGGAGCATCGGCAACAGATACAAATGGCAGCTGTATACTCACTACTCAAAGATATTTTTAATTCTTTTTTGTTTTGGACCTGGTGTTTTTTGGTCACTAATTCACAAGTAAAAAGTGCAATAGTAAAATCACTACATTCACTTTATAAACGATGTAAAAAATCGTGTAGAACCCGTTAACTGGGGATCCTATTCATCATACCCAACGACTTTTCTTAAGGGACTCAAAGTTCATTCGAAAAAAATGAACTCTTCATACAAATCGTTTAGCTGATCGACCAATTTTGGGTGTTTTCATATGGAGCATCTAATTTTTTTATGGAGAATTGACTATGGGTCCCGAGGAAGTAGTTCAGTATGATGTGATGAGTAACGGGTCTTAAAACAATTTTGTAACACCATGTATACTTAACACCAGAAACTTAAATATTTCTTAATGTAGGTGCCCAAACATGCTGTCGTTTATGTATTTTGTATGAAAGCAATGACATTATATGAGATGTAACAAAACTTGTTATTTCTATGAAAAAAGCCTTTGCCAAAATGTTAGATTTTTCACACAAATCTTTATTATTTTTCTTTGCAATTTTCATTTCATTTTTCATTTTATTAGATTGCAAACTAAATACAATTTGTATTCGATTCAATTGCATTAGAAAGTAAAACATTGAAAATTTATATAATAACGTAATGTCAACTCTAATCAGAAACAAAATAGTACAAATACCATCATGCCTTCTGCCATCCAAATGCAACTGTTTGACCAAATACCATCGCAAGAAGATGGCGCAACGTTGAGAGTTTAATTTACTGCTTGACAATTTGCATGGTAGTTATTTATTATAAACTTTTATTGAACTTGTAATATTCATATGTATGCATGTGTGTATATCTATGTAAGTAAATTTTCAGCTTAAAAATTTGCAAGTTAAATTTATCCTACTTCCCAGTTTCCGATTTACTCGAAGTTTTGCATACATGTATAGTTTAGATAACAATTCATGTTTAGCAAAGAGACGTCACTCTAAATCCAATATGACCGACTCCCAATGATAGCGGACCAGTTATTTTTAGGCACCTCTATGATATGGGTTATCAAATGGAAGGGTTTTCTGAGAAGAATACGAAATAATTAAAATTATTTTCAAATAAAAGGTTGTACGTTAAAGTTTGAATTTTGTCGAAATTAGCTCATTTTTAAGGTGGTTATGTATAAAAAAATATACGCGCTTATTGCCGCATTTAATAAATAAAAATATCGATGGGGCCGTGTGTGACGAAATGCCATTGTGACCAATTTATCCTGACCCCAAGATTTACGATCGCATTATAGTAAACGACAGCAAGGAGATGCCACCTAAAACTTAAAAGGTCGATCGCCGATTCCCGCCTAAAATAAAACTTTACTAATCGTAAAGTTTTATGAAAAGTGGTTTTACAGTATTTTGTCTTGTAAACAGAAGGGATGTATGTGTGCGACACTTAATAGGTTGTAGTGTGTTAATATTCCAAAGCTGATTAGGGTTTCGTTAAAAACCCGTAAACATCCCTTCTCTTAAGGCGAGGCATTGATTGCAACAGTTGTCTCTGTCTTTTTCTTTACATATAAAGAGTATAGAAAATAAACCCCACTTTGCTCTTTTTCAATGTTTTTTACTTTCAATTAAAAACTAAGATTAATTTTAAAAAATCCTACTGCCATATTAAAGTGTGTGTTTAGAATAATCGACTAAGAAAATTTAGAGGTACTAAAGCGGTCTGGTTTGCCTGTAGAATGCAAATATCTATTTTAAAAGAGGTTTCTTTTACAGTGCAGAAACGGTCATCGTGGAAATCCTTGGGGAGGCCTTTGTCCAGCAATGTACTCATACTTACTATACAGAAATCGTCAACTTTTTTTTTTATTAGCTCAACTTCAGGAGAGAGAAAAGCATACTTATGTCAAAGTAGTACTAACATGCAGTATGGACACTCTCTGCCGCTCTTTAGATTGTGACCTCACCCCCTCGTCTCACCCAGATTGATTCAGATTGGTTACAGTTTGGTTGTCGAACGTTTAGGACTTCGCCGCCATTTTGTTTGTTCCGTCATTCGTTTTTTGAAATGTCATTTCTGGCCCGTTGTATGAAGTGTCCAGAGTGTGGTTATGTCAAATCCAAAGACCTTATACGAGACCTTTCGAATTGGAATGGGAAACAGTTGTGACAGACAGTCGCACAACGAGGTGATTTGATAAGAATCCCTTTTCCTTTGGAAGTACGGAACCCTAAAACGACCATCTCAATTTTCGGAAGGATTCATTCACAAACGTGCACCTCCCTAGACAAGATCAGGCTCCCAGCGCGGTACTGATACAACCTGATATTTAACCTTATGGAATCAGCTTCACAGGTTAATTTCGCGTGAGTATCTTAACGCGACCCACGTCCTTTACTTCGGGCGTAAATGCACATTTTCATTTATTGCGAGCTTAGTAAACATTTTAGGAAAATTTCGTTTAAGCTGTTATATTAATACCTTCTTTTTCTTACTGTCGGTATTTATTTCATGCGCCTTACTTATGTAATGTAGGAAACAAATCAAATAATCTTTCAAAACTACATAGTTTTACAAAATAAATGTTTTTGTTTTAGCCATATGAAAGGAGAAGGTTCAAAGAATCAGCTGTCTAGTTTTCACGTTCAGCAAGATTGCGGCCAACTCCACATATTCTAGCAAAAATGTACTAATTTTGGGAGTCTGCTTTAAGGCGAGGCATTTGTAAAACAGTTGTCACTGTTTTTTCCTTTACGTGTGAAGAGTCAAGAAAATAACCACACTTTTGCACTTTTTCAATGTTTTACGTTGTTATTTCTCTTAAGACTTCAATTCAAAAACTAAAATTTATCAGATTCTCTGTAGTACTTAAAAAATAAAATATCTCCATATAAAAACTATGTGCCAATTTAGAAATTTTATTAATAAAAAAATCGTTTTAGACTTTTTTTTGACGGTTTAGACTTGTTTTTGGGTTTTTTTATGATCGAGTAAAGTACACACTATCGTCACACCCCGGACACTCCATACAAACGAGCGAGAAATGATATACATAATTATAACTGACGTATCTATAGGCAAGAATGCAGGTAGGGTTGAATCACACCGGCGGTATTGGTCACGAAATGTTTGTTAGTTATTTACTGCATGCACACTGCAAGATATATATATACTGTGCTGCAAGCAACAATCAACAGTTATCTTACATGATTAAGTAACTTACATGGATAACATTATTCATTTGTTCTTCAAACACAGGAGCTTTTGTCCGTGAAACAATCTCATTTAGCAACCTACAATAATAGTCAATCTCAATCTATAATTCCGAGATCATATTTTATAATATCACACCACTAGATATTTCTATACAACTCATACTTTCACACCATCTAATCAAATTATTACAAACAATAAAACGAACATAATATCTCACAAGCCACAATAACAAACACTAACATGTGACATATGAAAAACATAAAGGAACTACATTTCTAAAAAAAAAAGATACAGCTAGTATGAAGGTTCATAGGAACTGATTGTTCTTAGATTTGGTCGTATAATATTGGTGGTCAGCCAATCATGATACGAGGCATGCTGAGACGCCGCGGTCGCCTATTGGCGTCGAGCGGTGAGCGGCGCGCAAAGTAAATATAAGTGATGTTAATCGCGCATGCGTAGTTCGTCCTTTACGTTCGGTAACTAGTTACTTTTTATTCCGGTGTACAAAATCACAGCGGCGCGCAAAGTGAATATAAGTGACGTTTATCGCGCTTGCGTAGCTCGTCCTTTACGTTTGGTACCCAATCTACATCCAATCTGAGTGACGGGGGGGTGAGGTCGAATTTAGAGAGCGGCAGGGAGTGTCCATACTGTACGTTAGTACTATTATATATACTGTGCTATCGTGTAACATATTAGCACATTCCTCAGACAGTATCCTTAAGTATGTCCAGTATTTTTTGCAAGACCGATTTTTAATAGTAATTACCCAAAAAATTTGATCGCGCAAAAGGGTTTCTCCGCTTCTCCACCGGTGCCTTGCCTCAACAGAAATTGCTGCGGCCTCATTCATAGCTCATAGCCATAAGAACTTTGATCTCTGGACAATATTAAATCTTAATGCGTTTAGAATATACCTTTTACTACACGTCGATTAGTATATGCAGATATTTTGCAATAAACGTTATTTCCGAACCTGTTTTTAAAGTTCAGCCGCAACACGATTTTCCGGACCCCACATACTCCACGGGACCAATCGCTACGTTGTCATTGCAAGAGATTTACCACGATGTTTTTGCTTTGAACTGGACGGATTTGCGACTCTCTACAGTTGCTTTAAGGACTATTTAAAGGAAGTCATCGGTAATGCAAGTTAAGTACCTAAAGACTAAAACTAAAATGTCATTTAATATGTTCGACTGATTGCCATCGAACTGAGTAACCCTGAAATACGTAAAGATAGAGTCAGCAAAATACTATGTATTGTGTTCAAAAATCTGCAAAATTGGTGTGGGACCCGTTAACTGAGAGTTCTGCTTATCATACTGAACAACTTTTTAAGGTTGGCACATCAGCTAATCTGTTAGTACTAAGAATTTTATCTTTTTTTTTTCTCTTATTATATAGGCTGTCTCGGCAAAGTTTCATGAATAGATTCGTAACTTTAAAGTGATAAATTACGATCCGTTTGGGACTCGTCGTCCCAAGTAAAAGGTAGAAACGACGCTGCAGTCTTGCGCCGAATTTTGATGGGACATAGCGTCCCATCCGTCCTGTATGGGACATAATATGCACCAGCAGCTCTGAAAGGGTTAACATTTTTGCCGGTAACGGTACAAGAAATAGAACAGGGGGTTAGCAAAATGTTTTGGTACGCGATATTTCATCGGGGCTAGCTTTACGGGTGATAATAATACTAACCCAAAATTTAGCCAAAGATATCAGTTTCATCTTTATTAGCTGTAAGTTTCTCGATTCAGTGTGTCAGGACAGTGACTCAGGACAGGATCAATGATAATAATAAACAAGGAAAAGGCAGGACAGTTGCTGATATGTTGTACAATAAAGGTGTATTTTCATAGCTCGCCTGGCTAGCTACTCATATCACCATCTTATCTAAGTCTTGCCGCCAAACATTTGTGTTATGTGTTCCGGCTTGAAGATAAGATAGCCAGATCCCCATTGCGTCGGGGAATCTTGGTAAGCCCGCTTCAATCTTCGGCATTATCGTCACTTACCTTCAGGTGAGATGATGTCAAAGGCTTACCAATTGTGAATTAAAAAAAATATATTTTCTAATTTTTGTGCTCAGTGAAAGTTTTTCCAGCAGTTCGCCTCAGCATCTCTAACTTTATTAAGGATATTTTAGCTGTTTAAAAATGGATACCACAGAGCCATAGACCATCCCGCTTGACAAACTTCTACAATGTATGCCATCTATTGGATCTCAAGAGAACTACGCTTTCAAGGAAAAGCTGATAGCATCTCATATACTTAAGTAAAAATCACTTATTTTGGTATATATTTACACTAATTCCATAGAAATTGAATAAAACTACACGTTAAAATTACAAACTGTTATAGTTGCCGTTATAGTGACAAATTATAAGTATTATAACGGGTATTTTTATTCAATTTCTGTGGAATTAGTGTAAATATATATCAAAATGAGTGATATATTGTTCCACCAAGAACCTACAATCAAAAGTTATCAACTATTAAGTAAAAATGACACAAATAATTAAACAATCATTTAAAAATTATTCGCACTAAGTTATAGAAATAAAACATACATTTATTATGATAGCGTAGAAAAAAGTGTACAGATTACAACAACGCATATAATCTCCGTTTAAAATAACTAACAGCGTTAGTAAAAAGCGCGTTAGTTTAGTGCAGTTTGCTGTTTTTGCTGACGGTGCCGTGAGCGCAAGCATAGTCGCCCATTGTTAGTGATACCAGTCAGTGGTTAGCCAAAGACCTTACTCGATGGATAGGGCACCTTATTGCATAAGCAATAGGCCTTTCGAAAATTTAAAATCGCACTGTTTTTAAATTCCGTAATCCCTGTTTGTGTATCAGTCCGTCACAGGCAGTCACAACTATATAACTAAATCGATTTGCATTAAATAGATACATGTGTAAGGGGGATTGTATGTTCATAGGTTTATTTTTTAATGGTTTAGACGTTTCTCGGAACATGTTTTATAAGATATAGGCCAAGTGCGTGTCAAACCACACGCAAAGTACTAAGAAAGCCTACTTAGCCGTGATAGTTTTCCTTTTAAATTGATCGTATTATGTCCTACTATTTTTTTTTTCAGATGTCCTGAAATAACGGTTTAGCTGGCACTTTAAACCTTAAATTATCCCTCAATCGTTTTCACACGACCGCAATAATTTCACAATGGGATAGACCAAAAAAAAATCACCCCCAATTCACGTTTAGGGGGTGCACCCTAAAAATATTTTTCAAGATTTTATTTTACCACTTTGTCGGCGGGATTAATATAACCATTCCAGATTCTAGTACTAAGAGTCTCTGAGCTAAACTGCAGACAGACACGACAGACGGACATGGCAAAACTGTATAAGGATTTCCTGTTGACTACGAGACCCTATAATGCACCCTCCCCCAGCTTTTCTAATCATTTTGACCTACAAACTTAAAATTTCCATATAATCATAATAAGAGGGTGTTAGAAAGAACTCTCAAAAAAAAATATTTTGGGAACAGTTTTCAAGTTATATATAGTATTAATTGCGGAACCTTACAATATGCGTGGTACGACACACTTGGCGGTTTATCGGAACTAATTTGGAGCCCCACGTCGACCAATCAAATGTCTGCATTCGGTGAGCACCTGCCAATCACACGATTTACCTACACGTTAACGCTAGTATTGGCTCGTGAGTGGCTTCATTTTATAGTGCAGCAATCATTTGAACTGGGAATTCAGAAGCTCCGTCCATACATATTAGATGTAAGGTCTGTGTGGTTGGCATCACTCACATTATTAGCTGTTATTTGCAATACAGTACAACAATAGAATGTTTTGTGGAAAAGGATCAAAAAACTTAGTCTTTTAGTTACTTTTGCTTGTAGTGAATCATGACATGCCATAACAACAGTCTTAAACCGAAGACACATGGGTTACTTTTGTTTTTATTAAATCATTAACATGCCATAACAACAGTCTTAAACCGAAGACACAGGACCAGGGGTAACTTTTGCTTTTGTAGTGAATAATTATCATGCCATAACAATCTTAAACCGAAGACACAGGGGTTACTTTTCCTTGTAGTGAATCATTGTCATGCCGTAACAACAGTCTTAAACGGAAGACAAAGGGACTCAAAGGGTGTTACCAAATTGGTGTAGAACCCGTTAACTATCTTCTCATTATAGTATACCTACAGATTTCCCAAAAAAAAATGTACTACACAAATTGAACAGCTAGCCGATAGACCAATAGGAATGACGACAGCATCAGAAATAAATTATGAACTCTTGATCACTAAATTGCCCTCCTACTTGTAAGCTTCGGAAAACCTTACTCGTTTTGTTTTCCATCAAGTGTTCGATTTTTAATTCACCAAAATCACAAAATGAGTACATAAATGACGCTGTAAAACTATGACGTCACGCCTAGGTATTAAAACATTTTTAGAACAAAATGTCGTTTTTGACAGATGACTAGCATCCGTCATCCCTATTTTATAAGTATGGAGAGTTCAATTGTTTTTCTTCGAGATGACTATGGGTCTTACGGAGAAGTGTGATGAGCAAATCCCAGTTATATTTTGTTACACCACTTTGTTACACCACTTTGTTACACCACTTTGACTGCCCAATTCACGGCTTTAGATGTGCAATATAACTTAAGAACTTTTTTTAAGTTCGCAAGAGCAAACCTTTGGCAAAGTATATATATTAGTGCTAACATACAGTATGGACACTCCCTGCCGCTCTCTAGATTGCGACCTCACCCCCTCGTCACCCAGATTGATACAGATTGGTTACAGTTTGGTTGTCGAACGTACAGGATTCCGCTGCCATTTTGTTTGTTCTGTCATTCGTTTTTTGAAATGTAATTTCTGGCCCGTTGTATGAAATCAACAAAGAGTGTTTGCTCTACCGATCAAAACAAAAGCATAATGCAAGTTATATAAAAAAACTGCTATAAAAAAAGAAACTATAAAATTTTGTTTTTCTAACGATGAAACTAATTGATTCGTTTGCCGTACCGGAGATGAGTGAAGTACAAAAACATTTGTGACTTTGAAGTAATTTTAAATGAAGTTCTAATTTCGAATACTATCCATATTGTAACAAAGAACATTTCTACTTACCATAGGGTTAAGCATGCAACGTAATTTTACTATTCCTAAAAAAATATAGGTTTTTCAACTGAAGACATTTCAGAGTTTAAAGACACTGGCCGGCTAATGATAGTCATAACAAAATTTTGCATAACAGAAGCCAAAAAAACATGCAAAATAAAAAAGCTAAGGATTGCATAACGCTGTATTAAATTCCAGAGATTGACACGCAACGGCAGCCGTTCGAAAATCAAAAACATTTCAAATTTAGAACCAGCATTCGAACTCTTTCAAGAGACCAACCACCAGAATCGAAAACAGCGATTAGTTTTAAGTGACGCCGTTCGAACTTTTAAAAATATGTCGTTCGTTCAGTTTTAAATTTAAATCCGGGAACGCGTTCTATTTCTCGTCCACTTTACGATGTTTGTCATTTAATGATTTTCGTTACGAAACGTGCGGGATCGGAAAGTATGAATTTATTGCTCCATTTTGATTGTGATTCCCGTATTTTAGTAAAATTATGCGTTTCATTATCGAATTCTTGGACTCGATGACGGAAGCTTGTGTTGTTCAATATTATTTATCTGCGTTCGCTTCCTGTACAATGTCGAAATGTCTTTGAGTGAGCTTAAAATGGATTTGGATTGGTGACATTTCTGTAATCGGTTTGGACATTATTGTAAATCCTCTTGAAGGACAATGGCGGACAATTTAAACTTCTGAGTCACCTGCCTGCCTTTGAACTATCGTCAATTTGTAATCAATACTAAGATTGACAGTGTTGCCCAATATGAATTAGAATTCTCAATTTTTGGTAATCAAGTTTGATAAAGTTTAAATTTTACATAAACATACCTACAATTGTTTATTTTTGAGATATTTTTAGCTTATTTTTGGACTTAATTTTTCTCAAAAATAATAGTAGATAAATTTAATTTCGATAAATTAGTCTAAACTAATGCATTATTTTAGATATTTCGATGACGTTATTTTGTAGACATGAAATCTGCATTATATGAATCTCAAATTAGACACCCGTTCGATGTTAAACCTCAAAACCATCATAATTCATAGGTACATATATTTCATACGTAAATGCGGCCACGAAATACCAAGAATCTTTTACAAAATAAATAAAAACCCTACATCATTAATAACAATCAACCGAAAACAATGTCTCTATGTCGAAAACTTTAGACGGCGGATGGTATTTATAAATCTTTGTAATATTCAGAAATAGAGACACTAGTGATTGTTACACGATATTTTGTAATAGTTAAATATGCGTTTCGTTGTCGTTTCGATTTTGAAACATGATAAAAATTTGGTTGTTGATGAAAAGCAGAGCAAGAGCAATGTTATGTTTCATTGACACTCACCTACTTGGCACGGGCTTTGGAGCAATTATTATCATGCCACTGTAACATTTCCGAAGAACTCGTTTTCCAAATTATAAACGAGTCACGTTTCTGGAAACAATAAAAAAAAAGTTTATTCAAATATAGTCTCCTTGCACAACAAAAAGACTGAACCACGAGTAAAAGTGTTAAACGAAAGAGGAAAAGATTCGTTCTAATTTTAAAATCGTAGCGATATCCCCCTCGCAGTTCGATGGGTTCGATTTTCGAACGTTCGTTCTGAAATAGCGCGCGACAGCTGAGTCTTGACATCGGCTTGTTTTTTATTACCTCCGCCATGTTTACGAGCACTTTATGGAGTTCGTATAGATTTTTTTATTTTTCTAATCTAAATGAATGTCACTGGCGATTTCAATCGAACTTAGTTTTCGTATTTAGAAAGTATACTGCTGTACTTATTTTTAACCGCCTCCGTGGCGTAATGTTTAGTTCGTTCGCTTCACATCAGGAGGTCGCGAGTTCAATTGTAAGACTCGGTTTGGTTGGTGGTAGGGCATTTTGTAGGCCAACCTGGCTAGCTACCACCGTCTTATCTAAGTCTTATCGCCAAACATCAGTGTTAACAACATTGATGCGTTCCGGCTTGAAGATAAGATAGCCAGTTCTCCATTGCGTTGGGGAGTGTTGGTAAGCCTGCTTCTATCTTCGGCATCATCGTCACTTACCATCAGGTGAGATGACGCCAAGGGCTTACCAATTGTGTATTAAAAAAAACGTGAAATCTCAGGACTCCACATTTAAGCTACGAGTTAAGAAAATTATCTCTAGGCTGGTTGTTATGTTATGTATTATAGGTAGAGGTACGAGTTTTGGTTATAATAACATTCTAACAGATTCAAGTTGTTTCATCATAGAAGTCTGTCAATAAGTAGTTACAAAAACCTAAACAAAATATCATCAGAACTAGGTTTCTCAATCATCTCCCTTTTTTGAAGTTTCTCATAAAATTTCTCATATTTTTTTGTTAATATACGCAGAACTTTAATTCAGCTTATTTCCTACTTACTTAAATCTGAATTGAACATTCCCTTTGATTAGGTCATTGAAAGATCGATAAATAAGCAATATCCTTGGTTCAACGAGGTCACTTATCAAATGAATCTATAATCGAAAAAAAATCCTTTCAGCGTCTTCTCGAATTACCGATTGAGTCGGCTTTAGTGTTCCTTATTCAAATTTTTGATTAAGAAAAAAAAACATAAAGACGATTCAATTTGAATTGAGAACGGAAATCAACCGTCTCGACCGTTTGTTTAAAGTGTGAAAGGATCGATTCGAAATTTAAATCAAAAGGGTTTTGTTTTTTAATTCAGCTCCTGTTTGACACACTTGGTTTTTTTTTCGTATTTCGTAGTTTGTCGTTTAGCAAAGTAGAATCACATTTTACGTTTAAACTCATAAGTATTATGGAGTTTGATTTTAATGTGATAAATTTAATTAAATGAATCTCAATAAAATATGTATTATTTTTTAAAAGGCGTTTAATGAAGTCAAATTAAGCGTTTTCGGCGTCACATCACCGGATCGTAAAAATGATCATAAAAATGTTGGTATCGATTGCGGCCAAGTAAACTATTTTATGTTATTTTTATTGTTATTTATTGAGAAATAAAATAGTTTTTATTTTTTTCTATTCAACATCATTGGTTGTGGTTATTTTTTACGTAATAATTACCTACGGTTCTGCTACGGTTAGTAATTAAGAACTTCGATGTAGGTAAAAATTACAATACCTTATGAACTTTGAACCATTTATGACATCACAACATGGAATTTTTCTTTGCAAGTTCGTCATTATCATTTCTGCCACTGCTGGACAAAGGCCTCCCCCAAGGATTTCCACGACGACCGGTCCTGTGCTCCCCGCATCCATCGGCTTCCCGCGATCTTCACCAGATCGTCTGCTGACCGCGTGGGAGGCATTCTTACGCTACTTTTTCCGGTGCGCCGTCGCCACTCGAGCACTTTACTGCCCCAACGGCCAAGTTAATACCTACATTTGAGTTCATTTCTAATATCGTTACACTGAATTGAAATTTTATGTAAGTTATAATATAAACCAATTCAGGGCCCGTAAACTAGAATTAATGCAACAATATCAAGCTCTAATTTTACGATGAAGCCCGCATCGCTTGCTTCAAATCATTTTAAGACTATAATCCTTTCATAGGAATTATAATTTAATTGAAGATAGCATCAAAATGGACCTTGCAATGACTATCTTATATGATTGATACATGCAATATTGAAACACCTGCCCAGCTATGAGATCAAATGATAAGACATTAAGTAAGCGAATCAATTATAATATTATTAAAATAGAATACCTCTTAGAATTGAATGTCATAGAAGAAAAAAAAATCGAGCGAGACCTACAGTACTCGCATATGATGTGTAACATGTGATAAAATACTTTATAAAAGGAAGGCAAAGATACGGCAGACTAGGCTGTATGGTCATAGATACCTTTGCCTTTTCCGCGCTTTTAAAGCCTGAAAAAACGCGACTCCCTGTTACACATTTCCGTCCCATTTCACGAAATCACTCCCACAAATTGCAGGAAAGCGAGAGCAAAGATGTTACACATCAAAAACATTAAGTCAGTACCTAGGTACCAGCCTGCTATATAAAATATGAAATTTTCAAACGAAAATAACCTGAAAACAATCAATATGTCCGAGGACTGACTGGAAAAAAGGAATAGGGAGCAAGCGATACAGAGACACAATTTTTCAACTTTAGAACACCCCGGATGAATTTTGAATTTGGAACAAAACGAGATCGAACAAATGCCCCAACTTCGGCGTGTGCTTGCCGCGTGAAAATTAATTATTAATTTGTTTCCATTGCCGCCGTCTCCGAGGGAGACGTGTGCTGTATTGTCTATGGATGTTTTTTATTTTTTATTTTTACACAATTTATTTTTCGCGCTTCAATGATCGCAAAGGCAATTAGTAACAAAATGGTTCCTATGAATTCGTCTCGGCGTATTTTTTTTCTTATTTTATGTTATGACTGTACTCCTATGACTTTTCAACCGACTTCCAAAAAGGAGGAGGTTCTCAATTCGACTGTATGTTTTTTTTATGTGTGTTACCTCAGAACTGTTGACTGGGTGAACCGATTTTTATGATTCTTTTTTTTATTTGAAATCTAGTGCTTCCCGTGTGGTCCCATATAAATTTTATCAAAATCGGTGTAGTACTTTATTAGAAAATTAACAAAAATCAAAAATAATAATGCAAAAATGTACTAAGCTGTTGCGACGAAAGTCGGTTTTTTAACGTGTTTAGCGTTAACAATTATTTATAATCAGAATTATTTATAAATTTCGAATTGGGAATACAAACATTGACTTTCCAAACAATAGTAAGATCACAACTTTTTTTTTCTTGGTATACATTTTCAATGGCCATGTTGCCGAACAATTCACAGTGCAGTTTTTTTTTTATGCGATAAAATCCACGCTAAAATTGACAAGAGAGGAAGTGGGAGCTGCGTTTTGAACTGGTTCACTCAATTTGGGCGATCCCGGCGGGATTGTAAAAACATCAAAAGAATTGTATAATAGTTTGGAAGGGAAACCCACACTTTTTATTATCGAGTCAACGTGTGGAGCCACCCTTATAGGGTGTTTGTTTTAAAAGTTTCGACTTGTATCCGCACTAATGTGTTGTTTAATGCAGTGTTGTAGTTCAAACAACTTGCACTCTATTTTTCATCGCATCACTATTTTCTAAGCTATTTTTCAACCGACTTTCAAAATGGAGGAGGTTCTCAATTCGACTGTATGTTTTTTTAACCTCAGAACTTTTGACTGGGTTAACCGATTTTTATGATTCTTTTTTTATTTGAAAGCTGGTGCTTTCCTTGTGGTCCCATATAAATTGTATCAAAATCGGTGTAGTAATTTATTAGAAAATTAACAAAACCAAAAATAGTAATGCAAAAATTTACAAAAATCGCTTTGAGTGATAAGACCGCCCAAATTGTACTGCTATAGTTACTTTTTTTATACTGTGTTTGTTTTTTCTATATTTTTTAAGTTTTTTTTTTTTTTTTTTTTTTTTGTAACTAGTGTGTACAATAAAGAGTATTTATCTTATCTTGTATTGTATTGTATTGTACAGAGGCCAGAACATGCAGCTAACCACTTTGTACCGTTCCTATACCGTATGTATATGGGTCATAATCGCACTACGAGAGTCCAACTTGATGTGCTGGCTTCTGTACTTACATTATAAAACATTTTGTCGTATATACATATATCCTTGAACTCCCAACCTTGAAAAAATTAAATAAGAATGTATCTTGTCTTGTACCCTTCCGTCATAAAATTGGTTGCCATCCGCTGCGCGTCAAAAGCCTGTCAATATCTAATATTTCACCATCCCCCTCTATATTGAAGGGAGCAATAAAAATGGAGTTCCGATACACGTCTACGTTTTAGCACTTTGCTTCGTTCTAAAAAAGATTTTTTGACGAAATTTGTTTTTTGAAAAAAATAGGTCCATTGAGAAAATATGTTTTTTCAGTAAAGTTTCTTGTCGCAATACTGGCGTCTAGACTTATTATTTGTACTTTTGAGCAACGCACGAACGAATGAATCAGGTATTGTGATGGCAAAAAACAGAAGTTGATATTTACAAGGGGATCGATTTTCTTTCTACAACACACAGTTTAAAAAAGCAAAAATAATAAAATTTTGTATGTTTGTGTGTGTGTGTGTGTGTGTGTGTGTGTGTGTCTGTGCGTGCTGAACGGATATGGCTTAAATTTGGCTAAGAGCTTATTTTTATACCTCAAGCCGTTTTTTTTTTATTTCTCCTATTTTGGATTTTAGGGTTGCCACCGTAGTAAAAAAATCTCTAAAAATGGCTAATGATTTAGATGAAACTCTGTAAGTTAGTATCACTTTATATAGCCTATAATCACACCCTGAACTCTGCATACAACGGGCTAGATATGACATTTCAATAAAGGAATGACGGAACTAATAAAATGGCGGCGAAATCCCATACGTTCGACAACTAAACTATAACCAATCTGTATCAATCTGGTGAGGTCGCAATCTACAGAGCGGCAGGGAGTGTCTATACTGTATGTTAGTACTAATATATATACTTTGCTTTAATACTTTACGACGTAGTTTGTTATTGCAAGAAAAATCGGAAGGTACTTCTCACTCAAGGTCATTTCTTATTTTTTTCTCAAAAATGGCTCTAACGATTTTTATGAAGCTTTGTGAAAAACTAGAAATTATTAAATACCTACCTTTATTCCTTTCTCCTAAGTGAGTATAATGTTTAATGTAGATTTGTGTGTGGCCGACTAAGTTTACGAAGTAAGTAACTAGTATCTCACCTGTGACTACGCCTGACGGTGATAGCTCCGCGATAAAGTATGCAAAGCGTGGCTGTACAATTTTTTAAATATCTTATCTTCGACTAATACTCGTATTATTGAAAATAACACAAACGTAAAATCGTAGCGTTAAAAGTTCTATTAATTTGACATACAAAAACTTTTCATGTAGATTTTATAGCTATTGCATAGCTTTTATCGCGGGCTTTGAGCGCGGCGACCGAATCAAGAAATTCCGTAACGAAAATAAAACCTAACACCCCACGCTCGGCCGAGTTCTAAAAAACTTACAGTGCCATCTATTAGCGATTTGCGGTACTAAAAGGACTTGGTCAATTTTACTGGTGTAACTTTCTTAGTGTTAATTTATTACATAAACATCCCGCGCCCTAAGGACTATATGGTACTGGTAAATACTGCATAAATAAAAAATAAATAAATAATATTAATTGCTTAAGTTGATAAAAAATGCTATGCAATAGCTTTACCGCGGCAGTCCCCGAGTGCCACACGTTTTTTTTTTGTATATAAATATACGCAGTATGTAGGAATACTGTACCTACAATGATAGACAGGCGCGATTCACAAAGTAATCAATTTGTTGCACAACAATCTTACCAAAAAATTGCGAGAACAGGCCGCGAAGTAAAAGAAAACAAGGGGCGATCGGCCGCGAGATTCCATGACATCTTTAACCGATGTTTACAAGTTCAAAAGAAGCTCCCCGTTTCTCCCTACCGAGGGTCCCGGGATCCTGAACAGGTAAAGAGGTACTTAAAGGTATTTTTTTCGAACACAGATCACGTTCGATGTCCCGACCTTAAGTGAGATCTCTTTGTTTTGCGCACCCCTCGGAAACGGATCGCGCGCGCTAACTTTTTCTTGGTTAACGCTTTATTGATTCTTTGCTTTCCAAATTTGAACGCAGCGAAAGTGATTTTGTCGTTAGGAACAGAGATATGCTTATATACGAGTATAAGGGGAGGTAAAATAATAATTGAAAACACGTTAAAAAATCGACTTCCATCGAAACAATTTAGTACATTTATGCATTATTATTTTTGGTTTTTGTTAATTTTCTAATAAAGTACTAAACCGATTTTGATAAAATTTATATGCGACCAAAAACATGCACTAGCTTTCAAATAAAAAAAAAATCATAAAAATCGGTTCACCCAGTCAAAAGTTCTGAGGAAACACACAAAAAAAAACATACAGACGAATTGAGAACCTCCTCCTTTTTGGAAGTCGCTTGAAAAAGCGTCGGTGGCACAACCGGTAACGACTCGGTCCTTCTAACCAGAGGTCCCGGGTTCAAATCCGGAGGGCCAATGTACCTATGAGTTTTTTAGAATCTTACGTACATATACTTACCGATTGCTTTGACGGTGAACTAAAACATCGCGAGGAAACCTGCACATCTGATTCCAGATGTGTATATGAAGGTCGCGTTGCACACGTCCGTAGGTGCAAATCTAAATGCCCTACACGTGACTGCGGGTGATGCTAAGTGCAACACCAGGCAGTCGATGTAACGGAAGCGAACCCTATAATAATATTGTGTGTGTAAACGGGTTCGATTTTCAAATGTTGTTAATTACTTCATCATTCTTTAAAAAAAATATATAATATGTAAAATGGGGATGAAGAGGGACTGGATTATTTTTAGATGTTTTATTTTAGGTATTTTAGGTGTTTCATTTTGTGTATTTTAGGTGTTTTATTTTAGGTATTTTAGGTGTTTCATTTTGGGTATTTTAGCTGTTTTATTTTAGGTATTCTAGGTGTTTCTATTTGGGTATTTTAGATATTTTATTTTAGGTTTTTTTAGGTATTGTAAATAGTGTAATTTTATTTTTAAGACTGATTATATGTTACATACTTTTATTTATGTATTGAAATAAATGAATTTTATATGTAAAATATTATATTAGTTTGACATTGATATCGCAACATGCACAAAATTCGTGATCTTGTGATGTCACGTAAGCCGTGCAGCCGGTGCACGCTGGCACCAATTGACCGACTATTATCAGATAAAAGAGATCAATCTGTTTTGATTGGATAATCAATCGTCAGTCAATTGAGCCCGATTTGCTTGTCCGAGTTGCGCGGGATCGACAATCGCTGCCAATCGCAAAGTGGACTGATTTGCTTTACGAAATACAATAAGAACGAATAATACTTTACGAAAATAAGAAAAACGGTAAACACTTAAAAAAAACTATTTCAAACTTTTTACATATAATTTTAAATAAGAGAACGTTGAACTGAAACTTAGGTACCTAATTTTATTTATTTTATTTTTCAGAAAACACTGTTTTATTATTGCTTAGTAAACTTAGCATATTTTAGTTAATTAACAATATTATTTTGTCAATGTATCGAGAAGCACAATTTAAATATAATACGTAAACAGCACAATTATAGGAGTAATGTATTTTTTTTATATTTTTTATATTTACCATAAAATTAACAGCGATTCAATTCAATTCAATTTATATATTCCAAATAGGTGCAAATTACACTCTTTCTGATAGTCATAAAATAATAATTTTGTAAAAATCAAGAAATAAACAATCATTAGTTAATAATGTCAAAATGCAATCCTTGAAATAAACCAGATTATATCATTATTATTATTATTTACAGTATTATGTCATAATATGAGCGCTTTTGTTTATACTGTCATGCTGTAATTTTATTTAAAGACATAAAAGACATAAAAATTTTATTTACGAATAAAAATAAAAAAAAATACAAAAAAAATAATACATGAAATTGAATTATAATACTCTTATTATGTATCTGCATAAAAAAACTCCCAAACACTATTTAAAAGCCCTACCCATAGTGCTTCACATATTGCGAGTGAGCTGCAATGGCTTCCAGGATGCTGTGGCGCTTCCACGCACCCTGCCAAGCATGGACGCCGCACGTTTTCGTATCACTAATAAAAAGTGACCAGTCATTGGAAGATGGTACACGCAAACTCAAATAATACCTCTTCACTCTCGCCTTCAAGATCCTCAAATTGTAGAATCTGACGTGAGATCACCATATGGCGTAATGGACCTTTTATTCCTGAAGCTGACTTGGCTTGGCACGTACCAACTCGTTATTCCTGCATTGGTGTGAAGTTACTGGGCAGCCCTATCTATACCAGAGGACACAGTGTCAGTGAGTCAGTGACCCTGTTTAGTGGCATAGGCAAAAAACTGACTGACTCGGTGGCTCAGTGGTTAGTGCTATTCACTACTGATCCGAGGGTTGTGGGTTCGATCCCCACCCAAGGCAAGCATTTGTGTGATGAGCAGATTTGTTTGCTCTGTGTCTGGGTGTTAAATATCTATATATGTATGTATTTAAACGTATATAAGTATGTATACCAGTCTCTGGTTCCCATAACACAGGGAATCCTACTTTGGGGCCAGATGACCATGTGTGATTTGTTCCAGAATATTTATTTTATATTTATTTTTAAAAAAGTCTATGATTAGGACCACAGCAACGGTGTGTAGTACATAATAATACGATGAAAAAAAAATACCATTATTTTTAAATGGTTTTAAAAACTTTAATGACCTACGAAAACGAAGGCTTGACGATTTTAATTAGATACTTTCGTCGTAAACTCGATATCAACTTGATAACGAGATTCTTAAAATCGATTGTCCTACATAATAGAGTCACCTACTGATGCGATATCAAAATTTTATGACCTATAAAACCGTGACTTATACGGGTGCCTATACTGCGCCTAAATCGATCTTAAATTTAAACATTAAAGTTCAATATTACGACCGATACTTCTTATTTTATGACAGTATAAAACTATACGTTGATTCTTTTTAAAGAACTGATGAAAAAATAGCCATAAAACATAAATTTATTCAATCCACCTATGTTCTGTCTCTGTGTTCACTCGGTGTAAGTGTAGGGATGCTACAAAATTTCATTTTATACATACGTTATGTCATAAAAAAAGTCTCGAAGGATACAAATCAAACCGGTTTCGAATTTCAAAATGAGAAAAGCGTTCTGTATTTGAAATTCCTGCCAAGGACACGCGGTCTTCAGAAGACAATGTGCGCGATGCGCAGCGTTTTAATTGTCAAAATTACGCTCCGCTCGCTTTGAACTCGCCGACGTGCGCTCGGCAACATGTCGTTTGAATTCCGAAGCTCAAACCCGATTTTCGATTGAACTCTCTTTGGTATTTTCTGCAATCGCATACTTCTTTGCTTAGGTTTTTTTTTACGCTGACGACTCATATGCGAATCATATGCTGTGCATGCTAGCATAAATGAAAGTAGGTAACTGCCACGGAATGACCTTGACCGCATTGCGTATACGATCTATAGGAAGTAGGGTTGCTTGATCGATCTCTGTCTGAAAGAGTTTGGTTGACTTTGAGATCTTGCACCTAATAATAAAATACAAAAGTCTTTTTGGCTGTCATTTTATTAAAACCAGTTTCGTCCGAGTGCTCGTTATTAGTACTGGTGACTGTACTACCTACGAAGCGCACTGTAAGCGCAGTTTTGCAACAAAAAAGTGTTGTTCAGTACCAGAGCCAAAAGGGCTTAAACAACTTTTATCATGTTAGTGATTGCAATTAATAAATATGGCGGCTATTACCAATAATAGTTACAGTAAATTCGAAGCCCTTTTACAACGATTAAAGGTTGAAAATTAAACGTCAATAAAGTTGGACATCGGCGATATTCAAAGGTTGGTTTTAAAACATCCGCAATCAGATACACTGCCGACTTTTTGCTCGGATACCGATTATGCTACGTGACGTTCCCACACAGCTCCTGCCGATCGCCGGAATAGGGCCGCCGCGGACCTGAATTCCTTATTCGAATTAGCGAATCACCTGTCTAATTACGCGCTTCGCTTCGATTTGAAATTCGAAATTTCGGAGTCCAATTTTAAATGCCATCTCTTAAATAGATCGATCGCCTTCTGTGTTTATAAAAGAACAAAAACAGCGCAAAGCTCAATGGGAAAACAGTATAAGTCGTGAAAAAAATGGAAATCTTCAAAACAAATATTAACATAACAAAAGTGTACGAAGTGACGAGCGTTTGTGGTGAATTGACAATCTGACAAATTTACAACCGATCGGTGTGCAAAACAGACAAAAGTGCCCTTTTCGCATGCAAATTTGTCTGGGGGTATTCTTTTCGCGGGTTTTTTCTCCCCGGCGGCGAGAGACTTCCGCCTATTTTCCCGCTCAGCGCACATCCGGCGGGGGGCGCTGCTGCTATCGGTGCGTTCGGAAATCGGATGAGTCCCGCCGACAGAGATACGTCTATAAAGCGGCCCTCGCCCCATTGACTCCTCGCAAAGTGGTCATATTTTATATGTTTCATATTTTTTATTGGATTTTATTGTCGGGGAAACTTTGTATTGCAGTGGAAATCGTTTTGCTATTGTTATTTATTATGTTACTTATCTTCTAGTTGGTAAGAAAAATTTTCGAGGAAAAAAAGGCAAATGTTCGACATGCAAGGTTTGCGAACCCTACCTTTTTAGTGTTCCATAGTCACAGTAGGTACCCCCATAGTTTCGCCATGTCCGTCTATCTGTCTGTCTGCCCGTGGGTACGTCACAGCCATTTTGCTTAAAGAATATTACAGTTGTCATGTTTATATTTGATATAGTTATGCAAATCTGTAAACGCTATAAAATTATAGAATAAAATCTGTGCAAAAACTGGGGACTTTCCTACATGTTAAGTATTTTTTATTCACGTACCCTATCGTGTAGGGAAGGTGTAGGGTATCGTTGAATAAATAGGTCTTTCAAAACTACCGACAATTTGCTAAAATCACATTTTTTCGATAAATGATTCGTTTACTAAATGGTAAGTTTTTAAGTGGTGATTTTCCCCACCCCTACCATTTTAACCGCTATATATCATTAATTGGAAAACATAATTATCACGGACATGTACGCTTTTTTAGGGTTTCGTACCTCAAAAGGTAAAAACGGTCCGTCCGTCCACGTGTCACTACCAATTTTCTCCGAAACTACTAGACCGATTGAGTTGAAATTTTGGTACACATATGACCCAAAGACGGACGTGTAACGTAAATTAATAAATTTTAAACATATGCACTTTTGGGGGATAAATAAAAAAAGTTTTGGAAACTATATCGTGTGACATACTTAAATGAAAGGGCTTGTTGAGAAAATCTTAAAGATATATTTTTTTATAATTTTATTACATAATTTTTGAAGCTATTTCAGAAAATAAGCGAAAATTAACCTTTTTTTTTCTTTTCTTTATCTCCGAAAATACTGGGCTAAAAATATTGAAAAAATCACAGTATATGAGGCTGAAGTCTTTCCGTTCCCACAGAGAAAATTAAATTTTCAAAGTCGAGAATAAGTACACCTCTATTTATCTAAAGCAAAGTATGTACTGAGAGTTTTTGTTCTGTTGGTGGTAAAAGTTTTGGTGTGGAACCCTGCTTGCGTGACCTCGAGTCACACTTGGCCAGTTTGTATTTAGTTGACCAACTAAACATGTGTAGGTAGTTGAATTTGTCAATAATTTTGAACAAAAAAAAACCGACTCCAATCAGGAGTTCCCCTCGATTTCTCTGGGATGCCATCATCAGATCTCGGTTTCCTTATCATGGTACTCTTGGTATATCTCCTTTGCAACAAAAAAGGAATCATAAAAATTGGGTTATAAACGACGAAGTTATTCGCGAACACACATAAAAAAAAATTAAAAATATATACAGTCGAATTGAGGAACCTCCTCCTTATTTGAAGTTGGTTTAAAAAGGCTACGGATCCCTACTTTGCGCGTGGTCCGACATGTACTTGGCTAATTTTGGGACTACTATATGCTACTATCATTCAGTTTTATTGATACTTATCCACAATTGGTAAGCCATTGGTATCATCTCACCTGATGGAAGTGACGATGATGCCGAAGATGGAAGCGGGCTTACCAAGATTCCCCAGTGCAATGGAGAACTGGCTATCTTATCTACAAGCCGAACCACATCAATGTTTTTAACACACTTGATGTTTGGCGGCAAGACTTAGATAAGATGGTGGTAGCTAGCCAGGCGGGCTTAGAAAATGCCCTACCACCAACCAAACCGAGTCATACAAGTTGACCCCGCCGGGAATCGAACCCGCGACCTCCTGTTGCGAAGCGAATGGACTAACCATTACACCAGGGAGGCGGTTAAAACTAAACTGTAAAACAGCCAACTCTATCATTATTCATTAACTACATACTCAAAGGCAAATCAGCGAGAGACTTTCAAGCGACGAAGGAGTGGAGAATGTGTTGTAATGGCAACAAAAATAGAATTCAGATTTTGATGGCGATTGACTGTCTTGCACCAATGAAAACAAAAATAAAATCTATCTGTGTGTGTGTGTGTGTGCTTGTCTGTTCAGGCACTAGCTCCTACTTATCGAATTTAGCTTATGGATATACTTCTTCAATATCTCCAGCCGTTTTAACACGTTTTATTTAGTCACTTTCTTTTTTTTCTGGGTGCCACCATAGGTAAATAATAGTCTTTTTTTTTATTTAAAATGGCTGAAACGATTTTAATTAAACTTTATACCTACATATCTATATACAGTTCTTCTTACAGAATATTTCGTAATTCCAGAAAAGATCTGAGTAAGGTACCTCCTATACAAACCCAGGTTGTTAGTTTTTTTTAAAATAGCTCTGACAATTTTGATTAATCTTTTTTTTTATGCACCATTAAAGTAGCGAAGGCTGGCCTTCCACGCGGTGGACCGTCGATCTGGTGAAGATCTCGGGAAGCCAATGGATGCGGGCAGCGCAGGAACGTCTTCGTGGAAATCCTTGGGGGAGGCCTTTGTCCAGCAGTGGACGTTTTTCGCCTGATATGATGATGAGATTATGATTCACAGTTATTATTGGTAAGCCCTTGGCATCATCTCACCTGATGGTAAGTGATGATGACGCCGAAAATGGAAGCGGTATTACCAAGACTCCACAATGCAATTGGGAACTGGCTATCTTATCTTCAAGCCGGACCACATGAATGTTGTTAGCATTGATGTTTGGCGGCAAGAATTAGATAAGATAGTGGAAGCTAGCCAGGCGGACTCAGAAATTTCCCCTCCACCAACCAAACCGAGTCTTACAAAGTTATACTCCGCGGGAAATTGAAACCGCGACCTTCTAAATGTAAAGCTATTGACCTTAACCATTACGCCACGGAGATGGTTAATACTTTGTGAATAAATAGAAATTATGAATACCTAAAGGATTTGATACTTTTGATTGTAGGTTCTTGGTGGAACTTTATATCACACATATTGGTTTATATCTACACTAATTCCACATAAAATAAATGTTCGAAACCGGTCGCTGACAAATTAAATCGCAGTTTTGTTTATTTTATGTGGAATTAGTGTAGATATATACCAATACTAGCTTTTTCTCGCGGCTCCGCCCGCGTGGACATCGTTTTTATGACTGCCTTTAAGGGTGATTAGTAAATTATGTCGTTTCCCACCTACTCAACCATCTCTGTGCAAAAAATCACAACAATCGAGTACTTTTTTTAGTTCCCTCAGGAACTGCATCAGATTATGCTATTTTCCCGGAATAAAAAGTAGCCTATGTCCTTTCCCGTGACACAGGCTACCTGCATGCCAAATTTCATAAAGATTGGTCAAGTCGTTGAAGCGTGAAAAGCTAACAAACAAACAAACACATTTATAATATTAGTAAGGATGTGCGCCTAAAAAAGTTTTCACTTCAAAAATCTATTGGAATCAATAAACAAAACTCAAATAACCGCCCATTGTGTCCATTTCAATGATAATCACACCTTACCTAAAAGGCAAACTCTACTAAATGGAGAGGGCGTTAGGGAGGGATGTAGGTGACCGCAACCCGACCGGGATTGTCAGCCGTCAATGGCTAAGTAACCATCGGTTTAACTAACCGATCGTTTGGTTAACTGCAACTGGGCTCTTGGTTAAAGTTCACCTAAACAAACTTTAGCACTTGACACCACTGACTGTACTTCCTCTTCTTCTTATCGTGTGGCACAATTAACCATACTATCCAAGGGATAGGCGGCGGTTGCCTGGTGGTACATAATAACTACAAACATGGTTGGGGACCCCCCCCCCCCCCTATTAAGTATAAGGATACCTGTATCAGGAGGTCCCGCTCTTCTAATTTTCTCCGTCCCTAAAACTAGCAACTAGATTCACATTCTAACATAGCACGAAATTTTTAATAATGAACTTGGGCTTTAATGCAGAAATTTTAAATTGTCTTTCCGTCATGTTCAAGACATCTTTGGATATTCTATTGTATTATATGTAGGTACATTGCTGATTCGAATCAGAAATGAGGAGATCCGTCACAGAATTGTCAAATTTAAGCGGCAGTGGGTGGGACAAGTAGCGCGTAGAATAGATGACCTTTGGGGTAGTAAAGTTCTCGAGTGGCGACCTCTCAATTGGTGAACCGACGGCCTGGTGAAGGTCGCGGCAAGCAGCTGGTTGCGGTTGTTGTGGATATCTTTAGGGTGGGCCATTGTCAAGCAGTGGACATCTTTCGGCTGATGTGATGACATCGCTCGGCTTGACCCGGTAACTTAGTAGACGCTCCTGCCCGTTCGGCCGAGGGTCGTGGGTTCGACTTCTTCCGGTGCGCGGTCGCCACTCGAGAACTTTACTGTCAACGGTCATCATCTTATCTGATGGTAAGTAACGATGATGCCAAAGATGGAAGCAGGCTTACCAAGACTCTCCAACGCAATGGGGAACTGGCTGTCTTATCTTCAAGCTGGAATACATCAATTCTGTTATTATAACGTTGACGTTGAGTTGCAAGACTTAGATAAGATGGTGGTAGCTTGCCAGGCGGGCTTTGAAAGTTCTCTATCACCAACCAAACCGAGACTTACAAAGTTAGACCCAGCCGGGAATTGAACTTGAGACTTCCTCGCGTGGAGCTAGTGGACTTACACTTCCTTACACCACGGAGCCGGTTAGGTATACATTACTGGCTGTCACCATTCTAAATTGCAAAGTAAACAAAAAAAACTAAAAATACTTAGTACTGAATGAACATCAATTAAAATACATTTTTACAAAAATAGCGTCCAGTGGCATAGTAGACGGCACGCGACAGATGCGTCCCGTAAACGTCAGTCCGGGGTTTGATTCCCGGCACCTGTTGTTTTCAACTCTTCGATTACGTACGAACCATTAGCGATGTTACTCGATATTTAATAATATTGAGCTGATTTATATTTAACATTGGAAAACGCTTCTCACTGACGATACTATTTCATGTACAGTGTAGATACCTATTTCAAATACCAGAGCCAAATTCCACTTGAAACGGTCATCATCATCATTATATTAGCCGAAGGACGTCCACTACTGGTCATAGGCTTCCCCCAAGGATTTCCACGATGACCGGTTCTGCGCTGCCCACATCCATAAGATAAAATAACTTAATTGGAAACGCTAAACACGTTGGCCATTGGGGCAGTGAAGTTCTCGAGTTGCGACGCGCAACGGAAAATGTAGCATAGGCAGGCCTCCCACGCTTGATGGACCGATGACCTGGTGAAGGTCGCAGGAAGCTGCTGGATGCGGGCAGCGAAGGACAAATCCTTGGGTGAGGGCGAAGACTCCGCTGTCCGTCTGCCCGTCTGTCACCAGGCTGTATTTCATGAACCGTGATAGCTAGACATATAAAATTTTCACAGATGATGTATTTATGTTGCCGCTATAACAGCAAATACTAAAAATTAGAAAAAGTAAAAGTCTCCATACAAAAAACGTGTAATTTTTAAAACGTGAAGAAACTAGCGCCATCTAGTATGATGTTACGGAACCCTTTGTGCGCGGTTCCGACTCGCACTTTACCGGTTTTTTTATTATGCTAAAGCTAGGTTGAAGGACCTAGTAAAATTGCTAGACAACAAAAGATTCGCTTCACCAGACGTCAGTGCTAGGTCTCAAGCGTTTTTTTTTTCACAATTGGTAAACCCTTGACAACATCAATAAAATAAAAAATGTTATAACATACTATTTGTATGGAAACTGAATTAGTTAATTAACAAGCACTAAATATAATAAAAATATAAAGTTGGGTATAAAATTACATAAGTACTTACAATAATTTTAACATACAATTCAAAAGTACCGAAAATTACTAATTTTAATTAACGGACAATTAAGGACTCACAAACAGTAAACTTAAAATTCACTCTAAAACCAACTCTAACGGAACTGCTCAAAGTTTTATATTTATTGCTTTTGAAAACCAAGACATCGGCAGTGAAATGCAAAATGTCGTAACTGACATCAAGGGTGCACCAACAAAAGGGTGTAACTGAGTGAACAATAAAATACTTTTGGTCAGCCGCAACTCAATAAATACTTCATAGTAGAGTTTGGGTCGACTTGACCGGACGTCCGCCCTCCGATCTTTTGCCCTCAGGGAGGGAGAGGGTTCACGTCATTTGAATACATTTGGCTTTATAGTTGGATTATTGGGGTAAATAATACTGAATAGTTTCTTGTGTTTATTTAGTGCAATCAATTACATAAATAAAACATGTAGATACTACAATGTAAACTCTATATAGCGACACTCAAGGGACCGGGCATTTTGTGACGTTATTGAGAGTTTTTGTTATACAGAGAGAAATTAGCGTCAAAGTAAACCAACTGGAGCCAGAAAATTTTGACGTTTAAAGAGTGAATCGTTATATCGAGTGTTTTTTTATAGAGTTTACACTGTATTTTGTGATGAATAAATATTAAAAATGGAAGCAACATAAAATATTTAAATATTCTAAGTATACAAAAAAATGTATTCATTTAATATGAAAATCAATAATAATACTCGTAAACGTACCTGAAAATGTAAAGTACTTGCTTGTATTTAAAAAAACTATTATGCTCAGAGATCGATCACTAAGCAGGGAGAATAATCTGTGTTCCGGTCAAGAGGTGTTTTATTGGGATAATCCCGGATTACCATTGTATCCAGTTACGGGCCATCGCCTTAATTAGGGTCAATACTTCCGTTTACATTGTAAACTGTCCGATAGTTCGTTTCAAACTTAACCCCAAACTGGCAAAGTTGAGTTAAAGTGTTGTAGGTGTCTCAATAATTAAATCAGTTCATACCTTGTCTAACTACTTGTGCTCACACATAGTTTTTTTCTATGTAAACAATAACATTGAACCGCCTCCGTGGCGTAATAGTTAGTATATTTGCTTCACACTAGGAGGTCGTGGGTTGGATTCCCAGCGGGTTCAATTTTGTAAGACTCGGTTTGGTTTAAGTCTTGCCACCATACAACATTGATGCTTTCCAGCTAAAAGATAAGATAGCCACATCTCCATTGCGTTGGGGAATCTCGGTAAGCCCGCTTCTATCTTTGGCATCATCGTCACTTACCATCAGGTGAGATGATGCCAAGGGCTTATCAATTGTGGATCATCATCATCATATCAGTCAAAAAACGTTCACTGCTGGACAAAGGCCTCTCCCAAGTATTTCCACGACGACCCGTCCTAAAAAAATATTGGTAAAGAGTTTTATCATTAGTTGTATCATTAGTATGACGTCTTGTTTTATTTTTATTCACAATTGGTAAGCTTTGGCATCGTTGTTTGACGTAAGTAAGTAAGTAAATATACTTTATTGCACGCCAAAAAACAATACAGGACTTATTACCTATTACGCAAGCGTGCAATAAAAATACATATTTTAACTTTAAACTATGTATATATGTGTTAGTATTGGACAAATCTAAAATTCGATATTTGAACTTTTACTTAAAATTTCAATTCCCCCCATGAGCATACTTAACGAAAGTAGCCATTAACGCAAGTTAACATTCAGCAGTTAAATGTAACCGCCTTTACGACAGCTAACGAGCGGTGGCAGGTGATCTGGATTAAGCAGTTTATCTGATTTCGATATACAAAGCATCACCTGCTGTTAGTGGACGGCGGGCGATCGGGACGAATAGTTAATAATAATAATGAAATTAAGTCTTTTTTGGGTTCCGTACACCCAACGGGTGACCAACGGGACCCTATTAATAAGCCTCCGCTGTCTGCCCGTCTGTCCGTCTGTTAGCGGGCTGTATATTTCATGAACCGTAACAGGTAGACTGTTGAAATTTTCAAGTGTATTTCTATTACCGGTATAACAACAAATCATCATCATTACAGCTCATATACGTCCGAGCCTACCCTGAATCAGGGCGATTAGGCCTTAGTCGACCACGCGGGCCCAGTGCGGGTTGGTCGACTTCACACACAACCTTCGAGTTTCTTCGCAGGCGTGTGCAGGTTTCCTCACGATGTTTTCCTTCACCGTTAAAGCAATCGGTAAGTATGTACGTAAGTTTTTTGAAAAACTCATTGGTACATTGGCCATCCAGATTTGAACCCGGTACCTCTGGTTAGATGGACCGAGTCGTTACCGGTTGAGCCACCGACGCTTCTAAATACAACAACAAATACACGCTTCTAAATACAACAACAAATACACAGAAAAAAAGGAAAATAAAGGGGCTAGTCATACAAAAACGTGTTTCGAAGTATTTTTGATTTAGCTCTATCGTAATAACGGTAATACATACAATCGTCAAATTGGTGTGATTATAGTAACTAATTACTGAAGTAAAACAACAAATAATAAAACTAAAAATCGGCCAAGTGTGAGTCGTACTCGCGCTAAGGAGTCCGAACTGAATGACAAAAAAAGCATATTTTTGTCGCTGGCGTTGATGACTTTGCTTGTAATGTGAATAGGTATCATTGTCATTATACTATGTAGTTGTGTGGAGTAGTGTGGTGGTACGGATCCCTCGGAGTGCTAGTCTGACTCGCATTTGACCGGTTTTTTTACAGCCTTTTTACAAGCATTCATGCACGACTTATCTATGTACTCGTATTTGTTTGTTTGTACTGGTCAAATCTTGCAAACGATTTTAAGCTTAAAAGCAACTGCCAATGATACAATTTTGTATGAAGCCGTAAACCAGTGACTAAAGATCCTTAGTTGATCTGATGATGAACTGAAAAGGTGGAATCAAGGTCTCAGGATCGTCTATTATTTTCAAATAAAAGCTAATATTTTTACATATACCTACTCTAAGGTTTTCCTGGAGACCTATGACTGACACATCTGTAGATGTGTGTGTTCATATTTAGGCTTTCAGAAGAAAATACAATCTCTATCAATATCTAGGTATCCAGTTGAGTTTAAGACAATTTTTAAAAATAAAGAAAATTAAGACTATTAAGTTGCGCATTTATTTTCTTCTAAGTAATTAATCCATGAACTTCTCATACAACATTATAAATAGTTTGGCTGGCAGTCCAAATTTGTATGGGATGACACTTGATTTGAGCATCTTAAATAATTTAGGAATTCGTTAAAAATTAAAAACCCTACTGCGTAAAAATTTTACCTCTCTTTTTGGCCAGTCAGTTAAAAAAGTAATCCTATATCATTCACGGGATCAAGACGAATGTAACGATACCTCATTCGTTAAAATCCTTCAAGCCGTCCAGGCTGTAGCAGGGAACATAGAAATCTGACTTGAGGGATTTTAAGGTATGTGGTATCGTTAGATTCGACTTGATCCCTTGAGTGACATACGATACATTTTTACCCAACTGGCCAAAAAGAGGGGTTAAGTTTATACGTAGTCGGGTTTTTAATTTTTAATGAATTCCTAAAGTTATTTAATAATTTAAATCCTCAACGACAAATTCCATTGATCTTATTCTATCAAGAGTCTACACCGTATATAAGTACAAAACGTCGTAACCGACATTAAACATATTTTATAGTACTTTAACTGCATGTCCACAAGGATTATTTTCGAGTGTCTTGTTAGATAACACGTGTATAATAATGTTTATGAAAAGCCACCGGATATCGTTTATTAATGGCGCAGTCTGAATCAGACTATTGCCAATAAAGATGATTGAGTTGGAGCTAACGTACCTATTATACTATAGCTACTTTTACAATATATCTACAAAGTATGTCAATAGCATATCAGAGATTTTTTGAAGTGAAAATTCTTTAGACACGTTGGGCACCAGGAACACTCGGAGGGTCAAAACTTATAAAACTGTATTTGATATGGGAAAAAACCACTGAACTCGCGACACTTTACCGTTACCTGTTACCGATACCGTAACCAGGAACACTCGGAGGGTCAAAACTTATAAAAATTTAAAGGTTTTCACTTCTGCTGGCACTCCGGGATTGGTTAGGTTTTTTTTTATTCATAATTGGTAATCCCTTGGCATCATCTCACCTGATGGTAAGTGACGATGATGCCGAAGATGGAAGCGGGCTTACCAAGATTCCCCAACGCAATATATATCTTCAAGCCGGAACACATCAATACTGTTAACACTGATGTTTGGCGGCAAGATTTAGATAAGAGCTGTGCTAGCTGTGGTAGCTAGCCAGGCGGGCTTAGAAAATGCCCTACCACCAACACAATACAATACAATAGAGATTAACAAACAGTAAATGAGGTTTCAAGTAAAGTTCTTTTTTTATTAAAACCTGCACAGTAGGTTATAGTATATTACTGCAGCGGCCAGCAAGAGACATTGATGGACGAACGTCTAAATGTGGGCAACACACATACGTAAGTCCATCAATCAATACCTAGTTGTAGCCAAGGCTTGTATAGTACGTATAATAATAAAAAAACTAAGTATAGTACCTAGGCAGAACTTTTTATTTGAAAATACAGTTGTTGAATGTTTTCAAAATCAATGGCGAACAACGAGTACTTAACCTCCCCTTATTATAGCATATCTCTGTACTTAACAATATTTTTTTCACGCGGCAAAGTGTTCGTTTGTTTTTTTTTTCAATAAACAGCTTTCTATTTGCAAGCCATTTCGAAATTTAAACAAAACCATTGATAAGTTACCTCCTTGGTTGCCATGTTTCGGAGTAAAAGATCGTTCCATTTTTAAATTACACGACAAATACACAGTATTACAATATAGCGGCTTACAGTAGCGCAACAAATGTAGGTACTTACGCAGAGCAACGGAAGGGTACTTGCGGGGAGCGGGCGGCGGGGTAAAGCATGGCAAACTCCGTGAGTTTTCCAGGCTGGCTACAGGCTAGTATTGCCTAGGCTAGTACCTACGCCGTGGCGGCATCGTGCGTGCGACATCAAAGGCGTTCCGCTACTGTAAGCCATATTGTAATACTGTGACAAATATGAGTTTAACGTAGTATTTTTTTTCTGCTAAAACACGACAGATATGGATTTTCATACAATTTTTGCCGGCCGATGCTCGCATGTATTTGATTTATCTCGAAAAAGGTTGTCAAAATAATGCTCTTTCCAAAAGCATGTTTGAAAAAATAATGTAACCGATCTAACATCATAATTAAAAATTTAATACTTTATCATAAATAAACATTTACAGTAACTAACATCTAATTACCGGCACCAGAATCTACTACAAAATTATCCTTATGCGAGCCTAATCTAAATAATCATCGACAAAAATAATCAAACAAAACTGTGGCGATTGAGTCGCCACGCCACATGTATCATATTTGTGTTTTGAAATGCTATTTCCAGTCATTTTGGAATAACACGCTAGCTTACACAAATATTCATTCGAAATTAAGATAACATAATAAAATATACCAGTTGACGCTATAAAATTGATGCTTTATTTATTTATATTGTAAGTTATGGCATTTTCCCATTTGCCGTTCATATTTTTAAGACATAATAACATTATAAAAGTTATATCCTCTATGACAGTTTTACTGTCATTACTGTCATTCAGACTCCTATTACATATTTTCAAATGATTACCTATCCATTAGTTTCAAAAGAAAATGTCCTAAGTGCAGCAGAGCACAGCAGAGTTATTTCATTGTGTAAGGCTATCCCAATCAACAAATGTCACATCTCATTATTTTTTACGCGAAAGTATTACGCAAGCAGACGTATCAGATATTTATAACGCTATTCTCGATAAGAAAAGAAATGCGCAGACCTTCACAAAGAACGCGTCTTCATCTCGGCCCTGCGCCGAGAAGGGGACGCACATACGTGGGAAGCGCAAGAAAGAAAAGGACGATAGGATAGCCGATACCACGTCAATACATTCCTTGCTTCACCCACACACGAATACTGACGTTACTTAGCTCGCAACACAGTCGAGTTTTCTTTGGAGCTCGTAATGGAAAACCGATAGGACATCAATATGTTTTACGACGTTCCCGCTCAAGCGAAAATGACTTTTTCCTTGGAGTGTTAAGGTTGTGAATAGCGCTTTGAAATGTTTTTAAGAAGGCGTTCTCGATATCTTGTGAGATAGTGAGGGCGTTATCGATTGGTGTCGATAAATGGTTATTGGAAAAACAGCTTTATTCGATGAAGGATAAGGCCCGAGGCGTGCCGCATTCAGACACGCCCATGTCTTATGTGGAAAAATAAGGAGTGACTTTCCTTCAATACTGTATGTTCGAGTGATAAGAAAATTATCATTGGTCGGGTTTTTATGATCAATTTAGAGAGAGCTAGATATTTGAGCCAGACCATTTCGGTTCCATATTTGAAAAGTTTTACAATTTTTTTTTATTAAGTTCCTCTCTTTTTGCTTAAGTTTTAGTTTTATTATAAAACAGGGAGGTCGAGGTTCGAATCGTGCCACGTACCAATGTGATATCGCATTTAGATTTCATATGTAAGTACATATGTACGTTTATCCGACGCTCTTACGGTGAAGGAAAACATTGTGAGGAAACCTGCACGCGCCTAGCGTTGCCAGGCGTCCGGATAAAGCCGGACAGTGTTAGGCTTTTTGGATGCGTGTCCGGCCAAATTAGAAGGTGTCCGGCCTGTCCGGCTTTTTAGGTTTAATGATTTTTCCAGTCACCTGGACATTCGGGTGAGCGCTGTCGTATTTATGAGACTATGGCGGCGTTTCTTTGTCTGTTTAGGACCTCGCTAAAGGCCAGTAAACATGACTGATTGATTTAGGCTTATCTAAAGCGGGCTTTAATAATTTAGAGAGTCCGGCTTTTTTACCCAAAAGTCCGGCTAAACTGGCAGGTATGTCCGGCTATTTAGTTTTAAGACCTGGCAACCCTACACGCGCCTGCGAAGAAACTCGCAGGTTGTACGTGCAGTCGACCAACCCGCACTGGGCCTGCGTGGTCGACTTAGGCCCGATCGCCCTAATTCTGGGTAGGTTCGAGCCCCTCGATGGGGACGTATATGAGCTGATATGATGATAAAATATATTCAACACGTCTGGTACTATTTATTGAGTAGGTACTTAACATTTTACCTATATTTTTACTAGTTATGTACGACTTACGGCATAACTAACTATAGGACCTCATCTGTGTTTACGACTTGGACACACCGATCCTACTATGTAGATGCTTTTACCCGACTGTCTCAGAAGGAGGGTTATGTTTTTCTAGTGTATGTGTATGTAGGTATGTAGATTTCTATGTTCCCTGCTACAGCCTGAAAGGCTTGAGGATTTTAACGTATGTGGTATCGTTAGATTCGGCTTGGTCCCGTGAGTGACATAGGATACATTTTTACCCGACTGGCCAAAAATAGGGGTTAAGTTTTTACGCAGTCGGGTTTTTAATTAAGTTAATAATAAGTTATTTATTGCTAACAAATCTACGTTAATTATTTTTAACATATGTAATTCTTTGTTTTGCAGGTACGTTGAGAAAATGCAGAGGATGCTGTGTCTTTTTGAGGTAATTTCATACAAAAAAAATATTCGATCACGTACCTGTTGTATATACATAAGTACCTAAACAACCTACCTGTAACCATATTCGAGGACAAAATACACTCATCTGGCCCCAAATTAGGATTCCCCCCTCTTCTGAACAAACCAGAGATTTATAGGTAAACATACTTAACTACATACATTCAAATACATACCTACACATCTAGACACAAAGCAAACAAACCTGTTGGTCACAAGAACTTTTGCCCTGGGCGGGTATCGAGCTCACGACTCTGGCCTAGCAAGCAGGAGCACTGACCATTGGAGCACCACCGGATTAGTTATTTATAACTCAATACTTGATCGGGTCAGTCATACATAGGTGTTCATCTATTTTTTGTTAAGATCGAGCTCATATTGCACTTAGCTGTACTTTAACCCGTGAACAGTTTAAATAGGTAAATAAAGTTCTAAAATATTAAATAACTTTTCAGGGATATACAGATGTACCTATTATTGACCTAGGTAGGCTCAAACCTAAATACGGTTAGGGCTTTTAATTCTCCCCATTGTAAGAAAAACAAAAGGGAACGCGACACACTTCAAATCAAACGTCACATCGTTAATTCGTATTGAATTTCACAATTCGTGACACAACAAGCTTTATTATAACAGCACAATGAATTTAAATCTCATATCGGTTTTGAATTCAAAAATCGAAGTCGCCTCATTTTAATTCTAGTTGGAATTTAAAAAACAAAACAGCGATCGCCAAAGCAAATCAAGTGAAAGAGCTCGATTTACGATTTTGAAAAAGGAACGCATATTCATTATGCGTTCGGATTTTAAAACAATACGGCCATTCAGGCATTGGCCCATTTGAATCTGGAATGTGATGGACAGTTCCGCAGCAGGAGCGATTTGGCTTTTAACAGTTTATTTTTGGTGTGTTTTTAATTTCGGATTTCGTACTCGATCCCAAATCAGTTGGTGCTTTTTAAATTGATTGACAGGGATCGTGAGAATCGACTTTATTCATCCACTCATTCAATCTGGTGTAAGAAAAAATCGATATGAAATGTTGCGCCTTGGCCGGTATCGCATCGACTCATTTGTCCGACCTCGCCTACGATCCGATAGGCCGGTCCAGCCACAAAGAGCAATTTAAGCTGTACAGTGATTGATTCGACCGATACATCACTAAAGGCGTTTTTCTATGAAAAATGGCTATAATCGACTTAAAAACTCATTAGGCCGAAGACAAAGAAATCTTCCGACCGCCATTTGTCTAATTTGAGTTTCTCGATCGAGACGAATTTCAGTCGTGATTACCGTTTCCTTTTTTGTATTAAATGCCATCAAAGAATTTTTTTATCTTTCGATGTCCTTGTCATATTATTTTTAGTTTTGAGCTGGAACATAGGCATGTTTAAAATTCTCGGTCATCATAATGTCTTATCTTACATAATAAAGTATCGTTTCGAGGTGTCCTTGTTTTTTTTTTTAACTTTAATTGAAGTCGGTGGCGTTGTAACTTGTGATAGGGACAACTACAACTAGAATTTTAGTAAGTTAAAAAAATGTGATTAATTCTGTCTAATATTTTTATCTGCTCAGTATTTAGTCTTCAACATGTGGGGAAATTAAAAAAATGGTCACTCATACAATGCGTCACAACATGACAAATTTAAAAATAGAACAAGATTAAAAAGTATTGTCGCCGTCACCATTCAAATTAAACGACAAGATAATTTTTGAATATGGATCGCGGTATATTTGAATAAGTGTTACATTAATATTCTTTTGATAATTTCGAATTCGGAACGCCCACGCCCGGCCATTGTCTCGCGAGTTATTGGCTCATTAGGCAACACGTCGCTTTGTCTCGGATCGATTTGAATTTTTGATTTTCGAATCGAACGTTTTAATTGATTTGTTTTCGGATCAAACGGAGAACGTTACAGAATAGCCTCATCTCAAAATCGATAAGAGTCGCTATAAAATTAAACAGTGATCAAAATACGAGTAGATAGCCTGACTTATGACGATATGTAAATACAATATTATTTTATAACAAAAGATCGTTAACATCTCAATTTTGTCAACAATAAATATCACAAGGCACCATCTCGAAACGCCAAATTGAACAGCTTCTGGTTTATCTGGAATCAAAACGCGATTCAAGCGAACACAAAGGAGCAAAATGATATATTTGAACAATAAGAAAGCGAGAGTCGCTCGCCCACGTGTTTGGGACAGATGTGCTCTTAAATTACGTATGCTAATGTCACATGTAATCCTTCCGTCGGCCCTCCTCGACGTCACCTTGTCTCAATGTATAATCGATCGATTATAAATGCGAGCGATGATTCTCGATTGTCGATTCTTGTTGACGTTACAACGGAACAGAGACGATGTTTTGATTCGGATTTGCATTGAGTATTTTGTATGAATGTCACTAGAATTTGAAATTTGTAAATATTAGAGGTTCTTTTTAAAATCTTATCTTTCTTCAGTTGGATTTTGAATTTGAATATGAGTCTAATAAGAAACTAAAGTTTAACGTAGAACTAGTTAGACCCTTTTTGTATAAAAATTACTTATTAGTTAAAGTTAATGTGGTTCCCAAATGTAAAGTAGTCATCAAATTATATGCACCTAAGCACAGTATTACGATATGGCTTACAGTAGCGTAACGCCTTTAATGTCGCACGATGCCGCCACGACGGCGTATAACTCGCGGAGTTTACCAGGCTGTGCCCCGCCGCCCGCTGCCCAGCAAGTACCTTTCCGTTGCTCTGCGTAAGTACATTCGTTGCACTACTGTAAGCCGCTATATTGTAATACTGTGACTTAGGGATGTGTAACTATTTGTTTTATTTCTATCTAGGTATATGTATCGTTTTCTTAATTTATATGTTTTCAAAAATATGAATATTTTTGAAAACATATTTCTCTTCACGGATGCGAATGCGATCATAGCTCCCCGCATGAGGAGTTACGTCAAACGTCAAAATGAACGAATCCCTAACATTACCGGTAATCATGTTTTATGAGTTTTTTCCCGCCAAAATTGACGTACAATACAACATGGCTCCCCCATCGGGCGACACGTATCGTCGGTAAAAAGTTAAATTGTACGATTGTACGAATATTACGTATACCTACATGCCCGTGTTATAATAGGTATTCGCGACGTAAGTAATAAATGTTTCGTTTTTATTTTTTTATTTTATTTTATGTGACGCTCCTTTACGTATATTGGCATCAAACGATTGGTAGATAAAATATTATAAAGGCCTATGTCCAGCAGTGGGCGTCCTTCGGCTGATATGATGATGATAATACAGGTGTAAGTAACAAAATTCACGATTGGTAAGCCCTTGGTACCATCTCATCTGATGGTAAGTGACGATGTGCTTACTAAGATTCCCCAACGCAATGAGGAACTGGCTATCTTATCTTCAAGTCGCAACACATCAATATTGTTAACATTGATGTTTAGCGGCAAGACTTTGATAAGATGGTGGTAGCTAGCCAGGCGGGCTTAGAAAATACCCTTCCAACCAAACGTCTACGAACGAACTACGAACTAAAGTCTTACGAAGTTACACTTCTGATGTGAAGCTAATTTCCTTAACCATTACGTCACGGAAGCGGTTAAATACTGAACAGCTTCTCTCGAAGAACCAATTGTCAATTAAATTGTCATTAAAAATTGAACCCTTCATACAAATTACGTTGTATTGTTTGTTAAATTATGTTGGAAGTTATGTTGCAGCATTCGGGAAGCTTCGCAATATCTTCACGTCCCAAATACCGCTGTGTCTTAAGACTAAGCCACAGGTGAGATACTAGTTACTTCGTAAAAGGTCTTTGACCAGCGTGTGTTGTCAGTGATGACGTACGGAACTGAGACATGGTCGCTAACTACGGGCCTCATAAGAAGGCTCAAGGTCACCCAAAGGGCAATGAAGCGTGCTATGCTCGGAGTTTCTCTGCGTGATCGAATCAGAAACGAGAAGCTGAAGTGGCAGTGGGCAGGGCACATAGCTCGTAGAACAGATGGCCGTTGGGGCGGTAAAGTTTTTGAGTGGCGACCGCGCACCGGAAAACGTAGCGTAGGAAGGCCTTCCACGCGGTGAACCGACGACCAGGTGAAGATCGCGGGAAGCCGATGGAAGCAGGCAGCGCAGGGTCCGTCGTCATGGCAATCCTTGGGGGAGGCCTTTGTCCAGCAGTTGATGATTTTCGGCTGATATGATGATGATGATGAGTCTTAAGTCTCCACTAATGTCATAGTATGTACGTATAAGTTGGACACCCCTTTAGTGTTACGGCAGATCAAAATGTTAATGATCGTTTCTACAACTGTTTCCTAAATTAGGTCACTTGGATTGTGAGTCGTGATGAATGAACTCCAATAAATAGTCCGATCTATTGTATTTTATTGTTATCACTATTATCACTAATTTCCGTTCAATACAAATGATATCTTTGTGCCACAAAATTTATCAATATTTCTACTTCGTCTATACAGTGTGTAACAAAATTGGTGTAGGTCCCGTTAACTGTGGCTTCTACTCATCATACTGAACAACTTTTGTTCTACAACTTGATTTTTTTGAAACGTGATTTTTTTTTTACTCTTCTTACAAATTGATCAGCTATCGACTGATTTTGTGCACTTTAGTATGGAGGGTCCAATTTTTTTTTTGATAATTGACTATGGGTTCCTTGGAGAAAAATGTTCAGTATGTCGAGTAGAACCCCCAGTTAACGGGACCTACACCAATTTTGTTACACTCTGTATATTAGTATTACACAATATTATAATATTTCGTATGAAATTAGAATCAGTACCGTTTCCGCTTCCGTTCGATATTTGAGCGCATTTTGAATTAGGAACACATTCTAAATGATTTGCGATAATGTTAGGTATTGTAATTAATCAGTTGTATTTTAGTTCTTTTACAACTTTTTAAATTGACATACTTTGAGCGTTTTAGCAAAGGCATTAAAGCCATACAGCCATGTTTATGATAATATATTTCTAATTTATAGGCCCGTTCAAAAACACCTGAACCTTAGTGAATATTTTTTTCATCCGTTCGGAAATAAGATAGCAAGGGAAGAAGCAATAACCATTAAAAGCTTGCGGAGGGCCGTTCGTTCGGAAAGTTTCCTTTTCAATAACGCTTCTAATATTCAAATTACGGAGCAAGGCGAGGAATTCTTGCCGATATATCATCGAGGCTAATCAGATTTTTTCCTTCCTATTTCGTAAATGTTTTAGGGATTAAACAGGGCGGTATAAGGATAATTTAGTGTAGTTTTGCACACCAGATTTATATTTTATGTCTAACTAATGTAATAATGATTGCAGATTCCCTTAACATTTATATTGAAACATATTTGCATAAGCGGAAGAGGAGGAACATTTTATTTATTAAGTTTTACAAAAAACTTTTTTACTAAAAATTCGTTAATTCATATTAGTTTACTTCAGATTCCTTATCCTACATAAATTCTAATCTTCCAAAATTACCGCCTAAACTTTATTTTTATTACTAGATTTTGCCAGCGGCTTCGCTTGCATTAACATAGTTTCTATGACTGTCTTCGAAGGTGCGCAGTGCGCGAGCCGCAAGCGGCCCGCGATGGTGGAAAATAGTAGCCCCTGTGTAAATCCAGGTCCTAATCTGTCTACCTAACAAATTTTATCTAGATACGTTCAGTAGTTTTTACGTGAAAGAGTAAAAAACAGCTACACATACAAACTTTCACATTTATAATATTAGTAGGATTATCTGTGGAAATCTATAAAGGCTTGATCACATTATTTATACTTAGAAATTAGTATATGATGTAAAAGCTGTTAATTTCCCTAGGGAATAAAGAAATATGGAAATTACTATTTCTTTATTTATTATTTATTATTGCATAGTACAGATACTTCATGCACTCTGTATTCGAAATCCCTCGTGATATTTTAAATTTCGAACTTCCAAATTCAAAATTTAAAGCAACAATATATCTCGGAAGCTATTTTGATGGTCCCCGAACGTTTCTTGGCCGCCTCCCGATACTCCTGGGCGTCATAAAAAATAATTTAAATAGCTCTTACAGTGACTCCGCTATCGCGATATTTGCATATTACGCTGGGTATAATGCAAAAATCTATGCGCGGAACACAGTTTTGGCGCGTTCCCGTTATTTTAATTTCATGCGGCTTCTTGTCAAGATTTTTTTTGTATTTTTTTTAATGGTAAAAATGTTAAACAGGAAGAGAAAATTCAAAGTTAATTTAAAAGTTTGTTTTATTCTCATTAATATAACACAGAGTTTATTTATTGAACTGGGATTTTAAGATATTAGGTTATATTTTATGTCCTAATTTATCCCTAACACATTAAAAAAATATCGAAATTGGTTCAAAATCGGCGAAGAAATCGCGTAACTTACATACATAAAAAAAACATACAGCTGAACATTGAATCAGAATCAGAATCAGAGTTTTTATTGTTGATTATGGTACAAAGATCTTAATGTAACATAAAGTTTCACATAATCTGCCTAAAGAGGCATACAATACATTTCAGCTTAGCTTGAGAACCTCTTCCTTTTTAGGGTTTCTTAGTCAACAAGGAACCCTTATAGTTTCGCCATGTCCGTCTGTCCGTCCGTTTGTTCGAGGTTTAACTCAGTACTAGAAAACTGTAATTAACATTTGTATACACATTTAGAAAAAAAATTGGGGTACCTTCCCTACATTTAAAAGTGAGGATTTTTTTTTCACACTCTGGTGACATTTCATACAACGGGCCAGAAATGACATTTCAAAAAACGAATGACGGAACAAACAAAATGGCGGCGAAATTCTATACGTTCGACAACCAAACTGTAACCAATCTGTATCAATCTGGGTGACGAGGGGGTGAGGTCGCAATCTAGAGAGCGGCAGGGAGTGTTCATACTGTATGTTAGTACTAATATATATACTTTGCCCATAGTGTATTAGGGTTTCGTTGGATAATTCATTAAAAATATTGCGGATGTGTGATAAGTTGATAACCATTGATTTAATTCAGGGTTCCGTTTGCGAAACATTAAGCTTTAAAGTTATATTTTGTTTTGTTAGAACCAAGTTTCGTCGTCGTCCATTGCATGTGTGTCCCTGCCAGCTAAACAGCTATTTCAGAAAATCTGAAAAAAAGTTTGAAACAGTAGGATATGTAATCAATTTACAAGTTAAAGTATCACGGCTAAGTAGGTTTTCAAGTTTAAGAGTATAATAGTCTAATAACTGAAGATGTTTAGTTGGATATGTAAAAAGTTCATACTTATGTGTTCCAGACAAAATGGTCAATACCAACTGCAAAACAGACTATATTTTTAAAATATGCATTTATTTAAGTGACAATATATAAGTGTTCCATACGAAATGGTCAATACCAACTGCAAAAATTACTTAATTTTAAAATATGCATTTATTTAAGTGACAATATACTACGGAACTCTACTTTGCGCTTGGTCCGACGTGCACTTAGCCACCTTTTCAATCTTTCCACTCTCGTTGCACAATGGAACCGCACCCAAACACCAAAGAGCGCGGCAAAAGAAAATTTTAATGCGTTATTTTTTTTGTTTTGAAATATGCACGCCGTTAGGTTATTTATTGCCTCCATAGAGGTTATATTTCGGGAAGTAATGAGGTTTCGTTCGGAAAGGGCAATTTGGACGTGCGTAGATTGAGTCGTTACGCGCTCATCGGTTACACGCCACTTTCCTTGAGGTTTCCCCCCCATTTCTGAACGTTCCGCGCTTCAATCGCGATACTGAATTGAATAATGGGTTTTTTGTATTTTTGAAAATGGAACTTCGCTCTTGTGTAAATGCCTTCGTCATTGATGTAGTATTAATTTGCAGTTCTGAACTAAAAGGCTAAGGGTCTCTCATAGGCCAAAACTGTCCCCCTTAAAGTTGAATTTTGCAAATCTTTTCGAATTTTGTTTCACATCAGCTCATATACATCCCCACCAAGGGGCTCGAGCCTACCCTAAATTAGGGCTATCGGGCCTTAGTCGACCACGCGGGCCCATTGCAGGTTGATCGACTTCACACACAACCTGCGAGTTTCTTCGCAGGCGTGTGCAGGTTTCCTCGCGATGTTTTTCTTCATCGTTAGAGCGTCGGATAAACGTACATATGAATTCTAAATTCGAAATCAAATTGGTACGTGGTGGGATTCGAACCACGACATCCCGGACAGGAGGCGGCGGCCCTAGCCGTTACGCCACCGATTATTATTTTGTTTTAACAAGTTTATTCAACAAAAAAAACGCTAAACACGTTACAAAACCGACTTGCATCGCAACAACTTAGTACATTTTTGCATTATTATTTTAGGTTTTTGTTAATTTTATAATAAAGTACTACACCGATTTTGATAAAATTTATATTGGACCACGGGGGAAGCACAAGCTTTCAAATAAAAAAGAATCACAAAAATCGGTTCACCCAGTCAAAAGTTATGAGGTAACACACATAAAAAAAAACATACAGACGAATTGAGAACCTCCTCCGTTTTGGAAGTCGCTTGATAACGCGTTACGCCGTTTTTGGCACTTACTCGAGTCTGTCTAACTTATACTTTTACATCTTCTTGATGTACCTACTGCCTATTACTATGCATTACTAATTGTTTGGTCTCAGCTGACAAATACATTTTACTTTTTTTGGTTCCGATCACCTAAAGTATATATATATTAGTACTAACATACAGTATGGACACTCCCTGCCGCTCTCTAGATTCCGAGCTCACCCCCTCGTCACCCAGATTGATACAGATTGGTTCTCTTTTTTATTATTATTCACAGTTGGTAAGCCCTTGGCATCATCTCACCTGATGGTAAGTGACGATGATTAATTAATTATGATTATTAAATTATTCTTTTTTTTTAATTACTTAATTTTTCACTTTTTATATTTTTTTATTATTTTTTGGTTGTATACAACTATAGCGGCAATAGAAATACACACTCAGTAACAATTTTAATTGTTTACCTATTACATTCATTAAATATAACCCGCTGACAGACAGACAGATAGCAGAGGCACCCCTTTACGCAGACCCCGGATACCTACTGCATACAACGGTCGTGAAATGACATTTCTAAAAACAAATGACGGAGCAAACAACATCAAGGCGAAATCCCATACATTCGAGAACCAAACTATAACCAAGCTGTATCAGTCTGGGTGACGAGGGGGTGAGGTCGCAATCTATAGAGCGGCAGGGAGTGTCCATACTGTATGTTAGTACCAATATATAAATATATACTTTGCTATCGTATTTTCGCGGCACGCCAAACTCAGTTTAAGGGGTTAAGGCACAGTATATATATTAGTACTAAGTTAAGGTGGTCAGTTTTTGTCTCTGATTTCTTACGTGTAGATAATCTATTTGTTTAGAAAAAACACTATTACGTTAATAAATAATACAAGTACCAATAAATGAAGAAAGCGTTTTTTTTATGATGGTACATATCTACTTTGTAAAATCACCAATCAGAACCATTTAAAAACTGTACTTTGCCGAAATGTGAACGTACGCCAAACGGAGCGTTAAGAGTATTTATACGTTCAAATATAATGGATACGGTAGATAAAACGCAATGAAAATTTATATTATCAAATCCAACGGACTCCACAAGATTTGGGCCCTGATAATGAGAACATAAAAAACTCTTTTGATTCTTAATTTTTATTTATATTAATTAAACATGCAGCTAAGTGTACCGTGACGTACACCCGGTAATGAATGTTCGTTTACTATTCAAACTAATTTTGTTCTAAATGCGTATAGGGTTGTCTAAAATGTGCGCTAAAGTTGGGTGGTAGAGTGTACGCTTTTATAGCGGACACACGAAAGGGACCGTCCATTAATCACGTGAGGCTTGAAAGGGGGGGGAGGGGTTTGACAAAAATCACGAAATGTCACAACTGGGGAGGGGGGGGTGTAATAAGATATCACGTGTATTTATTTTTTCAAACGCGCGATTTTTAACCTTGACCTTGACTCGCCGTTGCTAGGCAACGAACGACGTACCTACTCACGCGCCGCCGACGACTTCCCGGCTCGGCACGCCAATCGCCTAAAAATTAAGATTTTTTGTAGATACTAAAAATACACGTGATGTTGGGTGGGGGTTGGGGGGTAGTCTTAAACCTCACCATGTATCACCAAGGGGGAGGGGGGGTTAAAAAATGCTTAAAAAAAGATCACGTGATTAATGGACGGCCCCAAAGCTCAATGATTTCGAAATTCAAAATTAGATCGGACAAGTGCGAGCTGTTTTTTTGGTTGAAGTGTTCTGAACGACAGTTAACGTTTTTCTTGCAATACAAAGACTTTTCACTGGCAGTTCACTAGCTTCACGCCGGGATGTTGCGGGTTCGAATCCCGGCGGGTTCCAACTATATAAGACTCGGTTTGTGAGGGTATTTTGTGCCTGGCTAGCTTACTAGCTACAGCTACCACTATATTTTCTAAGTTCTACACGGAACTGCATTGATGTGTTCCCTCATTGCGTTGGGGAATCTTGGTAAACGTGCTTTCATCTTTAGCATCATCGTCTATTACCATCAGGTGAGGGTATAAGTGCCAAGGGCTTACCAATTGTGGATAAAAAAAAGAGCTAAAAAAGCTATAAGTCTATTTTCCATGTGTATTAAAAACGGGACCCTAAAAATCCGAAAGTATTAACTTGAATTGTTGCTTAGTCCGTCCATTGTTTCGCATAAGTAATTCTAAATTTAAATTTTATTAATCTCGCTGAACGCATTCAATGGCAAAGTATCTTTTATTTTCTCATAAAAACAAATTCTCACATTTTAGTTTGTCTTGCTTTCCTCCGACAGTAACATCTATAACAAAAGGTGAAAGGTGTAAAATCACTTGGCAAATTCAACAATGATTTTATTTAAGATAATGTAACGATAGTGATAATTAATTTAAAAAATAAAGTTCCAAATACAATTTAAATAATTTCAAAGTCAACGAATCATAATTTTGGTTACGTGGAACTGTTCTTTTTTTGAATCTATTGTCAGTAACAACAGTGGCTCTCAAAGTGTAAAGCCAAATTTTAACACATTCGCGCGAGCAATGTACTTTTACTAAACCACATGTCGTGACGCATATTTTTCTCGTGCAAACGTATTAAACCGTTCTACTTTATCTTATTTATAATAACGTCAATGTAATTATTACTCTTATTTATATTATAAATAATAATAAATAAGAGTAATAATTACATTGACGTAAATGCACGTCAACGTTCATCGCAACCCATACATGAAAAGCCGTATATAGACGTTGTGAGTGAGAAAGAATGAGATTGTGTTTGTGTGTATAGTGTCAACGTAGCGCTATGGAATTTCGTTGTTGCGTGACCGCTTAAGATTTGAGATCTTTATATGTTGTGGCGCAATGACGTCACCTATAGGATTTCGTATTAGTAACTGACGTTTATCTACGTTCTTAAAGTAAATCAAGTGTGTTGAGTGACGTATTCATACGTTGTTACACATGTCCTTCCAGTATTTTGGCCGTCTACATACAAAATTTAAATTTGACTATACCTAATTAAGTTTTTACGAACAAACAAAGAAACATAATTGTAAACAGCCAATGCAGTTTACTTTAATAATTAAACTTTATAACCATGGGTTTCTATAATTGGCATATCCTGCATTAAACCTCGTTAAAGTTCGCTAATTGTGTGAATCATCGCGCAATACGTTAATATTTTATTTTTATATCCTTCATAGGTTACAAGTATTTATGGCGGACGTGCCAGGGGACTTCCTGTCAAAGTTACAAAAAAACTGTTTTGTTTATTTCAACGCCAATAATGTCAACTTGAATAGGGATGACGACAGCGTCAGAAATAAATTATGAACTCTTGATCACTAAATTGCCCTCCTAAATAAACTTCGGAAAACCTTACTCGTTTTGTTTTCCATCAAGTCTTCGATTTTTAATTCACCAAAATCACAAAATGAGTACATAAATGACGCTGGAAAACTATGACGTCACGCCTAGGTATTTCAAACATTGTTAGAACAAAATGTCGTTTTTGGCAAAAAGTAAATCAGATGACTAGCATCCGTCATCCCTATTATTTTTAATCGACTTCAAAAAAAGGAGGAGGTTTCTCAATTCGACCGTGTATATATTATTATTATTTTATGTGTGTTCGCGGATAACTTCGTCGTTTATGAACCGATTTTGATGATTCTTTTTTTGTTGGAAAGAAGATATCCCAAGGGTGGTACCGTGATAAGGAAACCAGGATCTGATGATAGCATCCCAGAGAAATCGAGGGGAGCCTTAGTTTCCTGTTTGAAGTCGGTTATTTTTTGTTCATAATTATAAATCTTGGGTTTAATTCTCCCTATCCCTAACCTCTCAGCGCCTGTAACCACCACGCTGAAACAGTCGTTAAAAGTGCACATTGTTTTATGAAAACCATGAAATTTACTACCACAGATAAAAAATGGCGCTGTGTTTCTATTTCCAAGTAAATGACGTAAACCTTACCTACATATTATAAGTTTTAAAATTTTGTTTCTATAACTTATTTTTATTTATTTATACTAAATTAAATACCTAAGTGCTGTTTTTATAGAAGAAAATAGGTCAAAGAAAATATCCAATAACTTTGGGAATTTATTAAAACTTAAACCCGACTGCGTTAAAACTTAACCCCTGTTTTTTGCCAGTCGGGTAAAAATTTATCTTATGTCACTCACGGGATCAAGACGAATCTAATGATACATCATACGTTAAAATTCTTCCAGACGTTCCATCAGGCTGTAGTGGGAACATACCTAGAAATCTACATACTTACATACGTGCACTCGAAAAAGAAAACCCTCAGGCAGTCGGGTATAAAGAAGAAAATTTAAACCGGATTGCGATATATGCAATGATTTTGGCGAGTTAAATTTAAAATTCGAATTTTGAAAATGCATTCTAAAGTCACGCATGAAGTGAGGACGACGGGGTAGCAAAAAGGGTGCAATTTTTAAAACATTTAATCGCAAATCTAATTTGTAAATCAGTCTTTTGCTCTTTTTGCACTATCTGAAAGAAATTAAAATATTTATTCATAATACCAAACCCAATCTAGCGTAAAAATAATATAACAGTTGATCGATCCCGAGACTTTCTCACACAAACCGGTTCATCAAATCTTTAATATGCAAATAATTAAAAACTATCAAAGTATCGACTATCCCACCCTAACGACATATAGGTCAATAAATTTAAAAAAAGAATAAGAAAAATACATCAAGCAACCAGTTAGGTGAACTCCGATGTCGTTCCGATCGCAATTTGAATTTTTGAATTTCGAACCCTTCAATTGTTCTATGATTTATTTCACTGCTATCGATCTGCATATGTAAATTTTGTGTTGCTTTAATAATTATAACATTATTTCCGAGCTGGCTCGGGGTGCTTAATATGCGAATAATAATTACAGTCTCCTTATTCTAAGGGCATCGGTTTCTCACGAAAGGGGTTGATTGATCGAACGAAACGGTGGTAGGTTAATTAGGTATTCGGTTTGCTTGAGCATTCCACAAATACTGGCAGGATTTTGTTAATGAATTCCTTTTCATTTGATTAAAATAAGGGAGCTGAAAAAAAGAAAAATAGGATGTTCTGTCACATGTACGGAGGCCAGCACATCAAGCTAGACATTTTGGACTTTGTACAGTTCTTATGCCGTTTGCGTATTGATCAGAGTTGCTCTATGAGTGTGCTTGATGTGCTGACCTCTGTACGTAGCAAGAAGTTCAAGTATCATGATGAATGCGAATGGCTGAGTCTGAGAAATACTTTTGAAATAATATTATTCAAAATAATATTCAATCACTCAGCCGATTACGTCAACGATACAATGAAAAATTATATTTTAATACCAAACTCTGATATTAATTCATGGCAACACAGCATTATAAAAAATCCATTTCCGAAATTGAATCCCGAACAATGGACTAAATGTCATTCTTGCAACGTTGACATCTGGCCTCTGGGTTGAGAAATGTTAAGAACTTTAACCCTAATCCTATCTCCTTTCAATACAAAGACGCGTCACGTATATTAAACCTGTTTTACCGATTGATAGGTCGATTCCCGATATTTAAATATGGTATTAACAAAGAGGTCAGATGCTCGATTTGCATACGTTTTCTTTGCATGCAAATGATTTGATACGATTTTTGTAAGGAGATTGTATGGGAAAAAGGAGTGCAGTCTATGGTTTGGGAGCCTATGTAAATTAGGAGATAAGCGTGTGATTGCTGTTGGCTGTTTATCTGTGCGTGCTCTAGTCAGTTGCGCGCGCGGCCCTGACGTGGTCACGTCACGCGCGATTTCGGAACGCGTTTTCGAAATTTGAATTTCGAGCGTAACCCGCCAAAATCATCACGCACCGCACCGCTTTCCTTTCTTCATTTTTTTCTCATTTTCTTTTTTTTTTTTGCTTTTTTCGTTTTGTTTTCATCGTATTTTAATATACTTATAGTTATTGCTTTTGTTTCTTACTGTAATGGTGAGGAACAGAAGTAATAATTATCTTTTTATTAATAATTTTAATTAATCATCGATTTATTTTACTACAATTTTCAGGTTAGTTCAACGAACACTAAATGTGCTATGTGAACAGTTAAAATAGAACTGAAGTTAGTTTTAAGTGTAACAATGGGGTTGTGTTAAAGTTTCAATAATGAAAATACGGAACTTTTATCAAGAGGTAAGTTTTTATTAAATTTAAATTCAGTTTATTTTCAGACAATTAAATAATAGTGATGAATTATAAATTTAACATTTACGAATGACAACAACGCCTCTATAATCCAAACGCCAGCTAATCCAAACGCTTCACCTGACATTTGCGGCTACGTACCAGTCACTCTGTATTTTAAAGCTTTTATTTAGTTTCAACTGTCCTAGTGTCAGTAATGAAAATTTGGCCCACTTCCCGGTTTTCGATTGAGCTGAAATTTTTTGAGCATTAAAATTTCAGCTTTCACACAAATTTCAGCAATTGTCACGCGATATATGTATATTTATATATACATATATCGCGTGACAATGCAATATTTAAAGTTTGTACCTAATGGATTTTGAATTTTTTTTAAGTAAAATTATGCTGTTAAGTATTTTTAAAAAAACTAAATTTTATTTCAAAAATGTCTTTGAAAATCTATAAAGTATATTACCATTAGGTTAAATTTTTTTGCGGACGGATTATCGAACTCTGCTGTATTAAAAAAAATACTTATTTTAATCTACGTCCCTGCTTCAAAGTTCCACTATGATTTTTTTTTTATAAAAAAAGAACTCTAATTTTTATTTTTGTATTTTGGTGCATTAGGTTAAGTTAGTGAGAAGACTCACTGTTTCACTAACAAAGTGACACACGACACAATACGGGGGTGTTCAAATAAAAGCGGCGATAGGGGATCGAACTCCTTTTAACCCTGTTCCGAAGTTACGCGACGATCTCCCCCACCCCCCCTCTAATGAAAAGAGAATGTATAATGGAGACTTGGGCAAGGATGCCCGAAAATAAGTTGGATATCCCGAATTGTGTGTTAATATAGTAATTATTGTTTTTATTGTTACCCGACTGCTACAGAAGAAGTGGTTATGTTTTTCGAGTGTGTGTATGTATGTATGTAGATTTCTATGTTCCCTGATACAGGCTGAACGGCTTGAAGGATTTTAACATATGAGGTATCGTTAGATAGGTCTTGATCCCGTGAGTGACATAAGATACATTCGAGCCGATTAATGCCGATTTCTGCCTGCTGGCCGAGAGTCGTGGGTTCGATCCCCGCTCGGGGTAAACATGTACCTATGTATATAATTATATCAGTCTTAACCAATTACCTGATACTATCCGTACATCTGAGTCCCTGTTCATCTTTAAAAAAAGACTTAGGGATCACTACAGCCACCCGCATTTAGTCTTTTACCTACCAACTCCTACCGGTTACCTTAAGGTTGCCTGGAAGAAATCGCTAAAAGTGATAAGGCCGCCTTTGCACTGTATATTTTTAAATTAAGTTTCTGTAAAGTTTTTTGGCATGCAATAAAGAATATTTATGTTATGTTATGTTATGCCGACTTGCCAAAAAGAGGGGTTAAGTGTTTACGCAGTCGATTTTTGATTTTTAATGAATTCCTAAAGTTATTTTAAATTACCTAAGCTGGTAGGAGTTTAGTTGGTTGATGTACAAAAAAAAATGTGACGATGGTAGATCCGAGGACGTATGGTAGGCAAGCCTCCTACTCGGTGGACCGACGCTGGTAAAGGTCGCGGATAGCCGGCGGTTTCGGTCATCGCAGGACCGGTCGTTGGCTGAGTCAGTGCCCAGTGGGCAGAGCTCCTGCCTGCTGGCCGAGAGTCGTGGGTTCGATCCCCGCTCAGGGTAAACATGTACCTATGTATATAATTATATCAGTCTCTGGTTCACCTTATACAGGGAACTCTTGTTTGGGGCCAGATGACCGTGTGTGGATCCTTGGGGAGGCCTTTATCCATCAATAGACGTCTTCCGGCTCATATGATGATGACGTATAAGGATATTTTTTTTATTCACAATTGGTAAACCCTTGGCATCATCTTACCTGATACATAGTAAGTGACGATGATGCCGAAGATGGAAGCGGGCTTACCAAAATTCCCCAACGCAATGGAGAACTGGCTATCTTATTAATTCACAATCAAAAATTGCTTTTATTGAAAATTTAAATTAGAGATCTATACAAAGAAAGTTTTTTAAGGTGCCACATCTAAGAAGCTCCCTTCTGCTTCGGCCTCGCGATTCGTTCCCCACATCGTCCGTAATTAGCAGACGCAGAAAATTAGCGTCGCAAAGACGACTGTTTTTCTTTCAAACTAAAAGCATGCGGGTTTCAACTGATGTGGTTGCCACCGGCGCGACGCGGCGTGTGTGTGTCTTTATTTAGCTCTTTTTTGATGTAACTGCTAATTATTTATCATAATTGCTTTTGCCCTCGGTTTCGCCCGCGTGGACATCGTTTTTTATGACTGTCTTTGAGGGTGAGTGGTGCGCGAGCCGCTTGCGAGCGTGGACATGAGTTTTCTCCAGATCCCTTAGGAACTATACCGGGTTATGCTGATGAGCAGTATATGTCACTTACCACCCCCTCAACCAATTCTATACAAAAAAATACTTCAGTCTGTTGCTCCGTTGCGACGCCAACGTGTGCGAGCGTGGAATTATGTTTTCTCCAGATCCCTCAGAAACTATGTCAGGATATGCTAATTTTAAATTATGCCATTTCCCATTTCCTCAGTCACCTCTGTGCAAAAAATCATGACAATCCATTGTTCCGTTGTGATGTTAAAATGAAATACATAATAAATAAGTATCAAATCGGCAAAAATGTATTAAGGACCTAATTTTTTTTTTCATATTTGACACATAGTTTCTTTGGAAAAGTTGTTTTTCACTTGTACATGCATATCTTTTGTTATCAAGAACTAATTAAAAGTCACCCTATATCTAGATAGCTGCAGGTACCCTACAGTTTGTTCCAATCAGGAAAATACAGTAAACAAACAATCTAGATTACTTTACGACTTGTTTTCTTGTTTTTCACAGTTTATAACACAAAATTTACATGTCAGTATCTTTATCAGTACCTATCATTTTATATCACCTTAAGTGAGCGTCGGTGGCGTAATGGCAAGGGCCGCTGCCTCCTGTCCGGGAGGTCGTGGTTCGATCCTGCCACGTACCAATGGGTTTTTGAATTTCGATTTCATATGTACGTTTATCCGACGCTCTAAAGGTGAAGGAAAACATCGTGAGGAAACCTGCACACCCCTGCGAAGAAACTCGAAGGTTGTGTGTGAAGTCGACCAACCCGCACTGGGCCCGCGTGGTCGACTAAGGCCCGATCGCCCTAATTCAGGGTAGGCTCGAGCCCCTCGGTGGGGACGTATATGAGCTGATGTGATGTGATGAAGTAATAAAACGTGGATTCGTCAGTAACCATCAAGTGATACCAGCCGGCACCAACGGCTTCACGGGCCCGGCGAAGCACGAAATGGAAGTTGAGATAAATGCCAGTAACTGTCGAACCGTCAAAGCGGTCTTGCGTTGTTTGGTCGATAAAGCAGGTTAACAGACCAGAAACACGGTCATTGCCTGGAGGGGTTTGACTGTTAGAGATTTTGTGTAGTCTTGAGTCATCATCATCATCATATCAGCTCACATACGTCCCCACCGAGGGGCTCGAGCCTACCCTGAATTAAGGCGATCGAGCCTTAGTCGAGCACGCGGGCCCAGTGCGGGTCTTGAGTAATTGTGAGGAATTACCCCAGCTATGTTCGGAGTATCCCTAAGCGATGGATTCGAAAATATGAAGATCCATTAGGAGAACCAAGGTAACCACATAGCTCACAGAATCGCTTAACTTAAGTGGCATTGGGTGGGGCATGTAGCTCGTAGAACAGATAGCCGGTGGGGTAGTACATTTTTCAAGTGGTGACCGCTTACCAAAAGACATAGCGTAGGCCTCACACTCGGTGGACCGATGACCTGTTGAAAGTCGCAGGAAGCCGCTGGATGCGGGCAGCTCAGAATGGCGGTCGTGGAAATCCTTTGTGGACGTCTTTCTGCCGATATGATATGATGATGATGATAATTACCCACTATCCAAGAAAGAGGGTAGGTAATAATTTTCCGAGTGTATGTATCTATGCCTGTTTTCAAGATAGGTGAAAATTACAGTCTTTCTGATAGTCATATAATAGTGATTAATTTTATAATTTCATTTGCAAAAAATAAAGAAATAAACAATTATTAGTTAATAATGTCAAAATCCAATCCTTGATATAAAAAAAAAACAAATTATGTCATTAGAACATGGAAACAATATGACACGAGAAGTTATACATTAAATCATTGAATGTCATGAATGCCTTTGACAAGTGTAGGCCAGCTCACACGGACAGTACCCGGTCACGAGTATAACGCGAGTGTCAGCCATCGCTCCTCTCAACCATATTAGAGGGAAAGGAACGACCCGGCTCCCGATGCGCCACCATGCGTTTCTTTGGCTGATGAGCCTTGCCTAACTTCGGAGTGCGAGGTGTCGTAGGATTGTCTTTGGTTGTTAATTTTTTTTACCAACTTCAAAAATAAAGGAGGTAATCAATCCGACTGTACGTTTTTTTGTGTGTGTGTGTTTGTTACTCGATATCTTCGCCGAATGTTAACCGATTTGAGTGATTCTTTTTTACAAGTTTTTATTTAACTATACCTTATACCAATTTAAAAAAAACAAAAGGTAAACAAAAGTACTACGGAATTGACATTTGAAACTGTCAAATCCCTACTAAGTTTGTTTACATTGTGCTTTTATTTATTGGTATAAGGTATAGCAATATTCGTATATGTACTCGCATGTATGTAAGTTGTCGGCTTTAAAATTTCCAAGTTTAATTTGACCTTCCCTTTCCGGTTTCCGATTGAGCTGAAATTAGGCATACACGTTTAGTTTGGATGACTGCATGGTTAGGTAAATGACGTCATCCAAAATCAATATGGCGGACATCCAAAGATGGTGGACCAGTTATTTTTTCTCCACCGCCGTGATATGAGTATCAAATGAAAGCGTTTCCTCTGAGAATAACACGAAAAAATTATAATTATTTTCAAAAAAAAGCTTGTACCTAATAGTTTTTTGGTTTTCGAAATGAGCTTATTATTGAATAGGTTATGTCTCGAGGTTAGTCCCGTTTAAATTTTATCAAAATCAGTGAAGTTTATTTTTAGTAACAAAATTGTACTTGGTTGTTGCGATTTAAGTTGTTTTTCAACGTCTTCAGCGTTTCCAATCATTAGATAGTTAACAAAAGTAGTTGAATTAAAGTTGCCTTAAAACAAACTTTCGTACAGGACGACGTTTTTAAATTAAAACGTACACAAAATCGCAAAAACATCCTATTTGCAATAGGGATGACGAATGCTAGTCATCTGTCAAAAACGACATTTCGTTCTAAAAATGTTTGAAATACCTAGGCGTGACCTAGTTTTGCAGTGTCATTTATGTACTCATTTTGTGATTTTGATGAATTAAAAATCGAAGACTTGATGGAAAACAAAACGAGTAAGGTTTTCCGAAGTTTAAGTAGGAGGTTCCGATGACCTGGTGAAGGTCGCGGGAAGCCGATGGATGCGGGCAGCGCAGGTCCGGTCGTCGTGGAAATCCTTGGGGGAGGCCTTTGTCCAGCAGTGGACGATTTGTGTGTGGCTGATATGATGAAGTAGGAGGGCAATTTAGTGATCAAGAGTTCATAATTTATTTCTGATGCTGTCGTCATCCCTATTGTTACAGGCAAATTTCAACGCAAAATGTTGTATGAATGCAACTTGTACTTGCATCGACCAAAGTTAATTAATAGCTTTGAAGCTTTTTAGCCTTTGAAGCAGCCCGAATGGTATCGCTTCAGACATCGGCAATAGCCACCTTTTTGCGCAACCTACAAAAGCGTATAGTCAGGGCCGTGCATAAAAACCCCTTTAACTTATGATGAATTAGCGATCTCCTACGTTTTATGTCTCCCGCGTTATCTGACCCCCCATCGACCCCCTCCACTGCCTGCCTAACTGACCCACCCCCTGCTCTACGTCAATACGAAGGAATTAATATAAGCGGAAAAATTTACGGAAGGGTGTGCGTTTTAGCACATTCGATTTTTGAAATAAGAACCACGAAACACGTTTGAGGCTGGTGTAACATGATAGTGAAAGCTTTTTGGAATGTTGTTTTTTTTTAACAGCAAAGAGATTGGTAGGTACCTATTGAAGAGCAAGATGTGATCTTATTCTCAAATACTGTTTCAAAGAGAATATAATCACTAACGTGTACACTACGCAGTGTTTTAAAATAGATACATTTCTGTAGATAATTTTGTGTAGTGAATATGGAAGTGTGAATTGCGAGGTACTTTCAAACCATCAAGGAGTAACTACAACAATCATACCTCTCAATTTCAAACAAGAGACATCAACGAGAGTGCCAGAAAATTGAGCTTTTTTTAAATTCAGTTTGGGATCCTGTAGGCGCGAGTATTTGTTGTTTTACTATAGGGTTTGTACTATAGTAATAAGTTTGACGCCGTTTTTAGAATAGCATAATATATAATAGAATTTTTAAAAAACATATTGCTTTTACAGGGACCCCTTAAGTTTTTACATATTTTCTGTGAAAATTCCAACTATAAAGCAACTATTGCGGTTCAAAAGATACAGGACGGACAGAGTGACAGGGTTCTGCGGTACCTTTTGACTCTTTTGAGTACGAAACCCTAAAAAAACCTTAAATTTAAAGGTCATTTCACAAAATATTAGCAGAATGATCAGAACTTCCTTTTCAGATAACGCTTAGTAATTAAGGGTCCGTTCCACTTAGCGCCGAGCCGATCGACCCTCTGAAAAAGCGTCAAGTCACGCGTATAAAATTGTCGTGTCCCTCGCAAGGATAAAAGATCTCGCGACGTGTATGTATTAGCTAATCCTTTTTCCTAAAAACTTGGGCCGGGTCGCCTGATAAGGGAGATGTTTTGATATCCCCCATCATTCACTTATTCGGTACACTTATAAAGGGGTTCTATAGAAAAACATTGGCGTAAAAAGTGGGTTGAAAATTAGGTGTGGGGTGGGGATGGGGGTGAAATTCGGAAAGGTTGGCAACCGCTGTCGAAGTGACCGCGCTGAGGAGGGTCCGTATTATGTGGGTAATGTCATTATGTGTTGATCAATTTTAATACGCCTTGAGGAGAGACAGTTGTGTTTATGATATATTTTTTTACAGGTAAGCAGGTATAGGGGTAGATATTTATTTTAAATTTTAACGCCCTTTTTAACCGACTTCAAAACAGGAGGAAGTTTCTCAATTCGACCGTGTGATTGCGGATAACTTCGTCGTATAGGAATGGATTTTGATGATTCTTTTTTTGTTGGAAAGGAGATATCCCAAAGGTGATACCATGATAAGGAAACCGGGATCTGATGATGGCATTCCAGAGAAATCGAGGGGAACCGTTGTTTCCTGTTTGAAGTCGGTTTTTTTTGTTTAAAATTATCTGTGGTGTTAAGATTCCCTGAACAGAAAGAGCTCAGCTACTGGTTTACAAGCCTGCACTTAGTCAGCAGGAGCAGCACTTCTTTACACATATTTATTACCCAACAGCCCAAGAAGGAGGTTAACGTTTTTTGGGTGTAAACAAATGTTGTAAACAATACAAAACACAATGGGTGCAAATGTATGAGGGATTTGACAGTTTAAAATGTCAATTTCATAGTATTGGGGTTTCGTACAGCCAAAGAGTGACCAACGGGACCCTATTACTAAGCCTCCGCTGTCTGTCCGTCAGTCTGTCAGTGGGCTATATTTCGTGATCAACTGTGATAGACAGTTGAAATTTTTAACAGATTATGAATTTGTATTGCCGCTTTAATAACAAGAAAAAGGAAAAAGGGGGGTCCCCCCCATACAAAAAACGTTTTTATGGGTATTTTAGAAGTATACTTGATTAAGCTCTATCGTAGTACTTATTCTTAAGTAAAACAACAATTTAAAACCGGCCAAGTGTGAGTCGTAGTCGCGAGTCAACTGAATAAAAAAAGCATAATCCTGTCGCTCGCGATGATGTCTTTTGTTTGTAATTTGAATAGGTATTATTATTGTAGTTGTATGGATAGGCATTACGGAACCCTCGGAGTGCGAGTTCGATTTGTACTTGGCCGGCTTTTTTTTTTACCAATTGCTTATTTTTACCCGACTGCGCCAGAATCGAGAGTATGTATGTATGTTTGTATGTATGTATAGTTTGGCACGCTCTGCAGCCTGAACGGCTGGATGGATTTTAGCTTGAGAGGTGTCGTTAGATTCGTATTTACTGTGAGAGTGACACTGGGTATATCAAAATAAAAAAAAACAAAATGGCGGATTTTTGGCGCCAAATTCAAATGTTTGACACGCTCTGCAGCCGGAACGGCTCGATGAGTTATAGCATGAGGGTTGTCGTTAGATACATATTTACTGTGTGAGTGACACTGTGTATATCAAAATAATAAAAAAAACAAAATAGCGGATTTTTGGCGCTAAATTCAAATGTTTGGCACGCTCTGCAGCCAGACCGGCTTGATGGATTTTAGCTTCAGGGGTTTCGTTAGATACGTATTTACTGTGACAGTGACACTGGGTATATCAAAATATAAAAAAACAAAATAACAGATTTTCCGGAGAATTACAGCAAGCGGTATTTGTTGACGACCGCACAATAAAAAAATATCAACCAGGAGTTCGTATACGGATTGAACCATGTACGATTGATTTTGACGCACTTTGAGGACAAGTAAAAATTGACCGCAGGATGTTGCCCTTAATCCTAAGTTGGGCTGTAACTGTCCACAAACTTCAGGGTGCTACACTCGATTTGACACTTGTGGACCTCGGCTCACATATATTTGCTCAAAGCATATGTAGCTCTTAGTCGAGTTAAAACATTAGCTGGACTGGTCATCTGTTCACTTGATCCTAAAAAACTTTTAAATCGGCCACACGATCAGAATTATTTTATAGAGGTTCAACGTTTACGAGAATATTATTCTATCAACTGAGAAGTTAATAATCTGCATAATTTTAATGTGCGTCATGTGTATATAGGTTACTATACAAACTCATTCAATAATAAAACTAAAAAAATGAATAAAATAAAAAACGGTAATTTAAAAAACTAAAAAACCCGCCTGCGTTTCTGTGAAAAACCCTAAAACAAGAAAGTCGTCATACCCGATTGCACTTAACTCAAGAAAAATTGTAGCAGTCGGGACCCATTCTTCGGGACATATTCTAAAGCACATTTTGCTCAACTTTTCCCAAATATACGATCAGTTTTCTCCTTAACTTCAACATCCCATAAATTCATTAAAAATCAGCCCCATATCCCATCGGTGAGAGAGAGAGAGAGTTTATAATTATATCCTCATTTCATAACACAGGCGATAAATCGGACAATGTGTGTGAATTAGATAATTAATTGATTAAAAAGGGATCGGGGGGGCTCGTTAGAAGTTTTTCTGAGGACCCCCAGATCCCCCCTGGACCCCACCCTTGGGGCGATCTGAGGACCAAATTGATTTAACTCAGGGATGTGTGCTTAACTTTAACCCTTTCTGATCAGGCACAGCTGGGATTTTTAAAAGCAAACGTTCTAATGTGGCACTCCGTTTCAACTGCTTTTACCGTGTTAGGTATACTCGTATAAGGACTTCTTTATTTTTCACCCGACACTGCCTAAAAAGTTGTATTTATGTATGATTTGTATGTATGTCTGTTTCTTCGGCTGATTTTGTAGCCTAGACGGCTATTGGAGTGCGAGGTGTTTTCTTTTTATCCACAATTGGTAAGCATCATGGTAAGTGGGGATGATGCCGAAGATGGAAGCAGGCTTACCAAGATTCCTCAACGCAATGGGATACTAGCTATCTTCTCTACAAGCCGGAACACATCAATGCTGTTAACATTGATGCTTGGCGGAATGACTAAGATGAGATGGTGTTAGCTAGCCAGGCGGGCTTAAATGTCCTTCCACCAACCAAACCGAGTTATACATAGTTAGACTTCGCTGGGAATCGAACCCGCGACCTGCTGATGTGAAGCTAATGGTCGTTACCGATACAGTCCTTAGATTAGTCTTGATCACTTGATTGAGATCGTTATCAATACATTAATGTCCCCACTGCTGGGGCTCCAGTCTCTGCCCGAACTCGGGAAAGTTAGGTCATGCTCCACATAAAGATTTGGTAGTCTAGTCTAGTCTGGTGAGGTTGTAGGGCTAGGGGTGAACTCCACTCTAAGAAACTTTTCAAGCCGCCTGTAAAGCACTCGAGACGGCTTAACGACTGCCAACTAGTGATAGCAACCGGCACTACCGCATCTCGTCACAGGCAAAGTATATATATTAGTACTAACATACAGAATGGACACTCCGTGCCACTCTCTAGATTCCGACTTCACCCCCTCGTCACCCAGATGGATACAGATTGGTTACAGTTTGGTTGTCGAACGTATAGGATTCCGCCGTGATTTTTTTTGCTCCGTCAACTGTTTTTTAGAAATGTCATTTCACGACCGTTGTATGCTGTGCCCAGGGTGTGTCACCGGTCCCTAAGCGTTACTTTTTTTATTCACAATTGGTAAGCCCTTAATTCGCGCTATTCGAAGTCTTAGCTTCATCCCCCCAAATCATCGACATCCAACTTATTTATCGGCAAACTCACAATTAAGTCTGTTTTGTTCCAACTTTCTGATAGGATCGAAGGCTGAACCCTTGGCCTCTGGGTAAACAAAATATTAATTCCATTAACGACTATTGATCTAGTTAGCGACGGATTGTATACAACAATTAATGTCACTAAATTATAGCCTCTAATCGGGTTTTGGGCTTAAAAGGTTTTCGGGATTGACGCTTCGGAGACACCAAACAATAAATATGAACTGACTTGGCAGTCAACGTGTTAACTTTTATGATGCCCGTATACAGTGAAATCATCCTGACATGGGGGTGACTTGCGCGGTAGCATCGATCATGCCGGTTAACTGGCCTGAAGCACGGTCCTTACCTGGATGGGTTTGACTGTTCGTGGCATTTTCCTCGACCGTTTTCGTACTTCGCAGCGCACGTTAAACCTTTGGTCACGAGATGGCACTCGTTGAGCTGTGTCAGATGCCTTATCATCATATCAGCTCATATATGTCCCCACCGAGGGGCTCAAGCCTACCCTGAATTGGGCGATCGGGCCTTAGTCGACCACGCGGGCCCAGTGCAGATTGGTGGACTTCACACACAACCTGCGAGTTTCTTCGCAGGCGTGTGCAGGTTTCCTCACGATGTTTTCCTTCACCGTAAGAGCGTCGGATAAACGTACATATGAAATCTTAATTCGAAATCACATTGGTACGAGGCAGGGTTCGGAACCACGACCTCCCAGACAGGAGGCGGCGGCCCTAGCCGTTACGCCACAGACGCTCTCTGCTTTAAGCCTTATACAGCTTGAAAATCTTTTAACAGTGGGATTCCCCACTATACATCAGGGTGAAATTGAAGTCGTGAACCAAATTTTAAGGACATGTTCCACTAATGAAACTGAACAACTATTATTTTTTTGAGAAGTTACTATGGGGTCTTTGGGGAAAATTATTCAGTATGATGAGTAGAACCCCCAATTAACGGGTCCTACATCAATTTTGTTTCACCTGTATGTGTTAATAAACATTTGTTATAACTTTAAATTAAAAAAAAACACTATTGCATACAAACATTACCCCTTTTTCGTTCGTTGGTCATTCCTTTCCCTCTAATATGGTTGGTGGGAGCGATGGCTGACTCTCGCGTTATACTCGTGACCGGGTGCTGTCCGTGTGAACTGGCCTAGTCTTGTTAAATGCATTTAATTATTTTTTTTATGTATAACTTTTCGTGTCATATTGTTTTCATGTTGTAATGACATACTCTGGTTTATATCAAGGATTTAATTTTGACGTTATAACTAATTATTAAAACATCCTTGACTAATTATTGTTTATTTTTGATTCTTCACAAATGACAATGTTATTATTTTATGACTATCAGAAAGAGTGTAATTTGCACCTATTTTGAATAAAATTGAATTGAATTGAATTTTTTGAGAAGTCGAATAAAATGTATCCTATATCAATCAGGGATCAAGTCGAGTCTAACGATATCTCGCATTCTAAAATCCATCAAACCGTTTAGAAGATACTTGAAATAAAGAAACATACGTACAGAAGACCTGAAAACAATACACTTCTTTTTGTACGCAGTCGTGTAAAAATACGGAAAAGACCCCTTTTTCTTCTCGCATAGTAATAAAAAAACTGACCAAGTGCGAGTCGGAACCGCGCACAAAGGGTTCCGTAACATCATACTAGATGGCGCTAGTTTCTTCACGTTTAAAAAAACACGTTTTTTGAATGGAGACCCTCTTATTTTTACACATTTTCCTATTTTTAGTATTCGTTGTTACAGCGGCAACAGCAATACATCATCTGTGAAAATTTGGACTGTCTAGCTATCACGGTTCATGAAATACAGCCTGGTGACAGACGGACAGACGGACTGAAGTTTTAGTAATAGGGTCCCGTTTTCACCCTTTGAATAGGGAACCGTATAGACTGCAGATAAAACCTGTTTTCAGCTTCAGAACTTACGTCAAAAAGAAACAATAGCGACTACCATCTATTCTCGACCGCAACTCACGAGAATCTGAACCAATTAGAATCGGCGGCGTCGCGAACAAATGACGTGATACGCGGATCGATGACGCTGACGTGTCGACAACTTGCCGTTTTGAAGTCGACTACTCGCGCGTGAAATTAGTCGAATGAGACGGTATACGTCGAGTTTAATGAATTGAAGATCAGTGGTACCACTTCATGGTTTGATACTGATTAATTTGGCTTCCGTATGCTTTTGTTTGAGTGTGAAATACTCGTAGGTGTGTGTGTTCGTTAGATATGTTTATTGGTGTTGTTTCTTTTGTTAGATACGGATGGTTGTGTCATCATCGTCATCATCATATCAGCCGAAAAACGTCCACTGCTGGACAAAGGCCTCCCCAAGGATTTCCACGACGACCGGTCCTGCGCTGCCCGCATCCATCGGCTTGCCGCGATCTTCACCAGGTCGGCCTGCCTACGCTTCGTTTTTTCGATGCGCGGTTGCCATTGGAGAACTTTACTGCCGGATGGTTGTGTAGAGGGCTGTAAAAGTTTGATCCCATCTTGAAATCGATAGTCGTAGGTATCAGTTTCAATAATATCAAAAAAATATAATTGGCAACACTAAAGGCGTTAGAGCAACCATCTTCAATCACAAATTTGCGTTAAATCGACGACGTGTGACGTTACGGCGTTAACTGGTGACGATGGTAAACCCTCGCCTGCAGTTCGGGCTCACAAATGTCACTCGTTTGCCATTTACATGTTTACCACCCTTGTATCATAAATAACTATTTCCCTTTATTTACAAAGTGTTTCTTTAAAAATTGAAATTCATATCATATTCCGAATTTAACCGCCTCTGTGGCGTAATAGTTAGTCCATTCGCTTCACACCAAGAGGTCGCGGGTTCGATTCGCGGCAGGGTCAACTTGTAAGACTAGGCTTTTTTGTAGGTAGGGCATTTTCATAGCCAGCCTGGCTAACTACCACCATCTTATCTTGGTCTTGCCGCCAAACATCAGTGTAAACAGCATTGATGTGTTCCGGCTTGAAGATAAGATAGCCAGATCCCCATTGCGTTGGGGAATCTTGGTAAGCCCGCTTCAACCTTCGGCACCATCATCACTTACTATCAGGTGAGATGATGCCAAGGGCTTATCAATTGTGGATAAAAAAAATAAAAAAACTCGTCACACAGATTTTTGGATATTCGTATTTCGTGCAGATACAAGTTATCCTTTTTCATTTCTTATGCCATTATATCGGTAAATACATAACAACCAATTAGCAATAATTACAAATTAACGAAATCAACAACTTAAAAGTCCAACGTCTCCGACAGACAACTTTTGGCAAACTTCGCCAAACTTCGGGGAAGTTCGGCAGAACTCGATGAGCTACAAATAGGCATCGGAATTAAGTTTCTGTTCGCCTTTTAATTATTTCTTCTTACCCTTCACTGTACAGTTTTTCCGCTGTGCTCCAGGTAATCGTTCCATTGCGCTTTAAAATTAAAATATCGTTCATGTTTAAAAATACTTTTTTTGCACTTGGATCTTATCTGGGATCACGTTTTTACTGAAAAGGCTGTGTTTAGGATAATGAGGATATTTTTAACACAACAATGAATTTTAGCTAAAAGATTTTTTGAAACGAAATCTTACAAATTTAATTATTTAGCTGCCTAAGCTACCGTAACATAACAGCCCTTTTTTCTGTGCTGCACCACTTCTTGCCAATCGGCTCTTTGAAAGATTTGAATCATCATTTCAGCCGAAGGACGTCCACTGCTGGACGTCCCCGAAGGATTTCCACGACGACCGGATCTGCGCTGCACGCATTAAATTCTTTAATTGTTGGATTCTGGACAATAGTTTGGGATACAAGTCGACTAAATTTCCAGGTGGGCGGGGGGACTTTGATCGGGCCCTTTTCGGTCTCACTTTTGATTTTGTTCGTTCGGAAATTTTGACTGATGGGCCCTTTGCAAGTTCTGAATTGCGTGCGGAATAACTTTCTATGGTCTGCGGGGGCAAATGTTTTTATCCGACTGCCTCAGTAGGAGGGTTATGTTTTAAGAGTGTATGTATTTTATGTAGATTTCTATGCTCCCTGCTACAGCTTGAACGGCTTGAAGGATTTTAACGTATGAGGTATCGTTAGATTCGTCTTGATTCCGTGAGTGACATAAATTACATTTTTACCCGACTGGCCAAAAAGAGGCGTTAAGTGTTGCGCAGTCGGGTTTTTTTATTTTTAACGAATTCCTGAAGTTATAAGACAACGGGTTACCCATTGAATGTGGCTTATCCTTAGTGAGTGGGTATTTCAATTACCCGATCAAGTAAATTGAACAAGATAGATTATGTTATACAGCTGTGGTTTTTGTTAACATTTAAAATACACAATACTGGGTCAAAAATAATTATATCCAACTTTTTTTTTACTTTTCATACAATTCGATCAGCTCGATTCCATCCGTTAGTCGATTTATTTTGAAAGCAATTTTTAAATATTTTTTGGTTTCATTGTCACTATATAGACTGGTTTGTATCGTAAAAATAAATCCTAACTTGTAATAACAATAACATTATCAACCGCCTCCGTGGCATAGTGGTTAAAACAGACGCTTCACATCAGGAGGTCGCGGGATTCATTCCCGGCGGGGTCTTATTTGTAAGACTTTGTGAAGAAATCATCCTTTTTTGTTTATTTTCGATCTGTTTTGTATTACATTCTTTTAAATTTGTTTTTTTTTTAAATAATGTTTTCTAATTTTTGTCTTCACTTCCTATCGTTACCTTTTTTCTGTCTGTCTGTTTTTTTTTCCGTCATTATTATTATTTTTTAATATATCAGTTTTGGTGGTATCATTTTATTCATTTTCTCCCTGGTCACCTTGCCCTCCAAGTCTTCGTAATTTTTTGTGCGAGTTTGGGCGCGGTTGTATAGAGCGCGTCTAAGCTGCAACTTGGTTCGGTTGGTGGTAGGGCATTTTCCAAGCCCGCCTGACTATCTACCACTATCTTATCTAAATCTTGCCGCCAAACGTCAATGTTAACAGTATTGATGTGTTCCGGTGCGGCATAAAGATATGATAGTCAGTTCCCTATTGCGATAGGAGTCTTGGTAAGCCCGTCTACACTGAACCAACGAGCCAATCAATATCTTCACCGATTATCAACCGATTTTAATGATTATTTTCTTATTCGATAAATTATACCTACGAGTAACTTCAGGGTGATCCCATATATGTTGTAACTAGCTGTTTCCTGCGGCTTCATCAGCTTGGACAACGTTTCTATGACTTTTCGAGGGTGGCCGTCAGTAGTCCGTTCAGTAGTTTTTCGTGAAAGAGTAAAAAACGTGCATCCGTACATTCTTCCATAATTTCGCGTATAAATATTAATAGGAAGTAGGATGAAATCGATTAAACAATAATTTGTTACAAACAAACACACAAAAAAATATTGTAGTTGTTGCGATTAAAATTGGGTGTTTTAAAATTTGACAACGCTAGACATGTATTTTTTTAAGTATCGTTGTCAATTATTATACTATGGTACACTGTATATAATTTAATTAAAAATTTAATTAAAACACTACTACACAAAAACGTAACCCCGCTTTTTTAGGAAGTTGGGTAAAATGTATTATATGTCACTCACTGGATCAAGATGAATCTAAAGATGTCTCACTCTAATATCCATCTAGCCGTTTAGAAGATATGGTAGAATAAAGAAACACACATACACTAGACCTGAAAATACAACTTTTTTTGTAAGCAGTCGTGTAAAAAAATTGAGTTCAAACTAATCGTAGCACACCACTTCTCAACAGCTGACAGACATAAGCAATGACAGCACACTTAAAATAACGCAAATCAGGAATCGAAACAAAGATGGCTGACGTCCAAAATGGCGTTAAACGCTTCTTGTGTTGTTGATGACGAATCAATGGGGTCTGCGTCTGCGCGTGCCCATTCACGACTCATCTGTCAACTAGTGACGTGTTTTAGAATCGATATCGAGAATCGTGACTAATACACTGTGAAATTGATATCATTGGCAATATTTTTAACTATTAATCTGCTCATAAAACTGAACAATTCGAGTTGTATGGTAGAAAAATGTAGGTATAATTACCTATTACTCAGCATGAGATGGCTAAAAAAGTTTATTTGCGAATCAGGTAACTTTAGGTCGTAGATCAGTGCGAATTACGTGGTTGCGTAGATCACGTAAGTTAACTGACTTGAAGCAAGGTTATTACTTGGATGGGTTCGACTGATAGTGAACTTTTTTCAGCCGTTTTCGTTTTGTTTTTGCGATCGTTAAGCCGTTTCAGATGCCTTATAATATAAGCGACTTAAAAAACTTCTGACAGTAGGGTTTGCCACTCTTTCCCCTATGACCTCCACAGTGTGGCCTAACGTTCCCGTGGGAAGATACCCGTGCCCCAGTAGTGGCGTTGCTTATGGTTTGTTAACTGAGTTTCTCGAGGAAAGTTGTTCAGTTTCATAAGTAGAAGCCACACTTAAACTTTTTGCCATATATTTCCCCCACTCTGCATACAATTCTTGTAAGATTGAATGACACCTTTTATTTTATTGATTTATCTAGTAGTTCCGCATTCTTTTGCTCATAACAGATTACCATTTCACACAAAAAATATCTATATCTTATTTATCAATAACTTCCCATACAAAATAGCAAGGGCTAATAAAAGTTTTTGTTATTTATATTTTCATCGATATATCGTTGTCGATATCGTCCTAGCACTACAAGTCGATGCGTATAGATCATTGATCGGCACGGATCGTTTGATTGGCTCGTCGTTGCGCGCGCGTCTATTGATCCATTGATCTATTGATCTTGCGCAGTTTGAAAACAGATCAATCTTGTTTGCGGCCCATTAGGAGCAAATTCAATTGGAGTTGTTTGATTTAGCTTTCATAGTGATTCTAGTTAAGATGAACTAGTAATTAGATCTGACTTGACCAACAGTTTCGCCACAGTATTACGATAAGACTTACAGTAGCGTAGCCTTTGACGTCGCACGACGCCGCCACGGCGCAGGTCAGTACTAGCAAAGTATATATATTAGTACTAACATACAGTATGGACACTCCCTGCCGCTCTCTGGATTGCGACCTCACCCCCACGTCACCCAGATTGATACAGATTGGTTACAGTTTGGTTGTCGAACGTATAGGATTTCGCCGCCATTTTGTTTGTTCCGTCATTCCTTTTTTGAAATGTCATTTCTGGCCCGTTGTATGAAGTATCCAGGGTGTGGTACTAGCATGTATCCCGCCTGGCAAACTCGCGGAGTTTGCCAGGCTGTGCCCTGCCGCCCGCTACCCCGCAAGTACCCTTCCGTTGCTCTGCGTAAGTATATTCGTTGCACTACTGGAAGCCACTATATTGTAATACTTTGGTTTAACTAGGATAAATTGAAAACTTAGCTTCTTTCAGCATATCTGTTTAAATACCATACCTCGTTATTAAACATGCTGGCAACTTAATAACTAAACAATAAAGTTTTCAAAAAGGGCACACATACACATACAAGTTCCCGAGTGGTAGGAAAGTTTTACAGATAACCGCCTCCGTGGCGTAATGGTTAAGTCCTTTAGCTTCACATCAGGAGGTCGCGGGTTCGATTTATGGCAGAGTCTAACTTTGTAAGACTCGGTTTGGTTGGTGGAAAGGCATTTTTCTACGCCCGCCTGGCTAGCTACCACCATTTTTCAAAATTCTTGCCGCCAAACATAAATGTTAACAGCATTGATGTGTTCTAGTTTGAAGATAAGATAGCCAGTTCCCCATTGCTTGGTAAGCCCGCTTCGATTTTCGGCATTCGGCATCTTCACTTACCATTAGGTGAAATAATGCTAAGGGCTTACCAATTGCGGATAGAAAGAAACAGTCAAAAAAGTTGACAAATTTAATTGCCTATTTTGAAAAAGAATTATATTTTATTTAATCTTTATCGTACAGTTTCATTACAGAAATCGTTTTATTTTGAACAAATTAATGATTCTTATGAAACTCTTTTTTATTTTTTAAATCAACAGCGACTGTCAATTTTGCTGTCAATGCACCCAAACATCGTCATACGCATACACGTCACGTTCCGAACAACTAATAAACTTCAATAAACGTCAAAACTGTCCGTCTGTCTGTACTTCACGAGATCAAAGCGCTAAATGACAATACGCACCCCTTGTCTCGACGATTGCCAAGTGCAATATCGATTCTATTTTTAAAATCCTTTTGACGTTTACTTTATTACCATTGAAATAATTGGCCAAAGTTTTTTTTTAATACTTCTACCGAAGACTCTGCCACCGTCCTCAGCTACATATTTTTAGCCCTTGGCATCATCACGCCTGATGGTATGTGACGATGATGCCGAAGATGGAAGCGGGCTTACCAAGATTCCCCAACGTAACGGGGAACTAGCTATCTTATCTACAAGCTGGAACATTTATGTTCACATTTATGTTATTAACATTTATGTTTGGCGGCAAGACTTAGATAAGAAGCTGGTAGCTAGCCAAGCGGGCTTAGAAGATTTCCTTCCAAACCAAACCAAACCAAGTCTTTTGAAGTTTAACTCCTCCGGGAATCGAACCCACGACCTCCATGATGTGAAGCGAATGGACTAACCATGACGCCACAGAGACGGCTAAAATGTTATTACTTACTTACTTGTATTTTGAATTTTTGACTAAGAAAGCTTTCATTTGAAATTTCTCATAATTCTGTCATTAACTCTCAGTGTTTCTTTGACTCATTTGACAATGTTCGCTGTCTCAACTTGAGACTTCAAACTGTATGCTTCTGTGAGTCAACGTTTCAAAATTTAACAAACTTGCATGATCTTCTAACCGCCTTTGTGGCTTAATGGTTAGTCACCAGGAGGTCACGAGTTTGATTGCCGGCAGGTTTAACTTTGTAAGACTCGGTTTGGTTGGTGGTAGGGCATTTTTATAGCCCGCCTGGCTAGCTACCACCACCTCATCTCGGTCTTGCCGCCAAACATCAGTGTTGACAGCATTGATGTCTTCCGACTTGAAGATAAGATAACCAGATCCCCATTGCGTTGGGGAATCTTGTTTAACAAGCTTCCATCTTCGGCACAATCGTCACTTACCATCATGTGAGATGATGCCAAGGGCTTATCAATTGTGGTTTAAAAAAAAGCTTCATATTTTAAAATCATAATAATATCATCACTCCACAGTCCTTGGGATCAAAAGGATCCACCTATCTCCACAAGTACCTACAATATCATAAGCAGGCGAAGATAAAAGGCTCCTTATATTTATTACTCCGATATTGAGTATCGGGGCACATTATAGAGGGTTGCCAATTTTAAATGTGCCTCGTTTTTCATACTTTTTTGTGGGGCGATAGGCACTTTATTAATGGCTGGGTTTCATTAAATTTTCGTTTAAGAATCTATGGTTATTTGTGGTAGATTTAGGTAATAAGCATTATTGTTTAATGCTGTTCACCTTGATGTAGGTATTCAAGTATATAGGTGTTAGGTCAAAGGCAGGTAACCATCGTAGGTATATCTCTTGGATAGACGATAAAAAGGGAGAGAGAGAGGTGAAACTATATCTAAGAGAATTTTAGAATTTTTGGTTATATGGGTGGGACATTTGCTGATAGTACTTCCTCTTCTTGTGAGGGTTTCGTGATCAACAAGGAACCCTTATAGTTTCGCAATGTCCGTCTGTCCGTCTGTGCGCGGTTTAACTCAAAGACTGTTAGTACTATAGCACTTTTATCGTCTTTTATTGTCTTTTAACACACTTTTTGATTCTTAGTTTTACTAATTTTTTTTCTCTAATAATTATCCATTCTTTTTACTACTATTTTGTTGTTTTCTAAATTTATTTTATAGTTTTTTAAAAAACAAATATGACAGCTCTTTGACTGTTTATATCGGTAGATTGATACTTATCATTTAGGCTTATATTTTTAAATAATTGTGGAACTCGTTGTTGGAATGTATAGACTTACCTTTCTATTTATATTTCAATCCCTTAAGTATCAATGTACATTACCGTTTGTGTTCTCCTAATAAAAATAAAATGAAATAAAATAAGTACTAGAAAGCTATAATTTGCCATGGATATACATACCCAACCATCACTCCGAACTAGTGATCAAAATAAAATCTCGATAATACAATTTTAAGGGGAACCTTCCCTACAGGTAAAAGTGGGGGTGAAATTTTGTTTTGTCTATTCCATAGTGGGGGCGGTGGGGGGGGGGGTGTTGTTGGATAGGTCGTTCAAAAATATTGTGGGTATGTGAACACCATTTAAATATTGTGGGTATGTGAACACCATTTAAATATTGTGGGTATGTGAACACCATTTAAATATTGTGGGTATGTGAACACCATTTAAATATTGTGGGTATGTGAACACCATTTAAATATTGTGGGTATGTGAACACCATTTAAATATTGCGGGTATGTGAACACCATTTAAATATTGTGGGTATGTGAACACCATTTAAATATTGTGGGAATGTGAACACCATTTAAATATTGTGGGTATGTGAACACCATTTAAATATTGTGGGTATGTGAACACCATTTAAATATTGTGGGTATGTGAACACCATTTAAATATTGTGGGTATGTGAACACCATTTAAATATTGTGGGTATGTAAACACCATTTAAATATTGTGGGTATGTGAACACCATTTTTCGATTCAGAGATCCGTTTGCAAACCTATAAGTTTTTTTTCTTTCTACGAGTCAAGTATCCTCCTTCTGCCAGCTAAACCGTTATTTCAAGACATCTGAAAAAAATATAGTAGAACATAATGTGATCAATTTAAAAAGACAACTATCACGACTAAGTAGGCTTTCTTAGTTTAGGTGTTATAGTAGACCAAATGAAGATGTGCAGTTGAATTTAAAAAAAGTTAATAATTTACCAACTGCGAAGACATTTTTATTTTTTCATTCATTTTTGTTTAAAAAGACAACGTAACCCTTAATTGCGCGTGGTCGAGCACGCACTTGACAACTTTTTTCTTTTAATAGCTAGACCCTTGTTTTATTACTAAGTCAGGGGTTTTCTTCGACATCACGGACTGTTACTTATTGGCACAGTCTCCTGCTTAAAACAAGACAACCCACTATACACAGTACACACTGTAGGTACGCATACGTTAAAACCCTTCAAGCCGTTTAGACTGTAGCAGGAAACATAGAAATCTACATACACTCGAAAAACATAATCCTCCTTCTGAGGCAGTCGGGTAATAAAAATGTATCCTATGTCACTCACGGGATCAAAACGAATCAAACGATACCTCATAATATGTTAAAGCGAGGCATTTGTAAAACAGTTGTCTCTGTTTTTTTTCCTTTACGTGTAAAGAGTCAAGAAAATAACCACACTTTTGCACTTTTTCAATGTTTTACGTTGTTATTTTTCTTCTTCTAGACTTCAATTTAAAAACTAAAATTTAGCAGGTTGTCTGTAGTACTTCAAAAGAAATATCTCCATATAAAAACTTTGTGCAAATTTAGAAAATTTATTAATAAACAATTCGTTTTAGACTTTTTTTTTTGACGTTTTAGACCTGTTTTTGGGATTTTTTATGATCGAGTAAAGTACACATTATCGTGTAACATATTAGCACACTCTTCAGACAATATCCTTAAGTATGTCCAATATTTTTTGCAAGACCGATATTTAGTAGTAATTACCCAAAAAATTCGATCTAGCAAAAGGGTTTCTCCGCTTCTTCACCGGTGCCTCGCCTTAAAATCCTTCAAGCTGTTCAGGCTGTAGCAGGAAACATAGAAATCTACATAAATACATACATAGACTCGAAAAACATAACCCTGCTACTGAGGCAGTCGGGTAAAAAGAACGCAAACTCCAAATAACCGCTACACCAATACGACATTTAAAATTAAGCAGCCATCTTATCTGCAATCAGACGCTTCCACCGACGGACGGACACTTAGTCTAACTGTGGTTTAGAACGATAGAACAATGCTGAGAAGCGATTGCGATCTAAATGAGTCGCTTTAAATATTGTTTAAATGCATGCTTAAGCCGTAATCATAGGGTTGGCTGGCTCTGAGCAGGTGTCCCGGGTACACACGTTATGCGAGAACAAATTGTGCTATGTACTACTTATTGATTTTAATGTACTTTTTACGCACTTGTAAAAACCAATTGTAAGACTCGGTTTGGATGGTATAAGGGCATTTTCTAAGCCCGCCTGGCTAGCTACCACCATCTTATCTAAGTCTTGCCGCCAAATATCAATGTTGAAGTCATTGGTGTGTTCCGGCATGAAGATAAGATAGCCAGTTCCCCATTGCGTTGGGGAATCTTGGTAAGCCCGCTTCCATCTTCGGCATCATCGTCACTTACCATGATGAGATGATGCCAAGGGCTTACTTATTGAAAAAAAAATACTCGATAGCATGTGCTAAGACACGCACATAACACACCGACACCGCGCACTTGTTTCAAAAAGTGGTTTGTTCGCAGCATTCTCAGCATTCATGAAAAACCACGAAATATATTTTTTCGGATAATAGAAAAATTTGAAACTGAACCAAAGTATATATATTAGTACTAGCATACAGTATGGACACTCCCTGCCGCTCTCTAGATTCCAACCTCACCCCCTGGTCACACAGATTGATACAGATTGGTTACAGTTTGGTTGTCGAACGTATGGGATTTCGCCGCCATTTTGTTTGTTCCGTCATTCCTTTTTTGAAATCTCATTTCTGGCCCGTTGTATGAAGTGTCCAGGGTGTGACTGAACGCTGAGAATATATTTTTTTCTGGGACAAATCACACATGGTTATATCTGGCCCCAAAGTAGGATTCCCTGTGTTATGGGAACCAGAGACTAATATAAATACTTATATAAGTTTAAATACATACATATAGATACTTGACAGCCACACACAGAGCAAACAAATCTGCTCATCACAAAAATGCTTGCCCTGGGTTGGGATCGAATCCACTCTCGGATCAGCAGTCAAGAGCACTAACCACTGAGCCACCGAGCCCTTGTCGACGTAATATGTAAAGAGATCCCTGCCCTAGCAGTGAGGACTCTTTGGGTCGTTAAAGTATACAGAAAGTAGGCACGTACCAAAGCCGAATCACACAGCCAACGTACACAATACAATACTAAAATCAAACAGAAATTATGTTCAATAAAACAAGCGGAACATTGGGAAGTGCGCGGGTTTATTTTGGAAGTTGTTTCGCAACAAGCGAGCGGGCGGGCGGGGGGTATGGGGTACCTATGTCCCTACAAATGGGACCAACTTTCGCGACGATCGGTACAGTAGAACACCTATAGTCGATTCGTGAACTTTGGCTTCGGAGCGGTTATAGATTAGGTAACGCAGACCGGACTGCTCAGTGTTTTAACCGACTTCAAAAAAGGTAGGAGGTTTTTTTTATTTTTTATGTGTGTTCGTGCAGAACTTCGTCGTTTATGGACCGATTTTGATGATTCTTTTTTTTTTTTGGAAAGGAGATATCCCAAGGGTGGTACCATGATAAGGAAACCAGGACCTGATGATGGCATCCCAGAGAAATCGAGGGCGACCTTCAAAAATCGTAGTGGCGACTAGTGCGTTTGAAGTCGGTTTTTTTTTGTTTAAAATTATATGTCTAACAGAACTTCAAGTAAATATACTGGGATTTGTAATAATTGAGAAGAAATTAAAGTGTCCTCCTTGATGCCTCAACTGAACTAGAAAAAAATAAAAATAAAACAATTAAGTGACTATAAAAATCTTATTTAAGTGATCGGTGATAAAACATATTTTTTTAAAACTATGGATACTTTTTTATGACGCACGCTACGCTTTGTAACACGTAGCAGCACTACAAACGTGCTACGCCGTAGTAAGGTATCGTGATTTTAAAAACTTTTTGTTCGCTTTTTTTTTTTGATAAATGGTTTTGGTTCTCCAATAAAAAAAAAACAATGAATAGACACGTATGTCTCTCAGAGACATTATTTCATCATTGTTTCCATACAGCACGACGTACAGGTGTTAAATTCGGCCATACTGGCTCGCTAACTCAATATTTGCTTATTAATGCACACGTATAGGAGTTTCAGAACTATTGGGTTCGGGTATTGCAATGGTAAGTTTTGATTTCATACCTCTTGTATGTAGAAATGTTTTATTGATTGTCTAGATTTTTTGCTGTGGTATGTCTGTTTTAAAAGTCACCACATTTTTTTAATTATTTACTACTAGCTGTTTCCCGCGGCTTCACCCGCTTGGATAACGTTTCTATGACTTTTCGAGGGTGTGCAGTGCGCGTGCGGCAAGCGGCTGGCGAGCGTGGAAAAAATAAGCCTATGTGTTATTCCAGGTCCTAATCTGTCTACCTACCAAATTTCAGCTCGATCCATTCAGTAGTTTTTGCGTGAAAAAGTTATAAACATACATCCATACATTCTTACAAACTTTCGCATTTATAATATTAGTAGGATCTGAAGAAATGAGGAGATCCGCAGGAGAATCAAATTAATCGACATAGCTTACAGAATCGGTAAACTGAAGTGGCAGTGGGCAGGGCACATAGCTCGTAGAACAATTGGCCGTTGAGGCAGTAAAGTTCTCGAGTGGCGACCGCGCACCGGAAAACGTAACGTAGGCGGGCCTTCTACGCGGTGGACCGATGTCCTGGTGAAGATCGCGGCCAGCCGTTGGATGCGAGCAGCGCAGGATTGGTCGTCGTGGAAAGCTTTGGGGCACGCCTTTGTCCAGCAGTGGACGTTTTTCGGCTGATAATATGATGACTATCTGAAGTGATTCTATTTCGAGAAAAATATTTAAAAAAACACTAAGGGGTTTGAATTTTTTTATATATGGAGACTGACATAGTACCAGGTCCGCCATATTCTAAACAGCGTCGCACAGTCGCACAACTAAACCTGCATTTAGACAAACAAAAAATGTTATTTAGCATTATGTCCTGAAAGTCCACGTTACGAAATAACTGGACTTAGAGAAATAAAATGAAAATATTACAAGTTAATCTGCAGTTTCATGTCCAGTTATCTCCGTAATTTGACATTTAAGTACCATAATCTAAATGTCATTTTTTGTGTGTCTATATGTCTCATATCCAAATATACAGGTTTCATCGCGCGACACAATTTTGAATAAATTATTAAAATGGACTATGCCAATATTGTTCAAACCCCTTTATGTAGATGGTATACTTTCGAATCGTTAGACTAATAGGAACTTTAAAACCAAAATGAATTGCCAAAGACTCTCAAAAGTGGGACAACTCCATAGATAATTCATTAAACAAACCAATCCCCAAATTGTCTGTCACTTCGGCAAACTCATACGAACACACCCGAACACACACGGAATTCAAATGTAGAACGCCGGAATCACCAATCGGATTATGGCTCTACATATATAAAAGACGAAAATTCGAGTTCTTACCCCTTTTCTCCCCATCCTCCCTCTGAAAGGGTGGAAGGGGACGTAATGGCAACACCACTCAGATTCATTAGTAAATTAGAAGGCGGATGAGTCCAAAGTTACAAAATTCAATATCTAATAATGATTAGCTTCTACCTGTCTATTGCCAATGCCAATAGACAACTGAGAAATTCGAAATTTGAATTCGTCAATCAGAGTTTGAGTTTCGAATTGAATTATTTAGTTTTCGATTGGATTCTGTTCAGGTACTTTTGGGTTTTGTGTTTGTCATCTCATCGGGTTTTCGTGATTGACAAATTTAAGCTTCAATGACTTTGTTTTGTGTACCTATCTAAACATTTGCATGGCACAGTAAACTATAAAAAAACTGAAAACACATAATTCGAAAGTTCCAATTTCGAAATTCGAACTGGCAATAAATCTGCGTCTCCCGAAAGATTCTAAATTTGAATTGAACGCATCGTTACTTCACTGCGTCTGTTTCCAAATTAATAGCCGCGAGTTTTCAGCGGCGTTCGATTTTTCAAATATTTTAGCGCGAGATTAAAATATTGTTTTTTCCAGAGACGTGGCTGTCGAAATGCGTTTCCTTTGCTTACGGCGCCTTCAAAAATAAAACTGTTGGAAGGTAATTCGATGCTGGCAGCAAATTAGGGCTGACATTGAGAGATTAAGAATACCTCGAGTGGGTTCTGTATCGACTCGGGGAGAATAGACAAGTAGGTTAACAAGGTGTTTTTTTTTCATCACGCTTTTATTAGCTTCACTTGTATGTAAGACCGCCTAAATTGTACGTCTCTTAGTTTTTAATTTAAATTTTGCATATACATTTATTTTGATGTACAATAAAGAGTTATTTGAATTTGAATTTGTATGTATGGTTGCATGTTTGTAACCGACTCCTTTGCTCTCGATTTTGAGCCACTATAATTTTGTACATTTATCAAGAATCAGTGACAATACAATAATTTCGTAAGTTTATCTCATTACCCTGAACTAAAAATTTATAAATTAATATAGTTTAAATAAAAAACTAAAAAACACGCTTTTAAAGCACATGAAATTAAAAAATGAAACATAATTCTTAATATAAGCTGAAAACAATAATGAACGAAAAATACTAGTATTATTGTGAAAAAAGCGTGGGGCGCTTTGTGCCATATTTTTCGTATACTGAGGAATCCACGTTTTTGCACAATAATACTAGTATTTTTCGTTCATTATTGTTTTCAGCTTATATTAAGAATTATTTTTCACTTTTTAGTTTGATGTGCTTTAAAGCGTGTTTTTTAGTTTTTTTAAACTATATTTATTTATTTCACCGAATCAGTAATTTGATTACTTACTTTGAAAAGTGTTTTCTGTAATCGTTATGAAGTGTAATGGCGAATGGAGTAAAGATACCAAGGTAGGTAACATTATTATTCAAGCAATCCCTTTTGTAGCAATCAGCCGCCTCCATAACCGCCTCAGTGGCGTAATGGTTAGTCCATTCGCTTCACACCAGGAGGTCGCGGGTTCGATTCCCGGCGGGGTCAACTTGTAAGACTCGGTTTGGTTGGTGGTAGGGCATTTTCTAAGCCCGCCTGGCTAGCTACCACCATCTTTTCTAAGTCTTGCCGCCAAACATCAGTGTTAACAACATTGATGTGTTCCGGCTTGAAGATAAGATAGCCAGTTCTCCATTGTGTTGGGGAATCTTGGTAAGCCCGCCTCCATCTTCGGCATCACCGTCACTTACCATCAGATGAGATTATGCCAAGGGCTTACCAATGTTAAATAAAAAAAATAAAAATAAAAAATTAAGAATTGACATTGATGACCGTTAGAATTGTATATGTCAATCGTCAAATAAACTTAGTGCATTAATTTGTAACGCGGCAACGCGTTGCTGATATTCTTTATTCTATCATTCGATCTATTTCATCTATTTCGCATGCGCTGACACAAAACAATCCATTTGTCACATTTTGGAAAACAAAGTGTGACACATATTGTGATCCAAAACCTAAATTCGATCATCCATCAATATTTTTCACCATCAAACTTTCGCTATCAAAATAAAATACTTTCCATATGAGAAACCTGATATTCTCTTAAAAGACCCATCTCTGGTCTTTTATCTCTATTATAAATGTATGTGTGCACGAACGGAGTTTTACGTAGGTATGTTAGGGCGTGGGCCCTAACATACCTACTCATTCCCGTCGTGCTACAAATACATGTAAAAACAACTGATTAACTTTACTAGCTAAATTTTCACCATTATTCATCATTACATATACGTCCCCACCGAGGGGCTCGAGCCTACCCTGAATCAGGGCGATCAGGCCTTAGTCGACCACGCGGGCCCAGTGCGGGTTGGTCGACTTCACACACAACCTTCGAGTTTCTTCGCAGGCGTGTGCAGGTTTCCTCACGATGTTTTCCTTCACCGTTAAAGCAATCGGTAATGATATTATGTACGTAAGTTTTTGAAAAACTCATTGGTACATTGGCCGTCCAGATTTGAACCCGGTACCTCTGGTTAGATGGACCGAGTCGTTACCGGTTGAGCCACCGACGCTTTTTCACCTTGTCACCATTATTATGAGTCTTAAAATAGGTATACCTAATGACAAACAGTAAAATATCTAAATACAATGCAGAAGATCAATACTGATGTATTTAACAGACAAAGGCAAGACGAGGGTCCCAGACAAGGGACAGATATAGGTAAATAAACATCACGAAAAATATTACGCACAGAGCTAGGCACGGGTAGAGTTGACTGTAAACACACAACATTTCATTCCAATTTTTTTAAATATTATAGACTCCGTAATGTTACGTTAGTTAGTATACTAATATATATATACTTTGGTAATTTTTTCAGTGCCTATTTAAAAAAATAGGTGTTGTCATCTGTATAATATAATAAAAGGAAAAGATGACTGACTGGTTTCGGCTGATATGATGTATCTGGCAAAGTGTAGTATCTACAACGAATGAGTAGAGAAATGCTTACAAACAATCAAAAAGACGCAAAAAGGAAGGTTACGTTTTTATTCAGTCGTGGCATTAAAACATAACCTCTCTTTTTTAACCAATTGGGTAAAAACGTATCCTATGTCACTCACGGGATCAAGACTCATCTAACGACGCCTTGCACTTCAAAATCTATCAAGCCGTTTAGGTTACAGAGTGTGCCAAAATTCGAAAACACATTGGTACGTGGCAGTTGAACCTTAACCTTCCGAACAGGGTAGCGGCTCCAGCCGTTACGCCACCAACGCTCATTTTCTATTTATGTATGTGTCTCCTATAAGACTTTGTTACGTATACTTACTGGTCGCTTTAATGGTGAAGGAAAACATCGTAAGGAAACCTGCACATCTGATTCCGGATGTGTATGAAGGTAGCGTTGTACACGTAAATCTAAATGCCCTACACGTGACCGTGGTTGATGCTTAGTGAATCACCAGGCGACCGCCATCTATCCCTTGGATAGCACGGTTAATTGTGCCACACGATAAGAAGAAGAAGAGTTTGTTGTGCCCTACACGTGACCGCGGGTGATGCTTAGTGAACCACCAGACAACCGCCGTCAATCCCTTGTATAGCACGGTTAACTCTTTTAGTCTTGGTGGTTAGCAGCGCTAACCACCTAAAATCTACCGTATTTTTAACGTTTTATTTTAAAAGGCACATATAGAAGGAAATTATTAACTTGAAAAAGTCCAAAAAAGTTAATTTAATATGTATTTCTGGATATAATTTTTTTTTTATTTTTTTTTTTGAGGTTTAGATGTTAAATTATATAAACCAAATTATGTCATTATTACTGCCAATAAAAATCCGTGACGCAAAGGGTTAATTGTGCCACACGATATGAAGAAGAAGAGTTTGTTGTGCCCTACACGTGACCGCGGGTGATGCTTAGTGAACCACCAGACAACCGCCGTCAATCCCTTGTATAGCACGGTTAATTGTGCCACACGATATGAAGAAGAAGAGTTTGTTGTGCCCTACACGTGACCGCGGGTGATGCTTAGTGAACCACCAGACAACCGCCGTCAATCCCTTGTATAGCACGGTTAATTGTGCCACACGATATGAAGAAGAAGAGTTTGTTGTGCCCTACACGTGACCGCGGGTGATGCTTAGTGAACCACCAGACAACCGCCGTCAATCCCTTGTATAGCACGGTTAATTGTGCCACACGATATGAAGAAGAAGAGTTTGTTGTGCCCTACACGTGACCGCGGGTGATGCTTAGTGAACCACCAGACAACCGCCGTCAATCCCTTGTATAGCACGGTTAATTGTGCCACACGATATGAAGAAGAAGAGTTTGTTGTGCCCTACACGTGACCGCGGGTGATGCTTAGTGAACCACCAGACAACCGCCGTCAATCCCTTGTATAGCACGGTTAATTGTGCCACACGATATGAAGAAGAAGACTTTGTTGTCCAATTCTAAATATATGTAACCACACAGGAATGTTCAGTAGACCGAGTTGCGATCCCGTAAGCCGCAAACCGATTTTCTGCTAATGCCTTAAATTTGGTCCTTTCCCCCGGACCAATATGACGAGAATATTTTACAATATATTTTACCTTGAATATGTTGGGCGACGGTGGCGTAATGGCAAGGGCCGCTACCTCCTGTCCGGGAGGTCGTGGTTCGATCCTGCCACGTACCAATGTGTTTTCGAATTTCGATTTCATATGTATACGCTTATCCGACGCTCTTATACGGTGAAGGAAAACATCGTGAGGAAACCTGCACACGCCTGCGAAGAAACTCGGAGGTTGTGTGTAAAGTCGACCAACCGGCACTGGGTCCGCGTGGTCGACTAAGGCCCTATCGCCCTAATTCAGAGCAGGCTCGAGCTCCTTGGTGAGGACGTATATGAGCTGCTATGAATGAAAATGATGGTAGTATTTAATATATTCAAAGGTTCCTCTTGCTCCAGCAATCAAGTCTTTTGAAGAATACAAAATGGAATACAATCTTGAATGGTATCGAAGTCCAGTTGTCTGACGTAGCAGGAGGCACCAGGAGAAGCGGAGGAGGATAGCGGCTATTCCATCGTCAAGAATAAAATTATGATGTATCTGGCAACGACGACCTGGTGAAGATCGCGGGAAGCCGATGGATGCGGGCAGCGCAGGACCGGTCGTCGTGGAAATCCTTGGGGGAGGCCTTTGTCCAGCAGTGGACGATTTTCGGCTACTATGATGTATCTGGCAAAGTGATACAACGAATGAGTAGATAAATGCTTACAAACAATCAAAAAGACGCAAAAAGGAAGGTTACGTTTTTATATAGTCGTGGCATTAAAACATAACCTCTCTTTTTTGACCAGTTGGTTAAAAACGTATCCTATGTCACTCACGGGATCAAGACTCATCTAACGACGCCTTGCACTTCAAAATCTATCAAGCCGTTTAGGCTACACAGTGGGCCAAAGAAATATGCGTACATACATACACTCGAAAAAATAAACCTCCTTTTGGAGTAGTTGGGTAATTAGATGATCTAACAAGAAAAAACCGACTTCAAACAGGAATCTAAGGTTCCCTCGATTTCTCTGAAATGTCATCATCATGCCCTGGTTTCCTTATCACGGTACCACCCTTGGGATATCTCCTTTCCAACAAAAAAAGAATCATCAAAATCGGTTCATAAACGACGAAGCTATCCGCGAACACACATAAAATATATATAATACTAGCTGTCCCGGCGAACTTCGTACCGCCTTACATTACATTACACTGCCCTGCCCTACCCTACACTACCCTACACTACCCTACACTACCCTACACTACCCTACACTACCCTACACTACCCTACACTACCCTACACTACCCTACCCTACCCTACATACACTACACTACACTACCCTACCCTACACTACTCTACACTACCCTACACTACACTACCCTACCCTACCCTACACTACCCTACCCAACACTACCCTACCCTACCCTATCCTATCTCTCAAGTTGGATCGAACTGCACATGGTGTGCGAATTTTATTATAATCGGTTAAGTGGTTTAGGAGTCCATTGAGGACAAACATTGTGACACGAGATTTATATATATTAAGAATAAGGTCGAATTGAGAAACCTCCTCCTTTTTTGAAGTCAGTTAAAAAGTAGTCGAGATACACCCCATCATCAACTTTCACCCAAAAAAAACGATCAAACAAAATTTATTGGACAAAACAAAAGCCAAGTCCAAACCACTCAACTAACTCTTGAAGCTGAAAAATTAATCCAAAAATAATTCAGACAATTCCTTGCTATTGACAAGGCAACCCTTCTGAGGCGAAACAACAAAAAAACAACGAAGCCCTCACCAGGCAAGACCCTTTATCATATTTATTTTATTTCAATTCGGTACGAATTTAATCCTTTTCCATTAATTAGTGACCGGCTGGGGGAAGGGATGGGTTAGGGGATTGGGAGGTGGGGGTAACCTTGTGTGCTGTGGTTAATTTTTCTTATCCGCCGCGGGGTGTTTTCGATGTGTGATGGATGACGTCTGAACATCAAAGATTTTTGTGGGAGCGTTGCAGTGTAGAGCACAGTACTGTACAAGTAACTCATGCCTAAGGGCAAATACTGTAACTCATCATCATCACATCAGCCGAAAATCGTCCTTTGCTGGACTAAGGATTTCCACGACGACCGGTCCTGCGTTGCCCGCATCCATCGGCTTCCCGCGATCTTCACCAGGTCCTCGGCCCACCGCGTGGGAGGCCTGCCCACGCTACGTTTTCCGGTGCGCGGTCGCCACTCGAGAACTTTACTGCCCCATGGGCCTATAATATAACTACTACGTACAAATCACCTTATATTATAACTAGTGGATGCCCGCAGCTTCGTCCGCGCTGATCCCGATTTTTGCGTTTCCCGTGGGAATTTCCCAAAATCCTTTCTTAGCGGATGCCTACGTCATAACATCTACCTGCATGCCAAATTTCAGCCCGATCCGTCCAGTGGTTTGGACTGTGCGTTGATAGATCACTATGTCAGTCAATCAGTCACCTTTGAGTTATATATATTTAGATATCATCATATCAGCCAAAAGACGTCCAATGCTGGACAAAAGCCTCCCCCAAGGATTTCCACAACAACTGGTCCTGCGCTGCCCGCTTCACCAGGTCGTCGATCCACCAAGTGGGAGGCCAGGCAACAAAAATAGATGCCTTGCGTTCATACATATTTTTATAACTGTTTTCAATACACTTAGAAGTTGTGTTAAACGTATGAAGAATGAATGCAATCAAGTATAAATCTGCGAATTCACTGTCAACGGATTACGGGACAAAAAAAACTTTAATTTCGGAGAAAGTATCACAAAAAAGGGGATTAAGTATTGGATAAACTTTTTAAGAGCATATTCACAAAATCGTTTCTCATACAAACTTAAAATTACGTGAGTAAGCTCTCAATATTTTGTGATGTTTTTTTTATCATAAACTTTCTTGATATTTATATTAATTTATTCAGTCATAATCAGAATATATTAAAATAAAAAAAAGAACACATAAATTTCAATTAAACTTGATCATTGCTGACTTTTAACCGCCTCCGTAGCTCAGAGGCAAAGTTCACTGGCTTTACACAGGAGGTCGCGGGTTCGATTCCCGGCGGGGTCAATTGTAAGACTCGGTTTGGTTGGTGGTAGGGCATTTTCTAAGCCCGCCTGGCTAGCTACCACCATCTTATCTAAGTCTTGCCGCCAAATATCAATGTTGATATCATTGGTGTGTTCCGGCATGAAGATAATATAGCCAGTTCCCCATTGCGTTGGGGAATCTTGGTAAGCCCGCTTCCATCTTCGGCAACATCGTCACTTACCACCAGGTGAGATGTTGTCAAGGGTTTACCAATTGTTAATAAAAAAAATAAAAAAATTATCTTTACTTTGTTAGATTATTAAAAGTCATACTAATAAAAATATATAACCAAATTGTTTTATTCACTGATTCAACAACGAAAACTGGCGAAATTTAAATATTATTTACGCACACGAAAAGTATAAACAACCGTTAATTTTCGACCGAATAATTTTATGTTTACGGCTAGAAAGTGGCAATTAGAAGAAGCCAGACGTAAGCTAAAAATCATTTAGTTCGTTCATTAAAACCATGAAAGCAGCTCATTCAATTAGACTCTTGGAAAAAATCACCAAACCATTACACATTAAACATATTATTATTGTGTGAACTAAGGCACGGAACAAGAAAAAAATTATGGGATCATTAAGAAAAATCAAAACTTAAAAACTTTGGATGTAATACTTTTAAAATTACAATTTCTAATGGTTGGAATTGGGGACATATTTTGGAGTCACCGGTGCTCGCTGTAATGTGAGAAAACCCAGCTATAATCTATTGTAGAAAGTCTAAAAGATTAACATCAAAAGTACATCGATTATGTTTCCTTACGTCTCACTCGTATAGTACGTAGGTATAGTTTGTAGACAGTATTAATTAACTTATTTCATTTTGTCTACGGTTGATAATCCCTTGGCATCGTCTCACATGATGATCTTTTTCTTCTTTTCTTCTGGCCTTATCCCTGTACGGGGTCGGCCCCTCTGATATGATTTCGCCACTCTAGGCGATTTAATGCCATTTCTGGGCTAAGGTCCAACGTCATCATATCTGCAGAGACGGTTCGCATCCAAGTGGTGGGTGGACGGCCTCTCCTCTCTTACCCTCATGTCTCACTGATCTCACATGATGATATGTGACGATGATGCCGAAGATATAAGCGAGGAATGTGGATTCCCCAACGGAAGGGGTAACTGGCTATCTTGTCTTCAAGCCGAAACCCATCAATGCTGTTATCATTGATGTTTGGCAGTAAAACTTATCTAAGCTGGTGATGGTTAGCCAGGCGGGCTTAGGAAAAGCCTTACCACCAACCAAACACAGTCTTAAAAAAATTGACCTCGGCAAGATTTGAACCAGCGACTTGTAAAAAGCAAATAGACTAACCATTATGCCACGGAGGCAGTTTAAAAGTACACGGAGCCGAAAGTGTGTCTGCCTGTCTGTTTTTCTTTCAAGCTCATTCTACTAAATTGATTTCGCTGGAATTTAGCTTAGAGCTACTTACTTTCTTACTTCTGTGTTCTACTAACATTAGTGTAATAAGACGTTTGTGTTACTAACAAAAATGGACCATGTTGTCTGACAAATAAAGATAATAATAAGCAAAGGGCGAAAATTAAACTTAAACACTTTTTATTCCAGGACAATGTATGTACAGTTTCCGAGCAATCTGGAGCATCTCTCTCTCTTATCGTATGGCACAATCATTAACCGTGCTATCCAAGGGATTGACGGCGGTTGCCTGGTGCTGCTCTTAGCATCACCCGCGGTCACGTGTAGGGCATTTAGATTTACACCTACGGAGGTGTGCAACGCGACCTTCATACACATCTGGAATCAAATGTGCAGGTTTCCTCACGATGTTTTCCTTCACCGTTAAAGCAGTCTGTAAGCATATGTACGTAACTTTCGAAAAACTCATTGGTACATTGGCCGGCCGGATTTGAACCCGGGACCTCTGGCACACCCTGGACACTTCATACAACGGGCCAGATATGCCATTCCAAAAAAGGAATGAAGGAACAAACAATATGGCGGCGAAATCCTATACGTTCGACAACCAAACTGTAACCATTCTGTATCAGTCTGGGTGACGAGGGGGTGAGGTTGCAATCTAGAGAGCGGCGGGAGTGTTCATACTGTATGTTAGTACTAATAGTTATACTTTGCCTCTGGTTAGGAGAACTGAGTCGTTACCGGTTGAGCCACTGACGCTTTTTTAACTCTCTCTTACCCCAAGAAGACATGATAGTTCGTGTTTAAAATAAGTACGAGACGTTACTCTGAGGCGCTGCCTGTACATTTTACAATGAGGTGAAGCTAGAAAAGTCTTAAACAGAGAGCCCAAATTAAAAGAGCATTCGATCCATTGAGTGAGTTTCCGAACAGTTTATCTATTGGAGCCATCGCCGAAATTCATTGTTTGTGCAATAGATTAAATGGTAATGTTATTTCAGTTAATGCTCTCACGGGCTGTGATTATAATTACAACCTGTAGCTGGTCGCCTCAATGAGTGATCACCGGTCGGCGACTGACTAGCCTTCATCTGGGATTATAAAAACAATTGACTTCGAAATCGGTGTTCCGAAAACAAAACTACATAGATAGGCGATTTCTAAATTAAGCAAATTTATTTTCGCAGATAAAAAAAGATAATCACCTCTCTATGGTAGGCTAGTGTGGGATTTAAAAAACTATGTTTAAATGTTCGTAATATACCTAATAAGGTAAAAAAGTGGAAAAGTGGGGGGAAAAAAATGGGAAAATCGGGGAAACTGAAAGTGGTTTTTATGGGGTTTTTTATAGACACAACAATAATTAACAACACAATATTTTAAACGGGAGAATGTCTGTCAGGTCAGCTAGTTTGGTCAAGAAAATATAGTTTATTTGTCACACCTGAGCACAAAAAAAAGTATTTGTTACGTATTTATTACTCTTTGCTCTGAAAACTAAATTAGATACAATTTATTTCTAAATTAAACTATTGAGTTTTCTTTTTACATTAGTGGGTACTACGACAGATATTTGTAAATGTCGGATTCAACACATTTTCTTTCCGCTTCAATAATAAAAAAATCACTAAACTGAATTTCTAATCAATAACAACGGATTTTCCAAAATGGCGTCGAACAATGAAATCATTCAATCGCAGCCAACAGTTAATAGAAATTAATCAATCAATTGTTTTATTTAATTAATTTAAATTCGGGACCGTCACCATTTTGTGTGAAATTTGAATTTGAACCGAATAGTTAGGGAAACTTTTGGGGTGTTTTGTTTGATTGGTTTTAGTTAATTAGAGGGATTGTACAGGCTGTAACAAAATTGGTGTAGGACCCGTTAACTGGGCTTCTACTCATTATACTGAACAACTTTCCCCAGGAAACCCGTAATCAGTTGTAAAAAAGATATTTTTAACGCTCCATATAAAAATGCGCAAAATTGAACAATCCTGATAGAACGTATTTTTTTGGGTATTGACTTTGGGTCTCTTTTGAAAATTGGTTCAGTATGATGAGTATGAGCGCCAGTTGTCGTCTTTTACACCAATTTTGTTACACCCTGTATAAGAAAACTTTATTCACACGAAATCATCTTCAATTTCTACGATAAGTACTTTTATACAGACAGAATACCTGTGACGAAGTCAAACTTATTTTACGATTTATTTTTAAACTACCTTTATTGTCATCTTTTTTAATCTGTTTTTTCATCGCTTTTGTCAATAATCCAAATTTTAATTATCTAAATTTTGACTTGAGCAATCCTAATCCTTTTACGATGAAGGAACACATCGTGAGGAAACCTGCACACATCTGCAAAGAAACTAGAAGGTTGTGTGTGAAGTTTAACAACTCGCACTGGGCCTAATTCAGGGTAGGCTCGAGCCCCTCGTTGGGGACGTATATATGAGCTGATGTGATGAAATTTTTACTAATTCTTCTTAAATTTGTTACTGGTTTCTTTTGTATTCTCATCTCCACTCTGTTCTTGTGTGTATTTCTACATTTTCTATTTATTAGTAGAAATTTGGATTGGATCGTAAATTCTACCCAATATCCATAAGTAATTAAAATAAAACTTTGGACGCACAAAAATTCTTAAAATAGGTTAACTAGGTACGTTTAGCTAATAGATGTTTATGAAAGGTCAATCTTTTGTGAATCAACTACGAGCTTTTGGAGAAACTGGTTCAGTAACATCATATCAGCTCATATACGTCCCCACCGAGAGGGTTGAACCTACCTTAATTAAGGCGATCAGGCCTTAGTCGACCACGCGGGCCCAGTGCGGGTTGGTCGACTTCACACACAACCTTCGAAATTCTTCGCACGCGTGTGCAGGTTTCCTCACAGGTACAGTATGTTGTGTAAAAAATAAAAGATGCATTTTTAAATGGGTACAACATCTAATTTAATACACCCTGTATAACGAATGGCTAACAGAATAAAAGGTAAAGTCCAATAAAATAATAAAACAAGAAACCGTATCCAGTAAATGTGTACTCTAAATGTGGCCAAACCGAACGTAATTTTAATTACGAGCAATTCAGTACGACCAATTAATATGATACGTTTTAATTTGAGATCAGATAATGAATGGAATGAGGCCTTAAAATATCACTTCCGCTACCGAATTATACTATTGTAAGCAACTTTAATTTCAACAACGGGTAATGAGAAAAAGTCTACGCGCAGTCGCCATGTTTGGATTTTCAATCCTTACTAATATGATATTTTAAATGTAAAATTGTTTTTTTTGTTTGTTACCTCTTCACGCTTCAACACATCGTCATATCAGCTCATATACGTCCCCACCGAGGGGCTCGAGCCTACCCTGAATTAGGGCGATCAGGCCTTAGTCGGCCACGCTTAGTTGTCAGGTTTCCTCACGATGTTTTTCCTTCACCGTTAAAGCAATTCGTGAGTATATGTACGTAAGTTTCGAAAAACTCATTACATTACTTTGGCCGTCCGGATTTGAACCCGGCACCTCAGGTTAGGAGGACCGAGTCGTTACCGGTTGAGCCACCGACGCTTATGTACGCCATAGAAATAAATCCACATAAATACGAGTACATACATTTGATAAACATAACCCTCTTTCTGGCACAATCGGAAAAATATGCTCAATAAACAAGTAGGTAGGTCCTAGGTAGAGTGGGAAAAATAACCAAACGATCGAAATTAAGGTTGACTCATAGACAACCGCGATCAATCACGCTCAATTGAGTCTATATAGTCTGTGGCACAAATCACTGGTTACTGGTTACGTAATCGGGAGATGACAAATCTTTACCTACTCTAATTTCGGCCCACGAGTTGCGGATGCACAAACAAGATGATAGGAGATGTAAGTACTTTAATAGAGAACTGTCAATAGCCGAGGTGGCTTAACGATAAAGACTTGGTGCCTTTACACCTCAAGGGTTCCGATGTCGCATCGGGAAACTACCATTATACAATGTCATCTTGTAAATTCCGTTAGATTATAATCTAACGGTGTTTATTTCGCAAATTATGCGAACTGTCGAAAGATTGTTAACAGCATTGATGTTAGGAATATGCGGCTTGAAGATAAGATAGCCAGATCCCGATTGCGTTGGAGAATCTTGGTAAGCCCGCTTCCATCTTCGGCATCATCGTTACTTACCATTAGGTGAGATGATGCCAAGGGCTTAACAATTGTGAATAAAAAATAAAAAAGTACTACTTATATTATTAAGTAACCATCACCTCTGAAATATAGTTTGATGTAGTTACAGAATACAGATAGCATAAGTGATAAAAGTGACCACATTTCGTACCCAAAGATGTGACGAACCCTTGACGCGCGAGTCCGACTCACACTTGGCCCCTTGTTTTTTGTCAGGATCAAAGTATATATATTAGTACTAACATACAGTATGGACACTCCCTACCGCTCTCTAGATTGCGACCTCACCTTCTCGTCACCCAGATTGATATAGATTGGTTACAGTTTGGTTGTCGAACGTATAGGATTTCGCCGCCATTTTGTTTGTTCCGTCATTCTTTTATGAAATGTCGTTTCTGGCCCGTTGTATGAAGTGTCCAGGGTATGTCAGGATGGTACCAATATTTTTGATCGAGCAATCATATAATGTTACAATGTTGCAGAACAGTTCATTCGGTGCAACAGCGTGACATTCTTTGACAGGTCTCTCTATTTCCGTCCCGTTCTATCTATTGATATCATTCAGCACATCACACTCATACCTACAGCTACCCACGTTGCCACTCTATCTGAAGACGGACTAAGATCTACTGTCGGATACCCGGACGATGATAAATCAAATGTCCACAATTAGTGCTTCCTACTGAATGAATTGAACGTCTCTGCGAGCTTATTGGCTGTTTCTAAGCGAACAAGAAACAGATTTTCATTGAAGCTGAGCCATAAAAAAGTCACATCATATCAGCTCATATACATCTCCACCGAGGGGCTTGAACCTACCCTGAATTAGGCGATCGGGCCTTGTCGACCACGCGGGCTCAGTGCGGGTTGGTCGACTCTACACACAACCTGCAAGTTTCTTCGCAGGCGTGTGCAGGTTTCCTCACGATGTTTTCCTTCACCGTAAGAGCGTCGGATAAACGTACATATAAAATCTAAATTCGAAATCACATTGGTACGTGTGGCAGGTTTCGAACCACGACCTCCCGGACAGGAGGCGGCGGCCCTAGCCGTTACGCCATCGACGCTGTAACTACTGAGTTATTTAAAATAGGATTATAATATACAGTTAGCATATAAGTGGTTTACTATTTTATTTTAAGTGACTTACGCATATAAATGGTAGTTATTTATTACCAGTTATCTTTGTATCGTTCTATGCATTCGTATTAACAATGTACCATTAATCCTGCAATCGAAGTTTTCATCGAGAAAACTGGTCGTCGTAAAATTGTGCGTTTGATACTCGCGATTTAATTGTAAAGCTATTGTTGCACACGAGCGGTAGGAGACGAGCGGTTTTTATTTATTACCAACTAGCTAGGTACCCGGGTTCGCTCAGGGAGGATTCGAATGGTCCACTATGCTCCAGAACATTCCTCAACACTCGGGAGTGTTCTGGAATGTTCCACGATGATCTGGGATGTTGTTGGGGAATGCTCTTGAATACTCTGAAATGTTCTGGGCTGTTCTAGAAATTTCTAGAGGGTGAAACTTCCAACGCTTATATCTTCAAAATCACGAATGGGGTTTAGAGGGCTACCACACCATATAACTCCCTTGATTGTACCGGGACTCATTTCTGAGTTTTAGCGGCGCCCACATGTACACTTACTTTTATAATATTCATATATTGATTGATTATAAGTAGTATCTCCTTTCAACCGATTCCAAAAAAGAGGAAGTCCTAAATTCCTCAATTCAACTATTATGTTTTTTGTATGTTTGTTACGCGATATCTTCGCAGATTTTGAACTGATATTTTGTTCGATAAGTTATGCTGCCACGTTAGTCCCATATAAATTTAATCAAAATCTGTGTAGTACTTTTTTTTTTAATTTACAAAAACCAGAAACAAAAATGCACAATTGTACTAAGCTGTTGCGATGGGAGTCTTTTTTTTAACGTGTATTGTCTCTGTCTTTCTGGTTGCCCCAACAGTAGAAAGCTATGGATGGGTATTTAATGATGAAGTTTAGAGAGCCTTGACATTAACTGAAGAGCTTTAAAATCAGGGCCCTTTACATTACAAAACCTACTTTTGTTACTAATTTAATAACGTTTATATAAACTAAAAAAATGCAAAATTTTAATAATTTCATAGAAAAATCTTGCCATATGTCACATTCAGTGAGACTGATCCCAATTTTTTTAACCTTTTTCGCTATCTGGGTCTTACATCGCGAACTATTTACGTATCTATATGTATATCTTTCATTTCAGTAGGGATGATGCTAGTCATCTGAGTTACTTTTTATCATCTATCAAAAACGATTTTTTTGTTCTCAAAATGTTTAAATACCTACGCGTGACGTCATAGTTTAGCAGCGTCATTTATGTACTCATTTTGAGATTTTGGTAAATTAAAAATCGAAGACTTGATGGAAAAAAAACGAGTAAGATTTTCCGAAGTTTCAGTAGGAGGGCAATTTATTTTGATCAAGAGTTCAAAATTTATTTCTGATGCTGTCGTCATCCCTATTCTAGTAGGTACAATTGTAGGTATTCTTTATCTCTTTGGTTATCAGATCTTCGCCGCCACATTATCCTGAGTCAAGGACACGTCAATTAAAATGCCGCGTCTCGCGCGCCCGTCTGCAACGTTCCGTTCCGCGCAATCTGCGCTAGACGATACTATCGCGTCACGCGTGTTCATTCGCGTAGACGAACGGTTTTTTCTTCATTTTTTTTGTTTTCTCAGTGACTCATACGTGAATTCGTAACGGAAACGATTAGGTTTAAAAATAAATAAGAAAATGTTTTGATTATTGTAGAGACACGATTTTTGTGTTCTGAAGTAGTAAATCCTGCTCTATCATATTGATAGGTACGTAATGAGAAGATGAGTTCTTTTGTAAATTCAAATTTCAGCTGAAAGAAGACGTGTATCCCACTGCTAAACTTAGGGCTCCCTAAGGGTTTCACAACTACCTGTCCCGCGCTGCCTGCATCCTATGGCTTCCCGCGACTTTCACCAGTTCCTGCTTTACTTCCGATGTGCGGTCGCCACTCAAGAACTTTACTGCCCCAACGGCCTTTTGTTCTTCTATGTTGCCTGCCCACTGCCACTTTAGTGTATCGATTCTGTGAGCTATGTTAGCGACTTAAATAATCCTACGCATTTCTGATTCGATCACATAGATCAAATTTCAAAGCGCAGCTTAAAGCACTGCGCATTTTTGACAACCCTATACATACCAGCATACCCATTCAATAGTTTTCAGAAAACTATAGCTCTTTTATGACTGCACACATCCGCAAAGATGTACAGATTGCAGTATGAATGAAGCGAGTAATATATGCAACAGGAAACAGAACAATTGTCGAGTTTTTATATACATTAATAGGTACATGTAATTATGTATTTATAGGTATTTATTGGTATATACAGTATGTAACTAAATTAGAATGAAAATGGCGTGCTTAGATGTCCTCGTTGTGGACGAACATTTACAGCTAAGATTTGCTGTAATAGTCATCTTCGAGCGCATGAAAGGGCAGACCATCAGCTGTAAAACCTAGCCCCTATTATTCTTTGGCTGATCTGTGGCCGTCGACATCGCCAAAATCTGTTGTATGACATCTCTCTATATATAAAACTATCTTTTTCCTGCGGCTCCGCCCGCGTGGTCATCGTTTTTATAACTGTCTTTAAGGGTGATTAGTAAATTATGTCGTTTCCCACCTACTCAACTATCTCTGTGCAAAAAATCACAACAATCGACTATTTTTTTAGTTCCCTCAGGAACTGCATCAGATCATGCTATTTTCCCGGGATAAAAAGTAGCCTATGTCCTTCCCCGTAACACAGGCTACCTGCATGCCAAATGTCATAAAGATTGGGCAAGGCATTGAAGCGTGAAAAGGTTACAAACAAACAAACACATTGTCACATTTATAATACATATAAGTAAGGATTCTAGTGTCACAGTATTAGCACACCCCGGACACTACAACGGTCGTACCGCATACCAGACACTGCATCCTTAAATTTCGTCCATCCTTTAAATTTTGTCCGTCCTTTAAATAAGTATCTAGAAGTATACATTGTATCATAGAACATGGTGAAACCATGGGAACAGTAATTAGATTATAAACAAAAGGCTGATGAAACACAGCGGCGACGATGTAAAACCTATGTTTCCTGCTGCTAACGATTTTGATGGCTATCGTATTATTGTCGTATGTGAATGGAAACCGGCTGATCGTGAAGGTTAGTGAATGAATCGTGTGGTTGCTAGCTTTGATTATAAATCATCCATCATCATCATATCAGCCCAAATACGTCCCCACCGAGGAGCTCGAGCCTACCCTGAATTAGGGTGATCGGGCCTTAGTCGACCACGCGGGCCCAGTGCGGGTTGGTCGACTTCACATACAACCTTTGAGTTTCTTCGCAGGCATGTGCAGGTTTCCTCACGATGTTTTCCTTCACCGTCAGAACTGCGGATAAACATCCATATTAAATCGAAATTCGAAAACAAATTTGGTACGTGGCAGGATTCGAACCACGACCTCCCGGACAGGAGGTACCGACCCTTGCCATTACGCCACCGCGTGGACAACGTTTGTATGACTTTTCGAGGGTGCGCAGTGCGCGAGCCGTAAGCGGCTCGCGAGCGTGGAGAAAACTAGCCTATGTGTTAATCCAGGTCCTAATCTGCCTACCTACCAAATTTCAGCCAAATCCGTTCTGTAGTTTTTGCGTGAAATAGTAACAAAATATATCCATATATTCCTACAAACTTTCGAGTTTATAATATTAGTAGGATTTTTTAATTATTTTGCTGTTATAGCGGCAATAGAAATACACAATCTGTATAAATTTCAACTGTCTACTTATTACGGTTCTTGAAATGCAGCCCGCTGACAGACAGACAGACGGACGACGAAGGCTTAGTATTAGGTTTCTATTGGGTATTACGGAACTCTAAAAACTAAATACTTATATCTCTAGCCTAACCTATTCTCTCTTTTGTTCCAGCGAGCCACCCTGGCCGAGAAAGAGGTGACAACCCTCAAAGAGCAGTTGGCAACCACAAGCCCGACCCCCATTCAAGCCGCCATCCCCAAGACCAATGGCTCCCACCTAGAACCTACAAGAGACCAAGCCACGGAGACAAGAATAGACATATACAGCTCCGAGATAAAGGAAGAAAAAGGGAGACTGGCTGAAGTCGATGAAGAGGTAGATAAGATGGAGATGGCGACGGGCAGGAGTAACAGCAGTTCGAGGAGCAGTCCAGCTGTCAATCAGAGCAGTCTGGAGAGTGAGCTGACTGCGAAGGAAAAAGAGGTAAATTCAGACTTATTAGCAATCATTAAGGAAGCATCGCTCAATCGAGACTTAGGTTGAAAGTGTTAATATTGATATAGACTGAGATTCTTTTTTTCCATAAAATTTCTTGACTGCAATAGGAAATTTTTGGAATTGACTAAACCATTTACATAAACAAGTTTTAAGGAATAATTGAAAACGCTAAACTCGTTAAAAAACCGACTTCCATCACAACAACTTCGTACAGTTTTGCATTATTATTTTTTGCTTTTGTTAATTTTCTAAAAATAAAAGTTTAAAAAACTAAAACCCGACTACGAAAAAGTATAAAAACAAGAATTTCCCGCCTGAATTCATAGCCTTTATTTTTCCCTTCATCTGGGGCAATAGCCATGATCGCAAGCCATATTTTTTAAGCTATTGCATAGCTTTTATCGCGGGCTTTGACCGCGGCGATCGTATCAAGAAATTCCGTAACGAAAAAAACCTAACATTACCGCGTTCTAAAAAAACTTACAGTGCCATCTATTAGCTATTTGCGGTACTAAAAGGACAGTCAATTTTACTGGTGTAACTTTCTTAGTGTTAAAAGTTGATAAAAAATGCTATGCAAAGCTTTACCGCGGCAGTCCCCGAGTGCCACACGTCTTTTTTATTACGATAGGGCTTGTGACTACGTCTTTTACTTACTTGCTCAATTACTTTTCCGTAGTCAGGTTTTAGTTTATTTAACTTTTATTTTTTATTCGTTAAAAAACTGCAAATACTTCTCAAAAATGCTTCTTTAGAAACTGTACAACTTTTTCTAAGTAACTTCAGCAATTGGAACGAAAATGTTTCAGCAAATAGAGAGTTACCCGATATATCTAGCTAGCGTTAGAACGACTGGTTCATCTTTTTGCCAATTTTTACACTTTTCACACGATGATAACAAACACACACTTGGCATCATTAACGCGACTCTTCGCTAGACATAAGACTCCTAAATGACAACCTTGCTTGAGCTGTCACCGCTCAGATGTGATGTTTCACTAATTGAAATTTGCGTGTGTCAATGACTGTCATGTCATTTTTGCGAATGACTCGTGTCTACGTAGGTTTCTTAGTTCAGACCTAATACCCGTAATTCTTCTCATTCTAAATTGTGGTGTTTTTTTGGGTTCGGTGCACCCAAAGCAAAGTATATATAGTACTAACTGTGACAAAAATAATGGAAACTAGCAATAAAAACCCTCACGGAGTTTGCCACATATGATACGTAAGATTTAGAGGTTCGGGCCTAAACGGAGTTTTAAGGAAAAAAAAATGTTATGGGGTAAATTAGAATATATGTATTTTATGATTATTTTAAAAGGAAGGAACAATAAACAATATGAGTATAAAAAAAGGTGTGATTACATTGGTTGACCGTGTTGAAAATTTAAAACAATGACCTACTTTATTTATGGGCAATTCCCGGAAATAAATTTAAAGTTACAATTTTATTAGTATATAAAAAGGTTATTTTATAGAATGCCGGTAGGCAACGATCGTTACCGTCCCTTTGGTACTTAAATAAGTTACTAAGTTCTAAAATAATTAAATTTCACTTTGGTCTGAATTACCCTATTTTTCTAACATAACACGTATCAGATACAAAACACTTTTAAAATTTAAAATAAATAATTAATGGTTAGAAACTGGAAGCAGGAAATCTTCTAGGAAGGCAGAAAAGTCAAAGAGTTAGAGAGACGCTCGGGACAAAAGATAAAATAAATATTCACTTCCCTTGGCAAGCAGCTGGGCGGGCAGTGAAAGGACTGGCTGGTGGTCAGCACAGCTCCATCTCAGGATTAATCCTTAATCAGGTATAGCGTCGGGACATCAACCTCGCAGGGGGGTGGATGAAACCCTACGGACATATATAAATCTAGTTCGCAGCAGTACCAAAAATACACGCAAAGCGGTTTCCTTATACAAATTACTTACCACAGAATAAAATAGTGGGCCTCAACAAAACATTATAAAACAATTTATCCAAAAAATTTAAATTCACATAAGTGTAGACGGGATCACGGTCAACATTTGTTTTTCTCTTGTCAAAAAATAACAACTATTTTCAAATTCAAATTCCATAGAGCGACGACATCAAAAAAGAATTTAATTATGAAACGCAACAAAAGAGATCGGCTCGAAACGATAGTTAGCGTTTCAAAATATACAGTATGGGCACTCCCTGCCGCTCTCTAGATTGCGACCTCACCCCCTCGTCACCCAGATTGATACAGATTGGTTACAGTTTGGTTGTCGAAAGTATAGGATTTCGCCGACATTTTGTTTGTTCCGTCATTCCTTTTTTGAAATATCATTTCTGGCCCGTTGTTTGAAGTGTCCAGGGTGTGCCCATAGGGTGACCAACGGGACCCTATTACTAAGCCGCCGCTGCCTGTCCGTCTGTCAGCGGGCTGTATTTCATGAACCGTAAAAGGTAAACAGTTGACATTTTCACAGAATGTGTATTTCTATTGCCGCTATAAAAAACAAATACTAAAAATTTGAAAAAAATAAAAACTAGGGAGTTGTCCATACAAAAAATATGTTTTTATAGGTATACTAGAGGTACTTATTGGGGTCACCAGCGGTCAGGTGACTCCACTGATGAAAAAAGCTTCTCCCCCCCCCAAGAATTTTCACAACAACTAGTCCTGCGCTGCCCGTATCCAGAGGCTTTCCGCGACCTTCATCAGTTTCCTTACGTGATCGAATCAGAAACGAAGAGAACCAAGGTGACCGACACAGGTAGTTCTCAGAACCGGCAAATAACTCTTAGAACCGATGTCCGTTGGGACAGTAAAGTTATATATATAAATAAAGTTACCGTCCTTCAGCTGATATGATGATCATTGTTATAGTTGTGTGGAAAGTCCGACTCGCACTTGGCCATTTTTTAACTTTATTCAAGGACTTTTATAATTTAGAATTTACATAATTAATGACAATCATCATCATCATATCAGCCGAAGGAAGTCCACTGCTGGACATAGGCCTCCCCCAAGGAGCGTAATTAATGACAATACCTTAACCTAATTGTAACTTTAAAATCTTTTAATGACCAATTTTTATATTTTTCGTAAGACCAAGCATCTTAAATGGGGGCACCTAAAGTTTAACACCAATTGAGAGGTGTCTAACTATCGATCAATCAATATTATCGATACGCACAATCAACTCGAGTTAAACGAATGATGCAGCAGTATAATCGTTTAAAACATTACGTTGTGCCTGCTCTATGTTGTTTCTTGAATCTTCATTCAATTTTTTTTATTATGTTTCAATCAGCTATTTTTGCTGTTGGCTTCTAACTCACCTGATGGTAAGTTACGATGATGCCAATAATGGAAGTAACATGGAAGTGGTCTTACCAAGATTCCCCAACGCAATAGGGCACCGGTTTCCCTATTTTCATATCGTAACACATCAATGCTGTTAAGATTGGTGTTTGGTGGCAAGAAAATTTGTGAATAAAAAAAAAAGACCGAGCGAGCGAAGCGCGAGTGAAGCGTCTCCGTTTCAGCTTTAACAAAAATGCTTTCGTATGTCCGGATGTTCGGATGACCGGCGTCTGTCCGGCTGTTCTCCTCTACAGGTCGCATTTCATAACCGACTCTCGTAAAATTTTAAGCTTTTATTGCGGGCTTTGAGCGCGGCGACCGAATCAAGAAATTCCGTAACGAAAAAACCTAACACTAACGCGTTCTAAAAAAAAACCTACAGTGCCATCTTTTAGTGATTTGCGGTACCAAAAGGACAGTCAATTTTACTGGCTCGGCCGAGCGTGACGTAAAGTTACCGCGTTCCAAAATAACACAGTGCCTTCTATTAGCGATTTGTGGTACTAAAAGGACTTAGTCAATTTTACTGGTGTAACTTTCTTAGTGTTAAAAGTTGATAAAAATGCTATGCAATAATAGCTTTACCGCGGTAGTCCCCGAGTGCCACACTAATTTTTTTTAACAAGTTCGATAATTATATAGGTTTTCCGACCGCAACTCGCTCTATCATTGTTTTGTTAGTTTCCTAAAAAAGTACTGAACCCATTATGATAAAATTTAAATATGTTGGTCCAACATCGAGACATAACTTATTCAATAACACGAATCATTTAAATCGGTTAACATTAGGCGAAAATATCAAGTAACAAACACACACAAAAAAACATACAGTCGAATTCAGAACCTCCTTTTTTTTGAAGTCGGTTAAAACTATTGCTACACGACTTCGTTTTAGGTGTCCTGTTTGTATCGTTAGTGTTGTACGAACAGACAAACACTTTTATTGCAATACCGATCACGATATTACAGTTGACGCCCACTCCATCCTACCGTGACTTGACACAATGATTATAGTCATTTTATGTGTCAACGACCTCATTTGATCTAGGTATTGGTTGGTAGGTGGGTATAAACGATTTATATTAATCCATAGTAAATACATAGATACATTTTTTTTAATATGTTTATTTTAACAAAGTATATTTTTTTCAATACTACTTCTCATAAACTTCATCATATCAGCTCATATACGTCCCCACCGAGGGGCTCGTGCCTACCCTGAATTAGGGCAATCGGGCCTTAGTCGACCACGCGAGATCAGTGCGGGTCGGTCGACTTCACACAAAACCTGCGAGTATCATCGCGACGATGTTTTCCTTCATCGTAAGAGCGTCGGATAAATGTGCTCTAAATTCGAAATCACTTTGGTACTTGGCAGGATTCGAACCAAGATCTCCCGGACAGGAGGCGGCGGCCCTAGCCGTTACGCCACCGACGCTTTTTTTTCTCTCATAAACTTATTTTAGTCCTTTCAGTGAACAAAGGTTGGCTGGAAGAGATCTCTGTTTGGGATGAGACAAACTTTGTACATGTCATTCCTATAATGAAGGTACAAATACAACAAAGAGTTTACAAACAAACAATGTTTTCTGATATATCAAGAAATATTAGTATCAAAATTTTGAAAAAATACCGATATACGTTCTTTGCTATGCTGCGAAACGTAAAGCGTCTCGTAGCATTGCAAATATCTATGCTACAGTGCTACAACGTAGCAGCTTGATACGTCATCCGTAATATTATCTTTTGAGCCAAAAACGTCTACTGTTGAACACACCTTCCCCCCCCCCCCCTCCCAATTTACGTCCACAGCACGATCCTAAACACATGCATCCAGGCAGCTCCTCCCTCGAGCTGCCCTAGCTCATCACTCCACCTCGTGGGGCAGCCAACAGCACGTCCCCCGGACCGCCGCCGCCGCCCATGAGAGACTCTTATACAATTTTTATGCTATTTACCCGACTTCCTAAAAGGAGGCTATTATTTTTTACTTACCATCAGGTGAGATGATGCCAAAGGCACACCCTGGACACTTCATACAACGGGCCAGAAATGGCATTTCAAAAATGGAATGACGGAACAAACAAAATGACGACGAAATCCTATACGTTCGACAACCAAACTGTAACCAGTCTGTATCAATCTGGGTGACGAGGGGGTCGCAATCTAAAGAGTGGCAGGGAGTGTCCATACTGTATGTTAGTACTAATATGTATACTTTGCCAAGGCCTTACCAATTGTGAATTAAAAAAAATTTTTTTTGTTTTTTTTTTAACATTGCAAAGGAACAATAAATTGCTGTGACTTTTTGTTCAGAGATGGTTGAGAGGTTGGAAAATGATATAATATACTAATTAGCATATTAGGCTGACAGAGTTCTCGAGGGATCTGGGAAATACTCATTTCCACGCCCGTGCACGTCGGCGTCTCAACTAAGCAACGGATTGAAGTTTTTTTTTTGGTATAGAATTGGTTGAAGGGATGGGAAGTGACTTAGACTGCTGATCATAATAGTCCGATTTGGGGCAGGGATCTGGAGAAAACTCATGTCCACGCTCGCGATCCGCTTGCAGCTCGCGCACCACTCACCCTCCAAAACAGTCATAAAGACGATTTCCATGTGGGCGAAGCCGCGGGCAAAAGCTAGTATTATAAAAGTACCTCGTTTTTTATTACAAAAATACTATCCTATTAAACAAACTATCCACCCAGCGCCCTAAAAAGCAAAAATCGACCCCGATTCAAGTACACTTAGCAGCAAAAACGTATGCCGGAATGCGATTCGTGAATGTTCCACAAAGAATCGCAACAGTATTACAAGTACATCCCGAATGAAGGAATGAATGAATGAACCTCATTCGTTCCATTCCAGTCATTAAGCATTGAATCTCCAAATTTAAAGCAATGGAAACGGATTTCTACGGCTTTTGTAAGTGCGTTCCGTTTTTGAATAGATTTTTGAATTTTGTGAAATTTGAAAAGCATCGCTGTCTGAAATGCTGTAGGTAGTAGAAACAAAAAAATAACTCTTATCTGTGGATATTATTACCTATTTTCTTATAACACGTAACCATAAATCTTTAAAAGAAACGCCCTCTAACTATTACTTAAGCAATTATTCATTAAAGAGTCATCCAAAAAACTTAAACAAGTGACGTCCAATAAAAAATGTCGATAAAATAAATTCGATACCCAACTTCCCCTTCAATAACTTTACTGTGAGTTATCGGACGAGGTCAGTCGGTTAACTGGACAGAAAATTATAGTTTAAAGGATATAGTACAGTGTGTCTTGTCTATCTTGGCACTCAAGAAAACATCATGAAATATTGGAAAAAAAATCATCATCTGTGTTCAAATCTTGAATTTGGAATATGATAAACATTTTTCGAAAGTACCAAAACAAAAAAAGTGTAACGTTAGTGCCAAAACTTACTGGACAGACTATAGTTATGCGCAGTGGCAGTACGCAAGTCATCTCGTATCGAATGTAACGTATGATCAATAAATCAATTACATGCGCGGGGGCTTCGCTGAATTGGATTTGACAGTTGGCTAGATCTAGTGCTGGGCCATGTCGATCGATATTTAAGAAGAATTATGTCGACAGTAAGACTAAGTGTGTTGGCCGTTCATACCACTCTATGATAAGTACCCCATTCAAAAATAGAGGAAACAATTTGTAATAATAAATTTTATTTTGAATGATATAAATTTTAAGATTATAAACTTAATTTGTGATCAATTTACTTAAATAAAAATGAAAATTAAATGACCAAATGACTTACAGTTTCAATATATTCTTCTCGCCCTGCTTCTTTAAAAATTTGTTATAATCTTTTTTACTTCGTTGACTCTAGTCTCGATATGTCGATATCGACAATCGATTTTTCCCAGCACTAGCAGCGGGAAACAGGATACGTTCAATGGAATGATTGATCGGCACTGAACGGATGGTAATCCTTGCACTAAATAAATATCACAGTTAAAGAGCAATGAGCGCATGGATCTATCCATTAACTACTCTTAACTACTCGCTGATAGGTGGCCAAAGGTCAGGAATGCAAGCCAAGAAACTGTTGAACAGTGAAAAAATATTTAACTTAGTTTAAAGAAGATAAAGGATAATTATGAAGGTAATTTATAGATTATCTTAATGTTCTAGTATAGATAAATATCCAATGATACAAGTAGCCAGAACCAGTTTGACGACTGTTAAACAGTAAGAACATATCTAACTTAGTTTGAAGAAGATAAAGGATTAATTTGGAGTTATTTACAGATTATCTTAATGTTCTAGTATAGATAAATATCCAATGATAGAAGTAGCCTGAACCAGTTGGACGACTATTGAACAGTGAAAACATATCTAACTTAGTTTGAAGAAGATAAAGGATTAATTTGGAGGTAATTTACAGATTATCTTAAATGTTCTAGTATAGATAAATATCCAATGATAGAAGTAGCCTGAACCAGTTGGACGACTGTTGAACAGTGAAAACAAAAACTTAGTTTGAAGGAGATAAAGGATTAATTTGGAAGTAATTTACAAATTATCTTAATGTTCTAGTATAGGTAAATATCCAATGATAGAAGTAGCCAGAACCAGTTGGACGACTGTTGAACAGTGAAAACATATATAACTTAGTTTGAAGAAGATAAAGGATTAATTTGGCGGTAATTTACAAATTATCTTAATGTTCTAGTATAGATAAATATCCAATGATAGAAGTAGCCAGAACTAATTGAACGACTGTTGAACAGTGAAAACAATTTGAACAAAGATTCTGTACAACTTACTTCAAGACGCAAAGATATTATTGTAGTTCTCATCCCCACTGCTGGGGCAACGGTTTCTTCTTAAGTTTGGAAAGGTTAGGCAATACTCCACACACGGGGGTCAAGTCCTGGTTGGTGTGGAGGTTCTAGGGCTTGTGGCGTACCCTACCGTCAGAAGTTTTCAAGCCGCCGCCGACACGGCTTAACGGATGCCATCCAGTGATAGCAACCGGTACAAATAGTACAAGTACAGATGAAGTACTCACAATGACGCTTTAAATAAATAGCAACTCTCGCTACGCGGTAATAAAGAACAGTCTAGTTCGCAACCGCGCTTAGTGCCTCCAGTTTTACTTCAACATACCTATACATACACCGATAACAATCGCGCTTTTACGCAAGAATGAACCGAATCAATGCGTATGAGAGATTCTTTTGCGCTGGCCGGTCTAGTGTTCAACTGATCAACCGGCAGGGTTGTGAGACCGCACGACGAACATGTTTCAACTTGCGCACTCGCTTGCTCGATAATCGCTCCGCTTTCTGCACGAGTTGACAACCGACTGACGAGCGCGGCCTGTAGGCTGCGCCGTTGTGTAGGTACTTATTTCGCGTTATCGGCTTAAGTGATGACGGGGGCCTAGCCTTGTGAAACAAATCAACATAAATGCCTCTAACAGTCAATCCCTTCCAGGTAGCGACCCTGCTTCTGGTCAGTTACCTTGCATGATCAACCTATTGGACTTCTCTTCAAGTTAATTTCATCCATTGTTGTTTCCAAATAAATCAAACAAGTTCTTAGAACCTACTTATAAATAAGTTTGCAGAAACGTGTAAAGCCTTGATTTATTGCAAAAGGATTTTCAGGAAACCGTTAATCATTACTTAACTTGTAATAATTAAGTCACTCAAAAGAACTAACTTGTCTGGAACGTATTATGAGATGAATTAAATGAAAATTATTAAAAAAAAAAACCGGCCAAGTGCGTGTCAGACCACGCTTAGTAGAGTTCCGCATTGAAGCTTCAAAATGAAAACGTCATGAAAACTGATTCTTATTGAGAATTCCTACTAAAGAGACCTACTAAAATGGATAATTTAAAGTTGTTAGTAGAAACGCCAGTTAATCTTGTTATACAGTTTAGTGGGCTATATCTTGCAAACGGTGCAATTGACAAAAATATGAATTGAAATGCACTCGAAAAAAAATCTATGCATGTATGTAAGGGAGATACCTCTTAAATTTTATTTTTTTTCGCCAAATTTCTTGCAATCTGGTTCATAATTTTTAAATTTACTTTTTTTATTATTCTCAATTGGTAAGCCCTTGGTATCATCTCACCTGATGGTAAGTGACGATGATGCCGAAGATGGAAGCGGGCTTACCAAGATTCCCCAACGCAATGGGGATCTGGCTATCTTATTTTCAAGTCGGAATACATCAATGTTGTTAACACTGATGTTTGGCGGCAAGACTTGGATAAGATGGTGGTAGTTAGCCAGGCGGGCTTAGAAAATGCCCTACCACCAACCAAACCGAGTCTTACAAGTTGACCCCGCCGGGATTCGAACCTCCGACCTCCTGGTGTGAAGCGAATGGACTAACCATTACCCCACGGAGGCGGTTACTATTGGACTATTGAACGGACAGAACGATATTAGTAACTACGGAATTCTAAAAACGAAGTTAAAACTATGGGGGGGGCTCACCGCAGATCAAAACGAAATATAGAGAGAGAAACCTTAATCCAGCAAAAGTTGTTTCAAAATCGTTGATCGGTTGTCATCAAAAAGAAATAACATTTCCAACTTCCACCCTTTCCTTTCCCAACTTCATTAAAAGGGAATAAAAACGTGAAAAGAAAAACTTTCCGTCCCCTCAATACAGTTAATAAGAGTAACGAAATCACGTGATTCCAATACTTTGTTATTTGCCGACTGCCGCTGGTCGAGTTCGTGGAAAATTCCTTTGTTGCTGGCCTATTTTGCAATTAAAATAAATTGTACAGCCACGATGTGCATACTTTCTCGCTAAGCTTTCAACGTCTGTCGTATTCGGGCATACACAAATCAACACAAAAATAAAGTTAGATATCAGACTTGATTAAAAAAATCCATAGTAATATTATAAATGTGAAAATGTGTTTGTTTGTTTGTTACCTTTTCACGCTTCAACGCCTTGACCAATCTTAATTAAATTTAGCATGCATGTAGCCTGTGTCACGAGGAAGGACACTGGCTACTTTTTATCCCGTGAAAATAGCATAGCCCGATGCAGTTCCTGAGGGAACCGACAATATACTCTTTTTTGGGTAATTTCTTTAACATCGGAACGGAACAATGGATTAAGACAGTCATAAAACTACGTTCACGCGGGCGAAGCCACAGGCAAAAGCCAGTACCTTAAGAGGTACTTACAAGAGGTACCTTGTTTTGTTTTTTTTTATGAAATAACTCAATACCCTGTGTAGTAAGCTTTATAATCATCATCATATCAGCTCATATACGTTCCCACCGAGGGGCTCGAGCCTTAGTCGACCACGCGGGTTGGTCGACTTCACACACAACCTTCGAGTTTATTCGCAGGCGTGTGCAGATTACCTCACGATTTTTTTCCTTCACCGTAAGAGCGTCGGATAAACGTAAGCCTTAATAAATTCTAGTTATTCACAAAGTTTTATTAAAATTGTTATAGACATTATTGAGAAAAAGTGACAAACAACCTGAATTTATATGGGAGGTACCTTATTCCATTTTTTGGAATTGACTGGTCCAGCCAACCTATCTCCATTAAGAAGTAAAGATACGTCCTAGACATTCCTAGACTAAGCATTCTAGGCTCCTGTTTCCTAAGTTGTGCGATGAGCCAGGACACGCATTGGTGATGAGGAACTTGTATCAAACAAACTTCAAAACCTCGATCGAGCATTTCCGCAAAGTCATCTGGCTATTGGTGTTCTTCACGATGCATTTCGGAGAGTGTGCCCTGGAGCTTCACGACCTTATATCTCCTATCCCATTCTATCATCGGACAACCAGGCGCGGGGGGCTATTCCATCGCTTTGTCTTTAATGTTCCACATATTATACGCACGAAGCGAAACGGCCAATGAGTGGAATTCCCTGCTGGCGCCTGTGTTCACCGATTGAGGAATCTTGACGAAAGTGAAGAGGCATTATTTGAGCTTGCGTGTTACTCGTACATCTTCAGCTGCATCGGCACTTGTAGCCAAACGTACTCAAAATTTCAATTTTAAAAAGTAAACTCCCCTAGCTTTGCCATCATCAGCCCTGAGGAATTTTCCATAGTAACCCTTCCTTGTTCTATGGCCGACCCCTTTGAAAGTCGAAGTTATTGACAAGTTTTCTTTGCAAAAATCTTGTGCGTCTTCTGTTAATTTTTTTCCAGTTAATTATTCTTCGTACTTATACACTCCTTCCGTTGCCAACAGTCAATTTGTTGTTGGCGTTCCAAAAAAAGGAGTATTTAAATTACTTTACAAGTAAATAACTTAAATTTTATTGTACAGCTTTGTATTCTGTTTATGGACGTTATAATTAGTAATTATCATGTACCTAATTTTGATTTTCGTTAGGCGGATCGTTAACTGTCATATTCTGACTAACAAGCAACTAGGTATCTAGTAAGCAATTACCTTCTTGCAAGTAAGTAATAATAATCTTAGGAATTATTAAAAAAATAAAATTTTTGGCTAGTCGGGTAAAAAGTAATCCTATGTTACTCACGGGATTAAGACGAATCTTGTGACACCTCGCCCTCTTAAATCCATCAAACCGTTTAGGCTACAGAGCGTTCCAAAGAAATGAATAACCTATTTTTTGGCTAGTCGGGTAAAAATGTATCCCATGTCACTCACGGGATCAAAAAAAAACTGACTACATCTCGAACTTTAAAATCCATCAAGCCGATCAAGTTACAGAGCGTGCCAAAGAAATATACATACACTCGAAAAACATGACCCTTCTTCTGGCGTAGTCGGGTAAGAAAGCGATTATATCTTTTTGTAATGATGTTTACTTTAGCCATAGTAAAACCTATTCTTTAGAGGGTGAAGCACATCTTCAAACATAAACAAAACAATGAACTTGACAGACAGCTCCATAATTTAAAAAAACTACGGTATATACTACATATGTAGGTACAAGTTGCATATTAAAACGGTAGCTCCTACAGTTTATTTAATTTCAAAGCAATAACAAAGTTATTATAAATCATAACGCTTTTCTTTTTCATGCAATAAAACTAACTTTCATCATAGATGGCGCTGCAGTAAAATTGACGTAAATATATTTAATGTCACTCCCGCTCAGGACATGAAAGAGTGATGACGCTATTTTTGTATAACCAAAAGGAATACATTCGAAATTAGTTTATGACGTCTGTCTGTCGTTCGATTTATTTTAATTTTGTTATTTTCGGTCGGTGGGACGAACACATTTCTCTTATTAGTTTTGGATGTCGCATACCACGGGCGTTCGACAGTGAATTATCTTTTGAAACACTGACAAATGTTCTTTGGAAGGGATTATAGACTATTTCTGAACGTATTGACGTTTATTGACTACAGTTATTGAGAGACTAATAATCTGTTCTGAGAACTACTTAGTACACGAACGAAATGTATTATCTGTTAGATTTTCAAATAAGAAGAAAGAGAAAAGCACGTTTAGGTATGAAACTGTGGTCAAACATGAAAATTGTACAGTTTTAAAATGACAATAAGCTGAACATGTTCACATAGATGTGAATAAAGCCACTTTTCCACCACATTGACCTCGGTAACATTACGTACCTATCAAACGATTCAAACGCAGCCTCATTTCTAAACTGCGTCAATCAAAGAGAAAGCATCAAATCCGAAATGTCGACAAGAGAAGCAATCAGACGCCCCATCAAACGCAACCTATCATCTCGTCAGAAATCGGCACGCACGATAATTTAATAACAAAAAACTGTACTAGACACACTTCAATCGAAAAAGTCAAAATAAACTCTAAGTACTAAGCTGTAAGGCGGCCGAAATGCCCACAGAACGTACCCGTAATTACAGATGAAACACGCGAGGCACCACATGAAAGCAAATGTCAAACTCACATATTTATTTCCAAGTATTGAATGCTGGGGCCCGTTTCTCAGAAGATTCGACGTAAACATCATCATGTCGATGATGAAAGCGATCTGCTTCTTTTATGCTCGATGCTGATTAGTCCAATTTTAGATTTGAGAAAAAACGCCATAATTTGAGTGTATCGTGACAACGCCGCCGCCGTGTTCTCTGACGCAACGCTCTAATCACCGGAAAGTATTATGCGGTGGTATTTAACTGTACCAACCGCTCATACCTTGGCTGCGACAGCGATGTATCTGTAATAACCTCATAATTAACTAAAACGAAGACGCCGCTCGTCGGATTCATCCCGGTTTATTTATACACGGTCCGCGTCGATATTCAGAAGCCAACTTGATAGATTCATAGCGTTCAACATCAAAGGGGTAACATTAATCATAACTCACATCAATCGCCGGTGAAACAGTTCTGTTTTTATTGTAAATCAGTATTAAAAAGCGACAGTGTAAGCATATGAATCAAACACGCGCCTCGAGACGTCAACGCAAACGATGAATTCGTGAAAATGTAAAAAAATGAGGCCCCGTTAGACCACCCTGCGGCGCACCTGTTGATTCTATTAGCGGTCGTTCGCAAGACGGACATTAGAGCGCGGAAAGCAGATAAAATCGAACACGTTGTGCGGTTTTATGAAGGCCCCATGAAACATACATCAAAATATGTGATGCGTTACTAAAAATCGGTGCGATCGTTTTAGTCGAACATTATTCTAAACTAAAGCCGAGATAGCAGATCAAACGAATGTCTTCTTTTGCAAATTGTCCGTGGAATTTTATTTTTAAATTGACTGTTGTACCGATGAAGTACAACCGGCTCTAAACAAATAAAAACTTCCTACGGCGAAGTGATATTCACGTGTAACGTTCATACCTACGTCTGGCTTCTATCTTTTACGATCGTCAACAGTTACATATTTAATGTTCGATGTTTATCAACATTTCTTTCTTATGCAGGTTTTACTGATGCAGTAAATTATTTATCTTCAAAGAGTCGACTTGTGTTCGAGTTTAGTTTCTGCTGTTTCATATCTTACGTCATGCTTCATATCATCATTAAGTACCTTGATACTTTTATCGTGAAACTAAAGGTGTTCTATAAATTCGGTCGGTTCTATAGATAAGATTGGCTTAAAATGTCGCAGTTTCGACACTGATGTTAAGTCAATTAGAACACATAGTTATTTTTATGACATCATAGGATTGGTTCGAGGTATTAGTCAAAGTTTGTTTTGCATCACGCGCTGAAAACTCTTCATTAATGATAGTGACTAACCACTGAAACATTAATGTAACTAATATGCAATTGAATATTTTTGTGTATAGGCTTCTAAGTATATACATATATTAATCTACGAGTTTAATTGAATTCATATGTATCATCATATCAAAGATTCAAAATGTTTATTCAAAATATGTGCGCTCTTTCTGATGGTCATAAGATATCGTACATTACGTAATGTCAGATTGTGAAAAAAATAAAACAAGCAATCATCAGTTAAGAATGTCAATAAATTCATTGATATAAAACAAATTTCATTTGAACATGAAAAGAATATGACACAAGAAGTACTTAACCGAAAGACGTCTGGACAAAGGCCTCCCACCTAGATTTCCACAACGACCGGTCCTGCGCTGCCCGCCTCTAGTGGCTTCCCGCGACAGAGTGGGAGGTCTGCCTACGTTACGTCTTCCGGTGCACGTTTGCAACTCAAGAACTTTACTACCACAACGGCAATATTTTCTACGATCTATGCCCTGCCACTTAAGTTAAGCAAATCTGAGAGCTATGTCGGTTACTTTGTTTCTTTTACGGATCTACTCAATTCGTATATACAGGGTGTAAAAAATGGTGTGAGACCCGTTAACTGGGGGTTCTACTTATCATACTGAACAACTTTCCCCAAGGAACTCAAAGTCAATTCTCAAAAAAAAATTACCCTTCATACACTAATGGACAAAATTGGCCGATCAGATCGATTTGTATGAAGTTAATTTTTTTTGCGATTTCAGCAAAGTCATAGAACAAAAGTTATTCAGTACGATGGGTAGAAGCCCCAGTTAACGACACTTACACCAATATCGTTACACCCTGTACAATTAATGCATAATGAAACCAATTTCTCTGTAGAGACTTGTAAATCCTACTTATTGGAAAATACTTCATCTTTACATATTAACGTAGCTTAGTGACGCTTATTTGTTGGTCGCTATCTACAAGGCAACACAATGTAACAAAAACAAACGTATCAGATAAAAATATACTGAAACGGGTTCATTCATTAACAATTACACATCGATTCGGGAAAATAAAACTACATGGATCCATTGACTAAAAACCATTCACAATATTAGATAGTTAATTAAGTATTTTGTAGAATTGATAATAGTTACAATATTGTGCCGAAAGCTATTATAAAGTGGGTATTGTTGGGTGCGACGTGTAATTCGTCAATTACGTTGAATTTGGGACCGATAGAATACAATACGCCCCTTAATAGAACACAGCGTAGAACAGAAGGCATTATACCGATAATATGTCACAAATCATCTTCTATGCGTTGTGGTTTATTCCCGTTTGCTGTCATAGCGATAATAATAAAATCTAAAGATTAAACATAGATTGTCGATACAGTATTAGGCAATTGAGTGGGTGATTTTGGGTAAAAGAAGAATCACTAGTAATGTTCATCGTCATATCAGCTGAAAGACGTCCACTCCTGGACAAAGGAATGGTCCTGCGCTGCCCGCATCCAGCGGCTTCCTACTACCTTAACCGGGTTGTCGGTCCATAGAGTGTGGGAGGCCTGCCTACGCTATGTCTTTCGGTGTGTTATCGCCACTAGAGAACACGTCAATAACGGCCATGTAACAACTACTAATTTTGACTGAAAATAAAATTAAAATATAAAATTAGAGGAAGCCTTCAAGAAACACGTCACAATATTTTTCAAATATCGGCAAATACTAATTAAATAAAAGATGCCGCAGCGTACAGATATGTCCTTCGATGATTAGAAATAAAAAATATCCTATTCTAATCTATAAAAAAAGCTATCATCATCATCATTCCAGCTCATATACGTCCCCACTGAGGAGCTCGGGCCTACCTTGAATTAGGACGATCGGGCCTTAGTCTACCCTGCGGGTCTAGTGCGGGTTGGTCGACCAATAAAAGCGATACAATGATTGATTGATTTTAATCCTAATTAAAATTAAATCACCTTTATTTCGCTACATCACAGTTGCTTTTTTACTAGGTGTAGATGGGAACATACCACATCGGTACATATGACACAAAGTTTATAATGAATTGACATATTCCGAACACGTGCTCCTACCACACTGCAAAGCAAATGCTACTCTAACACTTTACAAATGGAGTCTATTTCTGGATATCACGTGTAGAGTTATTAGGAATTGATTCTACGTAAATGACGGGTTCTTAGATATTCATATGCATTCACGTCGCTATCCAGTTATTTGTAAGTGATAATAGTTGATAGTTTTGATCGTAAGTTTTTGGCGGAACATTATACTGATTTTGGAATATTATTATTTTTTCACTATTCTACATGAAATTAATATAACTACGCGTCCTCGTATAAGTTGGCAATGACTGGTTCCAGCATCGACCTACTAGGTGGATGGGTTTTCATCATCATGTCCGATCATGTTCAGGCAGGTCAGGTAGACTATTTATTTACACAATGTGTGGGTCATCATCATCATCATCAGATCAGCCGGACGATTTCCACTTCTGGACCGGTCGTTCCCCGCGACCTTCACCAGGTCTGTCTGCCTACGCTACGTCTTTTAATGCGTGGCGCCAGTCGATAACGTTACTGCTCCAAGGCCATCTTCTACGAGCTATGTGCTCCGCCAACATTCTGTGAGCAATGTCGGTTACTTTAGTTCTTTTACTTCAGTTTAGTTTAATTTCTAGTTTAGTTTCTAAATCGATCGCGTAAGTCGTAAGGAAGCTCCGAGCATGTGATTATTTATGAAGGGTTACCAGTGGATTCGAATTTCCTGACATTGGTATATTTTTACCAAATCTGTAGAAATTGTAATTAGCTGGTAACCCTCATTTTATTTTGAATGTACCCACACATTGTGTAAATATGTAGTCTGCATGTATACATGATGTCGGAAACCGGTCGCTCAGATAACTTATACGTTTAAATTTATTTACTTTTTTTATAATAGTAAAAAAAAATAACCCAAAATGGATGTATGTAAGTGATAAGTTTATTTTTACCAGTTACAAGCCATTGTATAACTTGCAATGTTTGTAAGCTAGTTTGTTTAGGACTTTGGGTTAAATCTTGCAATTGATTTTCGAACGACTTCGAGAAGTCCGATTGTGCTGAAATTTGAAATTTGATATGAAGTCCCAGTGACAGTGGGGTATTTTGAAGTTGATCTGATGATGAACTTTGGAGAAGGAATCAAGGTCCTAGGATCGTCTTTTGTTTTCAATGTAGAAAATACCGTGCTCGCATTTTTAAATTTGGAAACGTGTATTTAACATTCATACCTATTTAGCACACTGAGCATTTGGTAGTTTTAAGCATAAAAACTCTTTTCAAATAAAATCTTTTAAAGTTCGCGCCAAAAGTAGGCTCTGAAGGTGGTCGCAAGACGCGTCGCAGTAGCGAACTTTGGGTGGTAGGTAGCGGACGTGTGCAACGCGACCTTCATACACATCTGGAATCAGATGTGCAGGTTTCCTCACGATGTTTTTCTTCACTCGGTAAGTATATGTACGTAAATTTCGAAAACTCATTGGTACATTGGTCGTCCGGTTTTGAATCCGGGACGTCTGGTTAGGAGGACTTTAAGCCACCGACTCTTTTCTAGGTTCACCAAGGTGTGAATATAGTTCTAATCTTAAAGTGAAACAACAACTAATTAGGGTGTCTTTTGTTTGCAATGAATAGGTATTAATTATTGTATACTTTGTCCAGCAGTGGACGATTTGTGGCTGATATGATGATGATGATGATGATTGTATACTTGTGTGGAGAGGTGTGGTCAGTGGTGGGACGGAACCCTCGACGCGCAAGTCCGACTCGCACTTAGCAGTTTTTTTTGGTCAAGTTGATTTATTACAAGAACAATATTAATTACAAACCGCCCAACAACACAGTGACCAAACTGTACATTTTATTCATAACTTACCCTATGAAAAAAAATTGCCCTTCATTGTGTTTTTTAATCAAAATTAATGCAAAAATCGATCATTTTTGTCGATTCTAATGGATTCACATTTTTCTTGACACCCCTCGCCTCCGGGGAACAATAGGGAAATTGTTATTAATATTGCAATATAAAAAGGAGGCTAAACAATAGGTTCTGTTAATTTACTCTATTAATATTCACAGGGTGTTCCAACGTTCGAGAGGGGGGGAGGGGGCGACGCCGGTATTGGGAGACGATCTGTTGTTCTGAATCTACTTCTATAGTTATTTTTTATTTTTATTTACAATTGGTAAGCCCTGGCATCATCTCACCTGATGGTAAGTGACGATGATGCCGAAGATGGATACGGGCTTACCAAGATTCCCCAATGCAATGGAGAATTGGCTATCTTATCTTCAAGCCGGAACACATCAATGTTGTTAACACTGATGTTTGGCGGCAAGACTTAAATAAGATGGTGGTAGCTAGCCAGGCGGGCTTAGAAAATGCCCTACCACCAACCAAACCGAGTCTTACAAGCTGACCCCGCCGGAATCGAACCCGCGACCTCCTGGTGTGAAGCGAATGGACTAACTAATACGCACGGAGGCGGTTATACAGGTGGATCACGAATTCTCATGTATTTAATAGTCATCTTGCATTTCATATGTCACACTTAATAGTTTTTTTTAAATTATCTAATCTACCCCCCAAAAACTGCTTAAGCCCCCCAAAAATTCATTTATTTATAAGTTACACGTCCGTCTTTGGGTGATCGACTTACATATTATGTGTATCAAATTTCAACTTAATCGGTCCAGTGATTTCGGAGCAAATTGACCGTGGCAGACGGACGAACAGACAGACACGCGAGTGACCATGTAATGGTTCCGTTCTTTCCTTTTGTGTTACGGAACCCTAAAAAATATAGGGAATAGGTGGTAGGTAGGCTGTAGATAGATCCGTGAATCTTTTTGAAAACATTAGATCCGCTTCGATATCCAAACCTTTAAATAATAACATCTAAAATAAATCATTGGCCCATTCTGTAACAGGCACAATAGGTACAGTTCGGGACAAAACAATCGATAATTTTTAATACTTTGAATGACAAAAACATCTGACCACGTGTCGCGGGTCCGAACCGGTTCCAACCGGTTCCTAATAAAACAGCATTCAATCGAATTTCAAACACCTCTCCACACAAATTTATTCGCCCCAATAGGTTGTAGATTAAGGCGACGCATTGGAAACTTTGGTCGCAGGGATCTCGATTTTTCTCAGCTATTACTAAAACATATGAAAATGATATTTTGTCATTTGCAGAAACACGATTCGTTAACTTTTATAACAGAAAAAAATATATCAAAGAAACCTCTTTAAAAACAGAGATTTGCATTCAACAGGCAAATCAGACCGTAATAGTACCTTTAAATTTTTTTGTCGATTAGTCTAAACACACACTTCAATATGCGAGTTGGATTTTTAAAAATTAATCGTAGTTTTAAATTGAAACGAAAAAAACAATAAAAAAAGTTCAAAAGTGTGGTTATTTTCTTTACTCTTTACATGTAAAGAAAAAGACAGAGACAACTGTTCCAATCATGCCTCGCTTAAGAGCCCGCTGAAGTTCATAAATCCCATACAAAGGAACAGGAACGGGACAAAACAGGAACTCCAGCGGGCTCTTAACATGAAATACGAACTTCGAATGTAGAGTGTACCTACCGCTAGGTCGTACGTTCATTCATATTATACGATAGGGCGATATAAATCTGTCTTGTGTCCACTAGCCAGCTGCCCTTTAATCTAATCGAAATCAATTGATACGACTTTTTTTATTATTATTTTAATCGCGAATCATTATTTTCCTTTATTTATTGAGTAGCCACAGCGTCCTGTTTATTTATAAGTTTGTCGAATTCGATTTTTAGGGTTCCGAAGTCAACAAGGAACCCTTATAGTTTTGCCATGTCTTTCTGTCTGTCTGTCCGCGGCTTAGCTCGGAGACTATTAGAACTAGAAAGCTGTAATTTAGCATATATACATAGTAATCACGCCGACAAAGTGGTACAATGTAATCTTAAAAAAAAAATTTATTGCACCTCTCCTTTATGTACAGAGGGGGTGTTTTTTTGTTGACGTTTCCATCGTGTGGGGTGTCGTTGAATAGGTCTCTCATTACTACTTAGGGTTTACTAATACCATTTTTCGATTCAGTGATCGGTTTATGAAATAAATATTAAGCTTTAAAGTGCTTATTTTTGTTAGAGTCATGTCCCCCCTCTCCTACCAGCACCAGCTAAACCGCTATTACAGAAAATCTAAAATAAATTGTAAATATTAGGACATAATATTATAATAAAATTAAAAGGAAAACTATTACGGCTCAGAAGACTTATTTATTACTTTAGGAGTAATGATGATGCCGAGGGCTTACCAAATGTGAATAAAAAAAAATAATAATAATCAACCAACTTAAGCTATGCAGTTGGATTTGAAAAAAAAACATTGATTTTCCGTACAAAATGTTCTATTACCAACTGCCAATATATATATATATTTTTTAAATATAATTTTTTTTTTAAACTACGGAACCCTACATTGCGCGAATCCGACTCGAACTTGGCCGGTTTTTAAAATAAAACCAGTCAGCGTTCATATTCTGTGAGACGAATCTCAGTTTCCAAAATATCCTCATGAATTCCCTTTTTTTTTTCAATTATAAATTGAATATTCCCCGGACATTAAAACAAAGGCGTCAAAAGAAATGTCTTGCATAAATTATTCCTTTTTTCATCCACTTCATTGTGTGAAGATATCGTTAATATTAATTTTTTGACACGGAAACAAACGCTCCGTTTTAATATTATTCGCGTTAATTCATCCCTTTGTGATTCTAATGACGTTTTTCGAAGGCTCAATACACTGTGATTCGGTTTGCCAAAAAAACGGAGCTGTGACGATGTTACAAAAAATGACAATAAAAAAATGCAAGTATTTGTAATGAAATGACTGCATTAGCATAGTGGTTAGGTGTGGATTAGTGAGTCGTTGTGTCATATACTCTTTCTAGCCTGAGGTACGTTAGTACTAATATACAGGGTGTAACAAAATTTGTGTAGGTCCCATAACTGGAGATTCTACTCGTCATACTGAACAACTTTCTCCAAGGAACCCATAGTCAATTTTTTTTAAAAAATTTGGACCCTCCCTACTAAAATGCACAAATCGGTCGATCAGCTGATAGATTTGTATGAAGAGTAAAACTTTTTTTTACGTTTTCAATAAAGTCGTAAAACAAAAGTTGTTCAGTATGATGAGTAGTAGCCACAATTAAAGGGACCTACACCAATTTTGTTACACCCTGTATATACTTTGACTGAGGGGTTTCTTTTTACAGGCTTTATATATTAGCTTCTTATTTGTTCTAGAACAGATGGCTGTTGGGGTAGTAAAATTCTCGAGAGGCGACCGCGCACTGGATAACGTAGCGTAGGCAGGCCTCCCACTCGGTGCACCGATGACCTGGTGAAGGTAGCGGGAAGCCGCTGGATGCGTGCAGCGCAGAACCGGTCGTCGTGGAAATCCTTGGGGGAGGCTTATGTCCAACAGTGGACGTCCTTTGGCTGATATGATGATGATGCATAACTTATCTGATTCTCTTCATATTATTTGTCATTTTAAATGTGTAGCATGTAGACAGAAGACTGTGGAACACCTAGACAAACCATTCAGGTTTAATGGTGCTAGGTAGTTGATTGCTTTGTATTTTATATTTTGACTTACATCTGGATTTTAGAGTAACGTATTCAATAGTAACGGGACCTATTACTAAGCCCACGTTTTCGTCTGTCCGTCCGTCTGACCTTTTAAGAGTTAAACCTTATGAACAATATTGGATAGATAGTTGACACATAGTATGTGTTCTTATGCCGGAGTTCTAACAAATAATAATAAAAAAATAGTAAAAAATTAAGGGCAGTCCCCATACATAAACGTGTTACGATACATCTGCGAAGATATCGCGTAACAAACATAGAAAAAAAAACAAGCAGTCGAATTGAGAACCTCCTCCTTTTTGGACGTCGTCGGTCGAAAATGATTGAAATAGCAACGCGTGACGTCATAGTTTTTCTTCGTCGTTGATTCGTACCAATTTTGTGATTTTGATAAATTAAAAATCAAAAACTATAATTTCATTAGGAAAGCAATTTAGCGAACAATGTTTTGATTAGCTTTTGCCCGCGGCTTCGCACGCGTAGACATAGTTTCTGTGACTGTTTTATAAAGTGCGTGGTGTGCGAACCGCAAGCGGCTCGAAGCGTGGAAATGACTTTTCTCCAGATCCTTCGGAAACTACCTTAGGTGATATGCTCATTAGTGGTGTGTGTCACTTTCTACACCCCTTAACTATCTCTGTGCAAAATATTACGTCAATTCTTTCTTTCATTGCGACGTAAAAAAGATTATCAAAAAAGAGATAATTAAACTTTATTTTTATACAGATATAAACAGCTATCCCACCACTTAAAAAAATCAGGAAAAAAGATAGCCTATATTCTTCTCCATGCCACAGGCTACTTGCATGCCAATTTTCGTCAAAATTAGTTGAGGCGTTAAAGAGTGAACAGGTAACAACTATACACATTTATTATATTATTAAGGATTTTCTCAACTACCCTATTGTAAGGTGATAATACTGTGCCTACTCAATCCGTCTTTTTTTGAATTTAGAGTCAAAACATATACTTAACATTTATGGCGAACTTAACATATAAGCGTTAATAAAACCCTATTTAAATAAAGGCTTGTACCTCAAAGTTTTATGTTTTTAACCGACTTCAAAAAAAGGACGAGGTTTCTCAATTCGACCGTATATATTTTGTTACGTGTATTCGCTGATAACTTCTTCGTTTATGAACCGATTTTGATGATTCTTTTTTTGTTAGACAGGAGATATCCCTAAGGGGGTTACAAGATAAGGAAACCAGAATCTGATGATGGCATCCCAGACAAAAATCGTAGTGGCGACTTGTGCGTTTGAATTCGTTTTTTTTTTGTTTAATATTATTAGCTATCCATTCTGGAGTGGCTTAATCACAATGTGCTCAGTCAATAACCCTCCGCGGTTATCGATCGCGGGTCAAATGAACTCGTCGGTTCCTTGTGAATTCTACGTGAATTCGGCGTTATCGCCATGTTAGCGGCGGTTCTCAACATGTGCGCCATATTAATACAAGGTGATAAAATAATTTTCGAACAACCTAAAAGCTTTTTTTTTGTTAAAAATTAGAGTGCGTTTGACTGCAACTCACCTGATTTTAAGTGATGATGCAATCAAGGCTGGTACACGCAAACTCAAATAATACCTATTCACTCTTGCCTTGAAGATCTCCAAATTATTGGAAACGGGAAACACTGTGCGAGAGCGTGAAAAAAAAATTGCCTATGTGTTCATGTGTGAATCCTACTTTGGGGCCAGATGACCATGTGTGATTTGTCTGAGAATATTTATTTATTTTATTTATTTATCCAGGTCCTAATCTGTCTACCTACTAAATTTCAGCTCCTTACAGTTTTTGCGTGAAAGAGTAACAAACACACATCCTTACATCGTCATCATCATATCAGCCGGAAATCGTCCACTGCTGGACAAAGGCCTCCCCCAAGGATTTCCAAGACGACCAGTCCTGCGTCTATTGATTACGTCACATAATCTCTAGATAAACTTTGAGAACCATAACTTAAACAATAAATCGATATGACTTTAATATGTACGCATACCGCAATACAGTTAAATACTTTAAACATTTATTAGCAGATAATAATATTGTTTATATAACACTTTTTTGTTCGCCAATAATTTTGGTCAAATCATTTATTTATCCGAGAGCCGCCCAAGTCGATACGAGCTCATCCGGGTTGATATTGTAATTATTCGACAGAGCAGTGAATATTCAATCAAATGTGTCACAATTAAATCTAACAGGAAGCAATAAGGTCAGTTGTATTTTTATTTTTAAATTGGGAATATTAGATAACGTATCAAAACTTATGTAAGTAATAAGTGCTGTATTGGCATGGCAATAATACGCTATAGTACTGAGTGAGAAAAAAATTCAAAATTTTAACTATGGCTGTCCCAACAAGGTCAAAGTTAATTCTTAAATATTTTTTTACAAAATTGGTGATTTGTATGGAAAGTTCAGTATCATCCGTTTTTAAACACCCTCCATAAGGCTTAGAAAATGCCCTTCCACCAAGCAAACCGAGACTCACAAAGTTAGACTGCGCCGGGAATCGAACACGTAACCTCCTGATGTGAAACTTATGGACTTTATCATTACGCCACGGAAAAATTATGTAACGAAATCTGGTTAGCACAGTAAGAATGAAGAAATCTATATTGGGACCGAATGTTTGTGAATTGGCTGCAGTACACCCGAACGGAGTTCTGGATTTTCTTTTTTGTTTTATATTGGTAAGCCCTTGAAAAAAATGAAATGTGTTTAAAGATATATTTTTAGAAAAGATAGGTATTTTTTTTAGCAATTATCTTAAATTTTAATCACTTTCTCTGCTGGACGAAGTATGTTCAGAATCGTGGCCTACATTAATAATTAAAGACTGAACAAGATTCGCGCGAACTCGTGCGGGTGTAATGTTGGCGGCGCCGCGATTGAACTAGGGCGGCCCCTTTGACACAACCGTTTGTCGCGAGCCGGCAGCGGCGAGTGGCATTTATCAAAGGTGCAGCTAATTCAGAAAACGAACTTTAAATCAAGTTATTTTGAAAAACATTTGTTCTTTCACATGTAAATATATTATATTACTGCTATTTTTTGTCAAAATATTCACTTGTCATTTTTTCATATTTTTTTTTAAGTCGCAACTAAATGACTATACCGTCACGCATCAAAGACACATCAAATGTTACCGATAAAATAGTCTTGCATGCATTACCAGTATGCTACAGAAAATTACTATAGTGCGGACTCCGGAATCGAACCCATTATCTACGGCAGCATGACATAGCATTGTGCACGGTTTGCACAATTACATACTGAGACGATTTGTAAATTGACCAACCGATTGTGGTATCCATATTATGCTTTTATTTTTACTTTATTGACTCTATATTGACCTATGGACGCTACCTCCTATCCGGGAGGCCGTGGTTCGAATCCTGCCACGTACCAATGTGTTTTCGAATTCCGATTCCATATGTACGTTTATCTATCGCTCTTAACGGTGAAGGAAAACATCGTGAGGAAACCTGCACACGCCTGCGAAGAAACTCGAAGGTTGTGTGTGAAGTCGACTAAGGCCCGATCGCCCTAATTCAGGGTAGGCTTGAGCCCCTCGGTGGGGACGTATATGAGCTGATAAGATGATTTTTACTTTATAGACTCTGCCTATCTACTTATAAAGATAGCAAACTTTTAACATTTATACTACTGTTTAAATGTTTATTAGTGAGGCAAATCTCGCGACAAAAACTAGATTTTTTCCAAATTTGTCCGAAAAGATTTGACTTTTGAAGAAAAAGTCATCCATGTTTTATTAACTTGTAGGTGTTAAATGATCTGTATGAATCTGATCATAAATATTTAATGGCACTTTCATATTAATTATGGCTCGATTCTCATTAGCATAGTCTTAAGTTGTTAATACCCGATGACAAAGAAAACTGAAATTCCATTGAAACAAATTAAATGCATTTAAATTCAATTAATTCTACACCGATAAGCACAAATGGAATAACGACGTATCTATATCTGCTATCTATTATAGCAACGTTCGGAAAACAAAACATTTCGATACACCATCCGCTTAGAAGACATTAACCAATTGTTCTAATGTCTTCCACAGCATACAATTCGATTCTGTACTCTAAACAGCAATCAATAAGATTGACAATCTATTATAGATGCTCACCGTCCTTGAATATTGTGTTAATGGTAGAACGGCGTAAGTTCAGATACGTTGCACAAAGTACACCCTTATTCCAGTGAAACAAAAGGGTACGAGAATTGTGTTGTTTGGTGGATAGGACTGTAATTACCGAAGCGTTTGTAACCAATCTATCGGAATAGTTCCCCGAGGATAGTGAAAGTACCTAATGTTGTGTCGTTAAATTAATGCTTAGATTTATGACACTCGGAATTAGCTCAGGATACGAAGACTGATATGCCCAAGTTTCTGATAGATGATTCACCGTATACTCCTGCCAGAAGGTTAACAGCGGAGACGTGTCGCTATTATTTTGAACGAGATACTGTTACTTATGTATGGCACACAAAATCGTTAACAATAATAATTGAAAACGATAAACACGTTAAAAAAACCGACATCCATCTCAACAACTCAGTACAATTTTGCAATATTATTTTTTGTTTTTCTTAATTTTCTTATAAAGTACTACACCGATTTAATAGCTTTTTCAAAACACCACTTTTGGTATGTAAAATATTTTTTGTCCTTATGGAATGTTGAGCAGTGGAGCTTTTCAGATTATGGAAATGGCAACACAGCAGGGTTTGACAGATAGATTCGCTTATCTGTAGACTGATTTCTCAAAGTTATGGAGACGTGTTGAGATCGATTCAATCAATTAATACTTGTATGTAATTAATACTAAATAAAACAAAAAATCAAAGTTTTACAAGGTCCAGAGTGGTTTTACAGCAGTTCCCAAATATCCAGAAACTTTCCGCCACAATGGCTTAGCTTTTTCTAAGTCTTCATTCTATTTCGACGGTCAGAAAGAGCCAGTGTTAAAGAACTTATAAAATTCAAAAAGGTATCACGTTCAATGGTTCGCGATTCCAAATTTAAAACGGTCAAACTGAAAACAAACCGTGCCTCGGCGATAAATCCTTATATTTGTTGAAAGTCTTTCATTGTTTATCATTCGGGACAAAACATTTGTCCCCCACAAAAGGTATCAGGGCCCTTCGATAATTGAGAGGGGATTCTCTTAATAACCTTCGATTATTTATTTTAAGACTTTCGCCACCTGGGGCGCCGGTGTCCGCAAAAAACACGATGAATTAATTGTTTTCAAATTTTAAGCAAAAATTTTTGTGTTCGCCTTTGGTACTTTGAAATAAGGTCGCAAGTTCAAGAGCAAGTGTCAGTGGTGCAAACACGGTTTGTGGTTTTTCTTTTTGACAGATTTTCTTGTCGCGTTGTGTGATTAATTTATTTTAAGCTTTGTTTTTTGGTTTTATAATTTCATCCCTCTTCGAGTACGCTTTTCTGTTTGCGGCCATTAAAGTTTTTTTAAATATTCATTTTATGACAAGTGTCTTTTAATTCGTAGCAATGCCGATTACATCAAACTTTCTACACAAGTGTGTAAAGGCTGTAAGGAGGTTGGGGCAAACCGATACACAATTAAATAGGAAAACAAGGAGTCTTGTAAGTACTAATGCTAAGACGAATGTTGCGGAAAATCGAAGCCACCCCAACCTCCCCTCGATGGGGACGTCTGATTTACGGCGTACAACGAACGGGGTTACTTTTTTTAATTTTAACTTTTTAAATATGCATAGCCTTTTAATGTTATGTACTTTTTATACACAGTGGACAGTATGATTTTTAAAACAATTTAGTTTTATGTAAAAACAAATTAATATATTTTTCTTAGTGAATTGTGAACTAAAAGATTTCATTTAACCCCCTTCTTCACAAAATGTTTTTCACTCAATCAATTAAAAGTCTCATAATGATTCATGAATCTAACTAAAAGTCTTATATGACAGATTTAACTGCAATTGTTTTAACCGCCTCCGTGGTGTAATGGTTAGTCCATTCGCTTCGCAACAGGAGGTCTCGGGTTCGATTCCCGGTGGGGTCAACTTGTAAGACTCGGTTTGGTTGGTGGTAGGGTGGTATTTTCTAAGCCCGCCTGGCCAGCTACCACCATCTTATCTAAGTCTTGCCGCCAAACATCAGTGTTAACAACATTGATGTGTTCCGGCTTGAATATAAGATAGCCAGTTCTCCATTGCATTGGGGAATCTTGGTAAGCCCGCTTCCATCTTCGGCATCATCGTCACTTACCATCAAGTGAGATGATGCCAAAAGGCGTACCAATTGTGAATAATAAAAAAAAATTGAACTGACAGCACCCACCATTAATACAATACAGATGAACAGTACAACCCTACGCACAATTCGACATTTTCTTTTCGTCCTAATTGATAATTCTTGCCGATCCCTCATCCGACTCGCTCCTACAATAATACAATTAATTCCCTTATGGCAGGGACCTACTTATAAATTTCTTACGAGAACCCCTTATAGGGACCTTTCACACTGTGTTTCTTCAACTTCAAATGTAAGAATTTAAAGTTTTTACCAAAAAGAGCGTCGGTGGCGTAGCGGCTAGGGCCGCCACCTCCTGTCTGGGAGGTCGTGGTTCGAATCCTGCCACGTACCAATGTGATTTCGAATTTAGATTTAATATATTCTCCAGATCCCTATCCCAGATCGGGCTATTCTTATTAGCAGTCTATGTCACTACCCAAACCCTCAACCAATTCTATACAAAAATCACTTCAATCCGTTGCTCCGTTGCGATGTTAAAGAAATCAACCAAAAAAGAGTTTTTTTTTTCATTTCCCTCATGCACTGCATCGGACTTTGTTATTTTCACGGGATAAAAAGTAGCCTATGTCCTTTCCCGTGACACAGGCTACCTGCATGTCAAATTTCATCAAGATTGGTCAAGGTGCTGAAGCGTGAAAAGGTAACAAACAAATACATTTTCACATTTATAATATTAGTAAGAATCAATCAATTGAAGTTTTTGAAATTTTGTTAACACGTTCTAGACACTAATACCTATGTCGGTGGTTTGTCAAAATTACGTAAAAAAATGTCATATCGACGGTTAAGAATCAAATAGTGTTATTTTCAAAAAGTCAATTTTACAGGAGACGAAAAAAACGTTTATTTTTTTATATTTATTAAATCTTAAAATCCAATGATGGCATTATACATAAAAATTAACTATGTTTTCAATGTTGATAAGCATTTTTATTTAATGTAAAGGTTAGTTGGATTTTTGGGAGATAGCACATTTTGATTTCAGGTTTAGTGAAATCTGTACCATTTTGATGCAGATAGCAGGTTTTTGATGGTAGATAGCACCTTTATTTCTTGGACTTTAGTGAATTATGTACAATTTTGTTGCAGATGCCAGGTTTGCTAATAATTTTTTTCAATCAAAAGTACTCTTTTATTTATAAAGATGACACACAAATGAAACGATACTCAAACATATCTTAAACTAAGAAAAGGGAACACAAATTGCAGTCAAATAATCAGCAAACATGAAAAAGAAAGAAAAATCTGTCTTTATTGAGTCAATTCTGGGCACAATCCGCTAAAACTAAATTTGTACTCAGATCATTTATCTATATGGCATTGTGGATACGGTGTATCCATCAATTTTTCTTTTTCAATAAAAAGGAGAAAAAACAAAAATAATTTGGAATTAAAATCTGTCAAAATCACCTTTTTTAAAACACAAACGTCAGTTTTTGTCCACCTGTACTCGTGTTTTTATTTACCAAAATTAAGTTCCCTACAGTTCTGTTGAGCTGTACAAAGAAAAATAAATTTACAATATAATCAAATAGGTTTTATAATTATTTAAATGTAAGTTTTTAATCAGTGTAGGGTAAAAAATCGTAGAAACCGTGACAATCCTGAGGCAATACTGACTTCAGCTGTTGAAGGTGGTTATATTTTGTTTTATTTATAGGTAGTTTGTTTTGGTGTAGTGGTCTATAAGCTTTTGATGAAGATTGCCTTGATGAAGATTGCTTTGTCGAAGCTTTTGGCCTTTGTGGTAAGTTTATCCAATCATCATCGTGATTTAGTTTGACTTTGATAATATTTTCAGGTTCGTACATTATCTGTCTTATATCCACAAACTGAGGGTCCCCTGCCTTTTTACCAGGGCGAACTCTTTTGTACACATGCGTTTTATTGTCTGCGTAGTCTTTTATCAAGTCAAAATTTACGCAAATGGTTTCATATGGGTTCTTAATACGCGCTTTTCTGGTTAGCTTGACGTAGTCGCTGGGTAGGTAAATTTCCTTGTTTTTTGTTTTCCGTTCAATAGCACTGTGAACCGAGTCACATTCCATTTGAGTGTGACCAGGCTCTAAGAATTTTTGTGTAATTAACTATTATTAATTATTATTTTTGTTTAATTAATTAATTCGTGTATTTAGTGCTGAAATTCAACAGTGCGTTTCTGTTTTGGTAAAGTACACCCAAATGAACAGTTGCGGTTCCCGGCTAAGAATAGGACCATCCCATCTCTTTCAATGGGTGTCGTAAGAGGCGACTAAGGGAATAAAAACCGGAGGATGGGCAGCAGTGTCTTTCCGTGCATTGCAAAACACCTGCAATCAAACTGCGATCGCCAACTCGCCTGCCAAGCGTGGCGATTACGGCAAAACCCCCCCCTATGAAATCCACACCCAGAAAACGGCCCCTAGTCCCCGGCGGCCCCGCTATTCCTAGCTCCGGTAGCAGTCATGGTAACGGCGGGGCGGGGGGTGCGAAGAATCCCCGGCAGATGCCAGGCTACCAAACCCAACGACCTTTGGCCCTGGCAACTTACAACACGCGTACACTGCGGACTGACGAGAAACTTACAGAACTCGAAGAAGTATTGAGCAGGTTACGGTGGGATATCGTAGGTTTATGTGAAGTCCGAAGACAGGGAGAGGACACCATGATCCTTAAATCCGGAAACCTCTCTATTTCCGGGAGGGCAACCAACAGTCCCAGGGTGGTGTCGGGTTTCTCGTCCACAAGTCCCTGAATAACAATGTGGTCCAAATCCTGAGCGTTTCGACAAGGGTAGCATACCTTATATTCAGAATCACCAAACAGTATTCGATGAAGGTCATACAGGTATACGCGCCGACTACGGAACACTCCGACGACGAGGTAGAGACTGTGTATGAGGACATCTCTACAGCCTTACGTAGTACCAGGACCCATTATACCGTTGTTATGGGGGACTTTAACGCGACACTGGGCAAACGAAGCGATGGTGAGCTGAGAGTGGGGCAATTTGGATATGGAGTAAGAAATGCACGTGGCCAGATGCTGGCCGACTTTATAGAGAAGGAGAGCCTCTTTATGATGAACTCCTTCTTCAAAAAGTCAAAACAGCGGAAGTGGACATAGTTGCATCCCAATGGCGTTACAAAAAACGAGATAGACTTCACCTTGTCGACAAGGAGGCAAATACTCAATGATGTCTCCGTGATCAATTCAGTCAAAACAGGAAGCGATCACCGGATGGTCAGCAGCACATTAAATCTAAAGACCAAGCTAGAAAGATGTCGACTGATGAAGTCTACGCTCCAACCGGCGCCCATCCAGCTCCAAAACCCCGAGAGCTTTCAGCTCGAGTTGCACAATCGTTTCGAATGCCTAGGAGACTGCGAGAATGTGGACGATTAAAATAACAGGTTCGTGGAAATTGTTCAAACAGTCGGGTCTGAGATTTTTAAAACTCGCCGTTCAAGCAGAACCAAAAAAATCTCCGACTTCACCAGCAACCTCATGGAAGAAAGACGCAGATTGGTTTTGCAGTCCTCTGAAGACGCTACACAGTATTGGCAACTAAACAGGCAGATCTCTAAGTCCCTAACTCGCGATTTACGCCAATATAATACAAATTGTATTAAAGAGGCGATTGAGCACAACAAAGGCTCAAAAGTGTTCGCGAGAGATCTGTCTGTTGGACAAAGCCAACTGACCAAGCTGAAGACTGAGGATGGCAGGACCATATCGTCTAAGACTGAGTTGCTGGAAGAAGTTGAGAAGTTCTATGGACAATTGTACAAGACCACACGTTTGCCTGTCAGCGATCTGGCTGAAGACCCAAGAGCCAGACTAACCCGACACTATACCGAAGATATCCCGGACGTCAGCCTGTACGAGATAAGAATGGCTCTCAAACAGCTCAAGAACTACAAGGCACCGGGTGATGATGGAATTACGGCTGAACTTCTGAAAGCAGGTGGATCACCGGTACTAAAAGCTCTTCAGAAGTTATTTAATTCTGTTATACTCGAGGGACAAACGCCTAAGGCATGACACAGAAGTGTGGTCGTGCTTTTCTTCAAAAAGGGTGACAACACCCTGCTGAATAACTACAGACCCATCTCACTTCTGAGCCATGTCTACAAGCTGTTTTCGAGAGTCAGTACGAATCGTCTCGCACGCAGGTTTGACGACTTCCAACCTCCCGAACAATCCGGTTTCCGAAAAGGCTTTAGTACCATAGACCACATACATACGTTGCGGCAGATTATACAGAAGACCGAAGAGTACAATCAGCCACTATGCTTGGCGTTTGTAGACTATGAGAAAGCCTTTGATTCAGTCGAAACCTGGGCTGTGCTACAGTCTCTCCAGCGGTGCCAAATTGACCATCGATACATCGAGGTGTTGAAGTGTCTGTATGAAAACGCCACCATGTCGGTTCGCCTCCAGGACCAGAACTCGAAACCAATCCAGTTGCAGCGACGGGTGAGACAGGGAGACGTTATATCTCCGAAACTGTTCACCGCCGCCCTGGAAGATGTTTTAAGCTTCTGGACTGGGGTGGACTCGGCATCAATATCAACGGCGAGTACATATCCCACCTCCGATTCGCTGACGATATCGTGGTCATGGCTGAGACTATGGAAGACCTAAGCACAATGATCGATGGCCTCAGTAAAGTCTCTCAACATGTGGGTCTTAAAATGAACATGGACAAGACGAAAATAATGTTAAATGTCCGTGTCGCACCCACTCCTCTAAAGGTTGGAGACTCTGCACTGGAAGTTGTTGACGAATATGTATACCTGGGACAAACAGTCCAGTTAGGTAGTTCCAACTTCAAGAAAGAGATCAATCGACGAATCCAACTCGGCTGGGCGGCGTTCGGGAAGCTTCGCAATATCTTCACGTCCCAAATACCGCAGTGTCTCAAGACTAAGGTCTTTGACCAGTGTGTGTTGCCAGTGATGACTTACGGAACTGAGACATGGTAGCTTACTATGGGCTTCATAAGAAGGCTCAAGGTCACCCAAAGGGCAATGGAGCGTGCTATGCTTGGAGTTTTTCTGCGTGATCGAATCAGAAACGAGGAGATCCGCAGGAGAACTAAAGTAACCGACATAGCTCACAGAATCGCTAAACTGAAGTGGCAGTGGGCAGGGCACGTAGCTCGTAGAACAGATGGCCGATGGGGCAGTAAAGTTCTCGAGTGGCGACCGCGCACCGGAAAACGTAGCGTATTAGTAAGATAGCAGATTATAGCAGGAAAATTCAAGTAAAAGAAGATTGTCATTTTTGTTAGTAGTAAGATAGCAGATTATAGCAGAAAAAAATGAGTAAAAGAAGAGGGTTGATTTTGTTATTAGTAAGATAGCAGATTATAACAGAAAAAATCAAGTAAAAGAAGGTGGTCGTTTTTGTTATTAGTAAGATAGCAGATTAACGCAGAAAAATTCATGTAAAAGAAGATAGTCACTTTTTGCCATTAGTATGATAGCAGATCATAGCAGAATATTTCCTTGTTTTTTATGGTCATACATTTAGCAGTTTTTAATATCATTTAACATCTCTCTAAATATTCGTCAAATCGAAAGTCAGTCTTTGCCAACCTATGCAGCAAAATCTGCTAAATCCGGTCCCATCAAAATCTCAAAATCACCAAAATGTCAGATAGCAGTATTTGATTCTTAACCGTCGATATGTGTCTAAAAAGTGTTTCCAAAATTTTAATAACTGATTGTTTAAAAAGAACCAATGTATGTTTGTATGGCGAGTGTTATAAACATACTTCTCTTAAGAACGATCAATATTAGGTATTCAGAAACACCCTCAAAACAAAAAAAAAAGGATTGTGTGGTTTTATGAAACCACGGTAAAACTGAAAGTTTTTTTCACATTTATAGACATTTAGAGCTACGGTACAGAGGACGAAACGATCATGGCTGCTCTGACGAGCGCCTTTCACTTTATCCCTACTCCGCGGCCGACCGTCACGCGACATGCAACACACAGACGAAAAAGTTTGAGACGATGTAATAAAAGTTTCACTTTAATAATTGAAATTGAAAATCTAACTTCCTATGTGCAGTCTCCTCTATGCCATGTGTCGTGTTCTGCCACCGGAGCCCGATATAATTGTTTCCACGTCAAACTCCTTCCTCTTTTGTTTGTTGTATTTTGTCGCGTTCGCGATTCGTAAGGACCAAAACACGATTATTGTCATCCCAAGACCCTATACATACTATTTTAATTTAAAATAATTTCCCATCCGTACTACGTAATGTCAATTCAATAATTGATTTGTCGATTCGCAAACTGTATGTAACGGCCCAAAAGTTCAGATAGAACCTCACGTAAGTTCAATCAAATGTGAACCACTCTAAACCTGTACGTACACTGTACATGCACACATAATACATCAAAACCACTCCAAAATACTCGATAGCATTTTATAAGACGTCGTACGTTTATCTGACGCTCTTACGGTGAAGGAAAACATAGTGGAAACCTGCACACGCCTGCGGAGAAACTCGCAGGTTGTGTGTGAAGTCGACCAACCCGCACTGGGCCCGCGTGGTCGACTAAGGCCTGATCGCCCTAATTTAGGGTAGGCTCGAGCCCCTCGGTGGCGACGCATATGAGCTGATATCATCAAGACGTCGTAGTAGACACGCGCACACACACACACACACAGACACACACGCACACACACACGCATACATACATACACACACACACACACGCACGCACGCACGCACACACACTCACACACACACACACACACACACACTCACACACACACACACAAAAACACTCATGCATACATACACACACACTCACACACATTACACACGATACTGCACACAACGTGGCTTCAACTTAAACGTTCGCAGCCTTGTATCTGAACTTTTTTTTGATGTGAGGTAAAGACTAAACTTTTTTATTTATTTGTTCAGTTTCATGATTAGCATTTGCCGCTTTTCAGCGAATGACAAGTCACCCAGTATGGTTGGACTGGGCATTCCATACACCCTCACCAACTCCTTGTCAGACTTGCTCTAGACTGGCAGGTGTTGACCGAATGCTGGAATTTGATTAGTCAACGTGGGCTGTGGGCTCCGAAACAATGGTGCAATTTACAGTGTATGGAATGCCACGTCCGTATATTTGTATAAGGTCGTTGACGTATTACTGGGGAGCCTGAGAAGTTTTTATAATTTTGATCTGTTAATAAAATACTAGAATTTGGATAGAATCGTAAACTATTCTAGTTGGACTGTTCTAAAAACAAATGACGAAGCAAACAAAATCACGGCGAAATCCCATACTTTCGAGAACCAAACTGTAACCAATCTGTATAAATATGGGTGACGAGGGATCGAGGTAGCAATCTAAAGAGCGGCAGGGAGTGTCCATACTGTATGTTAGTACTAATATATTATATACTTTGGTTCTAGTTGGTTGTATGGTCAAAAATTTTAGGTTTTACAAAGGCTAGTAAATAACTAACGGGCAAATCAGTAAGGCGTGGTTACGTTTGTGTAAAATGCACACACTGATAGTGTATAACAACAGCCTTTTTGCCACGCTCACACGGCATGTCACCCTCAAATCTCCATGTCAAACAACCGATAACGTCCCCACTGCTGGGGTACGGGTCTCTTCCCGAGAAGCAAGGTCTCACAGCACAAATAAAGGTAAAAACTCCGAAAATTGTTACTTTGTAGTTTTATCACGTAAATTTGTTTTTGCTATTACATAGTTACATTTGCAGTTGGATAATTGAGCGTGACTAGCATAGATGTATGGGAGAGTATTTTTTTAACTACAAAGAATTATTTTCGTTAATACACAACACAAACATATTTTGTGGTAATACGGAACCCTCGGTGCGCGAGCCCGATTCGCACTTGGCCAGTTTTTACTACCTTTTGTTATTTTTCGTATTTTCAAGATCAGCCCTAGAAACAAGAATGCTATTAAATACAAAGGCGGCCATATTTAAATGTAGCTAGCAAGTAACGGGAGCAAGACCGTAGAGCCGCCAGCGGGCAAACCATCTGGAAAGTCGCTGGGGGGAGATGCCATTTGTAAAACCGAATTATCGGGAAATCCGACCGATTTTAAGAACCGCCCATAATTATCGGCTACAAACGCTTGGTGGGGTGTTTTCGCGTGCCAGCGTTATATTTCTTATTGTTAATTGAGGAAAGTTATTCCAAGAAAAAATCAGGCTATATTGATTGTATGTATGACATCTGAATTTATTGTATTTCTTGCAACACGCAACGATATCAATCTCGAATATTAATTAATACGTTCTAATAACAATTGTTTTTTCTTCTTACAGGTAAAGGACATCTTCAATAACATTTGTTTAAAAGTCAGCCATCAATTACGTGAGTAACTGCCGCCACTTTCACGCTTCAAAATTGACGTTAATATCTTCTTGCGATAAAGAAACAATCGAATGCGTTCCAAATTTAAAACATTCACTCAAAGAGATTGCCTATTAATGGTCCATATTTGTCAATACATTGGAATCGTATTCGAATTGTTTCGGATCGCCACCATTAAATACCTAATCTCGGCATGTCAACGGCTGCTCGGAATCGCGTGACGATTAAAAAGCACCCATTATTAAAGTGTTTTATCGACTGTCACAGGCCAGTGATAAAAATTAAAAACATTCGAACGTTACCGAGCTGACTATCCGACTGACTGAACTCTGTTTATTACGCGATTGATTATACAATACACTTTTTAAAGTAATATACAGTGTAAACTCTGTAAAACGTCACTCGATATAACGGTTCACTCTTTAAAACGTCAAAATTTTCTAGCTCCAAGTTGGTTTACTTTGACGCTAATTTATCTCTGTATAACGAATAGAGTTTACACTGTATATATTATATATCTTTGACAATACTTATATTTTTCAACCGACTTCCAAAAATGAGGAGATTCTCAATTCGACTGTATGTTTTTGAAGTGAAACTTCTATGTATACGGGGGGTATTAGGATATTTTTGTCACGAAAAAGCGTTACGGCCGTCCGTTGAAGTTTCACTTCTACTATGTGTCCCAGCATACATTTCGATATTTTTTTGTATGGTTTGTTACGCGATATCTTCGCAGATTGTGAACCGATTTTCATGATTCCTTTTTTAATTCGATGGATATGATCCCGAGTTGGTTTCATATAAATTTTATTAAAATCGGTTTAGTACTTTATTAGAAAATTAACAAAAACCAAAAGTACTAATGAAAAATAATTGTACTAAGTTGTTGCGATGGTATTCGGTTTTTTAACGTGTTTAGCGTTTTTACCTATTGTACCGGCTGCTTGGAGGATATTGCTCGTTATGGTTTTGTTCTCGAATGTAAAAGTAAGAAATAGGCATTTAAAAAACGGGTGAAGTGCGAGGCGAACTTGCACGCGAAGGGTTCCGTACCATTGTACAAAAACGCGTTTCTTGTATTGCCCCCTTCCCTATATTCCCTATATTTAATTTGTAATTTAACTTAATGTTTATTATTTATTGTTAAAGTGAAGATAGAAATACACTCTCTGTAAAAATTTCACTGACTACCTATTACGGTCCAGCGGAGGCTCGCTCGGTAAATAATAGGGTTGGCACCCATTGGATGCAAAACCCTAATAAGAACCGACATGAAAATGACCGAATCCATTACTACCCGATCATGTTTAGAAGGTCATTCTCAGTTTCCGACCCATAAACTGTCGATAAAAAGCGCAGAACGACTCTCATCTGCATACTCCCGCCATTAAAAGAAAAAAAGAAAAAAAAACGAAAACAATATTTAACTAAAGTGTAATAACCCGTTCACAGCTCGCGTATTTTTATTGCTCACGAAGAAGGAATGATGTCGTTAACGATGTTACGCCGCTATTGATTTTCCATTATTTTGCGCTGTCATTAATAATTTTAATTAATTACTGTTACGTAAGGGGTGTGTTTATAGAGGTAGCTATTGTCAGTACATCGTCGTGTGAGATGATTTATGCGTGAAGCGTCTTTGAAATGTCTCGCTATCTATTTCGTCGGCTCATTGATTTTTGATGACTATGGATATTCGGGTAGTGTTTGGATCCTGTTACTGAACGAAATGGAATATAGAGCCATAGTGTTTATAGATAACTAGCTTTTGCCCGCGTTTGCCGCGATAGTTTTTATGATTGTGTTCGAGAGTGTGATGTGCGCGAGCAGCAAGCGGCGAGCGAGCGAACATGGGCTTCGGTTTTTCCCAGATCCCTCGGGAACTGTGCATTTGTTCAAGATAAAAATATTTTTATTGTTTTCCGCCATTTATTTTAACTCCATGCATTTTTTTTACGAAGTCAGTTCAGCCGTTTAGGCGTAAAAGTGCAACAAACAAACAAACATCGATACTTTTACGTATATTAGTGAGATAACAAAAAGTGTAGCATGTATATTACTCTGGTACTTGTGAATTGACAACTCACTAAACTTACAGTTGAACCACAATTGATAGTATCTTTACTGTGGTTTAACCAAAATAATGGCCAAGTACGATTTGTATTTGCCCACCAAGAGTTCCGTACGTAAAATAGTTTTTTTTTTGTATTCAGTACAGGATCCTTAGCGGGCGTTCGACTTACGCTTGGCCGGTTTTATTATTTGTAGTTTTACATTGGTGTTCGTACGTTTACCGCTTTAGATATTTGTATATAGTACCGTGTTTACGATAGAATAAAAACAAAAAAGAAACTTTTAAAAACACGTTTCATTGTTTGGATAAGCCCCTTATTTTTTTCTATTTTTATCCTACTGTCCAAAAAGGAGGGTAATGTTTTTAGGGTGTATGTGTGTATGTATGTATTTCTGTTTGTTTGGCTGAGCATGTAGCTTAAACGGCTCGATTGATTTTGTAGTGCGAGGTTACTGTAGATTCGTGTTGATCCCCTGACTGACAGGATATATTTTTACCAGACAGCCCAAAAAAGAAGGATAATGTTCTTAATTTTAAATTGAATTGGTTAAGTTATTCTATTTTGGGTTCGCAAAACAGATACCACACATTTTGTGAAAATTTCAACCGCCTCTTTACTGTTAAAAAATTACATTAATTAAATTAATGCCTTTAAGGCAGGACAGACAGATACACAGAAGGCGTAGGCTTAGTAATAGCAAAGTATGTATATATATTAGTACTAACATACAGTATGGACACTCCTTGCCGCTCTTTAGATTCCGACCTCCACCCCTCGTCACCCAGATTGATACAGATTGGTTATATTGGTCCTCGAATGTATTTGATTTCGCCGTGATTTTGTTTGCTCCGTCATTTGTTTTTAGAAATGTCATTTCACGACCGTTTGTAAACAGGATCCCGTTGGCACCCTTTGGGTACTGAACCCTAAAAGGTATAAATAGATATCATCGGTACTTGCTTCTGTTTTTCTGTTAAGCAATTTCTACCTCGTTATTGCCTGCATTAATCTCCAAATCACAAAACTACCCAACTTAAATTGCAGTCAATTTATGACAGTTTGGAAACTCGCGCCCACCCACACCTAACTCGGGCCTAACCGCAACACTAACTAACTAACAAACAATCTATACAAAGCCAAACACAAAAAGAGGTGGAAATATCAACAAAAGTAGATAAATGCAGTTTTATTAACTTGCGACATGCGATACGGCTGATTATTTTGCGGATTCCAAAATGGCAGAACAGTGATAAGGTTTTAGGTTTTTCGATGCGGTGAGGGTGCGAAGACACTGTGTCGCTGATTTGCAGCTAGTGCTGCACTGGGCTCGACAAAGTGTGGACGTTAACGTCGATGCTTTACCTAATATGCCTCATTTCATTAAACAGACCACCAGCAAGACAGTTTCAAAAAATATAAACGAAAAACCTAAAGCAGAAAAAACACTATAGACTTTTTTTTTTTTTATTCACAATTGGTAAACCCTTGACAACATCTCATCTGGTGGTAAGTGACGATGTTGCCGAAGATGGAAGCGGGCTTACCAATATTTCCCAACGCAATGGGGACTTTTATAACATTTGACGACTTTTTTGGCAAGAATATAATATTACAAAGTGTTAGGTAACAAAGAACAGTTTTTGGGGCGGAGGAGGGGGAGGGACTTATACTAATGAAACTGTTCTGTTCTACAACTTTGTTGAAATAAAAAAAAATGGAATTTCCATACAAAGTTTACGAATCGGCCGATCATTTTGTATAATTAGACCAAAAATGTAGTATTGACATTCAGTATGAAGTCTAACTCTCGGAAACAATAGATCCTTAAGATATTTTGTTGATCTGATGATGAACTAGCTCGTCTATTGTTTTAAACGAATCGTACGAAATAATGTGCTCGCCTTTTTGAATTTGGAAACATGCAATAGACGTCTCAACAATTCCCGACCTGATAATGCACGACCCATGAATGCCAGCCCGATAATGGCCGGCCGATAACTGGTGCCACTGACTTGAAATATTAATATATACGAGTACACTGAAATAAAAGCTTGTACCTTAAAAAATATATTTTAAGTATGATTGTTACACTTATAGATTTTAGCCGGCATTTCCTCATCACTAGAGAATAACCTCAATCATCGACAAGGTATCCTCCCCGAGTCCCCGCCCATCCCTACAGTAAGGTGAGCGTCAAAATGCGCGATGGGTTGAGGGCTAAGTAGGAATACATTTCGGCGCGGTCGCGTGACCGTCCGCGCGCCGCCCGCGCCGCTTGACACGGCACGGCTGTAGTTTTCACACTCAAATTTTAACGTTTATCGTCTAGCATTTTGGTCTGCAATTAGTGATTGTTATCTTGTTTCTGCACTAAACCCAGTTACTGCTAATGTTTGGAAAATTTCAAAATTTTATTTCGGGTTGTATTAAACGTATTTCGATGTTCTGAATGGCATCTTCAAATTAGAGCTATCTTTCCAAACTGATAGCTAAAACTGAATTGGATTTGTACGTGTGCATTTTGCTTTATTAATAATTTAAAATAGGAATACAAAAAATGAATCAAGCCAACAGGTGTGTTTTGTTGACAAACATCAACTCAAGGATAGTTCAATGCATCAAAAATAAATTCATCATCATCATATCAACTCATATACGTCCCCACCGAGGGGCTCGAGCCTACCTTGAAATAGGGCGATCGGGCCTTAGACGACCACGCGGGCCCGTCGACTTCACACACAACTTGCTAGTTTCTTCGCTTTTCTTGAGTTAAATTATGAAACATAGATTTACTAAATTGCGTCCCTACAGACATTTCGAAAATTCACTGTCGTTGTTTTCTTTTACATCTTCAATTTTTAATTAATTAAATTGAATTAATCAATGAGTGAATGAGATGTCATAAAATTAGTACATTTTATGACGCTGAAAAACTAGGATCTTTAGTTTTTGGCCCATGATAAAAACTCTGTTATTTTGCAACTAAATTCTATGGAAAGATGGGTACCTACCCAAGGCGCGATATCCTAGTTTTTCAGCGTAATAAAATGTACTTATTTTATGAAATTTCATTCACTCATTCATTCATTTAATTTAATTAATTAAAAATTGAATTCGTAAAGGAAAACAAAGAGAGTAAGTTTTTGAAATACTTATCTGTAGGGACTCAATTTAGTGAATGTAGGTATGTTTCATAATTTATTTTTGATGCATTCGTTCAAAACGTTAGTTTTAAATATCAATCATCGCATATAATAAAAATTGTAACGTTCCATCTCAACGATCAATCCTTTGTCGGTTACGTATGCAAAATAAATATTAATGACACACTCACACACACTTCGTAGTAACCCTTTCTTGTGCCCCTATCCGGCACGGAATCGGCCCGAATTTCACTAATAAATGTATGTAATTAATCATTGGAATAAGGGTAGCGAGCGGTCGCGAAATATTTTGTACTTACGTCAAGTAAAAATGTGAATGTATACTTAAGAATGTATATGTACCAATCTTAATGGAATACTATTTTTTAAATTACATTTTTATCCGCAATTAGTAAGCTAAGAGACGATGATGCTGAAGATGGAAATATTCCACAACGCAGTTGGGAACCGGCTATCTTAGCTTAAAGCCGAAACATATGGGGGCAAGACTAGACTGACTACAATTTGTATCTAATTAGATACGCATTTATTCCGTACAACTTCAAAATAATTTCCGTGACACTTGCGACGTTCTTCCAATTCCGAATATTCGTACACGATTTCTAATCCCCGTTTCATTTGTTTTTAACCTTATGTTTTAATTTGAGCTAACTGTACAGTGACGTCACCAAAACTTTATCGATTGACGGACAAAGCGCTTTTTATATACGCGAGATAAAATCACCGGCACCCTAGTGGCAATATTTTAAGTCTACCCCTTTGACGGCACCCCAGCAGTGACTTCTAATCAATCGATTGGGCCCCATCCACCCCCTATTATGTGCTATTATTTACTGATTGTCACAGAGTGTTTTAGCTTTAGATATGTTTTGATAGATATGCTTTAGAATTCGTTGGAACGTCTTTGGGCTCAAAATTAACAAAAACGAAAAAAAAAGCAAAAATGTGTTTACAAATTTTTATTCATTTTTGTAAATTTTCTAAAAGAAAACTACTCAGCTATTTTTGTTAAAATTTATTTTCGTTACGTATTGATTAAAAAAAAGAATAAACACAAAAAAAACATAGAGTCGAATAAACAACCTCCTCCTTTTTTTAAGTCGGTTAAAAATAACAAAATCAAGGACAATTGATCGAGAATTTAAAAAAAAAAACTGAAATTATTAGGTTTTTTTCCATCCAAAATGTCTATGCCGAAAATAAAACCGGGCTTACCAAGATTCCTCAACACAATGGGGAACTGACTTTCTTGCCTTCTATCAAGAAAGTTTCAGATTTTGGGTTCCTTCTCCAAGTCTCACATAATTCTCTTCGACCTATTACTGATCATGATATAGGACCAAATCTTAACTATTTACTCAGATCCCCCCTCCTCTAAATCCAAAATCAAATATCGCCAATAACCAATCGGGTACAATCGATACTGTCACAGTTAAATAAAAAAAAAACTCTCCCTTATCCTACACCCCAAACACACACAAACGAACCTACCCTTTCATAGACCTTCGATAGGGCTCAATCGAGACTTGATTTTTGAACCCCCATCTCAAAATGTGGTCCCTGGAGCATACGCCCTTGGCACATACAAGACTTGCACATTATTACTGAATTATATATTGGATTTGTTGTACCCGTGGGTACATAGTTAGTTAGGTAATTTGAAAATAAATGAGGAGAAGAAATGGAATTATTAATGTGTTTAAGGAAGCTTAGGCTAGGTGTTTTCTTGGAAGCCTATGATGAATACATTATTATAAACACGTTAAAAAACCGGTTCCAATCGCATTAACTAGTACATTGTTTTTGTTTATGTTATTTTTTTTAATTACCTAACCGATTTTGATAAAATTTTGCACGGGACTACTACAGGAGTGACAGTATACTCTTTCGAATAATTTTTTTTAATTGGTCTACAACTGACGTAGAAATCTGTAGACATACATAAAAAATATATACAGGGTGTAACAAAATTGGTGTATGTCCCGTTAACTGGGGCTTCTACTCATCATACTGAAAAGCTTTTGTTCTACGACTTTGCTGAAAACATGAAAAAATGTATTACTCTTCATACAAATCGATCAGCTGATCGACCGATTTTGTCCAAATTTTTTTGAGAATTGACTATAGGTTCCTTCGTTGTTCAGTATGACGAGTAGACTCCTAGTTAACGGGACCTACACCAATTTTGTTACATAGTCGGTTAATAAACAAGATGTCGTAGCTCAGAGCGGCATGCGTCGTTGCGTTGACCACTGGTGGCATTTATCTCGACCGTTTCCGTGCTTCCCAAGCCACTTTAAGCCGCTGATGCCGGTTGATATCATTAGACGGCAGTCGTTAAGCCAATATATGTATCGTTAAGCCAATATAGATGCCTTATACACGGCTTGAAAACATTGGAGTTTGCTACTAGCCCTATAGCCTCCACTAAACGGACTTGGTCCCGTGTGTGGAACATGGACTTGTCTTTCTGAGTTCAGGAAGAGACCCGTGCCACAGTATTACGATAAGGCTTACAGTAGCGCAACGCCTATGATGTCGCACGATGCGCCACCGCCGTAGGTATTAGCCCATACTAGCCTGTAGTACTCGCGGAGTTTGCCAGGCTGTGCTCCGCCGTCCGCTGCCCCGCAAGTACCCTTGCGTTGCTCTGCGTAAGTACATTCGTTGCGCTACTGTAAGCCGCTATATTGTAATACTGTGCCCGTGCTTATGGGACGAGATTTATGGGTCTTAAACGACTAAATAAAAAAAATAAAAAAACTACAAAGAATCTCGTAGGTTGTGTGTAAAGTCGACTCAGATCAAGAAAACGTTCAGATAGAATGCTGAGAACTGTCAGGTTAAAGTCACTTTTTTAAAACATGTGTGCTGTATCGTGTGAATTCTCGTGTTTGTGTGTATGTGTGTGTCTGTGTGGAATAGAATAGAAAATCTTTTATTCAGAGTAGCACAGTACAATAATTTCTAGGTACAATTTACGAACGTATTTATTTAACGTAACTTCAAAAACCTAAAACTCGACATAAAAGGTAGGTAATTTACGAAACCGTACATTCTGACTTACTAACTTTCCAAACAACGACCACGAAAACACATTTTCACAACAATGCCCCGATATCATAATAGGCATCAACCTACGCAATCGACACGAAAAATTTTTTGTTCGGTATCGTTAAAAATTTTTATGCGTTCATAAATTTCGGAGATCTCGAACCGACCGCCAAAATGTTCCACAAACGTTACCGAGGCATCCCTTTTAACCCCAAAATAAAAACAAAACACATCCTGGCGCGCAATACCTCAGACCCGGGGAGCAAAAAGATTCTATATCTATAAACTCGAACGGATCGAAATATCTGTATACAGTCATAATCGCGCGGTCTGTCTGTAATAACCCTTTCGTATAGAATTAACCCTTTGGATACAGTAAGGTGAACAACCCTGTTAAAAAGGGCCCTTATTCTCGTATTCCCCAAGCAAAGAGATGCTAGCGATAATGTTAAAACACTAACTTCTTCATCCATATTTAATTTGCCATAACATCTCACTGTTTTTAGTTTTGACAAAGTCCACAATTTTCAACCGACTACCAAAAAGGTGGCGGTTCTTAATTCGACTGTGTGTCATTAGTTTTTTATTCGATAGGGTTTGCTCCCGAGTCTGTCCCATATAAATTTTATGAAAATCGGTGTAAAATATTATTATAAAATTAACAAAAACCAAAATAATAATGCAAAAATGTACTAAATTGTTGCGATGGAAATCGTTTTTAACGTGTTTAGCGTTTTCAATTATCTTTTTTCGTTTTTAGTGGTTTTCTATTGAAAAGGATCAAAGTCAAGGAGATTCGATTAAAAGCGGACCCGGACGTTCATGTCCAGAAAAGCTTAGATAATTTATTTAATATCTCATATTTATACAAAAAATCTTTTTTGTAAGTACACACAGAAAAATAATCGTTTTATCAGGTGAAAAACGTCCACTGCTGCCTCCCCATGAATTTCCGCAACGACCGGTCCTGCGCTGCCCGCATTCAGCGGCTTCCTGATATCGTCACCAGGTCATCGGTGGGAAGTGTTCTCACGCTACGGCTTCCGGTGCGCGGTCGCCACTCGAGAACTTTTCGCTCCAACGGCTATCTGTTCTACGAGTTACGTGCCTTGCCTCCTGCCGCCTTATATCGATTTTGTGATCTTGGTCGGTTACTTTGGTTCTCCTAAGGATCTCCTGATTTCTGATTCAATCACGTGAAATATGTATAGTAATGAAAATATAATTTGCCAGTACAATTAAATAAAAAAAATAAAAAATTCGTCAATACGATGACGTATAAATAAAATACGTTTATTAAAATTCTTTTGCAGAAATTCGTCATCACTATAAAATTCATTATTCCAAACAAAAAAGTTTTTTAATCGCAGTTTGTGGTGTTTTGAGATCCGCTAACGATAATTTATGCTAGTAGGTAGGTAGAAGAAATTTTTTTGTCACTCTAAACCGCTTCCTCTTGTGACTTGTCGCTCGGCAATAGACGTTATCCGCGGGGCGACATGACGCGTGGTTACGAATATTCATGCATTCTTTTTCGACAAAAAAAAAGAATCGTTCATTTGGAAAAATCTGGAATGCATCCAAGCTAAGTTTTCAATGAAATTTTATTAGTTCGGACAGTCAATTTCACATAAAACTTTTAATTTATTTATCAGTTTATTTCTTTTCGTAATTTGGAATGGCACTATCTAAAATATTTTATTAATTTACAAGCTTTTGCCCGCGGCTTCGCCTGCGTGGACATCGTTTTTATGACTGTCTTTGAGGGTGAGTAGTGCTCGAGCTTGGTCATGCTTGAGTTTTCTTCAGATCCCTCAGGAACTATATTGGACTATTCTGATTAGCAGTCTATGTCACTTTCCACCCCCTCAACTAATTATTCTATACAAAAAAAAATCAATCCGTTGCTCCGTTGCGATGCCGACGTGCGCGAGCGTGGAAATGAGTTTTACCCAGATCCCTCGAGAACTATATCAGGATATGTTAATTAGTAAATTATATTATTTATAGGGTAGGGGGTGCGAAGAATCCCCGGCAGATGCCAGGCTACCAAACCCAACGAGACATGGTCGCTTACTATGGGCCTCATAAGAAGGCTCAAGGTCACCCAAAGGGCAATGGAGCGTGCTATGCTCGGAGTTTCTCTGCGTGATCGAATCAGGAACGAGGAGATCCGCAGGAGAACTAAAGTAACCGACATAGCTCACAGAATCGCTAAACTGAAGTGGCAGTGGGCAGGGCACATAGCGCGTAGAACAGATGGCCGATGGGGCAGTAAAGTTCTCGAGTGGCGACCGCGCACCGGAAAACGTAGCGTAGGCAGACCTCCCACGCGGTGGACCGATGACCTGGTGAAGGTCGCGGGAAGCCGATGGATGCGGGCAGCGCAGGACCGGTCGTCGTGGAAATCCTTGGGGGAGGCCTTTGTCCAGCAGTGGACGATTTGTGGCTGATATGATGATGATTTTTACCTCTTCTTAACCATCCCTGTGCAAAATTCACAACAATCCATTGTTCCGTTGCGATATTTAAGAAATTAACCAAAAAAGAGTATTTTTTCAGTTACTTTAGGAACTGCATCGGACTATGCTATTTTCACGGGATAAAAAGTAGCCTATGTCCTTCCCAGTGACACACACTGTACCCGCATGCCAAATTTCATCAAGATTGGTGTTGAAGCGTGAATAGGTAACAAACAAGCACATTTTCACATTTATAATATTAGTAAGGATTTTCTTCACCGCTTCTCTCCATAGCACAGATTACTAAATAGTTACTTCGTAATCCATAGTCTATTCCCAACAATGAAACTTAGTTGTCTTGGCACAGAACGTTACTCGAAATGTCACTTCAGTCGCCGATTGCCACGAGAACCATACGGAATGACATTTGACAGCTGTCAGTTTGACGGCCGAGGTGACGTGCGTAACGACAGCCGACGTGGCGAAGAGGGCGCCATCTTTGATGCCCCTTGCCAATTCGATTTCAAGATCTGTCGGTCAAACGAAAATCAGTATAGTTTAGAGATTGCAATCCGGTCCGGCGGATCCGGTAATCCGGCGGATCCGGGGTGTTTTTGGACCTACCGGATCCGGTGAGTCGGCGCCGGATCCGGTAAAGCAAAAAATACGCGAAAAACTGTACTGTATGCAACGAAGCGCGCGCGCGCGACGTTGCCAGATCGCTAGACGTGCCGCAGCACTGCCGCCGCCGACACCGGCTCTGCCTGCACTTGTTTGTCAGTCGCCACTTCACCTTTGACATCGAAAGTATCGAACGAAACTAATCGAAAAGTGTGTGAGTGATTGATTAGATTATTCTGTCGAGATAAACCGTAAGTTGACAAACACTTTGTTTACCTAATTAGTGGTTATGTTTATATGACGAAAAAACATTGAATAATCTATGTTGTATTTTAATTTTTAAATAGGTTAGGTTAGCTAGGTATTTATTGTATTGTTTGTCATGCAATGCAATGCGTCTTTTACCTATAATAATTTCAATCACTGTTTCATTCTTTTTACACGACTACAGCAAAGCCAATAGGAAGTGTTATGATCTTGAGACTATGTAAATTAAATACTTAGTACTTACTTTATTATTTAGAATAGTTTCATAATTTCATTTAGTACAAATAGTACCAAAAATTACAATTAATACCAAAAAATATAATTAAAAGTGATTTTATTTTCCATAAATACGTATTTTATTTTTCTTTTTATGTATTATTATCAAAACTAAAAATCACTAAATACTAGGCCCTTAGTTACTTTAAAATCAGGCCGGATCCGTCCGGATCCGGTCGGATTGGCGTCAATCCGGTGAAATCCGGCCGGATTGAAAATGATACCGGATTGCAATCCCTAGTATAGTTAGTAATAGGTAGGTATCAATAGAACCAACAAATGATATCGAGCCCCTCAGTAGGGATGTATATGAGCTGATATGATAGATTAAAATTCAGAATCTCAATTAGTACTAGGTACTAATAAAAAAAAACAGCCAAGTGCGAGTCGGACTAGCTCTCCAAGGGTTCCGCACCTCCACACCTCTCCACACGACTACATAGTATAATAACAATATACTCGTACCTATTTACATTCCAAATAAAATACATCAACGCGAGAGAAAAAAAAATTTTTTGTCTTTCAGTTTGGATTCCTTAGCCTTAGCGCGAGTACGATGGGAAGAACCCTATGCCCCAGCAGTGGAATCGTTATGGGTTTTCACGACTAAAACCTCATCATCATATCAGCCGAAGGACGGCCACTGCTGGACATAGGCCTCCCCTAAGGATTTCCACAAGATAAAAAGTACCGGTTCCCGCGACATTCACCAGGTCATCGGTCCACCGATTGGGAGGTCTGCCTACGCTACGTTTTCTGGTGCGCAGTTGCCAAGCGAGAACTTTACTACCCCAACGGCCATCTGTTCTACGAGCTACGCCCGTGAATAAAACCTGACTTTTTATTATTCGAACTTCAATCGCGAAAAGAAAACAAATTAAAAGTCGTAACTCAATAAAAATCATTGCTCTCGCTACCAGAGCGCCGCCCAGAGCTACCCAAAATAAAATATCTAATTACATTCCCAATTTTCCATACAAACAAAACCACAGAAATACCGACGCGTTCGCTCGAAATCATTAAAATATGTCTGCGTATGATAGCTCGAGTGAAAAGTAAATTAATTCTTGGGTAAACAAAAAATAATGCCGTTTTAGACAATAAGAGATGAGAAATTCGGGGAGAGAAGCCTTGTATAGCGGCATATTAGCAATTAATTATATTCTACGCTATCAGACACGAAAATCAGACTTATTTGTTAAGAGGCACACGCGAGTACACTGTGATATAGGAAGGTACGTTACAATTTGTGGCTAATTATTGCGAGCAATTTTGTGTTGCTCCAGTTTCGGTGAAAGAAGATCTAGGAATGTAAAGATTGTATAGCTTTGCGTTCACGCACTCGCGACTCCTTTGCAAACATTCTATCCACGGGTAGTACTCGTATTAAAAAGCTAAGTTTAAGGGTCTCCAGGAGGCTCAAGTTTCCATACAAACGTAGTTTAATACAAAAACTACATACTAGATTAAATCCAAACTTTTCAAATATATTGAGTAGACACACATCGATGTTTGTAATAAGTTTTCGATGTTTTAATATAAAATGGATAAAAATAAGAGCAGTTTCAAACTTTCAGTACAAAACTAATTTAAGCCTTTGTTTAGTAATGTTTTAATTTACTACGATGAAAACTAATTACAAACATCGATATGTGTCTACTTAGTATATTCGCAAAGTTTGGATTCAATCCAACATGAAGTCTTTGTATGAAAGCTTAACTACGTTTGTATGGAAACGCGAGCCTCCTGGAGGGTCTTAAATAATTACTAAATTCAAACTAGTAAGTAGGCCGTTCGAAAGCTTTTCCGAAACAGTTGAGTTCAATTCTATTCGTGCCCGCGAGCCAGGACAGAGGTCCCTTTTCTGCGTGATCATTGTATAGCAAGGTCTAACATTAGATTAATCTGGTAATCTCAGTCCTATAATCAGCCAGCCGGTGGTGCTCAATTTTTAATGTGAAATAAAGAGTGTTTTACGTCTTACTTCGCAACCTAGAATCTGTTTTGTCAATCATCATCTGAGCTTACTCCCCCTGACGACTCGTTGGTGCGTCATACATAGTCATCAGTGATGCCAGCCATCACGCAAAATGGGCGCACTGGACGCCTGGTTGCGGAAACCAGCCCGATCGTACAAATTTACAAATTTTCTGTCATACATAGTATACATCTAGATTTTAAAATAAATGTACACCTGTTTGAATACATTTTCGTATGTTTCTAAGGGTGTTAAAAAAACCAGCCAAGTGGGAGTCGGACTAGCTCTCCGAGGTTTCCGTACTACCATGCCTCTCTACACAACAACATAACAAAAAAAAAAGACAGAACGCGAGCGACAAAAACATGATTTTTTGTCATTCAGTTCGGACTCCTTAGCGCGAGTGCGACTCACACTTGGCCGATTTTTATTATTTGTTGTTTTATTTGTGTATTAGTACTATAACCACACCAAGTTTCACGCTTGTATGTATTACCGTTTTTAGGATAGAGCTAAATCAAAAATACTTCTAAAGACCTATAAAAACATGTTTTTTGTATGGATTTTTAATATTGTCTTTTCACTTTTTCTAATTTTTAGTTTTTTTGTTAAAGCGGCAACAGAAATAGACATTCTGTTGAAATTTTTGATATACATATGCGTGCAAAATTTCAGCTCAATCGGGAACCGGGAAGTGGGTCAAATTTAAATTCGTAAGATTTTTCATTACAGACACCGGGACAGGTGAAACTAAATAAAAGCTTGAAAAAGAACTTATGCTTCAATCAAACAGTTTTTATTCGATCGATTAACTCCTACGGATTCAAAGAAAACATTCACGTAAAAGGATGGTCATACAGAACCCATACAAAAGTTAATAGTGCAGCGTATAGTTTCGAACAAAAGTGCGCCGCCATTAATATTTGTAAAGATCTCTCCGATCTTACATTACCGTGTCGATCTACTATTTATCCCATTTGGAATTTGCATAAGAATAACCATTAGTTTTTGTCAGAAAATTATACAGAGGCATTAAAATCTTTCACAGTTTTTGCACAAGGGTTTTTTTTTCGTGCGCAAATTCGATGACTTTAGAACTCTTGGTAATAAATAACGGAAATTTTGTTTTTAGTGATTACAAGTTAGCATGTAGGAAGCAAAGGTATTGTTACTTAATTAAGCCAGTCAATGACTTGGAATATTACCGTACTATGTATAAGAGCGTATTCACAAAATCGTTTTCCATACAAACTTAAAGAACCAAGTAACGAAATCCTAGTTTGTGGATAAATTAGATTTTCGAAATTTTAAAAAGATTAGCAAATTTTTAGATTACTGTGAATTATTTAGTGAGTAAGAAATAATGGATTTAACTCCCGCTCCAGATCCTTACTGGTGCAAAGTATATGTATAGCAATACAGCGTGGCAATGCTGCGAGCCTCATGGGAACCTTTGTACCAAGAACGATTATGGGTGGATTCTTTTAATTATTTTTACTAATAATAAATATAAACCAACAGCTGTATATTAAATTTGTAAATAAATAATTGTGACTAAATCATTATTTTTTTAATTTAATCTATCTACAAACTAAAATTTCGTTACTTGCTTTTGTATATAAAGTTTCATTAGAATCGCCCTATCCATTTGCAAGAGGTTTTAAATTTGTATGGGAAACGATTTTGTGAATACGCCCTTTAGTACCTACCTATCAAAAGTAACTGTCCCTGATTATGTAAGTAGGCACAGATGTATCTACACCAGCAGCAGTCAGAAAACAAAACACACGCAAGGGGAGATGCATCGACCAAAAGATATCGGACGGGAAAAGGGGTTGAATTTGATTGAATATCTGTTATTAAGACCCACCCTAGACCCCCACCCCCCCACTCGCACACTCACAAAACATTAAATAATATACACGTTTACATTATAAATATGCATGAGTTTCATTAAAATGTGTGTGCATTTCAAATTTATTATTTGTCCCTTGTAGAGAACTCCAGCTCCTTGTATTGATAACATTACGAGCTCGCAACGTACCTGCCAGTTTCACAAATTGAATTTCGAATAAAGAAAAGCCAAACGCTAGTTCGAAAATTAATTTTAAACTCTCAAATTTTCGCAGACAGAACGAATTATTTTAACCGCTCTCGAGCAACGTGCTACCAAAACAAAATACTAGCAGACGCCCAAAAAAGAATAGATTCGTATAAAGCATTGGATAGCATTTAAACAGTATCGCATGGAACGGGTGTAAATCTTACGGGGGTGGCGTCTGTCTGGACCATGTTTATGTATAGATATTTAAAATATTCCCTTTGATACAGATGATAATTTCGTTCGGGATTCGGGAACGGTCGACCGTCCGCAGAAGCAGCGCCTTTACAAAGTTTTCGTGCAAAAAGTTTTTAATAACATAAAATAAGTACGCTCTGCAATAGAGTACTTGCAGATTCCGCTGCTTTTAGATAAAGGTGAAGAATTAAGATACAAGTAAAGGGTTTATTTTATAACAAACTAGCTTTCGCCCTCCTGGACATCGTTTTTATAACCGTCTTAGAAGTTGCGCGGTGCGCGAGCGTGGACGTGCATTTTCTCCAGATCCCTTGGGAACTATGTCAGGATGGGAAATTTGTAAATGATGTAATTTACCACCCCCTCAACCATCTTTGTGCAAAAAATCACACAATCCATTCTTCTCTTGCGATGTTAAAGAAATTAAACCAAAAAAGAGTATATTTTCAGTTCCCTCAGGAACTGCATCGGACTAAGCTATTTTGAAGGGATAAAAGTAACATAATATATTCTTCCTCGTGACACAGGCTATCTGCATGCCAAATTTCATTAAGATTGGTCAAGGCGTTGAAGCGTGAAAAGGTAACAAACAAACACATTTTCAAATTCATAATATTAGTAAGGATTATTGAAAAAGACAATGATATTTAGAACTATCGATGCATTGATGCAAATTTTAGACATCCTAATGAATTTTTATCTATTCATTATAAAATCTAAAAATGATCGACACGAGACTGAAATATCATTCAACAACAACACATGTCACAGACAAAACACAGCTCTGTCGGCAAAGTTTTTCTCCGCTCAGCGAGCTCGTTCAAAAACTTATCTCCTCGGAGCTTTGTTTTCCGCAATCATACGCTATTTTGTAAGGATGCGAGAAGCGCCTCTCCATCCTCTTTTGCCTACCGTACTTTGATTTCCGAATCGCTTTGATTCCAACTTTTAAGTAATATTTTGACGTCAAATTGCATTTCCGTGTATGTTAAATACGATTTGTGTTTAGAACTAGTTTGTGCTCGTATATTATCATTCCCGGAATATTCACAGTGGCAACTTCAAACGGAGTAATTCCAATAAATGTTATTGTAAGCATAAAAATGTAACATCGTGAGCGATTCCGGCCAATAACACCGGGATTCTAGTTATTCCCATTGTACATCTCGCCCCACGCCGTCGTCGCCCCTCCAAGAAAAAAAAAATAAATTATTTTAGTTAGTATGCAAATACGAGAGAGCTGATATTTAAAGCTACACCCCATTGGTGACGCGAGTTTTTTTTTTTAAATATCTGCTCTTTATCGTTTGGAATAGTTTGTTAGTTTTTCTGCCAATTATTGATTTTTTCAAGCGACTTCCAAAAAGGAGGAGGTTCTCAATTCGTCTGTATGTTTTTTTTTATGTATGTTACCTCTGAACTTTTGACTGGGTGAACCGATTTTTATGATCCTTTTTTATTTGAAAGCTAGTGCTTTCCGTGTGGTCTTATATAAATTTTATTAAAATCGGTTTAGTAATTTATTAGAAAATTAACATTTACCAAAAAAAAAATACTAAGTTGTTGCGATGGAAGTCGGTTTTTTAACGTGTTTAGCGTTTTCAATTATTTTATTCACAATTGGTAAGCCCTTGGCATCATCTCACCTGATGGTAAGTGACGATGATGCCGAAGATGGATGCGGGGTTACCAAGATTCCCCAATGCAATGGAGAACTGACTATCTTATCTTCAAGCCGGAACACATCAATGTAGTTAACACTGATGTTTTGCGGCAAGACTTAGATAAGATGGTGGTAGCTAGCCAGGCGGGCTTAGAAAATGCCCTACCACCAACCAAACCGAGTCTTACAAGTTGACCCCGCGGGAATCGAACCCGCGACCTCCTGGTGTGAAGCGAATGGACTAACCATTACGCCACGGAGGCGGTTAAATTAATGCGGCTTTTTAATGTATTTCTGAATCGATTTATCTTTAACAAGATTTTAACTCGTCAGGATGGCGGCTTTATTGCTACCTCCTCCTTATATGATCATCATCACATAAGCCGAAAGACGTCCACTGCTGGACAAAGGCCTCCTTGCATATAATAGATGATATTGCTACAACTGAACACAGCAGAACAGATCTCCGTTGGGGTAGTAAAGTTCTCGAGTGGCGACCGCGCACGTAGGTCTATCTGCGCAACGTAGCGTAGATAGGCCTCCCACTCGGTGGACCGATGACTTGGTGAAGGTCGCGGGAAGCTCATGGGTCGTCATGGAAATTCTTGGGGGAGGCCTATGTCCAGCAGTGGACGTCCGTCGGCTAATATGATGAGGATGATGCTACAACTAGGTTATAATAACGTTATTTTCAATTGCGGAAAAGTGGTTCTTCTAAACAAGATTCCTAATTTGAATTTGACGTTCTCAATCATCTGTCGTTTTAAATATTATCGTGGCGACGACCCTTCGACATTAATCTAGATCTTGTGTGTGTGGAGTTGTGTCTGTGTGGGACGGGGCAATGATATTTAATTCGGAGGGTAGAATTTCTCATCGATTTTAATTTTATGCGCGCATCCCGTCTCGGCGTGTATTATTTGTTTTTTATGTAAATATTCCCGATCTCTTATTCAGACGAGTGGCGTCCATTTTGCGGCTTTTTTTCCTTTTCCGACGTTTTAGACCTCGGAAATCTTTTTAATGTATTTGAAATGTTTGCATACATGCATTATTCATGTAATAGTTTTTGTATGCGCGTGTGTGTCTGGCTTTGTGATTTTAGTAGGTACGTGGTTTCATACATTTGTATTTCAGAATATTGTTGTAAATCATTGATTGATTGATTGATTGATTGATTGATTGTAAACACTTTATTACACAACTTATGAGAAAAAAAAAGATACAATGATTATGGAAGTTGTACATATAGGCGGTCTTATCGCTAACAAGCGATATAGATATAGTTATCCGCCTCCGTAGCTCAGAGGCAAAGTTTACTGGCTTTACACAGGAGGTCGCGGGTTCGATTCCCGGCGGGTTTAATTGTAAGACTCGGTTTGGTTGATGGTAGGGCATTTTCTAAGTCCGCCTGGCTAGCTACCACCATCTTATCTAAGTCTTGCCGCCAAATATCAATGTTGATATCATTCGTGTGTTCCGGCATGAATATAAGATAGCCAGTTCCCCATTGCGTTGGGGAATCTTGGTAAGCCCGCTTCCATCTTCGGCAACATCGACACTTACCACCAGGTGAGATGTTGTCAAGGCAAAGTATATATATTAGTACTAACATACAGTATGGACACTCCCTGCCGCTCTCTAGATCACCCCCTTGTCACCCAGATTGATACAGATTGGTTACAGTTTGGTTATAGGATTTCGCCGCCATTTTGTTTGTTCCGTCTTTCGTTTTTTGAAATGTCATTTCTGGCCCGTTGTATGAAGTGTCCAGGGTGTGTTTAAGGGTTTTATTATATCAGCTCATATACGTCCCCACCGAGGGGCTCGAGCCTACCCTGAATCAGGGTTTAAGGGTTTACCAATTGTGAATAAAATAAAAAATAAAATGATGATTTTAGGTAGGTACTTAAGCTGAAATCTTTATGAAAAATTTGAAAACAAAATGTGGGTAAGCTCACAGAACAAGGTTACTGATTGTCAATTAAAGCGGGTGGCTTCATATTTCAGCGGGTTACTTCACCCGGCGATACCTGTCGATATACCCGTCCCGCTCGCTCCCACAAAATTAATATTGCCGAGAGGAACGTCAAAAATCATTATATTTTACGGGCGGGCAAAATAAATGACGCTTATACGGTTCCGTTGGAAAGTTTATATTCAAATTTCACTCAGCCGCTAGCCGGCCGGTCCGGTCCGGTCCGGTCCGGTCCGGCATCTCCAAGGATCAATTTACATATTTTCACAGGTTTCCGCCATCACATTAATGTTACCTATGAGTATAGGTAACCGTGTGCACACGAATAGGAATTATGTTTCTGAACAAAAGAGTAAGTACCCGAATCCTGTTCCTGCCGCATACGATTATAATACCCGATGTGACGACTAAAAAGTTCATTCGTTCATTGGAACGAATGAACTTTTTAGTCATCACATCGGGTACTGTAAAGAAAAGTGTAAAATATGCACTCCCTTTTTAAAAGCATTTATTCTACACTCTACTGGGTCCACTTGTGAATCTAAAACATGAAACTCAAACACACACACACAAAAAACATCAAAATCAGTCTAGCCGTTTAGGAGGAGTTCAGTGACATACACACGTACAGAACAGAATAATCATATTAACAGTAACATTTAACGACATTGCTGAAATCGCAAAAAAACTTCATATAATCGATCTTAGAGCGACTCCTTAGAGGTCCAATTGAGCTGAAATTTCGTGATAAAGCCGTATTACCGGTGACAAAAGATTCTTTTGGCATTTTGCAGTTGATCTGATGATACACTTTGGAGGTGAAATCGAGGTCCCACGATCGTCTATTGTTTTCAATAGAATCGTAGAAAATACTGTGCTTGCCCTGTTTTAAAAAAAAATGGATACAATGCATTATGGGGTCCCAATATTGCCCGACCCGATAATGAACGTTCTATGAAAGTACAGACCGATAATGGCCGACCGATAACTCAGGTCATGGACTTGAACTACTATTACGCTTAAATAAAAACTTGTAAGTACATCAAATCAGAAACGAGGAGATCCATAGGAGAACCAAAGTAACCAACATAGCTCTTAGAATTGCTAAACTTAAGTGGCAGTGGGCAGGGCACATTGCTTGTAGAACGGATGGCCGTTGGGGTAGTAAGTTCTCGAGTGGCGACCGCGCTACGGAAAGCGTAGCGTAGGAAGGCCTCCCACTCGGTGGACCGATGACCTGATGAAGGTCGCGAGAAACCGCTGGAGTGGGCAATGCCGAAACCGGTCGTCTTGGAAATCTTTGGAGGGACGTCCTTCGGCTGATATGATGAAGTACATTGTAATTTTTTTACAGTGTGATAATATTTGTTTCTTTTTTTTTGCTTTTGTCGGCAAACCCTTATTTAAGGCGACACAGGCTGGATCACAAACCTACTTCTAGTTAAACATTCGAAAGCGAGTTTTCTTTGCGCACCATGTTTGGTAATTACAACTGAATTCTTAAACAGCGTGTTCCAATTAATTTTGCGAAAACGGCACACTATACAAACGCTCGATGTAAAGGACTCCAACATAGCTGAATTCGGAAAATACGTAAGTACTTATGTATATGAAAAGACAAATAAATTTATTTACTTGCCTGCCTTGCCTTCAGGTAAGTGGGTGACGTGTTTGCACAAACAATGAATGCCAAATGTGTACACTGAAAGTTCTTTAATTTGTTTCGTGATAGAAATAATTTTGTGGAATCGTTTATTTTAATTGTTTCCACTTAAATCATAAGTTAGATTGGTAGGCACCTGTTTCATCATCATCATCATATCAGCCGAAGGAAGTCCACTGCTGGACATAGGCCTCCCCCAAGGATCTCCACGACGACCGGTTCTGCGCTGCCCTGTTTACGTAAATCAAATGTATGTCCAACAAAATATCGGTCAAATGGGACCGTAATGGATTTACGTAAACAGGGCAGCGCAGAACCGGTCGTCGTGGAGATCCTTGGGGGAGTTGAACACACGAGCACAAAAAGAAATGCTCTCAAACATATGAAATACACGAAATTAACAAACAGTAATGAAATCAATGTAGGTACAAATTAGGGGCCTTCATTTTTTTTAAGGTTGGTACGCGTTTTTTCAACCAATTCACTATCTAGGGTATCATGTCATGTGTAAATCCAACCAATCCATCTGTGGTATGCTGGACATGTCCTCTTGTACATCTACCAGATACGCTAAACTGCCAGGTTTATGATATAGCGTCCCCACTTACTGACCCTTTGGGTATAAAGTGAGGGCCACTATTCCTGCCGACACCAGAAGGCGAAGGCAAGTACCAACTGCAGTAGGTCTTGCCGCCAAGACGCTTGTCCCGGTACGCTTGTGCCTCGTGGAAGAGAACCACTACCCACTGTCCAGGTAGGTCCCGGAGCTGTAGGCGCGCTCACCTCCCGCGGCTTTCGCTGCTGGCGGTTCGATCCCCGCTCGGGACGCCAGAGAAGCTGGCTCCCACATATACGGTGTGGTACCGGAGCTGTAGGCACGCTCACTTCCCGGCGCTTATCGCACCTGTCCAGACTTACTCCTACGCGGCTGGATCGGCCGAAGCAGTATTAGCTTAAGGTTGCTGGAAAGTAAAAAAAAAAAGTATTATTAAACTATACTGCATTTTCACCACAAACGTACTGTAGCTACCCATTAGTTCAACGAATTAAGCAAACCCGAAGCAGCCATCAAACCAGACGGGTTTAAACCTCAAAATAGAACAAAACGGAATCAATAATAAAATAATCCCCAAGTGGAATTGGACGCATTAATATTACAAAATTTGATTATCCCATAAAAGATTCGGCCCATAAAACTCATAGTTGCTAGTGTACGAGTGTACGAATTAGGAACCCTTTACTCCTTCCCCCCACCCCCTATTTCTACCCCCACCCCCGCCTGCCATTCATTTTCATAATAAAATCGTAACAAGCGACGCAGGTAGAGAAATGTGGAGTATGATTCTGTTGAATCTGAAAGAAATGATCATTCAAAATGTTGTGAAAACAAGGAAAATAAGTGCATCACCTTATAGGAAATGTATCAATATTCTAGGTATTTATCACACTAATATTATAAAGGCGAGAGTTTGTGAGTGTGTTTCGAATGTCGATCTCATTATGTACGTTTATCCGACGCTCTTACGGTGAAGGAAAACATCGTGAGGAAACCTGCACACATCTGCGAAGAAACTCGAAGGTTGTATGTAAAGTTGACCAACCTGCACTAGGCCTGCGTGGTCGACTAAGGCCCGATCGCCTAAATTCAGGGTAGGTTCGAGCCCCTCGGTGGGGACGTACATATGAGCTGATGTGATGATGATGTGATGAATTGCAACGATATCTTTTTACCGGTACCTGCTGAAAATTACGTCAATGGGCATTTGTTTTTTTTTATTCTGATCAAAGAGCGAATTTGGTTATTGAGCTTAACACAGACATCAAAAGCTGGAATAAGGTGACAGACAAATGGCACTGCTAGCCATTAATTTCGAAAACCTAAAAAGCTAGGTATAAGCTTGTAATATTACAATGTCACGCGATATAGATACACATGCAAATCATCAGCTCAATCGAAAACCGGGAAGTGGGTCAAAATTAACTTGCAGACACCGGGACAGGTGAAACTAATATTAAGCTTGTTATACGAATTAATCTGCAAAAGGCTTTTTTAATCTTAATTTTTTTTGTTATGTATTCCTTCACGTTTAACCATCATTTAACGCTTTGCTTCATGTACGCGTCGCCTACGGCGTAGAACGAACCGTCTACGCCGTAGTAGCGCGCCAGTCAAGAAAATGTTAAATTTAGAGAGAAACTGTTCGTATCGAGCGTTTTATCAGAAGTTCTTCTTAGCACCCCTAGATGGCGTCACTGTAAGTGACTAGTTTTAATCAGGAATTTCAGCTTTTTACCTGACTGTTCTCTATCTTTCTTTCTATGATGGTTTCTAGAAAGCTGTTGTGTCTTATCAGGTGTTCTAACATATTTCCTCTTCTATTCTCAATAATTTGCAGCAGGCTTGGCTCTTCTCATTCACCTTATCCTGAACCCCTTGGTTTGTTTTATTTTCCGTCTTACTGACTCTTTCTATTGTCCTCCAACACCACCATCTCAAACGTTTCCAATCTTCCTCTGAAGAATTGGCGGTTACTCCACAGACAAGAGCTAAGTTCTCTTAAATTAAAGAAGACTTGACTGCCCAAAGGAGGTGATATTTTTCTGGTGTATTTAAGACGGATGTATATTTCTTGGCTGAGCCTATACACTGCTCGATGTGTTTTGGAACGCAAGGTGTCGTTAAACTCGTCTTGGTCCCGTGAGTGACCTATGAAACATTTTCACCAGTCGGTTTTTATTTTATTATTTGGTTATTCTTGAATGCAAACCATAGACCATAGACAATAGTGATGACGAATGCTAGTCATCTGATTTACTTTTTATCATCTGTCAAAAACGACATTTTGTTCTAAAAACGTTTGAAATACCTAGGCGTGACGTCATAGTTTTGCAGCGTCATTTATGTACTCATTTTGTGATTTTGGTGAATTAAAAATCGAAGACTTGATGGAAAATAAAACGAGTAAGGTTTTCCGAAGTTTATAAGTAGGAGGTCAATTTAGTGATCAGGAGTTCATAATTTATTTCTGATGCTGTCGTCATCCCTATTACAGCGTAAAAAATATTTTCTTTAGACTACTTTAGAGTAAACAACACTGCCATCTTTTGAATTTCAAGAGAACATATTTTTAAATTCTAAAGATGTAGATAAAGGACGAGGTTGTCTGGAAGAGATTGCTTTTAGCAATAAGACCGCCTACTGTACACTACATTTTAATCTCTCTATGTATTGTTTTCGGTGTACTATAAATGTAAATAAATGTAAATAAATAAATAAAAAAGACTGGAAACTGTTTTGAAATCCAAACATATTTAGGCCCTCTCCACACTATTCAAATCTAAGGTCGGCCCAATCAATCTGTCTGCATGAGATACAGATACAGACGAAAATCTAACTATTGTTCGCGAATAGGAAATTTCCATCGGATTTGTTCATTCCATTCGTTCGCCTATTGTCGGGTTTCGGAGGCTCTACACGGTACACTCACTGTACGTGGACGAATCGATAAACTTTGGGTTCATGTTTTATTAGATTTGCATTAGTTTTCTCATTTGCTTTTAGTAATTTGATTTGTTTCGTTTGATGGGATTATGAATCGGTAAGAAGCCTTACCGGTACTCATTTCTCATCCTCACATCAGCTCATATGTACGTCCCCACCGAGGGAATTGCTGAATTACCCTGAAAATTGAAATTTTCTTGCAAATGAATGGACCGATATCAATAAGACTTTATACACATAAGCAAGAGATAAAATTAATATGGACAATTTTTTGGAAAAATATTTTTTTTTTCATCATTACATCAGCCGATAAACGTCCACTGCTGGACAAAAGCCTCCCCCAAGCCAAGGATTTCCTCAAGGACCGGTCCTACGCTGCCTGCCCGCGTCGATTGACTTACTTTTAATCGTCTGTTAAAAACTGAATTTTGTTCTAAAAATGTTTGAAATTCAAAGCCGTGACGTCATAGATTTTCAGCATCGTTGATGTACCAATTTTAAGATTTATTATTTATTTTACAAAATAAAGATTTGATGGGAAAAAAGCGATTTCTTTTTCAGCAGGGTGATTAATTTAGTAATCAATAAATGATTGTTTATTTTTCATGTCGTCGTCATCCCTATTGGCAGCACTGGGTAGGTTGGCAACACTGGACTCACCCAAGTGGGGTTTCTATCAAAACCTTGCCCAGTGCTGCACTCAGTCCGGCGGACTTTTACGTGAAACAATCCTTGCATTAAATATCTGTCTTGTACAGTCGGCCGCACTTTGACCTCGAGCTTAACTCGCTTTGTAGATATGCAGTTTTTCATAGCGTAGTTCTGGATAACTTACAGATATTCTTTTGGTAACTTATTTGTTGTTAATTGCAATTAAGATTTTTCGCAATGGGAGCGTCGGTGGCGCAATGGCAAGGGCCGCTCCTCCTTTCCGGGAGGTCGTGGTTTGAATCATGCCACGTACCAATGTGTTTTCGAATTTCGATTTCATATGTACGTTTATCCGACGCTCTTACGGTAAAGGAAAACATCGTGAGGAAACCTGCACACGCCTGCGAAGAAACTCGAAGGTTGTGTGTGAACTTGACCAACCCGAACTGTGGCCACCCTGGTCGACTAAGGCCCGATCGCCCTAATTTAGGGTAGGCTTGAGCCCCTCGGTGGGGACGTGTATATGAGCTGATGTGAGTGAAGATTTTACAACAAAACGAACTTTTAGGTAGTGTTGTTACGTGTTGCTGACCGTAGTGATATTTCTAATTCTAGTGTAACTTCCAAAAAAGAGGTGGTTCTCTATACGACTGTATGTTTTTTTTGTGTGTGTGTTACGCGATTAATTCGCAGATCGTGAACCGATTTTCATGATTCTTTTTTATTCGATAAGGTATGCTTCCGAGTTAGTTCCATATAAATTTTATTCAAATCGGTGTAGTTTTTTTTAACGTATTCCGCGTTTCCAATAATTCCATTTCCATTCTATATTCAACTAGTAGATGTCTTTCCGAAGATCGGAAGGCTTTTGACACATCTTGGATATAAAATACCCTAAACTTCATAAATTAAAAAAAAAATGGTTGCCTGTAAAGTCGGTTTACGGACGATAGTTTAACGTGATAACGTCATAACGAAACATTGATAAAATGATTGCATACTTTCATGACGAGTCAATGAGCGTAATGGGACAATGAGCGTAACGGGACAATGAGTCATTCTTTTTCGTACGTGCAGCCGGCGTCCATCGATTTACGTCCACTTTAAAAAATAAGAACCCGAATGCTCATTTAATGTATCTTATCTTATTTATTATTATATCAGCTCATATACGTCCCCACCGAGGGGCTCGAGCCTACCCTGAATCAGGGCGATTAGGCCTTAGTCGACCACGCGGGCCCAGTGCGGGTTGGTCGACTTCACACACAACCTTCGAGTTTCTTCGCAGGCGTGTGCAGGTTTCCTCACGATGTTTTCCTTCACCGTTAAAGCAATCGGTAAGTATGTACGTAAGTTTTTGAAAAACTCATTGGTACATTGGCCGTCCAGATTTGAACCCGGTACCTCTGGTTAGATGGACCGAGTCGTTACCGGTTGAGCCACCGACGCTTTTTCTTATCTGTATCTTATCTGGTCTTATCTAATTATATTATCTGGTCTTATCTAATTATATTATCTGGTCTTATCTAATTATATTATCTGGTCTTATCTAATTATATTATCTGGTCTTATCTAATTATATTATCTGGTCTTATCTAATTATATTATCTGGTCTTATCTAATTATATTATCTGGTCTTATCTAATTATATTATCTGGTCTTATCTAATTATATTATCTGGTCTTATCTAATTATATTATCTGGTCTTATCTAATTATATTATCTGGTCTTATCTAATTATATTATCTGGTCTTATCTAATTATATTATCTGGTCTTATCTAATTATATTATCTGGTCTTATCTAATTATATTATCTGGTCTTATCTAATTATATTATCTGGTCTTATCTAATTATATTATCTGGTCTTATCTAATTATATTATCTGGTCTTATCTAATTATATTATCTGGTCTTATCTAATTATATTATCTGGTCTTATCTAATTATATTATCTGGTCTTATCTAATTATATTATCTGGTCTTATCTAATTATATTATCTGGTCTTATCTAATTATATTATCTGGTCTTATCTAATTATATTATCTGGTCTTATCTAGTTATATTATCTGGTCTTATCTAATTATATTATCTGGTCTTATCTAGTTATATTATCTGGTCTTATCTAATTATATTATCTGGTCTTATCTAATTATATTATCTGGTCTTATCTAATTATATTATCTGGTCTTATCTAATTATATTATCTGGGGAACGACAAAAATCTAACAACACCTCTCACTCCAAAATCCATCCAGCCGTTTAGGCTATAGGAACAAACAAAGAAACTTATATATGTACTTCTGAAAAACATAACCCTCTTTCATGAGCAGTGGGATAAAAATAGGCACCTATTAAATAATTTCACTTTTTTTTTTTATCCACACCTTACGACGTACCATTCCACTCGAGAACCCAAAACTCCTTTGTTGTAACAAATTTAACGACAAATTCCGATAAGAATCGCCTGCGATGCCGAACGCAATTTTCATGGATATGGCTCTATTAACAATCGGTTTCAATCGTCAAGACGTAGATAATAAAGTAGGGGGTGTCGGGGGCGCCACTCCCCCGAGGCAGTCTTATTTCTGTTTGTAATATTGCGGTGTCAATTTCGCATATTGAAGTGTGCCAGAGTATGTTGCTATCTGTATCTTGGTCTATTAATTTAAATTGTTCCTCCATCGATCGAAATTGTATGTGGTCATAGAGTAGAATGAGAACTTGCCATACAGAAGGCACCATACGGGCCAAATGAATTGTTTTTCTAAAAGTGTTGTAGTTTTATTAAACGATTTCAAAAAAGGAGGAGGCTTTTCAATTCTACCGTAATATATTATTTTATTTTTTTATGTGTGTTCGCGGATAACTTCGTCATTTATGAACCGATTTTGATGATTCTTTTTTTGTTGGAAAGGATATATCCCAAGGGTGGTACCATGATAAGCAAACCAGGATCTGATCATGGCATGCCAGAGAAATCGAGGGGAACCTTAGTTTCCTGTTTGAAGTCGGTTTTTTTTTGTTTAAAATTATGACATCACTACATGGATTTTAGGATTCCATAGTCAAACTAGGAACCCTTATTAGTCCCCTAGCTGTTTACCGCGGCTTCACCCGCGTGGACAACGTTTATATGACTTTTCAAGGGTGCACAGTGCAAGCCTAAGCAAGCAAGTCCTAATCTGTCTACCTACCAAATTTCAGCCAGATCCGTTTAGTAGTTTTTGCGTGAAAGAGTAACAAACATACATTCTTACAAAGTTTCGCGTTTAATATATATGTAGGATCTGTCTGTCTGTCCGTCAGTATGTCACAGCCGTTCTTCTCAAAGACTATTACAGATATAAAGATTAAATTTGGTCTGTATCTGTAACGGCTATAAATATTTGAAATAAAGTCTGTGTAAAAAAAATGGGTAAAGTGGTGGTGATTTTCCAAAATTCCTTACCCCATCGTTTGGGGTATCGTTGAAAAGGTCTTTCAAAACTATTAAGAGCTTTCCAAAAACATTTTTTTGGAAAAAAAAAGATTAGTTTACGAATATAACCTAAGTTTTTGAGTAGTGATTTTTATTGGTGTTACATGTCCCCATCCTCTACCCGCTAAACCACTGTTTCTGTAAATCTGGAAAGTGTAGGAAGTGATTGGACGTATAATAAACTAGCTTTTTCCCGCGGCTTCGCCCGCGTGGACATCGTTTGTATGGCTGCCTTTGAGGGTGAGTGGTGCGCGAGCGAGTGTGGAAATGAGTTTTCTCCAGATCCCTATCCCAGATCTGGCTATTGTGATTAGCAATCTATTGACCTCATAATCTATAAACCATCTGTGCAAAAAATCACAAAAATCCATTGATCCGTTGCGATTTTAAAGAAATTAGACAAAAAAAGAGTATTTTTGTCAGTTCCTTTAGAACTTAGTCCTTCCCCGGGACACAGGCTACTTGCATGCCAAATTTCATCAAGATTGGTCAAGGTGTTAAAGCGTGAAAAGGTAACAAACAAACAAACACATTGTCACATATAGCATTAGTAAGGATTTAAAAGGAAAATTGTCTTGTTAACCAAGACTTTCTTAGTTTAGGTTGACGCGCGCCTGATGCGCAACTGGATTTGTAAAAGTTTCATACATTCCGTGCAATTTTTTGTAAGATTTACATTTTTATTTTTGAATGACTTTAGAACCCTACTTTGCGTGTGATCCAAAATCTAATTAGCCACTTTTTGAAAAAAAACTATTTAGAGAGTTAGAAAATTAAAAAAGTTAAAATGCCACAGACGCACGCTCTCTGTTAGAAGAATCGCCATTAGTTAATTATTTTTGATACAAGATATCTAGCTGCAAACACTATAGATGAATCAATGAATGATGAAAGACATGCAAAAAATTACAATTACATATTCAATCATAAAAAGACAACAATAAAAAACACAAAACATTTTACGAACGAGAACGAACCAAAACGAATATCGACCAAAAAAAATCAAACACACAATAAACAAATCAAAATCAAACATGTAAATAAAAATACCAATAATGAACGCTTACCCAAACAAAGTCACAAAAAAATACCTAACAAAGAATAAAAATAAACACAATATCCAGTTGTGGTTCCGACAATGAGTTCCATATTGAAAAAAACGTTACCCCACATAACTAGAACGCATTAATATCAATCTATCAATAATAATATGATAATATCGAATGCACGGGCGTGATCAATTGATCAATATGCGATATTGAATTTGAAAAAAGAACTATTTTTTTCACCCCTCGCTTCGGTAATCGGTGATTCCCGATCGGTTACGGTGGTGTGTTTTGATTGGGTGTTCCATTTATTAATTCATGAAGATGTTCCATTGATTTGTGTGCTCTATGAATAAAATTATTCAAGTTTAATTTTGTTGTATTCGAATTGATTAATTTAATAGGTGTGATACATTTGAATGGATTTGAAATAATTTTTGAAAAACCTAAAAACTTTTAGGTACAAGCTTTGCATTGTCACGCTATATACATATGCATGCAAAATTTCAGCTCAGTCGGAAACCGGGAAGTTGGTCAAAATTAGCTTGCAAGATTTCACCCGAACAAACATACATACATACATTGCAAGTTAAATTAAATAGCTCATAACCTTTGGACAACAACATTTTGTCTTAAATTGTTGAAGCCTCAAACGAACAACATATAAAACAGACAGTAAAATACCTAATAAAATGTTCTTTTGCAAACAAAATATTTATTCATTACAAGATGTAACTTGAAAACATTCGATTCCCCCAAAACTCTTAAGCGCCATCCATCACAGTAAAAACACACACACATACAAACGAACAACGAAATCAGCCGATTCAATTAGTATACACCAGTTACCATTCTTATCGTCGGAGACGATTTCACGAACGAATTAATCCGAAAACATACGATTCCTATCTCCCCTACCTCCCCATCTTGGCTATACGTACTTACCATTGTTGGGTGAGTAATTAAGTAAGTACGTATGGATTGATGGAGTTTCACTTGCAAAATAATTGAGCGAAATCCTCCAAGTTTCAAGTATGGAACTCTCTGGTGGTGTTTAGTCATCTATTTGGTGATTCGTGACAATATTTAAATAAAAACTGGTGCACATACTTCCGAAACTGCTCACTGGCTGATAGTAACAGAAAAAGAAAAAAGGTATGCACGTAAACAAAACATTCAACCTTGCCTTAAAAAATTAAATAACGCATCAGAATATTCATGAAGCGTTCGAAGTTTGAAAACAAGAGACGTCTTAAGGGCGGGGGAGGTGCGGCAAAATGTGAATTGTTTCAGAATAATGGTATTTATATGCTACATTGGTTTCAAGGGAAATCACTCCGGGAATCGTCCATAACGTCTGTATCAGCCGCCTTGAGCGACTCAGCGGCGAAAGGGCGTACGTCCAAATATCTTTGCTGTAACTGTCAGTACTGTAGAATCTCTGTTCGAACTTCGAACATGAACTGTTCTATTTTCTTCTTTTTGAAATAAAAATTAAGTACGACGCCCATTCTTGTCCTTCCATCCTTTTAGCCCTCCTCCCTCTACAATCGTAAATTATACTACTATTTTTAGTTTTTTTTTTAAATTTATAGTTGGTTTCGTCGTAGCTTAAGATTTTTGAAAAAATTAAAAATTATTTTATAGTTTACGTTTTTAAAGAGTGACAAGATTAGGGTTTTTACCCTGTAATATTATGAAATCTTATTAGTATTATACAGTCAATCATTTACTTAGTTTAACAAAAGTAACCTAATTTCGCACAGTCGCAGTTTTGTTTTTTTTATCAAAATAATACCCAGGGAAATATGAAAGTTTGTTGAAAAAAACCTAGACTATCTGCTGACCACACCAAAATAGCCTTAAAATAATTGCACGTGTTTCTCGTCAAATGGCGTTTATGCCCTTTCACCCCGCACCAAGACGTTTCGCGAAAATGTGATTCCTGAATTCGATATTACTTAAGCTCGTATTGAAATTTGAGGGTGGGGCGAAGATTCGGCGGAATATTAAACATTCACGTTTATTAGTTTGTCCTCAAACGTATTTGGTAGTCAAAACGGGGGTAGTTTTCGAATCGAAACTGGGAAAGTGTGTTAACAAGTCCCTAATGTAGTGGATTCCGCTAATGGGGATAACGTTCAGTTGATTTCGCATGTCTATCTTTGATTTTCTTTAAAGTTGTCTTGGGAATAATTTGAGGAGTCTCGGAATGAAGAGATCTTGCAATGTATCTTAAAATATAAACCTTAACTGACTGGAAATGACATTCACGCGGAATAAAATCACAAGCTTTGATTTCCTTTCAAAGTTGTTTTGGGAATTTGGTTTGAGTCGGAATGAAAAGTTCCCTGAAATATGAAACTTAACTGATTGGAAACGACATTATTGCGTAATAAAATCAAGTGTAAGTTTGATTACAGGGAATATTTTAAAAACCTATACCAAACAAGTAATCAAAATCCAAAAAAAATATCATTGAAAACAGCCCAGCCAAATATCTAAAAATTCTGCCTATTAAAGCAATGATAAACTGTCTTATGAAAAATTATTACAATAACCTATCCACATCAAAGACACAGTACCAGTCAAGCAGAAAGGACAACCGCAAAAAAACTACGAAGTGGAAATATCAGCGTAACAATAATCGATGCAACAAAAGAGGCAGCTAGAAAATTGCCGGCGTGTGATCTCCAGATCACGCTTCACTCAGATAACTGGGAGGGAGCTCAAAGGCAGCTATCGGAAGAGGAGCAAAAGGGTAATGCGGGCCAAAGACGCGCATCGTCACACACGGCCTAATCACGACGTCCTTTACCACCCTCGCCACCCCAACTTTTGCATATTGCCCAAATTGCCCGCGCCTCCCCTTTGCGGGGGATTTTTGCGAGACTAGAATGGGATGAGAGATAATGAGAGTAGTGTTTTATTTTAATGTGCTAAGTAAGTTTGTGTGTGTGAAGAAGGTGTACCTTCTTTAGTTTGAAAACCTGTGACATTTGTATTAAATTGGTGACAGGTTTAAAACTTAAAAGAAAGTTTACTCTTATAAGAGTATTTTTGTATGTGATTAGTGCAGGCATATATATGTATGTAAGCATACGAATGGACTGGGCAAAGAGCTAGAATTTTGTTACATTCTGAGGCTTTCGTATTTACAGCTAATGCGTGTCACGGAGCTGCTCGCGCACTTTTTATTATTTGTCCTGCATGAGTTCATGACGTGATAGAAGTTTAGTAACACTAATTCTGAGCAAAATTTCAAGGATCGGCTCGCTTAGAAGGAGTAATATGATAATAGTTCCGAAAAACAATTCTAAAATGAGTTTGTTGCATATTACTGCTTTGAATACTAAGAAACGAAAACTTTTGGTTTCAATAAAAATACGCAAACTACCGAATATTTTTGAACAAAAAACCGACTTCAAACAGGAAACTAAGGTTCCCCTCGATTTCTCTGGGATGCCATAATCAGATCCTGGTTTCCTTATCATGGTACCACCTTTGGGATATCTCCTTTCCAACAAAAAAAGAATCATCAAAATCGGTTCATAAACGACGAAGTTATCCGCGAACACACGTAAAAAAATAATATATACGGTAGAATTGAGAATCCTCCTCCTTTTTTGAAGACGGTTAATAAAATACTAAACTAAAAATAAATACTGACTTACCGACAAATAATGTTCATCTTTTTAAAAAAATTGTGGAGATCAATGTTCCAGGTCAAGTTGGAGGGTGGTTAAGTATCGAAAAACGAAGCGACAAAGGTTTCACATACGTGACATACACCTGACTGGTGGATCTAAGCTAAGCGAGCGATGATATATAAAAAAAACGTGTGGTACTCGTGGACTGCCGCAGTAAAGCTATTGCATAGCATTTTTTATCAACTTATGCAATTAAAATTATTTATTTATTTTTTATTTATGCAGTATTTACCAGTACCATATAGTCCTTGGGGCGCGGGATGTTTATGTAATAAATTAACACCAGTAAAATTGACTAAGTCCTTTTAGTACCGCAAATCGCTAATAGATGGCACTTTAAGTTTTTAAAACGCGGTAACGTTACGTTACGCTCGGCCGAGCTACATGGTAGGCGGAGTGGGGGGTGTTACGTTTTATTTTCGTTAGGGAATTTCTTGATACGGTCGCCGCGCTCAAAGCCCGCGATAAAAGCTATGCAATAGCTTAAAAGGTTCATTAGGTTTGATGATGGTAACGTGGAAGAGCTTCGCGAAGCACCCCTCTTCCCTGGGTGGCGGATCTGACAGTTACGAAAGAAAGGCCGCGGTTCGAAGAGGTGCCATTTGACATCAATGGGACTACGGAAAATAACCGGAAAATATCAAAATATTTCACAACTTGCAGTATTTCAATCCAATCCAATCAGTCGTTCCCCCAATGCTGGGGATCGTGGCCGTCTTGTCATCGAGGGGGCGCAGATTGCTCTCCACCGGGCTCTGTCACTCGCTGCGTGCACTGCTTCGTGTAGCTGCTGAGCGGTGGTGCTGGTGACTTGGGTGCACCACTTGGCAGGCGGTCTTCCCGAGCTCTCCTGCCATTTTGAGCCATGTAGAGACCTTTCCCGTCATGACTTGGTACTCTAGGCTGTTGGGAAGGCATGCACAGTGTCCAAAGAATGAGAGCGAGCGTTGTTGACACACTGTTGAAAGGCGAGTCTCAACCTTGAGCTCCTCTAGGATGGAGAGATTTGTCGTCATGGCTGTCCAAGGAATACGTAGTAAACGACGCCAACACCACATCTCAAATGCGAATAATAAAATAATGCGAATGTATTTCAATCAGAGTTTCAGTATTTTATTCAGGCCTTTGCGTTTTAGGAACTTTCAGTATTTTGATCCAATAGTTTCTGAATAATTTATTAGTAACAAAGTTTTCGGTAACTTAGCATTTAAAGCAGTAATATTAAAGTGCCTCATTTTCAACTTACTTTTCAGAGATTTAGTAGTTTTCGGAGGTTTTATTACTATCCAAATTTCAATTGGTTGCCTATTACCAATATATATATATATATATACAACTTAAATTAGTACTAACATACAGTATGGACACTCCCTGCCGCTCTCTAGATGGCAACCTCACCCTCTCGTCACCCAGATTGATACAGATTGGTTACAGTTTGGTTGTCGAACGTATAGGATTCGCCGCCATTTTGTTTGTTCCGTCATTCTTTTTTGAAATGTCATTTCTGGCCCGTTGTATGAAGTGTCCAGGGTGTGCTATTACGGTTGGAAAAATAAAAAAACAAACTTCCAATGTAAGCTCGACTACTTTCTAACTGTTTTATGACATTTCCGTGGAATCATTTTACGGACTTCACACTCAAACACCTGCATTAATTATTACGTTTATAGCCCTCTAGGTATTTTTTGTCTCCCTCGCTCGCAGCCTCTCAGAGCCAATTAGCTCGAAGGCAAAGACGCCGCCGACGACTTGTCTATAAAATGTCGCTTAATCTGTGCCGCGATTATTATAATTGCAAACCCGACGTTTAATATCTAGAAAATCTTAGTGTTGTTCGAATTATTTCTATGTATCCAAGTAGGATTATTTCTAGGAGTTGTCAAGCCCACTTTGGTAATATTAGCCGTAATTAATGTCAATCTCATTTCATAATTGTCGCGGAATTTTGAGCAAAAAATAGTTAGAGCCGTATGAGATATGGTTGCGAAATGTTTTTGAACTATTATGTATCGTTTATATGACGTAGCAATCATAAAGCGGGCTATAAAGATAAGTAGAGGTACAATGTAAGGTTAAACATCGGAAAATACTTTTATAAATACGTTAAGAAATAGATCATGGACAAGTCTTTTAAAATTACGATCTTTTTGGATTACTTTACTGTATACAGGGTGCAACAATATTGGTGTAAAGTTATTTCGCTCATTAAACCGCATCATTGACGGCTCCTGACAAACACTGTCAAAGGTGCCGACCGCCGCGACGGCACGATTGAACTTAGAGCGGCGCCATTGACAGAGTGTTTGTTGGAAGCCGTCAAAGATACGGTTAAAGGAGCGAACGAACTATAGATAGAGGTTTTACTTGTAATAGTGAAAATTAATTTTCCCGAGTCGGTTATTAAAAAAAAATTGTTTTCGTACAAATTGATCAGCTGATTTATCAAGTTTGTGCATTTTTCTATGGAGAGTCGTTTTTTGAGAATGGAATATGGGTTTCTTTGGAAAGTTACATGATGATTAGAAGCCTTACTTGTAGGGTCGTTCACCAATTTTGTTAAACCCTGTATATTTTTGGGCCTGTACTTTTATTTTAATTACCTACCTACTATGTAACCTAAAAAAAGAAAAATTAAATAAATAACTAATTAAACTACGTCACAACTTACATAATATTCCATGTCTATGTTATTTATTTAAAATATATGTTTACACACACTTTGAAACAGCTTTAAAAACTTCACGTGTTAACTTATGGATTACCTCTAAACAACTAAATCTGCTTCACTGATTATAAAAAAAGTGACGCACTGAGTGTTCGGTCAACTATTTAGTAATCTGTGGTTCGGTACCAAAACATCTTCATAAATCTTTTAAATCTCTGTATTATACTTATAAGAGGAAAAGGTGACTGTCTGGTACATATATCAACGCATAGCCGAAACCACTGGACGGATCGGGCTGAAATATGGCATGTAGATAGCAATTATGGCACAGGCATCCGCTAAGAGAGGATTTTAGGAAACTCCCACGGGAATGGCAAAAAACGAAATCTGCGCGGGCGAAGCCGCTGGCACCCACTAGTCTGTATATATAAAATAAATAAGGTGACTGACTGGTATATAAACATACAGCCGAAACCACTGAACGGATTTCGCTGAAATTTGAAATACAGTTAGCAATTAGGACGTGGGCATCCTCTAAGAAAGGATTTTAGGAAAATCCCATGGGAACAGCAAACAACGGGATCTGCGCGGGCGAATCTGCGGGCATCCACTAGTTAACTATATACAATCCTAATAGAAGTCGCTTATTTCTTCACGTACAAAAAGTACATTTATTGTATGTAGTCCACTTTAATTTTTAATTTCATTACCTGTTATTATGAAGGCATGTTGTTAGACACACACTTTGAAAATTTCAACTGTCTACCTATTACAGACGGACGGACAGCGGAGGCTTAGTAATAGGGTCCCGTTGGCACCCTTTGGGCACGGAACCCTAAAAATATTCTGTTAACCGTCTCTAACCTTAGCCTTTCCTAATAGATATGGAATTATTTAGCATTTGGATGGGCAGTGCTGCCTTGAAACTAAAACTTTAAAACTTGCTTTCGTTAAACTACACTGGATCGCAAAGAAATGCTCTTCTAAGTAATACCAATTTAATTAAGTAAATATAAACAGTAAGAGCGTCAGTGGCGCAACGGCAAGAGCTGCTACCTCCTATCCGGAAGGTCGTGGTTCGAGTCCTGCCACGTACCAATGTGTTTTCGAATTTCATGTGTACGTTTATCCGACGCTCTTACGGTAAAGGAAAACATTGTGAGGAAACCTACACACGCCTGCGAAGAAAATCAAAGGTTGTGTGCGAAGTTGACCATCCCACACTAGGCCCGCGTGGTCGACTGAGGCCCGATTGCCCTAATTCAGGGTAAGCTCGATCCCCTCGGTGGGGCCGTATATATGAGCTGATATGATAAAACAGTGATAATGATAAATCTGTCGTAGCTCAAGTTGCGTCGATCAGACAGATTCACTGACGATAAGCACGGTCATTGCTTGGATGGGTTTTGTAGGTAAGTGGTTTATTTCTTGACAGTTTGCGTGCTTTGCAAGGCACCTCAATTTAAGCCACGTCAGGGGCCTTATGGACGGCTTCAAAACTTTAGAAAGTGGGGTTGGCCAGAAGCTGTAAAATTTTCACAAGCCCGGACTCGGCCCTTGTGTGTGGAGTATGGCCTAACCTTCCCGAGTTTAGGAAGAGACCCGTTCCCCAGCAGTGGGAACGTTACGGGTTGTTAATTTACACAGCAGCATAATAACAGCCATAAGATCCAAAGCATATTTAGTCCGCCTACGTTGCCATTGTATTCAAGGACAAATACAATACCCTGGCGAAAGTATAACGTACCGATAATTGCACGTTAGCCCGAATACACTGCCATGACTTGTATACCATAACGTATTCGTGTCCGCGACCCCACATCATTATCATCATCAGCCCACATTAGTCCACTGCTGGAAAAGTGAACACAGGTCTCCCCAAGGCTCGTCACATATACAGATCTTCGGCCCTGCGCATACAGCTGTCGCCGAACTGAACAACTGAGCAACTATCCCCTTCTTCCTCTTTTCGAGTCGACGGCAAACTCAGATAGTCCCATCCCAAAACCGAGCCACGCAAATTGCCTTATCAGTGGCCTGCATCAAGTCATCCCGCGTGCAGGTGACAGGGCAAGAAGGACACATAATGAGGTCTAACTATCCCCTAGAACTATGGGTATAGTCAATTCTCAAAAAATCGACGCTCCATACAAAAATGTACAAAATTTATCATTTATATTAACCACGTCCGTGGCGTAATGGTTAAATCCATTAGCTCGAAATCGAAGGTCGTGGGTTTGATTCCCGGTGGTTAGATTCCAACTTTGGAAGACTCGGCTTGGTTAAGAGTCGAGAAACACAGACGTGTTCAACTCCATCGCTAGGCAACTTTGCGGCGATGCTCGAGGCTGTGGAGCTTGTTCATCAACAAGCTCATCGTCGCCAATGAGTCTCCGGGCACGTCGCTCGATGGCGTCCAAGATATCCAGCTGACAGCGGGCTGATCCATCCTATAGGTGTCAACAGTACTCTATACAAGATCGGATCTGTGCTTGATATAAGGTGAGAAGCTGTCCTGGTGTGAAGAACCGTCTCACCTTAGAGGGAATGCCCAGCTTCATTGCAACAACTATTGCCTTGGACTCAATGTATCGACCGAAATTTAGATTAATTCCACGCCAAGGAGCTCAAGGTGGTGGTCGGATATCTGAATGAACTCATTCCGCACAAGTTGGGGTCAAGGTGAAAGGACTCCTTTTAGAGGCAAAGAGACACGCCTGTGTCTTAGAAGCATTGAACGTTACAAGGTTGGTACCTCCCCGAACAGACAATGCCTGAAGCGATAGGTTCATGCATCTAGTAAGGAACATCTTTACATTACTTCGTCAATCTCTAGATTATAGCTTTCAATTGTAATTGTTGTAGTTTTTTATTATTTTTTCTTTACCCCTTTATATAATTTGTGGCGATGTCCTCACATACGGGTCTTCCACACAGAGTGTAACAGTTTGGAAGTGTCAAGAGTAACGGTCCATTTTTAGGGTTCCGTACATTCGATAAAAAATGAAAGTAATGTGTGTGTCTGTCCGTCCGTCCATCTGTCACACCCGATTTTCTCCGAATCTAATGGACTAGGACTGTTTGATGACCCAATCACGGACGTATAGAGTAAATTAACGATTTTGGGAAACAAACTAGAAAGTGTTTTTTTTTTCAAATGCTTCAGGTGACATATCAATTTATGAAATGGCTCATAATATACCTACAAATATATTTATAGATATTAAGGAAAATTTACGAAAATCGAGCATTCCCCCACCCTGTATCTCAGAAACTACCGAGTCTAAAATTAAGTTTGACCCGCATTCGACCGGGATTTTTCTTCTTATGGCTCCTCCGTCACTAAAATTAGCAACTTGATTCATGATGTTTCAAACATCGAACGAAACAGCTTGGAAATAGAGTTCTTGTCAGATCGTACTGCAACGTAGCTGTTACGTCAACCGCTGCAGACAAAGTGTGCCAAAATTGTGATTTTTAGTTCATTATAAATAAATAATAAATAAAATTAAAAAAAGTAAAAAAACAAAATTATTTTATATTATTTTGTTTAGATGTTAATAAATTATCATAATGTTTCGATTAAAATTTGCAGCAGTTCCATGGTTACACCTAGAAAAAAAGGGTGCATAAGGATATTTTTTTCTTTAGCTCTGTGTATTAAAATAGAATTCGAGGTAATCAAAATCACTCCTCATATCCTGTAAAAAACACATTTTTTTTTTTTTTTTTAAATCCTTAATTGAAGTAAAAAGTGGTTACAAAGTAAGTCGTTGGCGGCGGTATAAGCCTTAAGAGCTCATCTCCTGTCCCCGGAGTGACCGCCATCCCTTCCTGTCCCTCACCAACGCCCTGATCATCATGTCAGCTCATACGTCCCCACCGAGGGGCACGAGCCTACCCTGAATTAGGGCGATCGGGCCTTAGTCGACCACGCGGGCCCAGAAAAAAATAGTTGGTCGACTTCACACACAACCTGCGAGTTTCTTCGCAGGCATGTGCAGGTTCCCTCACGATGTTTTTCTTCACCGAAATTTTAATTCGAAATCACATTGGTACGTGGCAGGATTCGAACCACGACCTCCCGGATAGGAGGTAACGACCCTTGCCGTTGCGCGACCGACGCTCTCTGATATGTCACGAAAAAGTATTGCATTTTTTTACGTGTAAGTTATTTCTTGCCACTTCCAGCTAATATCTAGTATCACGTCCGTCCCCTCACCCCTCGCTCCTCTGTTTGCGGAGCTCCTTAATGCTTTATTTCGTCTGTGTGCTTTGTCTAATTAGAAAACTCGGACGATTGCTAATAATAAAATTTGTCGCTTTCTTCCTCTATATGTCTGTGTATTATTTGCAGACTCGTTAGAGAATAGCAGTATTGTAGTGATAGGGTTGATTTTAAAAAGCGTTTTTACCTACTTAGTAAAGTAAATATACTTTATTGCACGCCAAAAAACTATATAGGGCTTACGATTAACGATATGCAAAGGCGGCCTTGTTGCTTTGAAGGATATCTACCAGGCAACCTTCAATAGAGCGTCGGATAAACGTACATATGAAATCGAAATTCGAAAACACATTGGTACGCGGCAGGATCGAACTACGACCTCCCGGACAAACGCTTTGCGCCACCGACGCTCTTACGGTGAAGGAAACCTGCACACGCCTTCGAAAAAACTGGAAGGTTTTGTGTGAAGCCAACCCGCACTGGGCCCGATCTAATTTAGGGTAGACTCGAGCCCCACGGTGGAGACGTATGAGCTGATATGATGAACCCTCAGTAAGTGATAGAAAGACAGGAAAACTAGTAGTGGGTGGCAAGCGAGCTCAAGTTGCAAAAGAAAAAGGAAACTGGAAATTTCTAGATAAATCCACAAAATATGATTCTATTCTGATTCTAGATTCTAGACTACGCGCTACGACATGGCGTAGTACTTTATCTCGTAGTAAGGACTTTTTAAATAGTTAGGAGAATAAAACTAATCACTGGCCAAACTAACTGTTAAGTAATTAAGTTGACCAACTTTAAAACTGAACATTTTTTAGGGTTGCGTACCTTAAAAGGTAACAACGGAACCGTTATAGAGCCGTTATAGAGCCGTTATAGTCAGCATACAGCTACTGACGTATCAAATATTTTAGATTCGATGACATTGCTGACACCGACCTCAAAAAAAAGTTTAGGCCCCTAATTTAATTCCTAGCCACCTTTGATTTCGTTATTGTTGGTTAATGTCGTGTATCTAAGTATAATAATATTATTTCATACTTTTGAGTGAATTTCATTTTGAAGACGGTTTTTAAGTTTTTTAAACTTTCATTTTTATTTTCTCTTATGTTGGGCAATATAGTGTTTTCAATCAATCAATGAAATATGTAAGTCGGTGACCCAAAGACGGACATATAACGTAAATAAATGAATGTTAAACATGGGGGCTGCTTTTAGGGGGTAAATTAGAATTTTTTTTAGAAAAGTTTTAAATATATAATTTGTGACATAGTATCAAATGAAGGGCTTTTTGTGATCTAAAATGTATTTTATATAATTTTAAAATATATATTTTTTTTAATTTGTTAGAAAATGGGCCAAAATTGACCATTATATCAGGTTAAATGCATAGATTAATGTAAAATCTATGAGAAAATCTAATGTCCTTCCATTTCCACAGGATAAATAAAATTTGTAAAGTCCACAATAAGTAGACCCCTATTTACCAAGAGCAAGGTACGTACTGAGAGGTCTTGTTCTGTTGGTAGTTAAAGTTTTTGTGCAGAACCCTGCATGTGTGTGGACCCGAGTCGCACTTGTCCGGATTTTTTTTTTCAGGAACATGCAATCAGAGACAAAAAATCACGATTTCAGTTTCATACGTACTTACATACATATAGACTCGTACGTTACATAACATACAGACAGCTGACAAACCTCTTCGACACACAAATGTTTGCCCTGTGTGGGGATCGAACCCGCGACCCTCTGCCCAGCAGGCTGTGGCGCTTCCAATGAAATAATACGCCTTTTTAATATCTAAAAGCATAATTGAAAACGCTAAACACGATAAAAACCGACTTCCATCGCAACAACTTAGTACATTTTTGCATTATTATTTTTGGTTTTTGTTAATTTTCTAATAAAGTACTACACCGATTTTGATAAAATATATATAGGAGCACACGAAAGCACTAGCTTTCAAATAAAAAGATAATCATAAAAATTGGTTCACCCAGTCAAAAGTTCTGAGATAACACACATAAAAAAAACATACAGACGAATTGAGAACCTCCTCCTTTTTGGAAGTCGCTTGAAAACTACAAAGTAATAGCAACTTGTGCATTATCATCACATAACAGAGATATAAGCACGCTGTACCTATAGTACTCCCAATTTAGATTGGCTCTGAATAAGGCTGATAGCGGCAACGCGATAGCAAGTCGAAACTAAATTAAAATAATTATCTAGATTGCAGTTTTCGGCCGAATGCAAGGCCGGGTCTAAATCAGCTGCTCTTTGAACCGCACACCTACTGCATATTTGGAGCTTTACAAATTGGCTGCACAGTATTTTTCTGGATATATTTTATTCACAATTAGTTTACAGGTTAGCTAAAAAAACATTTTTCTACATTTCATTAAAAAATATTGGGTATAAAATGGTTGTGTGACGTGGATTGAACTTATTGAACTAAACAACTTTTGTTCTTCCACTTTGCTGGAACGCAAAAAAAATTGGACTTCTCATACACAAATCGATCTACTGATTACCCAATTTTGTATAGGAAGTCCAATTTTTTTTCGATGAACAGTTTTTATTTTCAATTATTTTTAAAGTTGTAAATGAAAAGTTGTTCGGTTTCATGAGTCGAAGCCCTTCCGAAAAGGGCGTTGTTGACAAAAAAACACTGTATAATCCCGATTAGACAAGGAGGATAAAGGACATAACCGAAATTAGTATAAAAGTATATTTTGTTATATAACTATAATATCCTGTGTTGACATTAATTCCATTTTTAAATTGCCTTCCTTGCTTTGTCTAATATTGCACCATGCATGCAGCCAATCCGCAGTAACTGCACTGCAACATAAACGATGGCTTTTAATTGCACCCAAAACAATATTTTATAGTCTACGTACTGCGTTTTTTTTTTTTATTTTTCGGTCCTGACTCCACCCGGAGCCGTTATTCAAAATTATCTAGCGCAAGATATCTCTGAACCTCCCCCTCCCATGATGCATACCGACCGACTTGCAACGGAAAAGAAGCGGTAAATAAGTTAGCGCGAATTTTTTTGAACTTTGAATTTGGAATGACGCTAATTTCAGGGTATACTCCTCTTTAGAGCACGCGAATGTTGCTGGCTGAATAGATGCTCGTAAATATGTGAAAATCGTGACCTATAATTTTAACGCCCAAAAATATTTTTTTCTTATTCAAGCAGACTTAACAATCATCATATCAGCTCATATACGTCCCCACCGAGGGGCTGGAGGTTACCCTGAATAAGGGCGATGGGGGCCTTGTCGACCACGCGGGCCCAGTGCGGGTTGGTCGACTTCACACACAACCTTCGAGTTTCTTCGCAGGCGTGTGCAGGTTTCCTCACGATGTTTTCCTTCACCGTAAGAGCGTCGGATAAACGTACATATGAAATCGAAATATCGAAATTCGTAAACACATTGTTACGTGGCAAGATTCGAACCACGACCTCCCGGACAGGAGGTAGCGGCCCTTGCCTTTACGCCACCGACGCTCTTAGACTTATCAAAATCATAGACAAACACAACTAATTTTATATTCAGTGGTAGTACCTTGCAAAGTTAGCATTAGAATCGAATAACAAAGTTGGTTTGCCGTTCGGTTTTATAACAGACGAATAGACAGGCAATAAAACGAACTTCCGCAACTTATAATTGCTTCATTTCCAAGTCGAAACTGAACGCGATAGCAACACTACTGTCGGCGGATCGTCTGTATGTGCAATTGAAAAGTTTAAAACGAACAAATAATAATAATATTGTTCCAACAAAACAAGGAAAATATCGACGGTTTCAATAGCCGGTAGCTTCTCCCAGAAAACCTGGCTGAATGAAAACGTCAATGCCATGGCACAGAAATTAAAAAAGTTCGGCATATATAAGCTGTTTACTCAGACTGCTTAAAAAAGCAATAAATCTCAATGATTGGCTCATTGCAACGTTTCCGAACACGGAATCGCACCGCGAACCATCAAAAGTGCATAGACGGGTTCGCTGGCTGTTTCGCCGCGCCTTTCAACGTCAATTTTGACGCCATATTTGCAAATGTCAAACTCGAATTGGATTTCGAACGTTTTTCCCGCGAATGACGGAAAATTTTGCTTTGTAAATTGTATTTAATTTTTAGCGTTCGCTGCGAAAGTGGATCGATTCGGTTGATTGATGGTCACGACATTTGTTGTCAATCAAACTCGTGTACCGTAAAAGCATTTCTGGCTGTGAATATTTATGAATTTGCACTCGTAATGGTTGTGACAATTCGTTAAAATAGCCGCGAGTTTCCGCGTTTTAATTCCGATAAATGCGAATAGGAGAGTCAAAAGCTCGTCATGGAACTTTAAGCAGATAGTAGCCGAAATCTTTTTTGGAAAATTGCACCGAAACTCATGTCCGACTGCTCAATCATTCACGTCATTTATCATTTTTCCCGAAATGAAACTCCACGTCAAACTAGACAGTGGATCTAAAAAAGAAAACGCGCGCTGCAGAAGCTTTCCGAACGTCTTTTTTGTTCTGTGCAGTTGGTATTACTGCTCGGGTCGAATTCAGAGAGCGGTCGTCATTGTGAATTTTCTCGCTTTGAGAAAGCTTTTGAATTTCGCCGGTTAATAACGGTTTCCCGCCAATTTGTCCAGCCGACCTCGTGTTTGACCAGTTTGACAGATCGCCGACATGGACTCTACTATACTTTCTGATGGCAAAATGGCGTATTAAGCGTTTTTTATTGGCTCACTTGTCTTTCATCACTTCTCTTGTGATTGAGTCCTGCACGATTCATTGTTTCGATGAATTGGTTTGTTTTTTTTTAATTTTATCTTTTTCTTTATTTGCTTTGCCGTTTAATGTGTCTGTGTTTTTACTATCCCCTTCTCTTTCCTTATCGAATATCACTTCAATATTTTTGTTTGGTAAGATCTATCATTTCAACTATCGATAAGTCACAACGGTCAGAATGGATCTTGAAAAATTACGTCAATTTTTTTTTTATTTATTCATTTTCATCAGGCTTCAAAAACTCATAGTTAGTTTGATAAAAAAAATACATTAAAATTGTTTCTATTCGGTTATTTGTAATTAACTCGAAATTTTTTCGGTGATCATTCTACTCATTAAACTGATTCCATTTATTATGCGGACAGCGATGGAGTGGAACTCCTTGCCTGCGTCTGTGTTTCCCGACTCCTACAATTTTGTGATCTTCAAAACGAGAGTGAATAGGCATTATTTGAGTTTGCGTGTACCATCCTCGACTATACATCGTCACTTACCATCAGATAAGATATAGTCAAACGCACTCATTTTTTTTATAAAAATAAATTTAAAAAAAAACAATTACAAAAAAATACGTTTGAACTTTTTATAGCTCAGCGTTAGCCTATATGGCATCCAAACAAAGGGAACAAAAACACCCATCTACCCTCATTCTTTCAGAACGCGAGTGATCGAACAGCCACAGATAAGGTACCGGAGACATTGCAGCACTATTTATGTGCAAACGCTTCGCAAAGTATTTTGCATTCGTGACTTCCTACACAAGGTTTACAATGCGAAAGAATGGCGTACTGGTTGTTCAAATGTCGCAAAAAAAATGACAAGGCCATTTTACGAACGGGATAGACTGTTTGTTAACATCATTTTAAAAAACTAAAAAAAAATCTTAGTCGACTTACGATGGCACCAGACAAGCTTGATTACTCGAACCTTCCATCTGAGTCGAGTTTTTCTGGGTTTTTTTATACAATAGTGTACAATTGGGTAGCCCGTTTGTAAAAAGGTTAATTTGACATTTTGGTTACGACATTATACACGGTTTAAATATGTATTTAAAAGAATATGGAAGTTGAGTTAAAAAAAAATGTAAATTTATTTATCGCATGGCATACATATTACACACTGGTTATCTATATAATATTATAAAGAGGAAAGATTTGATTGTTTGTTTGTTTGCATTGAATAGGTTGCGAAGCTACTGGACCGATTTGAAAAATACTTTCAACTTTGGGAAGCTACACTATCCGCGGTTGCTCTAAGCTATATTATATTTTCAAAAAAATAGGGATCCTTACTAAAACTCTAATAATGTAACCCAAGGTGTAAAAAAAGGACCTAAAATTCCTGCATTATCAACAAAAATTAGTGTGGTGTAGAGTAGCTTAGCGTTAAGTAGCGTAGCGTATAAGGCGGTAAAAAGTTCGCCGGGACAGCTAGTAATTTATAAATGTTAAAAGGATAAAATTCATCGTGTCAGTCCAATTCGATCATCGTGGAAATCCTTGGGGGAGGTCTTTGTTCAGCAGTGGATGTCTTCCGGCTGATATGATGACACGGGTAGGGACCTACAACCATACTAAGTACCTATACGACAAAACTTAGATCAAAATTCATCTTAACATTTACACAAAGCTACACAAAATCTTTGTGAAAGCGTCTTTACAAGTTGGAAGGCCCCATTTAATTAAAAAGCTAGACAGTTAATTGAATGGCTAATTAAGCTAGATGGCTGCGACAGATATATTTTCAGCGAAGAAGGATCGGTCGTCGCGAAAATCCTTTGGGGAGGCCGTTGACGTTTTTCTGCCTATATGATGATGATTATGATGATGATGGACTTTCGGCTGCTAAGACGATGTGATGATAGATTCGATGTTTGTTGATCTTTTCTCGGGTAGATCGAATTCTTCGTTGTGGTCATTTAATTTCGTGCACGAGTTCCTTTGTCTTGTCGCACCGGTGATTTCCCCCAAAAAGGTAGTATTTAAACTAAAAATGCGTCCATAAAAAGCTGGCGACTGTGACGGGAGGGCACAATTGTCCATAGTAACGATTGTGGGTAATTGCTGAGGGTTACCCTTTAACCCTTTGCGATGCGAAGGAGCAGCACTTGGGGGTGGAAGGTGCAGGATGTCGGCGAGTTTTGGTTTGTAAAACAATTTGCTTTATCTACGAGTACATCGCATTAGCCAAAATTTTTAAGTACTCATATTTTTAAGTACTCATATTTTTCTTTGATTTTTACTGACTAAATAATAAGGTGTAACATAAACACGTTAAAAAACCGACTTCCATCGCAACAACTTAGTACATTTTTGCATTATTATTATTTTTTTGTTAATTTTATAATAAAGTACTACACCGATTTTGATAAAATTTATATGGGACCACACGGGAAGCATTAGCTTTCAAGTAAAAAAGAATCATAACTATCGGTTCACCCACTCAAAAGTTCTGAGGTAACACATATAAAAAAAAACATACAGTCGAATTGAGAACCTCCTCCTTTTTGGAAGTCGCTTGAAAGGGGGCAGCGCAGATGCGTAAAAAAACTGGCCAAGTGTGAGTCTGACTATTTATTACACCGTGGGCTCCGTACCACCACACCTCTCCACACAACTATAGTAGGTATAACTAATGACAATGATACCTATCCACATTACAAATAAAAAACATCAACGCGAGCAACAAAAATATGCTTTTTATGTCATTCAGTTCGGACTCCTTAGCGCGAGTACGACTCACACTTGGCCGATTTTTATTATTTTTTGTTTTATTTCAGTATTAGTACTATATTTACACCAAGTCTCACGCTTATATGTTTTACCGTTTTCGAAAGTGCTAAATCAAAAATACTTCTAAAGACCTATAAAAAACGCGTTGTTGTATGGAGGGATAACAACAAATACTAAAAAAATTAGAAAAAGTGAAATGATAAGGGGATTCTTTATATATTTTACTTTTTATAATTTTTTTAGTGTTTGTTGTTATAGCGGCAACAGAAATAGACATTCTGTGAAAATTTTAATTGTCTACCTATTACGGTTCATAAAATACAGCCCGCTGACAGACGCACAGACGGACAGACAGCGGAGGCTTAGTAATAGGGTCCCGTTGGTCACCCTTTGGGTGTACGGAACCCTAAAAATAACAGCTGACTTCCAGCCTATAAGCCGATCTTCGCCCCTCAGTGTTTATACTATAAGGGATATACACGCACACAACCATATAAAAGCTGACTGTTTTTTTATCGCAATGATGACGGGATGATGCTCTGTCTAGTCAGTAAATCATCATCATCATCATCATCGTATCAGCCAGAGACATCCACCGCTAGATAAAGGCCTCCTCCAAGGATTTCCACAGTGACAGTAAATAAATAAATAATCAACAGTATTCCTTGATTATACTTTCTCATTTAGCTAACGATATCTATAATAGGGAATAAATAAAAAATATTATTCACTAAATAGCATTTCTCCTACAAAAGCATAAAAACTTATTCATTATTTATTCTAATTTCAATTTTATATGTATATCAAAATCACTAAATTAGTTCGTCAAAGACAATGACGTCACAAGTTTGTAACTCGAACAATTTCAGAACAAAATGTCGTTTTTGACAGTTGATAAAAAGTAACTCAAATGACTAGCTGTCAAATACCAGATTGTATCGATTTCTTGTTCTTTACTTTTGCCTTTTTGTGGCATGTAAAAGAACCATTCTTAATTCATAAAACTAAAACATTTAACAATTTAAAAAAAACAACTCACCACTTCGCCTGAATCCGCTCTCGCTACCTCCCGTCTCTAGGCCAGGCGCTAATAGCGGTCAGCGCAGGGCCGAATTAAGACAATAATTACTCCACTGTCCTTTCGTTTCAGCTAATACTTTTTACGGCAACTCTATCCGTTTGAATTGGGCGTTTACCTATTACATCGCGTTAACATGGCCGGCGGCCATTTTGGATTTTACGCACCGTTTGACGCGTGGGATGGTCGAAATTTTTAACTAGATTCCCTAGTTTTATCGAAGCATAGTTGAGGTTAATGAACTGGCCAAATTGTAGCCAGAAATGGAGCCGAAACACAAAATACTTAGTCTAGAGGCTATGTTTGCTAATCGAGCTATAACTAAAATAATTCTTGAAGTGATTCTACTGAATTGTGATGTTATCAGGATAAAATTTTTAGCGCACTCTGAAATATATATTTAAACTAGCTTTTGTCAGCGGCTTCGCTCGCGTGAATATAGTTTCTATGACTGTCTTCGAGGGTGGGCAGTGCGCGAGCCGCAAGCGGTCTATCTATTAAATTTCACTCCATTTCTGTGACAGTCTTCGAGGGTGCGCGGTGCACGAACCGCAAGCGGCTTACCTACCAAAATTCATTCAGATCCGTGCCGAGAAATAGTAACAAACATCCATCCATGAATAGAATAGAATAAGGTAAAACACACATATATACACCACACACACACACATACACACGTGTGCACAAACATACATTCATACACACACACACACACACACACAACATCACACGTTATTCATAGTTCTTTTATTATTTATTTCATTTCTCCTTTTTCTCTTTTATGTAAATTTTTGGATGAACCTTGTTATGTTATATGTACTTATATTTGATCTGTTTGTTTGTTTATTTGTACTTAGTGGTATGGAAGAACTGGGCATCCTGTCACAAGTATCTTTTTTACTTAAAAGGATGTCCAAACACAAAATATTATGTACAACTACAAACTACCGTTACAAAATAAACAATTTTTGATTTTGATTTTTGATTTGATCCATACATCCGTACATACCTACAAACTTTCGCGTTTATAATATTAGTAAGGATACAAGGTCTAATAAGTTTACGATGTTTGCTCAATGATCAGAATTTCGCATGATACCTCACTTTATGGCACAAATTAAGAGATCTAAATTTAATTAAAGAAAGATTTATTTGTGTGTTTGCGTCGTCAGTGACAGTTTTCAAGGACTTGTCAATCTGACAGTTTATTGTGGCATTACCTGGCAGATAGTGTACAAAAGATATCGATGTCAAGGTGTCATAATTAACGATTGTGAGCATTATGGCCTCAAGCAAAGAGCAAACAGTAAGAGATGTTTTAGGCCGAAAGTTTGACGTGATGTTACATGACATGATGACACTTGTCATTTTGAAACAAGCAGTTGATCTTAACGTCAACTCATATTAAACGTTTAAATTGAAAAAACTGAATTAAATTTTATGTAAGAAATAATTTTAAAACAGAAGCGTGTTATTTTTGACAACAAATTTTGAATAATAAATATGTTTTCATAATCCCCGAAAGACTATAAAAAACCGACCAAATGCGACCACAGTTTCGCACTTAAACTTTAACTTCCAACAGAACCAGACCTCTCAGTACATACTTTGTTCTAGGTAATAGAGGTCTACTCATTCTGGACTATAGATATTTTATTTTTCCTGTGGGAACCGAAGGACTCTAGGTTTTCGAATAGATTTTCCTGTAATTTTTGCATTCAATTTCATATACTGTGATTTTTTCAAGATTTTAGGCACAGTAGTTTCAGAGATAAGTGAGTGGGGAAGAGAGGATGGTCAATTTTCGCTTATTTTCTTAAATAACCATCAGGTGAGTTGCAGTCAAACGCACTCAAATTATTAATAAAAAAAAATTCTTAAAATTATAAAAAAATGGAATTCTCACAACAACCACTTTCATTTAATATGTCACACAATATATTTTGAAAACCTTTTTTTTAATTTTCTAATTTACCCCCAAAAGTGATTAAAATAATTTATTTACGTTACACGTCCGTATTTGGGTGACCGACTTACATATACCAAATTTCCAGTTAATTGGCTGTTACAGACGGACGGACAGACAGACACACGAGTGATCCTATAATGGTTCCGTTTTTTACCTTTTGAGGTACAGATTAGTAATCTGTGGTACAGAACCCTAAAAAATAATAATTTAAAAACATGTAATGTCAATTTTTTGTGCAACTTTTTAAAACGTCAAAAAATCTAATATTAGACGCTTATTGCCGTGAATCGCTTGTAGAAATCTAAGATCATCTGTCATTACATGATGACGTCAGTCAACAAGAAAAAATGGAGCTATCATTAATCACTTGTCACAGAGTAAGCAAATTCCACTATATCGTCTAAATAACATACGGACTTTGAAATCATTTCGCACCTATAAATATCCTTACTAGTATTATAATTACGTGAAAAAGTGTTTGTTTGTTTGTTACCTTTTCACGCTTCAACACATGCATGCAGAGAGCCCGTGTCACTGGGAAGGATATAGGCTTCTTTTTATCCCGTGAAAATAGCATAGTCAGATGTAGTTCTAGAGGGAACTAAAAAAAATACTCTTTTTTTGGTTAATTTCTTTAACGTCGCAACGAAAGAATGGATTTTCGCGATTTTTTGCAAAGAGATGGTGATAATTCCTGAGGGATCTGGGGAAAACTCATTTCCACGCACGCGCACGTCGATTAAAGTGATCTTTTGTATAGAATTGGTTGAGGGGGTGGGAAGTGACATAGACTGCTAATCAGAATAGCCCGATATAGTTCCTGAGGGATCTGGAAAAAACTCATGTTCACGCTCGCGAGCCGCTCACCCTCAAAGATAGTCATAAAAATGATGTCCACGCTAGCCAAGCCGGCAAAAGCTAGTAATCAGTGACACCTGACACAAATTTTGTTTTTGATATTTTACAGAAAACAAACGTAAAATAATAAATCATGTCATTTATCAATGATTTTATGATTCTGTTTTTCTTACTCACAAAGGTAGATCTGAAGATTCATGTACATTTAGTTTTGTAGGTATATTCAGTGTTAACTATGGAAGTGTTTCTTCTATCGTGTCGACGACAAGACAGTCCCTCCTGCTTAGTAGGTATCGTGAGGAAACCTGATTCGCGTCATAAGATCGCGTTGCACACGTCCTTAGGTGTAAATCTAAATGCCCTACACGTGATCGCGGGTGATGCTCAGTGCAACACCAGGCAACCGCCGGCTATTCCTTGGATAGCTCGGTTAATTGATCCACACGATAAGACAAGAGAAAGAGAGCAGGTATAATAGTGTTAAACCTATGCCGACATGATGACACGGTCCTGTGCCATTATGTTTGGATGAATACGGAAATGTAAATAAGAATACCGATGCAACCAGAGATTTGTTACTTTAAATGGGTTATACACTAACAAACAACATTTGCAAATCGAACCCATTTACACGCACAATATTATAGGTATTTCCCTTCCGTTGCATCGAATGCACCTTAGAATAGAAATGCCACTTGGCATCATTTATTTGCTTCACTTTTAGGACGCATGTAACCTACCTACCTTTCCTTGTATATACATAGCATATCTCTGGACGCAACACTAAAACAATTCGTGGAAAATTCTAGTTCACCCCCTTATTTAAGTCAGCAATTATCATTGTAACCTTGTGAAGAGCCAAACCAACGTCCGTGACCGAAGAACTGATTGGTACTAAATTACTTGTTACCTATAACCGTTTCCGTTCAACAATCGTCCATCTATTCATAAAATCCACACATACTGTGCGGTTATAAATTTGCATTTGAAAACCTTGTATTTTCTTGACTATGAGTCTTATGCCTTTAGCCGTAAGGCGGATAGCTCTAGCTTTAGTGATAGCTGTAAGCTGGTTTTAGCAGGGCTTCACAAACATGTTATTTGCTGACCTTCGGAAGATATCAATTGTTGCAGTGACGACCAGGTGTAGTTCGCGGTGGACCGTGAAGATCCGTATCGTCAAGATAGATGTGGAGGAAATCACGCGCTGATATCATGAATTTGTACGATACATTGTATAGGTTACCGGTTAAGGCTTGTTAAGGCTTGTTAAGCTTCGATTTGATGGTGTTTTAGATGTTTAGGGTTCCGTAAACAAATTGGGTCCGTCTGTCCGTCTGACAGCGGGCTGAATTTCATGAACCGTATTAGGTAGACTGTTGAAATTTTCACAGAATGTGTATTTCTGTTTGCCTCTAATAACAAGAATAAGTGAAAAAATAAGTACAAATTTTATAGATCTTTTAGAAGTATTTTTGATTTAGCTCTACTGTGAAAACAGAAATACATACAAGCGTGAAACTTGATGCGATTATATTACAAATACTAATGTAATACAACAAATAATAAAAAATGGCCAAGTGTGAGTCGTACTCGCGCTAAGGAGTCCGAACTAATTGACAAAAAAAGCATATTTTTGTCGCTCGTGTCTTGTGTTTGTAATATGAAAAGGTATCATTGTCATTATACTATATTTTAGTTGTGTGAAGAGGTGTGGTGGTACGAATACTCGAAGAGCTAGTCCGACTTGCACTTGTCGGGTTTTTTATAGTTAGTATGTGAGTGTGTGTGTACCTTTGTGGGTAACGTGGTCGTGTGTACGACCAAATCGCTATGGTATGCTCATCATGAATATAGGTAGATAGGTGGCAACATATTATGTCAGGATTGTGCAGAAAATTTTTTCATCGCAATTAATCTTATAAAAGAACTAGGTAAATAATTGTGTATCTTTTGACATTTTTTTATTAGATATCTAAGAACGTGAAAACCTATCGGTAGCTGATCTTTCCTTCGTTTTTTCTGAATTAAATTTTCATTCACAAAATTCTTCATAGATAAGTCTTTGTCGTCTTCGTGAACTTTTATATTTATTCAAAACAATCTACCATTATTCCTTGCAGCGTTATTATCAAATGTCTTGTCATCACCAAAGCCGGATCATTTTTAAACAATGCTTTTAAGTTTCTTAAATTAGGAAAATATTTTCTTAATATTTCAGATTGATCTCGTTTCCTTTCTGTCAAGCGTCTTATCGCCTGGCAATCACATTTTATTGTATCTGACATGTTTTGTCAAACAAAATCCCCTCACAATAATTAAGATACGGTATCTTGTCTTATTATTAATAATGACTTAATTCTTTTACAATCTAATCATCCTCAGTGCGATGTTTTTTTGGCCTTTTATTGTTTATTTTTAAATTAATAATAGTTTGAAGATAAGGAAATTCAACGTTTGAATTCAAAAATATGAGTTACCTACAAGTTTTAATCTTGCAGCTCTCTCTCTCTCTCTCTCGCTTATCGTGTGGCACAATTTTTAACCGTGTTATTATCTTGCAGCAAAATAATGTGTTTAATAAAACTGTTTAGTGATAAAACATTTTTATTGCTTTATTTTATTTTGAGTAGGATCATATTGACACGTCCATGAACGGAAACGCTATTGCGTCCGATTTTACTGTGACGCGGATGCTATAGCGTTCGAACTTTTAAAGAGTTATTCAAAAACATATTTTACATCACATAGACATCTACTTTTTCTCGCTTTAATATCAGCCGCAAGAAGTTTTTATATCAGCCGCAACACGTCAACTAAACGCCTCCCCCAAGGACGTCAGTCCACCGGGTGAGAGGGCTGCTTACGCTACGCCTTCCGGCGCGCAGTCGCTACTCAAAAACTTTACTGCTCCAATGGCCCATCTATTCTACGAGTTATGTGCCCTGCCAACTGCCACTTAAGTTTAGCGATTCCGAGGGCTTTTGTCAATTACTTTAGTTCTTTATATAAGGATCTCCTCATTTCTGATTCGATCATGTATCTATAACGTATATCTATTGTCTGCAGATCGCGCAGCTGGTCGAAGACGTGCGCCGGCTCCAGGCGTCGCTTTCAGCGCTGCAGGAGGCGCACGCGCAGCAGCTGCAGCGGCTAGAGGAGCGGCTGGACGAGAAGAAACAGCACATAGCGAGGCTCGAAGCGAGACTGGACACGCAGCGGGACTATGAGGAAATCAAGAGGGAGATCAGGTAAATACTGAAAATTTTGTTTGTGATAAAGCAAATGCTGGACAAGGATTTGTCCATCTCTAAACGTTTCTTCGGGCAGTTGACCATCTCCATAAACGGTTGATAGGATTTTTCTCAAACGAGGTGAGCCTCTATCTCGGTTAATCGCTTTTAAATTATAAAAAAGTGAGTGCGTTTGGCTTCACCTTACCTAATGTTTAGTGCCGATGCAGCTGAGGATGTAACAATCAAGCTCAAATAGTGCCTATTCACTCTCGTCTTGAAGATTTATAAGTTATACGAATCGGTGAATACAGACGCTGGCAAGTAATTCCACTCCTTGGCCGTTCGCATAATGAACGAAGAAGCAAAACTCTTCGTGCGTATAAGTGGAACATTAACGACAAAGGAGTGGAATCGCCCTCCACGCCTGATCGTCCGATGATGAAATGGAGAGGGGGGAATGAGGTCGTGAAGTTTCAGGGCACACTCTCCGAAATGAAACCTGTAGAACATCGATAAACAGGCGACTTTGCGGCGATGCTCGAGGCTTTGGAGCCTGTGTGGTAACTTCTCTTGAAGATGTCTTCCGTAAGATTACTTATACAAACACGTAACGATTTTCACACTAGTGCTTTAATAGTAGTGTACCCCAAGCGCACGCAAGTTTGGTTTTTATTTTAATCATCATCAGCTCATATACGTCCCCACCAAGAGGTTCGAGCCTACCCTGAATTAGGGCGATTAGTCGACCACCCGGACCCATTGACTTCACACACAACCTTCGAGTTTCTTCGCAGGCGTTTGCAAGTTTCCTCACAATGTTTTTCCTTTACCGTAAGAGCTTCGGATAAACGCACATATGAAATCGAAATTCGAAAACATGGCAGGATTTGAACCACGACCTCCCCACAGGAGGTAGCGGCCCTTGCCATTACGCCACCGACGCTCCCTTATTTAAATATTGTTATTAAATGTCTGTAAACATCATCAAAAAACTAATATCATGTGTATTTGCGTTTGTATGGGGCGCGCTTGGAATTTTATCCTCCAAATGCACTCAAAACAATAAGAAAATCGAGAGAAAACTAATGAAATTATCTCCTAGACCGCATCATTCCTCACCTACTGATAAGAAAATACATCCATGCACTACACATAAACAGAAATCTCCTACTGGCTGCATAGAACATGGGACTTGTCTGGCACGTGGTAATAAACTTGATAACGAGGCTAGCGGAGTCGATGAACCCTCTGTTTGGCCAAGATTACACCGTGAGCTGTTGGGCAACCGTGATAGGCCTTGAATGGAGGCAAGCAAGCCTTCAGACAGGGCTGGGATGGAAAGCGAGACAAGATCTTTAGTTTTTTTGGTTAGATCGGTATTTTAAATAAAAAGATCAGACTGCATCAAAAAAAATTCTGAAATATTTTTTCCTAAAATCCTCCTCTTGAAGTTTCAAAAAACCTTACTTGTTTTGTTTTCCCAACATCTTCAATTTTTAATTGATCAAATTCACAAAATAAGTTCGCCAATGACGCTAAAAATCTATGACGTCACTTGTGGGTATTTCAAACATTTTTAGAACAAAATTTCGTTTTTGTTTTAAATTTCGATCCCCTATTGTTAAACCCTTGGCATCATATCACCTGTTGGTAAGTGATAATACGATGGAAGCGGGCTTACCAAGTTCCTCAACGCAATGAGCACAGATGTGATACTAGTTACTGGCTATCTTGTCTTCATCACGGAGCACATCAATACTGTTAAGATATTTTTTATTATTATTCATAATCATAACTAGCTGTTCCCCGCGGCTTCACCCGCGTGGACATCGTTTCTTTGACTTTTCGAGGGTGCGCAGTGCGCGAGCCGCAAGCGGCTCGTGAGCGTGAAAAAAAAGTAGCCTATGTATTAATCCAGGTCCTAATCTGTCTACCTACCAAATTTCAACCAGATTCGTTCAGTAGTTTTTTCGTGAAGAAGTAACAAACATACACACTCACAAACATTCGCCTTCATAATATTAGTGTGATATCGGTATTTGAAATAATAGACTATACTTTTTTATCTCTAATTGTTAAGCCCTTGGCATCATAATCATCTGATGGTAAGTGACAATACTATGGAAGCGGGCTTACCAAGTTCCCCAACGCAATGGAGAACTGGCTATCTTGTCTTCATGGCGGAACACATCAATACTATTGACTGAAATGTATAGCCGAAATTGTGTGTGTATGAGCGTTCGATAATATAACAACTTACCGATTGAACTAAGAAAGCTAGAATCTAAAACATTCAAGACAAAATTGTTTAAATGGCTTAGTGACAAAAATTATTATAGTGTTGTTGAATATCTCTCTGACAAAAACAAACTAGTTGACATTTGAATTTCTTTTTTTTTGTAAGATTTACGTGACATAAAGCTTAATAGGGTGTCGGAGTCGGAATAGATTGATTTCTAAACGATACCGCGCCAAATCTCGACTTAATGCCGGATGGTCGGCGTTTGCGTTTTGATTAAATTCAGAATTTGAAATTTGAATCTTACGAATTTAGAATGACTTATTTTTAATTTTATTTCCGTATTCAAACAGAGATAAGTACCTTACTTCATCTATTATGTAGGTATATAAAAAGCATCGGTGGCTCAACCGGTAACGACTCGGTTCTTCTAACCAGAGGTACCGGGTTCAAACCTGGACGGCCAATGTACCAATGAGTTTTTCAAATACTTACGTACATATACTTACCGATTGCTTTAACGGTGAAGGAAATCATCGTGAGGAAACCAGCACTCGCCTGCGAAGAAACTCGAAGGTTGTGTGTGAAGTCAACCAACCCGCACTGCGCCCGCGTGGTCGACTAAGGCCTAATCGCCCTAATTCAGGGTAGGCTCGAGCCCCTCGGTGGGGACGTATATGAGCTGATATGAACGTGACATAATAATTATAATCTATGTTAAACATTTGCATGCCTTGCACAGGCGAAATATGGTTGCACTACAAAATTATATTTAACATCCTACTACCATGTTTGATGCAAATAAATTATCATTTCATTACTGTTTAGATATTTTTTTAATAATCACAATTGGTAAGCCCTTGGTAGCATCTCACCTGATGGTAAGTAACCATGATGCCGAAGATGGAAGCGGGCGTACCAAGTTTCCCCAACGCAATGGAGAACTAGCTATCTCAACTTCAAGCCGGAACACATCAATGTTGTTAACACTGATGTTTGGCGGCAAGACTTAGATAAGATGGTGGTAGCTAGCCAGGCAGGTTTAGAAAATGTCCTACCACCAACCAAACCGAGTCTTACATAGTTGACCCACCGGAAATAGAACCCGCGACCTCCTGGTGTGAAGCGAATGGACTAACCATAACGCCACGGAGGTGGCTTAAAGGCGGTGGCGGAGGCGGTTCTGGCAGCAAGACTTTGATAAGACGGTGGTAGCTAGCCAGGCGTGCTTTGAAAATACCAGCTAAGCCTAACCCAAGTCCTAGAAAAGCTAGACCGCGCCTGGAATCGAACCCGCGACCAGCTGGTATGAAACGAGTGAACTTACCACTACGCCACAGAGACGGGTCCTTACCATCAATGTTGTTAGCGTTGATGTTTAGTGGCAAAACTTAGTTAAGAGGTGGTAGCTAGCCAGGCGGGTTTAGAAAATGTTGTTCCACTGACCAAACCGAGTCTTACAAAGTTACACTCCGCCGGGAATCGAACCCGCGACCTCCTGATGTGAAGCTAATGGACTTAAACATTACGCCACGGAGGTAAAAGGAGATAAACATGAATAAATAGCCGAAAAAATTCAATCTCGGGAACTGAAAGAGCTAATGTGAAAGATACTTTTGTACCATACCACAGTATTACAATATAGCGGCTTACAGTAGTGCAACGAATGTACTTACGCAGAGCAACCGAAGGGTACTTGCGGGGCAGCGGGCGGCGGCGGGACACAGCCTGCCAAACTCCGCGAGTTAGGTAGGCTGACTACAGGCTAGTATGCTAGTACCAAAGCCGGTGGCGGCATCGTGCGACATCAAAGGCGTTGCGCTACTGTAAGCCATATCGTTATACTCACGGATCAGATTAATAAGGTTGGATTGGAAATGTGTGCTGGGCAGGCGCGCCACAAGTATGATTAGACAATCATACTTAACCGAAGCACGCGTTCATACTTTTTATTTGCGTGTGGTGGTGTGTAACGTAAAGACTATCGAAATGACGTGAGACACAATTGCAGCCCTGTGTTCTAAGTGTGTTTTGTTTATTAGTGCGCGCAATTCGTGTATGTATTATTATTGCTTGTGTATTGGAGTTGATGGGTGGGAGAGAGGCGCCGACGTTGGTTTTCAAACAAAAGTGTGACTATTGCCAATCCAACTTTATTTGTGTTATCCGTGGTAATACTAGTTGTCTTGCCGTTTATGATAAAGTTTGCTCAGAACAAGTCATGGGCGTCCGCGTCCGACACTGACTACATTTGTCAAACAAAAGTGATTCATCCAACAACTGTAACAGCTATTGTGGAATCAAGTAAATAATGATAGTCAGCAAATAGCGTTCTAAGTTAATCCAATTTGCTCGAGACAGTCATTAAGGCTCGTTGCACTGTGTGTGCAGGCGCATCTTGTTTGCTGACCCTACCTTTGACTGATAACAGTGATAACGTGGCGCCTGGAACCCTTTGCATGTGTCTTTAGATATGAAGCTATTTACTGCCTACTACAAATGTTTAAGGCGAGGCACCGGTGGAGAAGCGGAGAAACCCTTTTGCTAGATCAAAAATAATAATATATTTATTATCGGTCTTGCATAAAATATTGGACATACTTAAGGATATTGTCTGAGGAATGTGCTAATATGTTACACAATAGTGTGTACTTTACTCCATCATAAAAAATCCCAAAAACAGGTCTAAAACGTCTTAAAAAAAAGCTAAAACGAATTGTTTACTAATAAAATTTCTAAATTTGCACATAGTTTTTATATGGAGATATTTCTTTTTAAGTACTACAGAGAATCTGCTAAATTTTTGTTTTTAAATTGAAGTCATAAGAGAATTAACAACGTAAAACATTGAAAAAGTGCGAAAGTGTGGTTATTGTCTTGACTCTTTACACGTAAAGGAAAAAACAGAGACAACTGTTTTACAAATGCCTCTCCTTAAGTAACTCTTTGGTTAGAATAAATTATCCTAAGCGTCGGGGAATCAACGGTCCTCTTTATCCGAGTTCCCGGGTTCGAATCCATGGCGGCCGGTGTGTCGATGGCTTAAACTTTCCTACATTTACTTAGGTACCGATTTATTTAACGGTGAAGGAAACGTCGGTGGCGTAATGGCTGGCTATGGCCGCTACCTCCTGTCCGGAAGGTCGGGGTTCAAATCCTGCCACGTACTAATGTGTTATCGAACTTCAATTTTGATATGTATGTTTATCCTCCGCTCTTACGCTGAAGGAAAACATCGTGGGGAAACATGCACACGCCTGCGAGAAACTGGAACGTAGTGTGTGCAGTCGACCAACCTGCACTGGGCCCGCGTGGTCGACTAAGGTCCGATCGTATGTCAGCTGATATGATGATGAAGGAAAAAAACATCGTGAGAAAACCTGTACATTTGATTCGAGGTGGGTTTGAAGGTTGTTTTGCACACACGCCCGTAGGTTTTAATCTAAATCCCCACACGAGGTGCTGCGTGCAGCACAAGGAAGGTGGCGCTCCAGTGCAGTGTAAGAATCCTGCAGTGGTTGACATCACTTAGTCACTGGGCACGTGCTCCTACGCAACCGTCTAAATGTGTTGATTGTAATTAATGTCTCGCCCCTAGGCCCCCCGATTGCCCTGTCTAGATTAGACTTGTGGCGCGCCTAGGGGCCGGCCTATACAGTAATACCTCGGTTTACGCGACCTCACTTTGCGTGATTTCGTTATAACGCGGTTTTTGAAATTCGCGCTAATTCGCGCTATTAAAAAAATTCTGGTCTAGAGATGTTGCAAAGTTCGGACAGTGATGTCAACCGTGTTCTATATCTGCGGCAATCCATAGAAAACGGTGTTACTTGCTACGAAAAAATTTTACTTGAGGGCAAGAAAAATTCTAGGTACTCAAAAAAAGTTTGATGAGTATTTCTCTAAAAATTAAAATATATAGGTATTTCGTTTTTTTGTACTTTATTTTGATTGTTATTTCATTGACCTCGTTATACACGTATTTTGCTCAGCACGAAATTGATCGGAACGCATCCTTCGCGTAAACCGAGGTATTACTGTACTAGTTTGATCTGGTCTATAAAATCGATCTATTAATTACCAACGGCACCTTATAAATAGGTGGACGTTAGTACATTAATTTCCAAAAACGTTTTGTTTACAATGTTTGCACAAGCTTGATTTTATGTCGTGTTGGCGGCTCCTTTGAAGCTGCTCTTTGATGGATCAAAGCCGCCGCCCTTCGCCGGGCGTATTGGTAAAAATAACACATTAAACTTATGGACAACATTGGTTCGTGTGTTATTGTGACACACCGTTGATGACAATTACGAGTTAGTATAGCTGAATAAGGTTAGAGGTACAGACATGTAGGTATTATCTGTGAGATGCAAACGAATACATAAGGCTAGTTGACTGATACAAAACTATAAAATTAGGTGTTTCGAAAAGAAGAAAATAAAAGTCATTTCATTTTAGTTACTTTTTATCATCTGCTATAAACAAAATTTTGCTCTAGAACTGTTTAAAATAGTGACGGAGCAACGTCATAACTTTTCAGTGTCATTGATGTACTAATTTTGTGATTTTAATTAATTAAATCACAAAATTAGTACATCACCAGATGGAAAACAAAACAAATAAAGTTTTTGAAAATTCAGTAGAGAGCATTTCAATTTAGGGAATAACGTTTGTAATATATTTTTAAAGTAGTCAAATAACTACTCTTTTATAAATTCACTTTATTTAAAAACCTTAAAGTCGATACCACTGAAATTAGTTGATACTGACTGATAAATAACGAAAAAAAAAGTTCCGGGATTTTGCTTTGCTTACCAAAACCTCGCTTCTAAACTGCCATAGTGTTGGCAATCGATATCTGAAGCCATGACTGACTGATGCGTCGTCATCGCACGAGGATGTTGACTGATCACTTCCGGACTGATTATTAGCATGTGGGAAAGATACATAGACAAAAAAATTTGAACACCGAACATTTAAAATAGATACGACACAGAATCGGAAATAAAAGTGTAATAAATTTTGAAATTGGAACACATCCTAATTAACAACTTTATTAGTGTTTCCGTATCTAAAATTTTCGAATCAAACACCATTCCGATAATTATATTTATATTTCCCACTGATGTGACAGGAAATGTAAAAAAATAAACGACGTTTTTAAAAGTTCTCAGGGAGCGATTTCTGTATCAATAACGTTCTTCAAACACGGGGGTGGCTGCTAAATTCCTTATCTCGAACCGTTTAGCGGGTATATGTTATTCTCTGTGGGACCATGACATGCTGACATGAGTGGTTCCCGATAACTTGACAAAAAAGTAAAAAAGGCATGAGACCTCCTCCACAGAGCCTTTCGAGAAATGTATGATTGCTGTTAGGTTACGTAAGTTTTCACTCCACACCAAAACGATCGCTTCGATGTGTAAACTCTTTTTCTATAAAATGTTACTACGTTTTTCATGTCACTCCTTTTTAAGTTTTTTTTTCCGGCTTCCAAAAGCACAGAAAAGACAAAGTCATCTTGGTCATACAGCCTAGTCTGTTTTATTGTATTTTCTTCTGTATTTATTAAGTAAGAATATTTTTTACATAAAATGTGTTTTCTTAAAAGGCAAAATATAAAAACATAACTGCTGTAACGCAAAGATACAGAAGTCTGGAAGAAGTAGTAACTTGTAACCCTTGATAAATATAAATATTTTTCTCCTTGATGCTATCCTTTTGTTTTCAAATTCAAATTGTGTTCCATGTTCAAATCTCGAACTTTTAAAACGCCATAGACAATGGGAGATAATTAAAACTTCGTTTGAACATGTTTTCACAGCTTGTGAGAGTTTCCAGAAAAAAAAACTTAATCACCCACGACGCGCTGTTTTGTTTGACGACCACTTCCTTAAGGACTCTTTTAACGTTCTCTGTAATTGTTTATAGGTGTTTTATACACTTTCTTGTGGAATTGAGATGTTAGCGTTTTAAGGATAATTTAAAATTGATGCGTTTACCTTTTGAGTCACTGTGAGTGAGTCAGTTTAAAAACAAAACTGAGCATAATTGACACAGGAAACAAGCTATTCAGCCAATACAAAAAAAAACTATAAGACTCCATTCCGAAATCCCAAGATTAGTGTTATTATCGACTTACACGACACGCGGATGTCTGATAGAAAAATAAAAGAAACAGTCCCGCCCGATTCAATTATTGCCGCGAACACGCGAGACATTTGTCGATTTTCCCATGATCAGGCCAGTTTTCCTTCTATGACGTCACGAGTCCAACAAAAAGGGCGGGAAACTAATCCCATAAGATGTTACAAATTCTCAATAAACTGTTCGCAGCACCTGTATACCGGTTTATTGCTTATTTATTCCGCTCCTCAAGTTGGGATTAAGTTATAGCCAGCTTCCGAAGATTAAAGCTTAATAGGGGGTCGGAATAGATTGATTTCTAAACGATACCTCGCCAAATCTCGACTTAATGCCGGATTGGTCGGCGTTTGCGTTTTGATTAAATTCCGAATTTGAAATTTGAATCTTACGAATTTAGAATGACTTATTTTTAATTTTATTTCCGTATTCAAACAGAGATAAGTACCTTACTTCATCTATATGTAGGTATATAAAAAGCGTCGGTGGCTCAACCGGTAACGACTCGGTCCTCTTAACCGTAGGTCCCGGGTTCAAATCCGAAAGGCCAATGTACCAATGAGTTTTTAGAAACTTTCGTACATATATACTTACCGGTTGCTTTAACGGTGAAGGAAAACAGCGCGAGGAAACCTGCACACCTGATTCCAGATGTGTATGAATGTCGCGTTGCACACCTCCGTAGGTGTAAATCTGAATGCTCTACACGTGACCGCAGGTGATGCTAAGTGAGGCAACCGCCGTCTATCCCTAGGATTGCACGGTTAATTCTGCCTCACGATAAGAGAAAGAGACTTTATTTATTTTTCTTTCCTGCCATTGATCGTAAATTCTTAACTTTTTATTTCAAGATAAAACTTTGGAAGCAATTATTTATATTCATCTTATTGTTGACATTTCAAGTTACAAAAGCAAATAATGAATGAAGCATCGGTTATCTCTTGTTTAATTAAAAACTGTGCATACACAATTAACATATTTCTCTCGTGAGTCCAAACACTAGCGTATGTACAATATTATATATGTCGTACACAACTATGTTTGCCTCCTATATATCAATAGAACTTGGGCCTATCGCGGACACCTGTCTCCATTTACTTAGGCGCTATTTGACTTACATTTAACGAAAGTTTAAGCCCACACTGTCACACACAAATTATCAACTAATTTACGCTTCTCGCTCGTTTTTTTAGCCATAAAAAGTATTCTCCGTCGTCGGCCGTAAGCTTTATAAAATGTGTTGACATAATGTAGCTTTCGTTGGCAAACGTTTGTACCCGAACGAAACTTGTGTGCGGAGCCGGAGCCGGGAATGGGACCGAGTCCACGGTTTGGTTTTTTGAAAAAAGAATCATTGTCTATGGGCCAATGATGTGAGTGACCATCGCTTTTGGTCGGAGTTAGAAAAAAGTTAAAAAGTACAGCTCTGTGTTGTTGGCAATGACAATATAGATAGAGTAAAGTAAATAAAAGTTGAGTACCTAACGCCATAGCATAAATATATACTCATAGTATTCGATAAAAGTGAGAGGAAGGTAATCTAAAGAAATATTCTATGGAACGATAGATGGAAAAACAGAGATAGACGCTATTTTTATTTATTAATTTGTTTTTTTTTATTCACAATCGGTAAGCCCTTGGCATCATCTCACCTGATGATGCCGAAGATGGAAGCGGGCTTACCAAGATTCTCCAACGCAATGGAGAACTGGCTATCTTATAACAGGTAACAAAGTACAGACCCATACTTTACACAAAAAACCGGTCAAGTGCGAGTCGGGCTAGCATTCCGAGGGTTCCGTACCACTACATCTCTTCACACAACTTCATAGTATAATGACAATGATACCTGTTCACTTACAAATAAAAGACATCAACGCGAGCGACAAAAATATATATTTTTTGTCATTCAGTTCGGAGTCCTTAGCGCGAGTACTACTCACACTTGGCCGATTTTTATTATTTGTTGGTTTACTTCAGTATTATTACTATAATCACACCAAGTTTCACGCTTGTATGTATTACAGTTTTTACGATAGAGCTAAATCAAAAATACTTCTAAAGACCTTAAGAAAACACGTTCTTTGTAAGGAGACCCCCCATAATTTTTCCACTTTTTTAATTTTTCGCATTTTTTGTTTTAGCGGCATCAGAAATACACATTTTGTGAAAATTTCAACCGTCTACTTATTACAGTTCATGAAATACAGCCCGCTGACGGACGGACAGACGGATAGACAGCGGAGGCTTAGTAATGGGTCCCGTTGGGTGTACACGGAACCCTTAAAACTAATATATAAAACATAGAATACTATACATAGAATAAAATTGGAAATCACTTAAAATTGTTAAATTAATAAGCACGAGGTGACGGTAGTGCTGTATGGCGTTAGTGATCGGCAAGCTCCCGCGGTATCTCCAAAACATCACACCCTTGATGGCCAGAACTTCTCCCTGACGAAGGAATCCAGCTATTTTTGTGCTAGGTTTGTAGGAGATCCTTGATCCTGTCTCCTTTGCTAGTTAGTCAGAGTTACTCAAGCAATGATTAGAAAATACTATAATGTCGTTACTCGTTTGAAACATACTCTGTAGGTACTCAACACAATAGGCAATAGAACATGACTCTGTTTGAACACCAAATACGCAGTTTTAAATCAAAATTCGAACGCAGCTTCCACTACCGGAACCAATGACAACGCACATAACTTTTTAATTTCCATCGAACATCGATTTCCGTGGATACAGCCACGCGTGACCGGCGGCGAGGCGTTTCGTTCGGAAATCGATCGGCCGCTATTGGTCAGCGCGCACTGGGCGGGGCGCTATCGGCCGTCGATGATTCGGCTGATAGGCAAAGCCTTTGCCTCCAGTGCCTCAATGTTGATAAAAAAAACTTTATCTACGCGTTGACTTGAATATTTATCAGTTATCTTAACGGTGCAACGATGCTACAGTTGGTAGATAACGTTGTCATATCTCTTATCAAAAAGTATATTAGTATCACAGAAAAACAGACTTCATTTTCCTTTAATATATTAGAAGGGATAGGCATTCACTCCAATTCATATCAAACGTTGCAATACCTACCTGAAACTTAGGTTTTATTTTTAATTTATTCTGTTTCTATACTTTTTATTGCATAACATAACCATTTCGTGGACTATACATGTCCTACCGTCACACTTACACAGATAATTTTAAAGTTAAATTCATATGAGACGTTCAAATTCATAAATGCAGTATTCTCTATTGCCACTTCATTCCCAACAATTCCCAGTCTGTTCCACAATCGATTCCCCCGGAGCGCATTTTAGCACCTCACCTTAATTACAATTTAATATATCACCAATTAAATCGGTGATCGGTAGCACCCACCCGATTGTGGATGTCGCCGTCGCTATAGCAACAGCACGGCTGAGACTTCCTTTGAATTTGGTCGGGTTATACAATATTGTATTCCTTTGGGTAACGCCAGGTGAGAAGAGTTAATCGTGTAGATATTATTTGTGTTTGGATTTCGCTAGTGTTCGAATTTTAAGTTTGAATACTTATACATTGGCAAAACAACATCCCGTTTCCCAGTATATAATATTAAATTTGCTGTTCTTGTCTTAAACGCATAGTGTGACCTGTAAGATATATATTTTTTAAGGTGCTTGCTCTTTGCCATCATCATCATCATATCAGCTCATATACATCCCCACCGAGGGGCTCCATCATCATCATCATATCAGCTCATATACATCCCCACCGAGGGGCTCGAGCTTACCCTGAATTAGCGAGATCGGGCCTTAGTCGACCACGCGGACCCAGTGCGGGTTGGTCGACGTCACACACAACCTTCGAGTTTCTTCGCAGGTGTGTGCAGGTTTCCTCGCGATGTTTTCCTTCACCGTTAAAGCAATCGGTGAGTATATGTAGGTACGTAAGTTTCGAAAAACTCATTGGTACATTGGCCGTCCGGATTTGAACCCGGCACCTCTGGTTAGGAGGACCGAGTCGTTACCGGTTGAATACGTTGTACACGGTTGCTTTTTGCCATAACGCGAAATTATTATTTATTTTTTTTGCGTTTTTACAATTTTTGGCTCCTTCTGATATTCTTCTTTACGTGATTGGTATCGCCGAGGGAACACATAAATTCACATAAATTAATATATTAATATAATGTTTAGAACTCGTTGCGAATACGACACGAATGTCTGGCAACTAATATTTTTTGATATTGATGGATGAATGTCTCATGCCGTATCCGCAAAAAGTTTTGGACGAAATATTTGTACTGTAATTTACGGGCTGGGGCATTGTATTCGTATTCTCGCGACATGATAAAGGTTTAGGCAACGCATTGGAAACTTTGATCGCAGGGATCTCTATTTTTCTCAGCAATTATAAAACATATGAAAGAGTTATTTTGTTACCTGATTCTTCATTTCAATGACTTAGTTCTGTCAGTTGCAGAAACGCGATTCGTTAACTTTTATTACAGAAAAATATATATATAAAAGAAACCTATTTTAAATCAGAGATTTGCATTCTACAGGCAAACCAGATCGATTTATTTTAGTATACCTATACATTTACTTAGTTGATTAGTCTATACACACAGTTCAATATGCCAGTCGGATTTTTTGAAATTAATTTTGTTTTTAATTGAAACGAAATAACATATATAAAAGTGCAAAAGTGTGGTTATTCTCTTTACTCTTTACACATAAAGAAAAATACAGAGACAGCTGTTCCAATTAATGCCTCGCCTTAATAAGTTAAGAAAAGAAAGAAAGAATAGATATCAGATGCAGCCATACTAAAAGCCAAAAAGACCAAAAAAAAAATTTTCGCGCCCAGTCCTCAGAGCTTATTCAAAAAATCGTTTTAAAATTACTAATACTTCTTGAAAATGAATGGGCTGATTATAATGAAACTTTATCATCATATCAGCCACAAATCGTCCACTGCTGGACAAAGGCCTCCCCCAAGGATTTCCACGACGACCGTCCTGCGCTGCCCGCATCCACCGGCTTCCCGCGATCTTCACCAGGAGGCCTGCCTACGCTACGTTTTCCGTTGCGCATGAAACTTTATACACTTATGCAAGTCAAGAAATTCTAGTTTGTATAGTGAATTTTAAGATTACCATGAAAACTTTAACTAGTATTATTTAGTGACAGCACAATTTTTTTTAAAGGAATCTATTCAAAAACTAGAATTTCGTGACTTGCTCATGTGTATAGAGTTTCGTTTGAATCGGAACATCGATTTTCAAGAAGTAGTAATTTTAAGATTATGTATGGGAGAATTATGTGAATAACGCTCATAAGCGTTTTTAATCATAGACAAATAATTAACATTATCATTCGTTTTTAAACATCTTCAGGGTCAAATGATTCAAGTGGTTATTTGCGAGCAAAAGAAAATAAATTTACTTTACAAAGATAACTTAAATATCATTTTTAACCGACTTCAAAAAAAGTAGGGTATTAATTCGACCCGTGTGTATGTAATATCGTTGGAATTGCAAAGTATTCGTATATTATATAATAAAAGGAATAAAAAAAACTGTTTATTTAAATAAAAAGGAAACACTTGATGCCACACAAAAAACGCAAATCTAATAGACAATAGACAGATTTTTATTTGACACAAACACACACCGATTACACAACATAAAAAAGAAGTAAAACACATAGAAACAGAAAAAAACAAAAAAGTTAACACAAAAAACAAATAAGACCAACGGAATCGGTGTAGTGCGATGTCAAAATGGACTTTTCTCAGCATTAGCTGCAGGAGAACTGCAGCGCTGGTTTTCAGAAAAGCCCATGGTGTCGTGTCGTGTACGTTGGTATGTGTGGGTAGGTGTGCTAAATTTACTCGTACATATACGTATGTTTGTATGTGGTATGTTATTCCACGATTATTTTTTCAGAAATCGAGTAGCAAAAACTATTTTTATTGGATTAAAAGTATATCTCATCTTGGAAACAGTACAAGTTGTATCAAAATCGGTTGATTAGTTTTCTAGATATGGACTGATAAGTGTGCACCAATATTAGTAAGGATGGTATCGACGAAGATACTTAGGATATTGCGACGTAACCCGCTAAGTTTGTAGAACTCGGTGACACAGTTATTATGTTTTATACGCTGGAAGTAGGTGAGCCATGATCGCATGGAGTTTTAATAGCTATACCAAGGGAACAGAGAAGCTGTGGAGCTACTGAGTTACTGAACTTAAACTATAAAACTTTGAGTACAAACATATCTATTTATCGTGGATTATTATTTCTTTGCCTTTTTGAAAATACCTTGCTATCAGATTCTTGCACTATCGTTGTTTTATTTTTATTTATTTAAATATATCTCATCTGCCAAGGGTTGTCTGGCTTTTAGCGATAAGACCGCCTTTGTACACTTCAGTCTGATAAAACCATGTTGTGATTATTCCTTGTGTGCAATAAAGAATTTATAAATACTTGCAAAGTTATTGAACAAGAGTTTGAAAAATTTGTATTATGCTCGCTGTAATATGTATTCTAAAAACATTATTACTATACTCTGCAGTATGATTCAAAAACATGTAACATAATATGAGGTAAATCCTAACCAACCTAATCAATGCTTTGAAAATAAACTTAATCGATTCGATTCCATATTCTTTTACAAGCTTTTTCACCTGTCCTGGTGTCTAACGAAATCTTGCAAGTTTTATATATATCGCATACGAATAGCCACTCCACGCCTTTCGCTGTTCTAAACGGAAGCTTAAAAGCATCTTTGTCTTTGGCCAAAAGCCTCAGTGTGAGCTTGTAACAGACTGAATACTTTATGAATCGAACGAGAGCGTAGGTAGCACAGTGTGCAAACCCCCTTACAATGTTTCACTGAGTTTTTAGTTTGTAAGGAAGTATAAAAATTATGCATAAACATTACACAAGGAGTTTCTTTTGCATAGATATATGGATTTTTTTTTAAAAATACTTGTTATGTCATCAATTATCAATTCATCATCGTCGTACGAACCGAATTACGTCCACTGCTGGACAAAGGCCTCCCAAGGATTTCCACATCGACCGGTCCTGCGCTGCCAGCATCCAGCGGCTTCCCGCAACCTTTACCAGGTCGTCTGTCCACCGAGTAAGTCTGCCTGCGCTACGTCTTGGTGTTGCGGGGCGCGGTCGCCACTCGAGAAGTTTACTGCCACAATGTGTTTTCTATGTATTTCTTATGCAATAAATTAGGTACTATAGAAAATACCTAGGGTGTTCTTAATTTTATAAACTTTATTATTAAAATATTGAGATACGCACACATTAATTCATTGTGAAGCGTAAAGCAATCGCAGAACAGTACGACTTGCGTGGTTGCATCGATCACGCAGGTTAACTAACCTGAAGCACGGTCATTACCTGTATGGGTTTACTGTTAGTAAAATTTTTCCCGACGATTTCCGTTTTTCGCAAGGCACTTCAAGCCGTTGGTTCCAGTGCTATCACTAGACGGCAGTTGTTAAGCAGTGTAAGATGTCTTAAGGCGGCTTTAAAAAACGTCAAATACGGTCGTGGGATGTCTGTTTGATGACCTGTAAGTGTAACTGTGTGAACTATATGCTAATTAACTGGCAGATACACACACATAGGCACTAGGTCTAGACGTCGTTGCTGCTTTGATTAAAAGCTTTTTGACGTGGACAATTTCCTTCATAAAATGTAATAACATTGCAATATGATATGCAATTTTAATTTTATCAATCGTTCATTCCTTTCGTATCTCGTATGACATATTAATTATAGATAATATATATCTTACTGGAAGTGTCATTTAGCCGTATTGTAAAGAAAATGGCGGTCAAAATTAAGGGGTCACCAGATAAGGTACACCTTAATAAATTGAGCGAAAACGGAATTGATTAAAACCATTTCAGGTGAATTAATTAAGTATTTTAATTAATAGGATATGCCGTGCCCTTATTGGCAATATTCCTTTCATAAATTTATTGAGATTGAACCCTTTGAGGGTCTTGGCAGCTATTAGGAGATAAGGTGGCCCTCCGTACCTTCAGATAATGTAGCTCCCGTTATTCCGACTTTGTGCTCGATTTTATCCAGGCAATGAAATCGATTTCACTTTTTATGTCCATAGAGATTTTATTCTTGAAAAAAAAATATGTTTTTGTCTCAAAAGTCGTCGGAATTTCCCGCTCTTTTCAACCTGATTAATTCAAAGTTCAAAATTTATCAGTAACAAAATTATCGGAAAATCTGTTGGGTAATTTTTGATTAATGGTCTCGCGTCTCGCCGGGGCGAACATTTCACCCTTTAAATTGTGCATCAAAGACATACTTTGCCCCCTCGTAAGATGTTTCAAGGGATATTTCGATATTGATTAATAAATTGTGAATTCCTGCTGTGTTCCAAAATGCTGAGTGCGCGCGAAATGTGTTCGGATGTCAGTGAAATTGACAATTTGCCATTTATTTCTGAAAGCCGTTTTACACGGAGCAATAATGCGTAGTATACGGATTAGGGTAACTTAACGAATGCTGAACTTAAATGGACTTAGCGTTTATCTAAGTTCTGTTCGGATTGCACAAACATGCCATATATTTAGGTTTTAAAAAGTGTCTATCTTAATCATTTTAGAGTCAGTCAGCGACTTGTAAGTTGTACGGAGACTCACCCGCAATGTCACCTTATTGGGAAGGTCAGGTTTGAAATGTAAAATAAGTAAATGGGGTAGTAAGACTTCTTTCCAAAAAGGCGAATTAAGGTGGTCAAAATAATTAAGTTATATTTTAGATTCCACGGGATAGATAGAGTATAAAGCGGGAACGAATTCAGGGGCAAAAGCTACTATTAAACAAACTTTTTAAAATCTATGATTTATATATTTATATCCTCGTCTCCTGTTAAACAACTGCAGGTGTAATAATTGTCCGTCCGGTTTTTTTAAGTTTGCTTTGTTCTTTCAATCACTACTTTCATATCCGCTGCTCACAGAAAATCTTCTGTTTCAGCATTCTCCGATCCCACGATCTGAGTGGGAGTGAGAGGTCGCTAGAACGCAAGCCTGAGCCTCTTCGGTCGCCCAGCGTTGCGCCTGCGCCGAGAGAAAGAGAAAGAGACGAGAGGAGCTCGGTGGAAAGAGAAGAGAGAAGAAGCACAGAGCGACGGGACGCAGGTACGTCTGGGTGTCACGTGACTTGACTTATTTTAAGCGGACTGATTGTAAAACATAGAAAAAATAGACTTACTGTAAATGAAAATGTACAGTTGACAGCTTATTTGAACCGAGTTATTGTATTCGAAAGAGTCATGTTACGATTTGAGTTTTTTTTGTGTTCGGTTGGAACTGGCGATGTGTTCTATAAAGAAACTTGTGTTCTACATTAAATTTTATTTTAAGAATCGATGAAATCACAATTTTAACCGAACATTAACTTTAAGTGGTTGTTGTCAAGTCCCTTTGAGATCGATCGCTGCAGCTTTCGATATCAGAACTTGTGTTTGTCCGTAGCTAGTACGTGTTCGCTTCACTTTTAATTTAGAGAGCAAAGAAATACTTAGTTAGTTACGAGAGACAAAGCAAAAAAAAACCGCGCGGAAACCGAGGATTCCAGTTCCCATAACCATCAAATGCAGTTCACGGACGCGCGTAATCGTCATTCGGTGCGTTGTCCACATGAAAAGCGCCGCTGTCGTTTAAAAATTCGCGCGACGTACGCAGCAACGTTGAACGCTTACGTTCGTGCGTGATGCCCCCCTCCCCCTCCCCCCTCCCCTCCCCCCTCCCGTCCTCGTGTTCCCGCGTGACGGTGTACTCTTTGCAGGTCCAGAAGACTGGCCCAGCACGCCGCCGCCGCTCAACAACAACACGACACACCACAACAACAATGGGCCGACCCCGCTCCTCCCGCTGCCGCCGCCGAGCCCCTTCCGATTCGATGACCATAGACCGTACAGATTCGCCGAAGACATGGGGCCTCTACCCCCAGGCGCGCTAGTCGGACGATTAGGAGATTCCCTTATACCGAAAGGAGATCCGATGGAAGCGAGACTGCAAGAAATGCTAAGATATAACATGGATAAGTACGCGAATACTAATCTCGACACTCTGCACATAAGTCGCCGTGTGCGGGAGCTGCTGTCGGTGCACAATATCGGGCAGAGGTTATTCGCGAAGTATGTCCTGGGCCTGTCGCAGGGGACGGTCTCGGAACTGCTGTCGAAGCCGAAGCCCTGGGACAAGCTGACGGAGAAGGGGCGTGACTCGTACCGCAAGATGCACGCGTGGGCCTGCGACGAGGCGGCCGTTATGCTGCTCAAGTCGCTAATACCCAAAAAAGGTATACTATCTATACTTTGTTTGTTTTTCTATTATCTATCTGGTGATAGTTTCAAGTCTACTAAGTTGACGGACCAACGACCTGGTGAAGGTTGCGGGAAGCCGCTGGATGCGGGCAGCGCAGGTCTGGTCGTCGTGGAAATCCTTGGGAAAGGCCTCTGTCCACAAGTGACGTCTTTCGCCTGATATGACGCGCATTCTTTTTTTTTCAAATACCGTTTCCGTAATAGGTACCTATATTCCAAATTCAAAATTGTAAAGTAATTAATGTTGAAAATTGATTTGTTCATAAGATACAAAGACTTTGTGGTAGCCGCTCTGCATATTATGACAGGCTCGTCAAGTAGATTTTCCGAGTGATTTAGCATTTAGACGTGACAATAGGCAATCAATCATGGGAAGAATGTCACACTGAGAGGTATCCGACGTTAGCGATCACGATTGTCTTACGAAAGGATGTTATCATTACACGAGATTCAGTCATCGATTTATTCTTCAGTATTTACTAATGATAATATTGACTGACGCAATAACAAGATGAGATTCAAAATGCAGAAGAGACGCACATTTTTAACCTATTTTATTTATTTTTTAACTAGTGACCGCACTTTATTCTAGCACTTAGAACTTATTATTTTTTATTATTTTAACCCCACCCTTGTCCTTGTCTTATCCTTCCTTTCCTGTCGCGTGCGGTGGCTACTAACTGAAAGATTTTCACCCCTACTTCTAGAGGGTGTTGGGTGAAACAGGGTAGGGGGAGGTATAGACTAAAGGGGGTTATGGTCAAGCGGGCCTCCCCCCGCATCTACTAAGAGTTATAGTTTAAATATACGTATTACCTATGTTGGTACAGTATGTCCGCTTTGAATGTGTTAAGTATAATATTCTCTATTTATTTTTTAAAGATAGAATACGTAAAGCAATCGCATTTTGACCTAGGAAGTAAAATAAATCAGTGATTGTTTCTATGGCCTATAAGAAACTTTTCAGCCAGTGTAATTGTAAAAACAAAAAAGTTTTTATGCGTTAAAAAAAAAGAAAAGTAAGCGGACACGCACCTAGCGCCGACCACGAGTTTTGATAGAAATTATGACGTAACTATTACGTGTCATACAATTTTCGTAGTTTTCGTGGCGTGAAATGTCAAACTTATAATTAGAGATCAATAACTGTAAACAAGTTGGATGTTCATTCATTTTAGTCACGAAGAAACTTAACTACGCGAGATACACGTACTTATACACCTTACATATTGAACGGAAAACTACCACAAGCGATACTTAACTATTGAGTTTAAGTCACTTCATTAGTTAACCGCCTCCGTGGCGTAACGGTTAGCCCATTCGCTTCACACTAGGAAGTCGCGGGTTCGATTCCCGGTGGGGTCCCGGTGTAAGACTCGGTTTGGTTGGTGGTAAGGCATTTTCATAGCCCGCCTAGCTAGCTACCATCGTCTTATCTAAGTCTTGCCGCCAAACATCAGTGTTAACAACATTGATGTGTTCCGGCTTGAAGATAAGATAGCCAGTTCTCCATTGCGTTGGGTAATCTTGCCGTCACTTACCATCAGGTGAGATGATGCCAAGGGCTTAACAATTGTGAATAATAAAAAAAAGTTACGCGAAATGCGTCTTGCAATAAAAGACTCCGTAAAATATAATCTACTAATAAAGCACATGTTTTACAAATCGAACGAGGATTAACGATGACTGGCTAAAAATAAAGGCAGTCTCAACTGCCCGTGAATTTCATTCAGAGTGTTCGCGAGATTCGAAACAAAAGGTCAACAACCGGCGGCGCTTCCTCAAACTTAGTTCCCTAAACTTATCAAGGTCGTTGTAGATTTCTCGCCATTCTGAATACTAAATGACAAACACAACTATTTTTATCGGAACGTACTTAAGAGCTAGTATGTAAACTTGTTAATCTACCGACTTCTAAAAAGGAGGAGGTATACTCAATTCGACTGTATGTTTTATTTTTTTTATGTGTGTTACCTCAGAACTTTTGACTGGGTGAACCGATTTTTATGATTCTTTTTTTATTTGCAAGGTAGTGTTTCCCTTGTGGTCCCGTATAATTTTTATCAAAATTAACAAAAACCAAAAATAATCATGCAAAAATGTACTAAGTTGTTGCAATGGAAGTCGGTTTTTTATCGTGTTTAGCGTTTTCATTTGATAGCTGTTTGTTAGGTGTCATCATTTATTTGTGTTTATCGCATAACCCTGTCTTTCCAATACCTACAGGAATTGCTGTTGCAAGAGTAGGTTTTTTTTTTTTTTATTAATACAGTACATAGGAAACATCGGGTTTTTATATTGCACAGAAGTCGAAGACTATTGAATATAATGATTATTGAGGGTAGGTGACACCCAAAGCAAACTTATGTAGTGTAGGTACTTAAATAAAAAGAACTGCCATAAAGATGTTCGCAACACAAGAACAATGGTGACGTCAATGAATACTCCTATCTGTTAAATTACTTTATGTGTACCTAACTAACTAATAAACATCAGAAAGTTTACTTTTATACTGCGGAAGTCGTCATGCACATTGCTCGCAGAACAGTGGCCGTTGGGGTAGTAAAGTTCTCGAGTGGCGATCGAGTAACGGTAAACGTAGAGTAGGCAGATCTCCCACTCAGTGGACCGATGACCTGGTGAAGGTCGCTGGAAGCCGCTGGATGCGGGCAGCGCAGAACCGGTCGTCGTGGAAATCCTTAGGGGAGGCTTATGTCCAGCAGTGGACGTCCTTCGGCTGATATGATGATAATGATGATGATGATACTGCGGAAGACCAATCTAGACGATACCAAATATCAATTCACTGTTGTAATTATCACACGCAATAACTGCCTAACACAAACACCTCGAAAATTCAGATTTCGGAAGAATTAAAAAGACCGCACCGGTCTCATTGTAAGGCAATGTACACAATAATGACAATGCAGGACAAGGTATAAATCTGCGGGGACAATGGCCACTGTGCATTAAGCCTTTGTCCAACGATGGGATGGACCAAAATAGATTGGATCCCAGATAATTCCCAGTTCCGGCCTTCTTATTTTCCACCAAATTATAAAAGGGTTTTGAATGTAAGGGGTAGTATCGATTTGTCGATTTATGAATGCTATTGTTCTAGACCGAATTTCAAATTCAAATTGGACGAGAAGGAAAAACGAATGTGGGTAGATGTTAATTTGATTATTTTCTTCTTTATTTGAGCTCCCGTTTAATTTCCTTTTCAAATAATCGAACAATGGAACGTTCCGATACGCGCGCGTTTTTCTCGTCCTCGCCATCAGCCGGCCAGCATCGATCTCTTCAACCATAGACAATGCGTACCGGCCAGTGCGAACGGCGAAGAAAGAGGTCTGTTCCCACGCAGTATGCGCTGATTATCGGCCGGTAGCGTGACCAGCCTCTCATTACTTGTTATTACTGGACGGATGTTGTTGCAGTAGCTGTCACTTCACGTAAATACATCGATTGGTACGTAAATACGGGGAAAAAAGCTATTTAGGAGATTGCCCCAAATTGAGGTGAATGGAGACAAGAAACGGAATTGATTGTCTTTTTCTTGTAAACAGATGAGATGAGAGTATAGTTGGTTCAATGCAAAAATTTTGTTTTAAGACTATCATCATCATATCAGCTCATATACGTCCTTACCGAGGGGCTCGAGCCTACCCTGAATTGGGGCGATCGGGCCTCAGTCGACCACGCGGACCCAGTGCGGGTTGATCGACTTTATACACAACCTTTGATTTTCATCGCAGGCTTGTGCAGGTTTCCTTACGATGTTTTTCCTTCACCGCAAGAGCGTCGGATAAACGTACATACGAAATCGGAATTTGAAAACACATTGGTACGAGGCAGGACTCGAACCACGATCTCCCGGACGGAAGGTAGCAGCCCTAACCATTACGCCACCGACGCTCTAAAACTATCATCATTGGCATAAAATATCTAAACTGGTATAAATAGATATAGGTTATTCAAGCATATTCTGTTCACCAAGAAAGTATCTATATTAACCTTTTTTTGTTAATAGTAATTAAAATCTTCCTATAAATAATTGCTATGTACCTATTTGCTTCTAATTTTACTGCTCAGACAAGCAATGCTGTCAAGGCCCATAACCATATGGCCACACACATTATTACTGAGTACACTACCATACCCCATCAATCCCATGCGATATTACCTACATACAGCTCCCATACAAACAACAATACCATGTCATTTTCCACATAGTTATGGTATAGCATCGTTTCCCCATTTCCCACGATATATGCATAAAATGTGGTCCTGTCCGACTGTTCGTTGCGAAACGATTGTTCGATGTGGTAGCTATAGTCTATGGTGCCGTGACATAAAAGACGTGGAAATCGGATCAGATTGACAATTGTTATTGCTATTATGGTCAGAATATGAGCCAATACGTAATAACTACCACTACATTTTTTTTGTCATGGAAGTTCCTTAAAAAGTTTGTAGGAGTATCTATTACCTAGGATTCGAATAAGAAAACTAACAAAAAAACAATCAATTTGAGATGCAACTATTAAGCATAAAAAATAATTATGCCATCAAAAACAAAAATATAAAAATAGGCTACTTCTTGTGATACATCTTGATTTATAATCTTAAAAAAATTACTGAAATCTGAGATTCTGAAAAAACTTGGCAATGTCAAGTTTATTGCCTATCTTAACAAGTTAACGCAATATATACGTTTTATTAGCAATGGTTTTATGCAACGAAATATACATTGAGCTAACTGACGAATTTACAGATTCAATTTAGCAAGTTTTCAAAGTTCCAAGCTGTATTTTAATGAATCGGCCATTTTTACCTTTTTTTTGGAAGTAGGTACCCTACATTTTTTATGATCTATGAGTGTCTCAAATCGTGGTTTTTTGGCATTTAATATTTTATAAACTTTTCCCCTTTAGCATGTGAAACTTTAAACTGTTCTTGCCATTGATAACCTTAATCTTCATGTCAAAATTCAGTTTAGTAGCTTGAACTTGGACTTTGTTGAAAATGGTCTGAAATGGTTCGTGTAAATAGCGCACAGTGCGCGCGAGAACTTTGCCTGGCGCACTCCGTGCGCTTGCAAAAAGCAACATACTCACATCATCATCACTGAAGCGTGTTACGTAAGGGTAATAAAGACCAATAATTATTTCTCCAGTTACTGAAGTTAATTGGAAACTATGGTTAATCCATAGACAACCATGATAACAACTGGCCAACACGTAATTTCCGTTAAAAAAAGTATTTATAGGTGAAAACTTTATTGATTTTTATTTGTTTTTAGAATTCCTCGGTCCAGTTGCTGGCTGGTTCTTAATTGAATCGTTTTTAATTTAAACTGACAGTGGATAGTCACGAAATGTCACATAAATTGTTTAATTAAAATAAGAATTTATGTTGATCAGAAAAATTACAAGGATGAAATTAAAATATTGAATATTATGGGAAAGGTTGCATTGTTTATATACACAATTATAAAGATTATAATAAATTAACAAAGGAACACTTCAAAGTCATTCATCATATCAGCCGAAAGAAGTCCACTGCTGGACATAGGCCTCCCCCAAGGATCTCCACGACGACCGGTTCTGCGCTGCCCGCAACCCAGGCTTCCCGCGACAAAAAGTCATTCAACCGCAAATATTTTTTTAATCATTCAAAAGCTTGTGTCATGTCTGCTGGTTTCATTTTTTAGGGTTCCGTACCCAAAGGGTGAAAACGGGACCCTATTACTAAGACTTCACTGTCCGTCCGTCTGTCCGTCTGTCACCAGGCTATATTTTATGAACCGTGATAGCTAGACAGTTGAAATTTTCACAGATTATGTATTTCTGTTCCCGCTATAACAACAAATACTAAAAATTTGAAAAAGTGAAAGTCTCCATACAAAAAACGTGAATATTTTTTTGAAACGTGAAGAAACTAGCGCCATCTAGTATGATGGTACGGAACCCTATGTCACACCCTGGACACTTCATACAACGGGCCAGAAATTACATTTCAAAAAATGACGTAACAAACAAAATGGCGGTGAAATCCTATACGTTCGGCAACCAAACTGTAACCAATCTGTATCAATCTGGGTGACGAGAGGGTGAGGTCGCAATCTAGAGAGCGGCAGGGAGAGTCCATACTGTATGTTATATACTACTAATATATGTACTTTGCCTATGTGTGCGGTTCCGACTCGCACTTGGCCGGTTTTTTTTTAAAAAAAACGCAATTATGATGAATTGATACGTAGGAGTCAATCCCTCCTCTGACGTAATTAATAGTAACTTTTTTATTTTTGTTTTTTGCTCGTCACGGGCCACAGCAAACCGTGGGGGCGGAGCACACTTCTAATTGATGTAACACTAGGGTTCCTTTTGAGTCATTATCCTGGTTTTATACTTATCCACATTCACATATCGGTTTTCTACAGGATTCATTTCGGACGACCTCATTCCCCCCTCTCCATTTCATCATCGGACGACCAGGCGCGGAGAGCGGTTCCACCCCCTTGTCGTCAATGTTCCACCTTTTCGCACGAAGCGTTTTGCTTCTTCGTTCATCATGAGAACAGCCAAGGAGTGGAATTCCCTTCCAGCGTCTGTATTCTCCGATTCGTATAAATTAGGAATCTTCAAGACGAGAGTGAATAGGCACTATTTGAGCTTGCGTGTTACATCCTCAGCTGCATCATCGTTACCATCAGGTGAGATGATGCCAAGGGCTTACGAATTGTGGATAATAAAAAAAATTACTGAAAAAATAAGATTCAAAGATTCAAAACTGTATATTTCGTACTCAGATCAAATAGAACCTCACGTAAATGTGAAGCCAATAAAAACTACTCCAAACCTGTATCCTTTAATTGTATGCATACTCTCCTGTATGGTACCCAGGGTTCGAGGATATATATCAATGGATATATATCATGATATATATCAAATGATTTTTATGGTATATATCAATACAAAAATTGTTTAAAAATTTTATATTATAAAGTAATTTTTGGCGTTTGTTACTTTATTTCTACTTCCCAAAGGTAGATGGCGTTGGAGTAGAGTTAAAACATACTCCCTAATAGTAAGTTCTAATCCATAAATGGCCACACTTCTGCCGGCATTGTGGCGTCCAGCGTTTCCAGAATGTTACTTTTGTAATAAATCATTAAAAACATTTTAGTTTTTTAAATAAATTAATTATTTTTATGTAGCACATAAGCAAATAGTATACATAAATAATACAATAAAATAATAATATGGCTTTCATACAAAATGGATATATATCAAACTTTTGATATATATCGGATATATCATAAATATCCGATATTTTGATTTTTATAATAAATATCGGATATTTTCGAACCCTGATGGTACCTACACTGTACACGCACACATAGACATCAAACCTGGAGTAGAAGACTTCGTAGACGAGTCGAAGACAGGCACATACACCCAAACACACCGATACCACACACATGTTTCAAAAAGTTGCATCAACCATACAGTTAGCAACGTTCTATCTGAACCTATTGATCTGAGATTTTGTATGATTAGATGTCTATTGATCTGAGATTTTGTATGATTAGATGTCTAAGATGTTTGTTTTGTCGTATTAAGCACGGAACCGTGTCATGTTAACTAGCGCCAAGACCGCGTGCGTTCGACACGCGCCAGGGCTCTTGCCGATTGCCGAGCTATAAAATTATAGGGCGGGTTACACACTAATTGATTTTACTCTTCGGGTCGAACTATCTATTCTGTAGTCTGTGCATTTTTGACGTGACAACGTCTAATAAATCGCTGGACGCCGGCTGCACGCACGAAAAAGGTTGACTCATTGTCCCGTTACAATATGACGTTTTCACGTTAAACTATCGTCCGTAAACCGACTTTACAGACAACATTTTTTTTAATAACAAAGATTAATCGATATGGGGCTTTATGAATCCTTACTTATTATATTATAAATGTGAAAATGTGTTTGTTTGTTTGTTACCTTTTCACGCTTCAACGCCTTGACCAATCTTTATGAAATTTGGCATGAAGGTAGCCTGTGTCACGGGGAAGGACATAGCCTACTTTTTATTCCGAGAAAATAGCATAATCTGAATCTAATTCCTGAGGTAACTAAAAAAAAATACTCGATTGTTGTGATTTTTTGCACAGAGATGGTTGAATAAGTGGGAAACGACTTAAACTCCTGGGGAATACACTTTTTCAATAACTTTGGTGGCCTACATTTTGTAAATAGTAGACCTGATAGTAAAAAAATAGGTTCTTGGGAAACTCTACCTAATTTTATAAGACCTACCCAATTAGAGGGGATGCACTTAAAAAAAATCGTCCTGCTTTACTTAAATAATAGATACTTTAAAAAAAAGTTACATATTTTTTAACTTTTAAATGAAGATGTTTAACAATTCTTTATTTGTGAAAAATTTTTAATGCAATTTAGTACAAAAATGTAAAAGTTGCAATTTTTGGCTTTCTATGACGGACTGATATACAGACAAAACGATATCATATGGGTTCCACGTAGGGACCACGGAAACCTAATACAACACAAGGACTTCGAGCTGCGTTCAAAATCGCGTGCTGAATTTTCCCGAATCAACGAATATTTGGACAAAGTTCGCCTCTCGAAAGCGGCTGAAGCGCAGCGTGAAAATCTATTTTCAATGGGCACTATCGGACCAGGACAGAACACCCGCAGGCTTTATGCCCGAAGTTGTCCGTTCCGTGCCCGATGCTCCTTTACTTTAAAGTCTAAACTCCCCTTATAATACAGTGCTCTTGGTTAAATGCTAAGCAAATTTTAATATTCAATTGCGCTTTTGTGCTCAAAACCGGTCGTCTGGTTCGCTAATACGCTAATGTGACAGAAGCAGGAAAGACGGATAGGTCGGGATAGGACGGACGGGATTTTAGTGTATCATAGATAGACTATCCTCATCCTGTAATAAATGTAAAAATGTGTTTGTTTGTTTGTTACCTTTACACGCTTAAACACCTCGACCTATTTTGATGAAATTTGGTATGCAGGTCGCCTATGTCCCGGGGAAGGACATTGGCTACTTTTAATCCCGTGAAAACAGCATAGTCCAATGCAGTTACTGAGGGAACTAAAAAAATACTCTTTTTTTGGTTGTTTTTTTTTAAATAGCAACGGGACAGTGGATTGTTGTGATTTTTTGCGTAAGGGTAGTAAATGACATAATTTACTAATTAGCATATGCTGACATAGTTGCCAAAGGAATTTAGAGAAAATTCAATTTCACGCACACACACGTCGGCGTCGCAACGGAGCAACGGATTGAAGTTTTTTTTTGTAGAGAATTGGTTGAGGGGGCGGGAAGTGACATAGACTGCTAATCAGAATAGCCCGATCTGGGATAGGGATCTGGAGAAAACTCATAACCACGCTCGCTAGCCGCTTACGGCTTGCACACCACTTACCCTCAAAGACAGTCATGAAAACGATGTCCACGCGGACGAAGCCGCGGGAAAAAGCTAGTTGTAAATAAAACAGATATATTTTTCAAGATAGACAGGTAATTAATATTTAATTATTAATTGGACAATTAGATTTGTCGATAAATCAATAAAAGGTCTTTAAACTAGCTCTCAACATAGCTTTAGAAAACAAAAAACTCATTGGGTCCTTTCAAAAGGCAAAGGTCGTTAGCTGTGCAGCCAAATGGCAAACTTATATCAATGGCAGGTCACGTTCGGAAACTCCGTGCGGGGGACTGTCAGGAGCGTTTAAAACCGTTCGAAGTTTGAAACTTGGCAAGTGTATTAACCGTGCACTAATACACTCGGACGACGACACATCGAACACAAATGGCCGAAAGTTTCCGTCTTCAGTTTGAAACTTCGGAACGCAGTCGGGTGGACAAGGGTTAGATTTGAATTGATTTATTTGAATTTCGAATGTGCTGAATGTAAACAGTAAATATCGGATTCCGCGTATCACGAATCGCTTTGCGTAACTTTTCTCTACTCTCCATTAAATATTATGTATTAATGTAAAATTAGCAGATTTTAGGAGACCCGTTTTTGTCCACTTATCCGCAAACCCCTCGTTTAAAACTAAGTGCGAAGGGGGCTCCCGGGACGTCAACACGTCGAAACTGACCAACAAACGGGTCAATTTATCATAAATCATAAAGTTGAAAACCTACACGAAAATTTTGTGAAGGATAATCACGTAATAATGACCCGATACAGTGGCGGTATCGAATGGGCACACCCAAGGGATGGAAACGGGTCAAAGTTTCCGGGCTTATTGATGCGAGTTGTTAATTTTAGTTTTGGAACGAGTAATCAATGCTGCCAACTTATACAATTTATTTTAACGTGTCAAAAATCGTTTGTAAAGAGCGTTTCATCACAAATAGTTCTTATGACATCATGTTGGCTAACCTGTCTGTTTTGCATACATTTTCTATGCTTAGCAGACGTCATGCCTACATGACGTCTTATGAACTATTTGATGAAACGCACTCGAGGTTTCTTGCACTTTCTTGTTGTGTCATTAATATTCAAAAATGTATTTAAGCTGTCAAAATGAGAATTTCTTATTTCTAACGCCATCTAGTGACGGATAGCAAAAGCATTTAGAATCGTGACGATTTACAATTCCAATACATACTATGTTGAAGGAAACTATGAGTCTACTTTAATTGAACCCTTAAACATACACCGGCGCTTATGAAATAACTATAAAGGGACGGACATTTAATTTACGAAGCAATTATCACCGAGTAAGTATTATTACAAAAGGACATAATATTTTCTCGAGAGACAAAAACCTGGACTGGCCACTTAGAAAGCGCGTTTGAAAAAGTGCACAACCATTTAGGTGCGTTTACGATGAAAATAATTGTTGGCGGAATGTAAAAATTGTGTAAAAAGTTCGGTATGGCCGGCGCAACGCCACCTGGCGGCGAGTAGCGCGAAGCTCTAGCTGGGTTCAAGGAATTATTCGTCGCGGAATTCTCGCCGTCTGTCGGCGCCTTTGATGCCTTCCAAAGAAGTAATCAGACCTCTTTAGAGATATATTTATGATTTTAATACTTCGTCTCATTACAGCCGGTCGCTTGAGCGATTGCGGCGCGTAGGACTTGGATGCGGGCGAATGGGCATAGACAACTGTAATGAGATCGGTTATGTTTTTTGTTAAGCTAGATTTTCGCGTTTAGACCGAAACAATCTAGTAATGCGATTCAAGAACCATAAAGTCATAAGGAATTTAAGTACACGACTGCCCACAAAAAAATGGTGTATTGTTGTCAGGTCTAATGAATGTAAGTCTACCTGCGTCGCTTAAGGGCTTAATGAGGTCTTTCATTGATGTCTCTTTTTCGTTAGGACATAGTGCTAGATTCGGTGCTTTTCCAAGTGCGACAAGGCAACTCGATAGCTGGTTCTGCTTTTTTCGTTATAGGTTTATTTCTTTTAAGTTTATTCCACTTAATATCGCTTTAATTTCCAAATTAAGGTTTGTTGCTCTCAAATTTTATTCTTTGTTCCACGATATCTCTAAAACGGCTCGATGATTTAGAGGGCGTTTAGATTCGTCTCGATCTCGTGAGTGACATTAGATACATTTTACTCGACTTCTAAAAAAAGAAGGATAAATGTTTTTGTGCAGTCGTGTTTTTAAACTTTTAATTTAGAATTATTTTAAATGTGTGAAGTAAAAAAACCCGCTCTAGTGAGACTTTTACTGATCACATCATACGAACAAAACTATTTGTCCGCGTGGACATTTTCAGCTTAATTTAAATAGTAGCGCAAATCTATAAATACTAGTAATGTAGGTACCTACGCTGATTATTTAATTCGCTCGCTGTAGGGAAACATTCGCAAGAAAGCATTATTAATTCCAACTAGCATTACAGTACCTAATAATAGGAAGTACTTACTTAGCTTACATTCAGTTAAGACGTTAGCACACTATACATAATGTGATGTTAGTTTAATACAGTATAATCTAGCTGTCAAGGCGATAATATTACAGATTTTCGTTATTTTTTACGTCTATCACTCCTAAACGACAGAAAACCCAAGGTTGAAAAAAATACCCTTATTGTTGATGATGTTCCTTAAAGTAAAATTTAAACGCTATTAGAAACACGATTAAGCCGTGTTGGCTCCATAGAAAAAAATCCCAATGATAGTTCTACTTACAAAGTAACTAAGTATTTAGTAATCTGTGCTTCTACACCGTTACTTTCAACTCTAGTTATGACTAATGTTTTGAGTTATAAATTTAAAAAAATATACAACAATATTCGTTATGATTAATACAAAGTGAGTAATGTTATTATTTTTGATACTTTCATTGTAGTTATTGATTGCAACGAAAAACCATTGAAAAAGTGAAAAAGTGTGGTTGTTTTCTTTACTCTTTACACGTAAAGAAAAAGACAGAGACAACTGTTCCAATCAATACCTCGCCTTAAGCATCGTAAATTAGGATTTCATAATATGAGTGCAAAGAGTTTATATAGGTATGCCGCAGTCAAATTGTGGCTGTTTTGCGAAACGGCTAATTCTGCAATATGGCTGCGACACATACACCAAGTAGAAACAGTGTCTGTTATTAAAAGTGTCCAGTCAAACTGTTATTTTGTATGAACTCGTTATAAAAAAATCTAAATTCATTGCACTGATCCGTATGACACCCGTGGATGGATTAGTGGTAAGAACCATAATAATTTATTAATATATGAGTGGAGTGACCATTCACCATATCAGCCGAAAGACGGCCACTGCTGGACAAAGGCCTGCTCCAAGCCCGCATCCAGCGGCTTCCCGCGACCTCCGCCAGGTCGTCGGTCCACCGTGTGGGAGACCTGTCTTCCGGTGCGCGGCCACCGCTCGAGAACTTTACTGCTTCAACGACCATCTGTTCTACGAGCTATGTGCCCTGCCCACTGCCACTTAAGTTTAGCGATTAGGGTGACCATTAGGGCCGACCCCCCTGTGTGGAGTATGGCCTTATGTATGGTATTCCCAAGCTTGGGAAGAGACGCGTGCCCCAGCGTTGGGGACGTTATGGGGTGTTAACGAGATTAGAGACCACATCAGGTAAGACACTTTAGACTTTTTACCGTTCTTATGCCGTGTGCATAATGGTCAGAATCGCAGTACGAATGTCAAGCATGATCTGTTCTAGACTGTAAATGCTTCATCATCGTTCTTCACAAAGTTACTGCGCGGAACAACCCTGAAGCTAACAAAACAAATCCTCAATCAGTTTGTCAACTTCCAACCTTATATTTAGACAGTTAAAGTAGTAAATGAAACTAATTTATAGACGCACTGAAAGTCCTAGCAGTTCGGACAAGGGCTCTCTGTGATATTATTTTTAGTTCACTATTAAACGCTAATTGTGTTAAGGACTATCAAAATGGCGCCTCTGAATGTTGGCAGAATTAATTATAACCCATTTAATTTAATGTACAAGAAAACGCAGATGTCATAGATTAACATACGTATATCTTTCGTGTCCATTGGTTGTCCAGCGGTTGCGAACTAGACTGTTCTTTATTACCGCGTAGCGAGAGTTGCTATTTATTTAAAGCATCATTGCGAGTACTTCATCTGTACTTGTACTATTATTATAATCTGTGTCCATAGCCTAGTGCATGTCTGAAACGTTGTCTTTATCTAATTGCAGGCCTGAATATAGATTTCTGAGAAATGTACAAATCATGTCTGTATTTGTACAGTGCGTAGAGGTTTGAATAATAAAAAAAACCAACATGTTTGTATGAATCATATTAAGGCCTTAAGATAGGTCAAATGACAATATTCGATTTAAAATATTGAAAGACTGTGAAAAAATTATATAATATACTTGAAGTAATAAAAAATTGATTTAATTCAATACAATTTTAAAAATATTACCACTTTTGATGTAAAAAATATACTTTAGACCCTGTTTTGGCATTAATTGCGAAATTTCTTTAAAACAAATAGTTAATGTTGAATGACCAACACACAAATATCGGTGACTTTAACACCTTTCATTTTAATTGAATACATTTTTTAAACTTAATTGATGGTATAGAAAAGTAATAAAAAGTAAAAATCGAGAATTGGGCGTTCGGTTTCAACGTAATAGCCGCGTTGAAGCCCGCATTGATTTGAACTTAAAATGAATAGACTTACGTTCGATATTATTTTAACACATATCAACCTGCTCGGATTGAGGCATCTTAAAGCCTTAAGCGAATTAATCAAAAAATCAAAACACAGGTAGGTAAGTGCATAAATTACTTTCTTAACTATGAATAATCTTAATTACGTTGACAGAGAATTTGATGAGTTTTTTTTATTTGGAAAAGCAAACAGTTATATGTCGGTGGGATATCGTAAGAATCCCTCAGGCAGATCGTAAAAGGCCCAGGCACTTGATCGCGGGGCTCCGAAAAATACTAAGTCGACGGAGCCACGCTTTGTGGGGCGGCTACTTCCTACGGTAGCACTTAACATGCTAAACGAATCTAATCTTTAGTATTTTTCATTTTTCCTTTTTTTTATTAAACACATTTTTTTCATATTTTTTATGATTAAAGTTCAGAACAAAATGAGTATGATTTTTTGTAATTTTAATGGGTCAGCAGTTTAGGGAATAACATTTTTTAATTTATTTTCGATGCATTCAATTGGGTTCACTATGGGTTCTTTGGAGATAGTTGTTCAGTTTGGGCAAAATACACATATTATTACTAACATACAGTATGGACACTCCCTGCCGCTCTCTAGATTCCGACATCACCCCCTCGTCTCCCAGTTTGATACAGATTGGTTACAGTTTGGTTTATGTATAGGGTCATTTCCCGCCCGTTGTATGAAGTGTCCGGGGTGTGGTTTTGGTGAGTAGAAAAAAGCCTACTCGTGTATATCCCAGTTACCCCTGCAACTTTTATGTAATTGCAGCGCTTTGTTATCTTTCTCCTGACTTAGGAAATGAAAATTTTTTTTGTTAAATTTTCGGCTTTTTAGAAACAAGCTGAGAGATACCAACAATCGCAATACCTTATACAGGGTGTAAAAAAAATGGTGTAGGACCCGTTAACTGGGGGTTCTACTCATCATTCATCATATTAAACAACTTTCCCCAAGGAACCCATAGTCAATTCTCAAAAAAAAAATTGGACCCTCCGTACTGTTGAGCACCTAGACAAACCATTCAGGTTTAATGGTGCTAGATGATAAAGTTTTTGTATTTTGTTTTAAAATTGGTAAATAGTCGATCAGCTGATCGATTTGTACGAAAAGTAAAATAAAATGCGATTTAAGCAAAGTCGTAGAACAAAAGTTGTTCAGTATGATGAGTAGAAGCCCCAGGTAACGGGACCTACACCACTTTTGTTACAGCCTGTATATAAATTGCATTATAACAAATACATTTTAATATATGTAATATCTACTTTTACTCTTAAAGGTACTTTGAACTCGTCTTGGCAATTATCCGAAAATCGCAACTCCACTCTCGTAAAACAAAGTCCCGAATGCTTAAACAATACAACGAAAAACAATAAAGTTTGGTATCCTCATTAACTGTCGCGGTGACTGGGGTGATTATTTTAATAAAGCCAAGGGCTGGCCGCAATAAACACATCTTGGAGAGCGGAGAGCTGTACGTCAACTCCTACGCAGGCAATTCTCGATTTTGGAAAACGATTAAATTTCGCTAAATACATGGATATTTTTATTCGCTAAATCAACGTGTTTCGGCATTTACGCAAACATTTTGTTTATTTATTTTAATCGGAGGCATTTAGGTAATCGCCTTTGTGGCGTAATGGTTATCAGGAGGTTACTAGTTCGATTCCGGCGGAGTCCGATTTTGTAAGACTTGATTTGGTTTGGTTGGTAGTTGGTGGTAGGGAATTTTCTACGCCCGCCTGGCTTACTAAACTACCCACCATCTTATCTAAGTCTTGCCAAAAAAACAACAACTTTAAGAGCATTGATGTGTTTCGGCTTAAATATAAGATAGCCAGTTTCCCATTACGTTGGGGAATCTTGGTTAGCCCTCTTCCATCTTCGGCATAAACGTAACATACCATCAGATGAGCTGATGCCAAGGGCTTACCAATTGTGGATAAAAAAGGCAATATTGTGATGAAAAGACTTTAAAATAAAAACTTGCTCCATTTTGTATTATATACTAAATTAACAACTCAACAAACTAGATCAGACATTAAATAACCGCCTAAGGCATTATTTACTATTTTACATTTTGAACGCATCTATGTTGGTTATGTTGGCATCGCCAAAAAGGCGCGCAACTATCGCCATTTTACTTTCCATTCTCAGCTGTAAACAGTTTTATAGGAAATTAAGTGCATCCTGACATATTATTCTGTTGAATTAATTAGTCGCGTTTCCTTAGCGAAAGCGGGGTATATATCACCGACATGTCACACAAGATGGGTTGTTCTGGCTGTCAGTTTGGATACGATTTGTGCGCGGCCATTTTGAATCTTTGCTCCCTGTCTTGCATAATTAGTAAGGATTAATGTCTGGCTATGAGTGACTCGGTATTGTCGGTTAAATTTGTGTTGATTCCAGGGAAATGACCATAATCTGTCTCTACCCACTTTTCAACTTAATGCCAGGATAGCGAATGCAAATAACAACGGAATAAGAGCGCAGGTTGTACGTCTTTCAGTAAACGATCTGTATCTACACGAATTTATTAATTATAGTACTAGAACAACAACTTACAAATAATTCAAAACTTAGTATAACTTTTTTTTTATTTTCAAGCATCAGACCCGAGCTCAGAATCGGAACACCTCGCGTGCTAGGCTGCAATCAATCTTTTATAATCAATAAACCAAGCATGCACAAATCAATGCACTAATAACTGGAGTTGCTACAGTTTAAGCGAAAAAGAAAACAAAACGCTGAATCATCGTGAAAATAGTCCCCACGTCACCGCGGATATGCAAACTTTTTTATTTCTAAAGGACCGAAAAAAATGAATTCCCAATGCCAGAATAAAGCGGGCCATAGACGATTGGATAGGACGTAACTACATTACACGTCGTAGCCGACGGGAATTTGGTTATTTCATTAAAAAACTTTGCGATGCTATCGTTAAAAGTTATACGGATAAGCTCCCACGGGCCGATACCGAGGGAGCGTTAAAGTATCCACTACGTTATGCAAGGTATTGTTTAAAATGTATTTTTTTTAATTATCTAAACACAAGAATAAATAAAACTTATGTAAACATTTAGGTATGAAGTTTAAATAAATTATTGCACAAAAAGAACCGGCCAAGTACGAGTCGGGCTTTTGCTCCGAGGGTTAAGGCGGCACTCCTAAACGATAGAAAACCCACGGTTTAAGAAAATACCCTTATTGTTGATGATGTTCCTTAAAGTCAAAAGCTATTAGAAACACGATTGAGCAGTTCTGGCTCGATAGAAAAAAATCCCAAAGATATCTACACCGTTACTTTCAGCTCTAGTTTTGACTAATATTGAATTATAAATTTTAAAAAATATACAAAAATATTTGTTATGATAATACAAAGTGATTAATGTTATTATTTTTTATACTTTCATTGTAGTTTTTGATTGTAACGAAAAACCATTGAAAAAGTGTGGTTATTTTCTTTACTCTTTACACGTAAAGAAAAAGACAGGGACAACTGTTCCAATCAATACCTCTTAAGTCGAGAGGAGTAAGTCGGATTGAAGGACAAACCTTGTAGTTGAAAAAATGCTCTCTCATACGCAGATATAGGTCCTGGTCAATTTTCCAACTGCAAATGTAAGTTTGTGATCGCGAAAAAATATTTTTAATGTGATAAAACTACAGATTGACAATTTTCACTTACTCCTTGCCAAATTTCATGATTTCAGTTCAACGAGAAATACCCTATAGGTTTTAATTTACTTGCAAGTGTCAAAATATGCGGCAGTAATGGCCGATGAGGTGTAGAACCCTAAAAAGTTTTCAACCGACTTAAAAAAAAGAAGGAGCTTCTCAATTCGTCAGTTTTTGTGTGCGTGTGTGTGTCTAAGTTACTCGAATTATTTGCCGGCTGTAAACATATTTTGAGGTATCTCCTCTTAATTGTTAGGTTATGCCTCATAGTTGGTCCCATATAAATGTTATTAAAATCGGCTAAGTACTTTTTTTTTTAATGAATGAAAATAAAATTAGCAAAATTTAACTGAGTTCTTGCGATTGAAATCGATTTTTTAACGTGTTCAAAGTGGTCAATTATGGATATTAAAAATATCTTCAGTGAGAAAACTTCTGATCTGATCCTATTTATAACCTAAAACTATCACTATCAAGCATCTCAACTTCTTTTCTGCCTCCAATAAAACTGACTGTCTAAAAATTTCCCTAATTACTATGAACGCCCGCTCGGGACTGTAGCAGGTAGGTACACTGTGGAGCTCGCAAAATTGATTATCGAATCGAGTTACAAAACTACGCTACACCGTCCTAACTACCACCACTCTTAACGTTTTTAGCGTTGGGGATTTTCGGCGGGAAAATTTCATAGACAACTCAGTACAGTACCTACGCTGATGCAAAAAGATTTAACAACAAAGAGACTGAACAAGTTTAGTTTCGATACATTTGAATTTGATTGAAGTGACAATGATTGAAAAAAGCGTCGGTGGCTCAACCGGTAACGACTCGGTCCATCTAACCAGAGGTACCGGGTTCAAATCTGGACGGCCAATGTACCAATGAGTTTTTCAAAAAACTTACGTACATATACTTACCGATTGCTTTAACGGTGAAGGAAAAACATCGTGAGGAAACCTGCACACGCCTGCGAAGAAACTCGAAGGTTGTGTGTGAAGTCGACCAACCCGCACTGGGCCCGCGTGGTCGACTAAGGCCTAGTCGCCCTGATTCAGGGTAGGCTCGAGCCCCTCGGTGGGGACGTATATGAGCTGCAATGATGATGATGACAATGATTGGTCTAATATTCCAAAAGGAAGAAGTTCTCAATTCGGCTGTATGTTTGTAACGTGACATCTTCGCAATTTGAAAACCGATTTTCATGATTATTTTTTATTCGATAGGATATGCTCTCGAGTTGGTCTCGTATGAATTTTATCAAAATCGGTGAAGTACTTTATTAGAAAATTAACAAAAACTAAAAATAATAATGCAAAATTGTACCAAGTTGTTGCGATGGAAGTCGGTTTTTTAACGTGTTTCAATTACTAAAAAAACATTTTTTGTCTTTAGTTTTTTCCTGCTCTTTATCATTATCCAGGTCATTATCAGATCAATAGCTGTCAGCCATAGTACCAAAGTAATTTATACATAGAATTCCATCACGCTTCGCTAGCCCTGAGGCGAATAAAAATGGATGCCATTAAGAATTACTCTAGAAAGTAGACAACATTAAAAAGCGTTTACCTACAATCGTTCTCACAACAACGTAATAATCGGAGATGACATCTTACCAAAAATTGCGGTATTTTTATGTTTCATCGTGAAGTATGTACTCACTTGACAAACTTTAACCATATGAATAGGTACCAATGTAGGCCATAAAAAGATTAATGCAAGTAAATTTAGTCACCAGCATCAACACTATTTCCTAATCTTGAATGCCTGACAATTTTACCAAACCTTTTAAGACAACTTCACCCACACTTTCTACAGTGCAAACTCCGTAAAACGTCATTCGATATAACGATTCTCTCTTTGAAACGTCTAATTTTCTAGCTCCAGTTATTATTAGACGCTAATTTCTCTCTGTATAACTAAAACTCTCAATAACGTCACAAAATGCCCGGTCCCTTGAGTGTCGCTATATAGAGTTTACACTGTATTTGTAAGCAATTGTAGCAAAGGGAAAGATATCTCATTTCTGAGTATGGTACTCTCGTAACGTCGTCTCTGAATCAATTGTGGTCGGTGCCCCCTTGGCCGCCGGCAGATTGCTATCTGGCACGCGAACCCGATCGCCGCCCTACGCACGCGACGTCGAAGCCGACACAAAAGAATTTCCCGCCAACAACAATTTGGACAGCCGTAAAAATCGAACACGAATATGTGAACGTGTCTTTGTATTTCAAATAAAGAATTGAACAAGGAGTTTTATTTTTCTATATATTCATGGCAAATAATAGATTCATGGTTGTTTTTTAGAACGGGGCTAGCTGTTCTTGGTATGTTAATAGTTTTGAATTACGTAGGTGTTAGGTGGATTTGTACATTTTATTGTTGCAGCAGTTAGCACCTAATTTTAACTCGCAGTGCCAGTTCATGCAACTATTTATTTTGCATATAATTAACAATTCAAATGCGGGCATTTTTTTCCGCGCAGCGCAACACTTTCAAGTGACTCTGACGTCCGCCGCGGTCGGCAGCTGAAATGCAAATGACCATCGATCTGGCCAGTGACGTGTTATACCTTCTCGCCCCTTTCTTTTGCAACTACCCGACACTTTGATTTACAATCGAAATTCCCCCCGTTCAATAGGTATACGGTTTATTACGTGGTATTTTTTTAACTATGTCACAATGACACGATAATTTAGGGCACCGCCCCCTTACTTTCCTAAGGTTTGAATATTCATATGGCAATAGCAATCAATAACGCTCACAAAGAAATAGTTTTCGCGTGTACGCACGCGATATTATATCGCATAAACAAATAAATTTTCTTTTTTTTTGGTTTTAGTTAAAAATTATCGCTCGATTTTATAGAGAACTCTCTTTGGTCATCAAAACAATGTCCGATAAGTTTAATTTTCCGTGACTCTACAGCATTAATTGAGTTTTTTTTTTATTAAATCAGTCCAAATGCACATTGTAAGTGAGGCTATAAAAAGTGATCATATCGCCTCGTGTTTTATAGTTCAGACGATAAGAAAATAACGATAATGTATCTAATAAAGAAACCGCCTCCGTGGCGTAATGATTAAGTACATTAGCTTCACATCAGGAGGTCGCGGGTACAATTCCCCGCGGACTCTACCTTTTTATGACTCGATTTGATTGGTGGGAGGGCATCTTCTAAGCTACCCTGGCTAGCTACCATCATCTTATCTAAGTCTTGCCGCCAAGCATCAATGTTAACAGCATTGACATGTTCCGGATTTGAAAATAAGATAGCCATGTCCCCATTGCGTTGGGGAACCTTGGTAAGCTCGCTTCCATCTTCGGCACCATCGTCACTTACCATCAGGTGAGATGATGTCAAGGACACAGCAATTGTGAATAAAAAAAATTTAAAAAATACCGAACTTAATTATTTATACAAATTACTATAACTACAGCGGGATTTGTAAAACAATCATGGTATTTTAGTTTTTAAATGACCTTACCGATTAAATTTAAAAACTACCGAAAAAACCCGAATGATTAGATCGTACCGAATGACACTCACGGGATCAAGAGGAATCTAAAGACACCTCGCACTTCAAAATCCATCAAGCCGTTATGTCTACAGGCTCAGCCAAAGATACAGATATATGTACACTGCAAAAGCCCAAAAAATACCCTCTGTTTTGGGTAGTCGAGTAAAAATATAGTGGTGTATTTAAATTAACGCTATCGTTATGATATTTTGTAAATAAAAAGACGTGTGGCACTCGGGGACTGGGGCGGTAAAGCTATTGCATAGCATTTTTTATCAACTTATGCAATTATAATTATTTATTTATTTTTTATTTATGCAGTATTTACTAGTACCATATAGTCCTTGGGGCGCGGGATGTTTATGTAATAAATAAACACTAAAAAAGTTCATCATCATCATCAATCGCCATCATCAATCGTCATCATCATCATCATCATCATGATGGATAGATAGATGGCACTGAAAGTTTTTTAGAACTCAATAATTTTTTTTATTGGGGTGCAAGGTTTTATTTTCGTTACGTAATTTCTTGATTCGGTCCCCTCAAAGCCCGCGATAAAAGCTATAGAATAGCTTAATAAAAAAACTAAGAATTTCTATAATTCTGTCCAATTCCCACACATTTTCTTACAATGATTGCCCAAAAGACAAGCATGCTAAGCTTAGCTACTAAATGCAAAATGGCACACGTATAGTTGCGTCATTTGACACTTGTACCAGACAGGTATTAAACCTCCTTGGTCACCGGTCACATGGACAACTTGTCAATTTTCAAAACACGTATGCGTGATTGCGGGTTATTCGTCCAATGAATAACAAATTGATAATTTAACAATGTCTCCAAAAGATCAAAGGCAATATAGACGTGTGTTGAAATTTATCACCGACGCAATCCGAACATTGAATTTGTGATTTACTTAATTGGTTATAGGTAGCCAGTAAGGCTAGTAGAGCGACAGTTTTTTTTTGATAGGACATTAATGAAGTCATCGTCATCAGCCCGTGTTAGTCCACTGCTGGGCATTGGCCTGCGGATCCCGCTGTCGCCAGCAACCTTCCGCGTCCCAACGCTACGTTTGCCAGAACGCGGTCTCTACTCTAGTACTCGCTTTGTACAGCGGCTATCGGTTTTGCGACAGATGATAATGTCCGGCCCTTTGCCACTTCGGACCTACGTCGGTCACTTTGTTTCTCTGGCGAATGCATGTAAATATGTATTTCAAAAGGAAAGATAGTAAACACTAATTTACATAAAACAAAAATAATAAAGATTTTAAAAAGTGATACTTTTGATTGTAGGAGTTAGTGTAAATATATACCAAAATGTGTTATTTTAAAAGATATTAATTAGATTCTATAGAAAATGATTGACACGCGTCCACTCACTTCATATTATGAGAACTGCCCCTGCCCCTCACAGAGCACCTATCCATAGTGAGTCCATAGTCGATGGTTTTCTTCATAACGGTATGTGTCTGTATCTTTGGCTGAGGCTGTATCCTCAACGGCTTTATGGATTCTAGAATGCGAGGTGTCGTTAGATTCGTCTTGCTCCCTTTCCCTTGAGCGACTTGAAGTAATCTTAAGAAGCCGGAATTTTTAATTACCACATTTTCCAAAAAAAAATACGGTTAAATATTGTGTGTCCATTAGCACAGCCTGGACACTTCATACAACGGGCCAGAAATGACATTTCAAAAAAAGGAATGACGGAACAAACAAAATGGCGGCGAAATCCTATACGTTCGACAACCAAACTTTAACCAATCTGAATTAATCTGGGAGACGAGGGGGTGAGGTCGCAATCTAGAGAGCGGCAGGGAGTGTCCATACTGTGTGTTAGTACTAATATATATACTTTGCTATTGGTAAGCCGTAAAATTTGGTCACTTTACAAATAACACGATAACAATTCAAATGTGCGTTAATCAGTCGGCTGAGTGTATTTGCAGGATAATTGATCAGACATTGTTCATTCCGAGAGCGTTTCTCGGAGTGTGTCATTAAACTGTCGGTCGGTTAGAATTTCCAAAACAAATGCTCCTAGACACGGGCGCCACGCCAGTGTCTTACTAGCTGCCATCATTTTTAGGGTTCCTAGTCCAAAGGGTGCCAACGGGACCCTATTACCCAAAGTATATTTATTAGTACTAACATACAGTATGGACACACCCTGCCCCTGTCTAGATTGCGACCTTACCCCCTCGTCACCCAGATTGATACAGATCGGTTACAGTTTGGTTGTCGATCGTATAGTATTTCGCCGCCATTTTGTTTGTTCCGTAATTCCTTTTTTGAAATGTCATTTCTGGCCCGTTGTATGAAGTGTCCAGGGTGTGCTATTACAAGCTTCTACTGTCCGTCCGTCGATCCGTTTGTTTGTCAGCTAGTTATATTTCATGACCCGTATTAGATAGACAGTTGGATTTTTTACAGATTGTATTTCAGTTATCGCATTACCAACAAATTATAAAAATATAAATTTAAATTAAAGAGGAACAAGAAACGTGTTTATATAAACGTGAAAAGTGTAATATTTAATAACTAGATACACGAATCAATTATAAATTATAGAAACCCGACTATTAAAAAATTAACCCATCTTCGGGTAAAAATACGTGTCGCTCACGGGATCAAGACGAATCTAACGACACATCGCACTATAAAATCCATCAAGCCGTTTGGGCTACAGAGCGGTAATAAATATACATACATACATACATACATTCGAAAAACATGACCCTCCTTCTGGAGCAGCCGGGTAAACGATGGTACGGAACCCTTAGTGTGCCAGTTCGACTCGCACGTACCCGTTTTTTTTTTAAATTAAACTGAAACAATATCTACGTAAAACTTTAAAATCTACCAAAATTATGAAATCAACCCACGTATATAGAGTTATTGTTTATTGTCTAACGTTATGGGTTGAAATTTAAGACATTATGACCATAGATAAGATCTTCTGAAGACCGTGTCGGTCACATTTTGTTTTTTCCTTTAAAAAATTTGGATCACGTTTGCTTAGTCATAAGTCGTTAGCAATGTAAACGTTGGTTTCGAAATAATAAAATATTAAGTAATCCATACAAGGACATTATAAATCTGTGTTTCTTTTATATGTGTACTTATGTATCAAAAGTGGGACGTGAGAAAAAAATGGGTTGCATTCAATAGGTTCCACTATGAATTTCAATTCAAAATGTAAAGAAAGTTATATCAACACGAAGGCTTGTTGAATGTGTAAACAGATAACAACGCAATAAGACAAATCTTGCTTTTCTCGCTTTTTAACCAAAAATTTGCCGAAGGTTTTTCATCCGTTTTCATTCTCAATAAAGTCAATTTAAGCACTAATAAAATCTTGTACATGCTTATATTTTAAAAATTCTAATTACCCACACCGCATTATGCGTTTTACTGGCGATGTATCAAGAGTTGATATCCCTTAACACACACCCGCCTCCTAAAATAAACGATTCTTCTGAATTAAGTAGGTAAACATTATATTGTCGGTTCTGATATAAACTTTTTAACAGCATTTAGCGCTTTGTTCAGATTGGTAATTAAGTGTCAAATAAGGTGCAATAAGATTTTAGTTGTCTTTATTGTACCTACTTAGTTATTTAAAAGTCCCCATAGAGTAGAGAATTTTGTCAAATTCGCCTCCATCTTCGTCATCGTCGTCATTTACCATCAGGTGAGATGCAGCCAAGGGCTTACCAATTGTAAATAAAATATATATGAAACAAAGTTTGTAAAATGTATGAGCTGTATAATTACGACTGCCGTAGTGTGGCAAAACGTTGTATGACATGGCTCATTTTTTATGATTACGGTGATCTCCTTACCTACTATATATCTACTTATATCTAATAATCGCCCTAATTCAGGGTAGGCTCGAGCCCCTCGGTGGGGACGTATATATGAGCTGATGTGATAACCTAATAATAGTGTTATTTTTTATATGAATAAAAGTATCTAAGATATGAGGATACATACTTAAAATACAACTAAAAGTGTAGCTAGGCACAAATTGCTACTGCACTAAAACTAAGAACTTGATCTTAATATCTGTTTCATCTGTTATCGCTATCTTATTGTTATGATAAAATTGTTTTGCAGCGTTTATCAGACTTCCTCGAAGATATCTGTAATGTTTTCATCATCGCTATTTTATCATGTTCAAAGAATATTATCTACGACATATATGTTTTATTTAAAAATGAATGAAATACTTTCGGTGTTCTTAATAAAAGCTGTAAAAACTAAACCAGTAACGAGTGCAGACGATTCACTAAGAACAAGTTAAACTCACTATAAATTCTAAGCGCATTTCAACAAATACCCAAAAGTAATTACGCGTCTTAATTAGACTAATGCTGTTCATATATCAGTACGCAAATAGTATCATTTCATTGTGGTACCAGAGACAATATGCTGACAGGATGAATGACCACAATATGGCGGGTAGTTTTCGCGCGTAAATTCTCTTGTTTATGGATGGCGCGCGCGCCGTTTTAGGATTAATACTGTCTTGCCGATGAGTGGCCGTTCTCATTCAGTGATTATCTTAGACACGATTACTGTGTCGCGGGGTTTAAATGACCCGCCTAATTTCATTTGTACCAAATATAACTTCAGTATTTATTACTTGGCAAGAGTCTTGGGTTACTATACGTATCGCCGCGTACATGCGCCTGCGACTGTGTGCAACACACTTTAGCAGCAATTAAAATTGCATTTGTTGAAGATCATAATGCTTGTTATTTAAGAGCTCAAACAGTAATAGTAGGTGTTCTTTGTTTTGCAGTTGGCTCGAAGGATGGGGCGATCGGTCCAGGGTTTGGAAGGCCTGATGGGGAGGGCGATGAACGCCTTCAGCACATCCTCAATGAAGCTTCCCACCTGATGAAGACTCCTTCAGGGCACGTCAACAACGACGACTCGAGGAGCAATGACGACTCAAACTCGCCTCGTACGCAATGCACGTCTCCTTTTTCCAAGGTAAGTATCTATTGAAAAAACACCAATTCAAACACACAAAGAATAAATTATTATTTGTGCAAATTATTTATGCTTCGTGTGCATAATTACTGAGTTTGAATCACGAGCGAAGCGTATGCTTCATAACTTAGAAACTTGACCGTAGTGATGAATTCAAATGCACAAGAAACAAATCACTTCGCTATCGTGTGTCACATGCAACTTTTGACCTCACTAGAGACAAAATACATGTTAATTAGATTTCGTGTTTAAAGGAAATTATCAACGTACCTATGAAGTTTTTCTTGTATATGATAATGGTTAATGCAATAAAAGTTTGAAAGCTGTGTTTTGGATGCCCTCAAGATGTCCGCGCAAGCTTCTACCTTTGAAGTTTTTCTTGTATAGGATAATGGGTTTTGTTCTTGAAATGACTTTAACAACAGACATTGACTTTGTGACTTATTATTATTTAACAACGACGTGGAAATCAAACGACAGATATTGTTTTTTTTTCTTCACTCTTTTTAGAAAATATAAAGTTGTACTCGTATTTCAATTATGCCATTTATTATTTTTGAGAAAAAATAATTAGTGTGTTTTTTTACTATGGCGACTATCCTAAAAAATCAAGATATGAAAAATTTGAAAAAAAAACGGAGGAGATATGAAAATATTGATGCCGTAACTCAAATTTTATCCAAATCAGTTCAATAGTTCAGGCGTTAGCTCTAGATGGACAACAGCAAAACATCTGGATAATTACTGACATTTACGCGTTCTTTTATTTCCAGGATTCAAGTCAAAACAGGAGACTGAAGAAGTACGAGAACGATGACATTCCTCAGGAGAAGGTGGTACGCATTTACCAGGAGGAGCTGGCCAAGATCATGACCAGGCGGGTCGAGGACATGCGACACAACCGCGACGGGTTCCCTGGGTAAGTTCTTCATCTGTAAGTTACTACAACTTAAAATAAAATCAAATAAACCAACTGCATAAATTAATGCAGAAAGGAAATAATATTATATATACCCAAACGACATGATCAGACAGATGAATAATACATGTATTTTTCTGAATCAAGCGCGGAAGTATAATTCTTAATTAAAAAAAAACAAAGTATCACATTTCAGTACAGAGTAACCAGTAAGTATATCATCTGTGGTACAGAGAAAACCGCTCTAGGAAATTTTTGTGTTGGTGTAATTTTTTTACATTTCAAGAATGTTTTATGTGTATGCTTAAAAGTAAGGTCCCAACAAGGTTCAAACACTGAAGTTTATTTACTTCGCAATTCCTTATTTTTTCGATTTTATGTTCTTACATTTTTTTTACAAAAGTAATACATCTTTTGTGTTTTGTGTTTATGTGACAGGCAAATTGTATGATTTTGATTAGTCATTTTACATATGGCCAGGCAAATTGTATAATTCGTCCGTATATAAACGGTCAGGCAAATTGTAAAATTCTGTACGCAGATTTTTAAATTCCGAGCCAGGCAAATTTTAATATTTCGTCTGTAATTGAAATTGTACAATTCTGTACGCAGATTTTAAAATGCCGAGCCAGGCAAATTTTAATAGTTCGTCCGTATATAAACGGTCAGGCAAATTGTAAAATTCTGTACGCAGATTGTAAAATACCGAGCTAGGCAAATTGTAAAAATGCCGTACGGCAGATCATTAATGAGCAAGCGCAGCGAGCGATGTTAGGTTCGGTCAGGTTTGATTGATTATACAGTCAAAGAGCCTCCCCCTCCCCCTCGGAATTTTGTAATTTGCCTGACCATTTGTAAAATGACGAATCATACAATATGCCTGCGACATATATTCGAGTATAAAAGGAAACCATGCTGACTGCTCTATCAACGCGCAACTCACACCACTGGACGGATCAGGCTGAAATTTGGCATATAGATTAGCAATAATGACATAAGCATTCGCTTAGAAAGGATTTTGGGAAATTCGTACGGGAACGGCAAAAAACGGGTTCTATGAGGGCGAAGCCGCGAGAAAAACTTTTAGGCCTCGTGTTAATTACTTGACTTAAACGCGACATGATATTGGTTAATTTCGTCCCTCAGCAATATTGTATTTTTTAAATCGACGGTAAGCCCTTGGCATCATCTCACCTGATGTAAGTGACGATGATGCTGAAGATATAAGCAGGGTTACCAACATTCCCCAACACAATATGACTATATGAATAAGGCTATCTTATCTTCAAGCCGGAACACATTAATGTTCATAACATTGATTTTTGGCGGCAAGACTAAGATGGTGGTAGCTAGCCAGGCGGGTTTAGGAAATCCCTTCCACCAACCAAACCAAGTCTCACCGTGTTAGACTCTGCCGGGAATCGAACCCGTGACCTCCTGAAGTGAAGTTAATTGACTTAACCACTACGCCACGGAGGCGGTCGTACATACCATGACTTATAATTTAAACGAGAACAGCAAACTAGAACTAACGTGTAGAATGTTTCCCCCTTTTTTCAGTGGCGGCATGCCTCCGCATATGGAGCGACCACCAGAAGACATCCGTATGGCGCTCGAAGCGTACCACAGAGAGCTCGCCAAGATCCAGCCTGGGGGCAATATCCCCAACCTCCACAACTTGCCTGGGATGCCGCCTTTTCCCAACCTCCTCGCACTGCAACAGCAGGCTATGCACCAAGCACAAAACCAGCACATGAATGGCTCGGGGGCTGTCCAAGACCTCTCCCTGCCCAAAGACAAGAACGCCAAAATAAATGGAATGACTGATAGTGATAAGGATAGACAAATGGACGCTGAAGAGGCTATTAGACATGCTGGCAGCGCCTTCTCGCTCGTGAGGCCGAAGCTTGAACCCGGACAGCAGTCGACTGGATCGTCAGCATCCAGTCCTTTAGGAAACGCAATTCTCCCCCCAGCAATAACTCCCAACGAAGACTTCAGTAGTTCCGCAACGGCAAGTCCGCTGCAGAGGATGGCATCGATCACAAATAGTCTCATCTCTCAGCCATCTAACCCGCCACACCATACGCCGCAGCAGCGGTCGATGAAAGCTGTGCTTCCACCGATCACGCAGCAGCAGTTTGATCTCTTCAACAATCTAAACACTGAGGACATCGTCAGGCGAGTGAAGGAGGCTCTCAGCCAGTACTCAATTAGCCAACGTCTCTTCGGTGAATCTGTGCTTGGCCTGTCTCAAGGATCCGTGAGCGATTTGCTGGCTAGGCCGAAACCGTGGCACATGCTGACGCAGAAGGGAAGAGAGCCTTTCATCAGAATGAAGATGTTTCTGGAAGACGACAACGCAGTGCACAAGCTGGTTGCATCTCAGTACAAAATTGCACCGGAGAAGCTCATGAGGACTGGAAACTATAGCGGAGCACGTAAGTGTCTTTGATTTGGTTCTTGACATATTACAGTAAGGTCATAGTATATATTTTATAGTAAGGTCATAAGCGTCGGTGGCTCAACCGGTAACGACTCGGTCCATCTAACCAGAGGTACCGGGTTCAAATCTGGACGGCCAATGTACCAATGAGTTTTTCAAAAACTCACGTACATACTTACCGATTGCTTTAACGGTGAAGGAAAACATCGTGAGGAAACCTGCACACGCCTGCGAAGAAACTCGAAGGTTGTGTGTGTAGTCGACTAACCCGCACTAGGCCCGCGTGGTCAACTAAGGCCTAATCGCCCTGATTCAGGGTAGGCTCGAGCCCCTCGGTGGGGACGTATATGAGCTGATATAATAATAAATAATAAAAGGTCATAGTATATATTTTATAGTAAGGTCATAGTATATATGTATATTAGTACTAGCATACAGTATGGACACTCCCTGCCGCTCTCTAGATTGCGACCTCATCCCCTCTTCACCCTTATTGATACAGATTGGTTACAGTTTGGTTGTCGAACGTATAGGATTTCGCCGCCATTTTGTTAGTTCCGTCATTCCTTTTTTGAAATGTCATTTCTGGCCCGTTGTATGAACTGTCCAGGCTGTGGTAAGGTAGAGCAATTGTCAAAAACTTAGCATAACAGAGTTGTTTAGTATTTCGTTTAATTTTGATTACTTTTTTATCATTACCTACTCTGTATTTTGGGTTTTAAGCCTGGGGAAGAGAGTAGCACCCCCAATGCAAGGATTCCAAGTCCCCACTAGAGAGCTCATTTTAATGATAATGTACCATTGATGTAAATTATAAATTATTATAATGGTATATTACGTTTATCAGTAATAGACTGATCAGTGCTTAAATAATCTGAAATAAACAGTTTTTTTATTTTATTTATTTTAACTTTTATCTTATCTAGACTATTTAAGATTGATTAGATAATATCATTCGTAGTAGTTATTTTCCACTAACTATTTTATACTGATACTGAGTTTTGACAATGGGCACGCAAACATCTACAATTATGTACTAGCTGTTGCCCGCAGCTTCGCCCCCGTGGATATAGAGAGAGAGAGCGGGGTTTTTTAGCCTATGTTCATCCTGAAATTCTATTCTAACCATTGCTGAAAGATTTTTTAAATTGGATGAGAAGTTTCTAGAAAATTTTCGAATGGCGTCCGCGCACCGGAAAACGTAGCGTAGGGAGGCCTCCCACGCGGTGGATCGTCAACCTGGTGAAGATCGTGGGAAGCCGCTGGATGCGGGCAGTGCGGGACCGGTCGTCGTGGAAATCCTTGGGGGAGGCCTTAGTCCAGCAGTGGACGTCTTTCGGCTGATATGATGATGATGAGTAGTTTCGAAGATTACCTCCTACTTATAAACATACAAACTTTACTTTTTATAATGTTATATACGTAGTATAGATTTAAATAATTTTCGAAAAACTTAAAAACTTTTAGGTACAAGCTTTTAATATTGCATTGTCACGCGATATACATATGCATGCAAAATTTCAGCTCAATCGGAAACCGGGAAGTGGGTCAAAATTAACTTGCAAGATTTCACCCGAACAAACATACATACAATTACATACATTGCAAGTTAAATAAAATCTTTTAAAATGGCGTCCGACTAAACTGCACATCTTCAGTTCGACTCTTACTCCTGAACTAAGGAAACCTATTTTCAATAATTTTAGGATTTCCCTAAAAAATAGTGGTTTAATTAGTAGGGACCAGTATATAACACTTACAAAAATCATCTCATAAAAACGTTATATTTCATATACGAATCACTTATAGAAAAAATGTTTTTCGCAAAACCATAATAGTTTTAAAAGAACTATCCACACGTTGGGGCACAGAAATAAATAAAAAAACATCTTCGCTTTACTTGTAAGGGAAGTACCATTTACAGTTTTTATTCCGTATGTTTAAAGGCGTCAGGGCTTTGTATACTTGTATAACCATAGCTAACAACTTTATAGCTTTTATGGTATTTGAGTATAAAACGGTTGTGATCTACCGACGACGGACAAACATACAGACGACAGACAGACAAGCATGGCGAAACTTAGGGGTTCCTAGTTTATTTATTTTTTTCAAATTCCAAAATATTTATTTTAAATATAATAAAAAAACTGGATGTCTATTGAAAATAATTTCATGATTCAGGTTACAGTCTCAGGTTAAAGCATTTCCTGGAGGATCAATACATTTGACAAAGGAACCCTAAAACCGATGTTGGTATGTTTGATATACATTATAGATAGATATGTGTAGACTCCGAATGAATGAATGAATTTGCAGTAAATAATTATGATACATGATAGTCGACCAACCCGCACTGGGCCCGCGTGGTCGAGTAAGGCCTAATCGCCCTGATTCAGGGTAGGCTCGAGCCCCTCGGTGGGGACGTATATGAGCTGTAATGATGAATTATGATACGACGAAGGTGATACATTGTAGAAAGAATCTCATATTTAGCCATTATAGAGTTAGCATGCAAATATTCTATGTTAAAAACTTGGGTGTGATTTTTGACCGAAATCTTTCTTGGAGTGGTCAAATTGGTGAAGTAAGCAGAATTTTTTTTGCTTCCTTGGCCTCACTTAGGCGCCTTAAAAAAAATCTGCCCGTGTCGACCAGAACTCAACTGGCTCAGTCCCTCCTACTCCCACTGCTCGACTACGCTGATGTTTGTTACCTTGGTGCTACCGAGGAGCTGCTGAACAAACTGGAACGCTTGCAGAACGTGTGCATAAGATTCGTATTCGGTTTGAGGAAGTACGATCATGTCTCTGAGTTTCGAGCTAAGCTGAAGTGGCTTACCATCCGTCTACGACGTAATATGCACATTCTCTGCTTGCTCTACAATGTACTCCACAGTCCAGCGGCTCCTCCGTATCTAAGGGACAATTTTCGACGTAGGGAGTCAATGCATGGCCGCCAACCTCGATCGTGTAATGCTCTTCTTCTCTCTGTTCCCACTTTCAGCACTGACTTCCTCAGTAAATCTTTTAAGGCTCACTCGGTTCGACTGTGGAACCAATTACCTGATACTATCCGTACATCTGAGTCCCTGTTGATCTTTAAGAAAAGACTTAGGGATCACTACAGACTGTAAGCTGTGTAATTACTGAATATATATTTTTTTATTTCTGTGCTTATTGTTTATTATAATATGTATGTTACATGTAAGTATTATGTATATATAACTTGTATTTATTTCTTAATTACTATTGAATTACTGTTTTATGTTTATTTTTATTTATATAATATTTCTTTGTTTTAATTTGTATCTTATATATTTATATAAGTATATATGTATTATTTAGTAACATTTTTTTTAACCTGCAGCCACCCGCATTTAGCCTTTTACCTACCAACTCCTACCGGTTACCTTAAGGTTGCCTGGAAGAAATCGCTAAAAGCGATAAGGCCGCCTTTGCACTGTACATATTTAAATTAAGTTTATGTTTATGCTTTTTTGGTATTTGATATTTATTATTATTATTATTATATTCAACAGGGTTAATATTGTACCACAATATACACTAATGTCATAAATTAAATGTCAGGAACAAACTCATGTTAATAAAATAAAATTAATATACTTATTGCATTATTTAAAAAACTCTACCTAGTCTATCAAATATAAAGATTTTTTAAAAAAACCATGTCATAACATAAATCAGATTTACTTATTGAAATTTAAAAAATCACCTAAACTTCTAAAATTTCTCTCTAACAATCTAAATTTAAACAGCTTGAAAGCCTTGGATCGATTACGATGAAACTTTGGTGAATTGTTGTACGCTCACGCACACCCGGGAAGATTTGTAACAGTTAAACCTCGGTGGCTCGCGCACTACGCTCCCTCAATATCCACGCGGGCGAAACCGCAGGCAACAGCTAATGTGATTTTAAAAAATATTTCCCTATAAACCAAACAACACAACTATGATTAAATAACACAATTTTATAGTGCCTCATACGCATTTGTTTCTCTCTTTACAGCCTGTCCGCCAACCATGAACAAACCGATGCCACCAACTCAGAAAATGCTCTCCGACGCGACGTCGCTTCTCTCTAAGATGCAGCAGGAACAACTCCTGGGCCCGGGGCACCTCGCGCACTTAGGGCAGCCGACGCCGCTACTACTAACACCCCCCGGCTTCCCCCCGCACCACGCGGTGCAACTGCCTCCTCAACACCACGACAACAACAACAAAGAGAGGAAACCCCCGCCCCCAACTCCCCCTCACCACCCCCCACCAATTATGAGGAGTCTACATCAACACATCTCGCCGAGTGTCTATGAAATGGCAGCTCTTACACAAGACCTCGACACGCAGACCATCACAACAAAAATCAAGGAGGCCCTACTAGCCAACAATATTGGCCAGAAAATATTTGGTGAGGCTGTGTTGGGTCTATCACAGGGATCCGTCAGCGAGCTACTGTCGAAGCCCAAACCATGGCACATGCTGAGCATCAAAGGCCGTGAACCATTTATTAGAATGCAACTCTGGCTCAGCGATGCTCACAACATCGATCGTCTTCAAGCACTAAAAAATGAAAGACGAGAAGCCAACAAGCGACGCAGGTCGAGTGGTCCTGGGCAAGACAACTCCTCTGATACGTCATCTAATGACACATCAGAGTTCTACCACTCAAGTTCTCCGGGACCAACGTCGGGAGTCCCATCTGCTAAGAAGCAACGAGTTTTATTCTCTGAGGAGCAGAAAGAGGCTTTACGATTAGCTTTCGCTTTAGACCCGTATCCAAATATGCCTACAATAGAATTCTTAGCGGCCGAACTTGGTCTTTCAACGAGGACGATCACGAATTGGTTCCACAACCACAGAATGCGGCTAAAACAGCAGGCGCCGCACGGGCTCCCAGCTGAACCACCAGCAAGAGACCAATCTTCAGCACCATTCGATCCTGTTCAATTCCGGCTTCTCCTCAATCAGAGACTACTGGAACTGCAGAAAGAGAGAATGGGTCTCGGTGGAGTACCGCTACCTTACCCACCTTACTTCGCCGCAAACTCGAATCTAGCCGCTCTGATCGGACGTGGATTAATCCCTCCCGAAGAGCGAGTAAAAGAACAAAACAGCGGCCTAGATTTGTCAATGCCACTCAAACGGGAACCCGATGGTGACGATTTCGAGGACGATGACGTTGAGAGTAATCTAGGGTCCGAGGACTCGCTGGACGATGGGGAGTTAAAGACTGAACCGAAGGCTGCGTCCACACCGGCCGGTGGGAGATCAAACAGGCGAAAGCCAGCGGCGCCTCAATGGGTCAATCCTGACTGGCAATCAGAGAAGCCACGAAACCCAGATGAGGTGATAATCAACGGGGTTTGCGTGATGAGGAGCGACGACTTCCGAAGGGAGTCTGAGGAGACGGTACTGGTGGAGCCGTCGCCGGTGGCGCGCGAGCCCTCACCGGTGACCTCCCCGCCCGTCGCCTCCCCTCACCCTTCCCGCTCGCCAACGCCGCGTGCCACCCCTGATGACAAATCCTCAGAGGTCCTTTCAGAGGACAAAATCAAATCCGAGGCCGACGACGACCGATGGGAGTATTAGAATTAGTGTTGTGTGATAGAACTCTTGCCGAGTGACTTAGCGGTTGAAACGGGTACGAAAATGTTAGCGTAAAAGTGGCTAGTATATCATATCACGGTTGGACGGTTATTTATTGTTAGTTAAGTGCGCACGGACCGGGCAGCCGCGCGCGCGGCGCCCGCGCCGATGCACGGTGTGACGTTCAGTGCAAATATTATTCTCTAGTTAAAAGTTTGTTAAATTCGATTGTAAGGCCAAAGACTTTGTAAATAGATCCCCTTAGCTTGTTTTCGTGATATGCCAGGCATAGTCCGAGACGGGGCAAGAAAACTTTCGATACAAAAATGATGCATTTTGCTTTAATTTTTTTATTGTATTATAGAAACAGTACCCTGGATCGGTACAAATATCTGATTAAAAATAAGTTACGGCTTATTTTGTTCGATTTGTGTAAATAAATATACCAAATATTGTGTAGAATATCGCTCGAGACTCAAGAGCCACAATTCTGTAAATATTAAACGTAATCATAGTTTAGAGAATCATTATTGATTATTATAATGTGTAAGATAATCGTTGCCGACAGTTAGGGGCAGCGAATTTCATTTTAATTGTTAAAAAAGATTTTAAAGTGCAATCACGTGTAAATTTAAGGTATGATCTATATGAACCCCAGTTGAAAAGTATTATTATGTTTATATGGACCGGTGAGGTTTAAAATATTAATTGGTTTATATAAGTTTTGCAATTTAAATTATAAATGTTTATTTTTACTATTGTATGTTTTCTATAATTAATATTATTTTATACATGGAACCGCTCAAGATTTCCTTAACTCTTTGACGAGACGCATATTAAAACACCAGTTTCCTTTCTGATATAATTAATTTGAAAACGTACAAAACCAAACACGAATATATGTTTAAGCAAATAATGTATTGTGGTTATAGTTTTTATTTAGCAATAAATTTGCTTTGAATACAAGTTTTGTTTTTTGTTTTATTTTTATTTTATTATTCCTTATTTCCTTTTGGGTTCCTTAAAATTTGCTAGGAGATAAAATAAATTGTACATTAAAAGGAACCGTACTCCTTGCATTATAATTGTAAATAATTTTTAATTCGGTTTTAATGTAAATAATTAAAATAAGGGAAATGCCACATTTTAGGTAATAAAGTAAAAAAAATCATAGTAAAAATAGATGAATAGAAAACCCAAGTAACTTCATAAAGGGGTAAAATGAATATACTTAATCAAAAAAAAAATACATTACTGTGTGTAATCGGAAAATGTATCAAAAATATTATCTTCATAGTTTTAGGAACAGATTTCAAAATTCAAATAAGGAAAGTGGAAGTTCGAGTTTTTGATGATTCTTTAAATAACTGAGGCACAACCCTCTTTGAATAAACCTTCCGATTAGAAATACCAACTTCATACATATCGATCGATGTTATATATAAATCAATAAGTTAGGCATAAGTAAGTAAATAGCGTATATTAGTCAATATTATAAAGAATTATTTAGGCTGTTTAACAGTTCTATTAAAGTTTAATTTATGTTTCCGACACAGTTTTATATAACTTTTAAATATTATTGAACTGATATTTTTCATTCACGTAACTACTTATTTGAAAGTACCTACGTATAATAAGTAATTACATGGATGCAAGCGGACTTATGCTTTTCCTTATTTCAAATATTAAATGTTTTAGCTTTTGCTTTGTCTGTAAAAATATTAAAACATCTTTAATAAATTATAATTAAACCATAAATGTGAAATTTGTGAGCTGTTATCTGGCCATTACCTTGATGCATCAGATATACTTAGCGCGCAAAATGAATCAGATAAAAAAAGGTTTTTAAGAGCCCAAACACGAGTTAAAAGCTTCGTTTACAAATGTTGGAATGTTTCAGGCTTGAAAGAACAAGTTGAAAAGACTATCATTATTCAAACACCTATTGAAAGCCTAAATCTGCAATGTGTATTAATAAATAATAGACGCCATCTTGTATTCATTGTTATGTTGGTATTGTAGCAAATGTTCTTGTAAATAAATACGTATTTCCGTAGACTCATAGACTCGTTATCCTCCAATATTTATGTAACGAATAGTATTAAAGACCATAGCGGTAATTATTATTGTTCATATCATAATTATTAGATAATATTAAAAACGGTAAACGACGCTGAAACCATTGTCTTCTCTCTGAACAATTTCTAAAGTTATTTAATTAAAAATAAAGAAATTGCTAATCAATGTTTGTTTCATTAATTCCAGCACCCCTACTAAAATTAATCTGTGGAAATCAATGGTCACCCTACAAATTTAGTCAACAGTGTATCGAGTTTGCCATCTAGTAGCGAGGAGCTATACTTAAATAAATGTACAGCCACGCTGTACATACTTTTTTTGCGTTGCCTTCACCGTTTGGCATACACAAATAAAAAATCGGCAAAGTGCGAGTCATAACCGCACACATAGGGTTCTGTACCATCATACTAGATGGCGCTAATTTCTTCGTGTTAAAAAAAACACCTTTTTTGTATGGGTCTCCCCTTATTTTTCACTTTTTCTAATTTTTAGTATATTCGTTGTTATAGCGGCAACAGAAAATCTGTGAAAATTTCAGCTATCTAGCTATCACGGTTCATAAAATACAGCCTGGTGACAGACGGACAGACGGACGAACAGCGAAGTCTTAGTAGTAGGGTCCCGTTTTTACCCTTTCGGTACGGAACCCTAAAAATGAACATTACACGAAAAGCTTCGCAATATCTTCACGTCCCAAATAGGTACCGCAGTGTCTTAAGACCAAGGTCTCCGACCAGTGTGTGTTTCCAGTGATGACCTACGAAACTGAGACATGGTCGCTTACTATAAGCTTCATAAGAAGGCACCGAGCACGGAGTTTCTTTGCGTGATCGAATCAGAAACGAGGATATCCGTAGGAGAACCAAAGTACCTAACCGATATAGCTCTCAAAATTGCTAAAGTTAAGTGGCAGTGTGCGGGACACATAGCTCGTAAAGCAAATGGCCGTTGGTGCAGTAAATTTCTCGAGTGGCGACCGCGTATCGGAAAACGTAGCGTAGGCAGGCCTCCCATTCGGTGGACCGATGACCTGGTGAAGGTCGCGGGAAGCCGCTGGATGCGGGCAGCGTAGAACCGGTCGTCTTGGATAACCTTGGGGGAGGCCTTTGTCCAGCAGTGGACGTCCCTCGGCTGATATGGTTGCCCTTAAGTAGTGTAGGCAAACTTATGAATCGAATTGATTCATTTTCAGTTCTTTGTTTCGGTAGGTATACCTCGTACCTAGAAAAAATGTTTGTGTTCGAAACTTTATTTTTGACTTGTACTGGCTGAGAAACTTGGATATTTGCTAATGACATTTTAAAAATATTATAATATTCGAAACTTAATTAGCAGCTAGACTTAAGAATAAGTAACAAGTTTAAACCGCCTCCGTAGCGTAATGGATAGTCCATTCGCTTCATACCAGGAGGTCGCGGGTTCGATTCCCAGATAAGATAGCCAGTTCTCCATTGCGTTGGGGAATCTTGGTAAGCTCGGTTCCATCTTCGGCATCATAGTCACTTACCATCAGGTGAGATGATACCAAGGGCTTATCAATTAAAACAAAAAAATCTAAATATTATCATGAATTAAAGTTCAATTCATATTAACATAACTCACATTAAATTCTAAAGAAAATAGGAAATAATAATTACTGTTATTATTCCTATAGTAGTATGGGTGTTTTGCCGGAATTACCAATACTGCCACTTTATAGAACGCCAATAATAGATACTATTTGCAAAGCTACATTGAAATCGTTTCAGCCACTTTTGGGATTTTTTTTTTTTTTTTTGTATGGCAGCTACCCTTAAACGGTAACCCAGCCATAAGTTGAATCTGCAAATGACCTATCGTAGAACTCTTAATTGCAAAATGTTATGTCAATCGGACCATTGCTTTAGCCGTTAAGTAAAACGTGACGGACGGACGGAAGGACGGTCTAATTAAAGCTCCTTCATCAGTGTTCCGAATATAGGGTCCTTGCAAATACTTGAAAATAACTCAAGGGAGGATTCGCTCAAGAGACTGAACAACTTTCCTTAAGGAACCTATACACAATTCGCAAAAGAATTGTTGAAAGTCATACAACATTGATCAGCTGATAGCAAAGTTTGTATGGCCGGTTCAATTTTCTTTACGAATTGTGTATAGGCAAAGAATAAAGACTATTTACTACGTAAAAGGTTAACTCCGCAAAATCATTTGAATGAATGGCGACTCTGGCTACTACACAATAAAGTGCAAATTCAGATCTCACAGCGCTAATTACCTACAGTTCTCTTTCTATCACGTAAGTCTCTTCTGACTACTAAAATTGCCCCATTCAGGGGGCCGCGCGGCGTAGGCGTTAGTACTAATATATATATACTTTGGCGTAGGTACTACATTTTCATGACTACAGCGCGGAGTGCGACAGGCCAGGTATAAGATCTTTAGGGAAATGTTATTATTTTCAGGTAGGTATTTCAACAGGACCCTATGAACTTAAAGTAGGTGCTAGGCTTTCAGGACAGCCAGTGAGCTTGTAAGAGGCGTTCTTCCCTACATCAGTGTCAAATAGATCAAAGCAAGTATACTAGGATACCAGGAGCTTATCTACAAGAGGTCTTCTAATTTTACATTAGATTAGATATCTCGATTCTCTGTGCGGGATTACAAAAGTTTGTCTTGATCCTTTATTTCCTGGCATATTTTTTGAAAATCTTAGCACTATTACCTATTCAATTAAGTCCATAATTGGATTTGGCAAAACGCGCAATTTCAATTCGCCTGCACCCTGCGTCCATTCCTCCGCTGGTCCAACATTCGCTAAACATCCGAATCAAGTAGTGAAAGCGAATGAGAATGTTCAAGGCGATGCGAATGCGAACTTTCATAACATCCCTGGTCCATATAACAATTAGTAAGCACACAGTTATATTCAATCCAACCCGGTGTCTTCGTTGGGTGCAAGTGTGTTCAATCTGAAAATGCGTCGGTCTCCTGCAGACGAATGTCGGGACACGCTAATCATCTGTACGCAAAAAGTCAATGATAATAATGATCTTGCAAGGTGGATCACAGATTAAATTAAGATTGTTGACGGCGGGAAAGTGGGGTAAATCGAAAAGCTGACACTGGCAGCCGGGGTTAGCGAGGTGCGCCTTGGGAAGGCATACCTATATCTAGCACTGGAGTAGGTAATGTGGGGTGATGAGACTACCTAGTAATAATGAATTTATGAACCTAAACTTTACAGATTAACGAAAAACCACATTTCAGTTCTATACTATTTTTTTTAAGAACAGCCAAGTCAAAACCAGAAAAACGAAAACTAACTTCATACAAATCCTCACCAATTCATCTAAACACTAGTCTACTTCTTCAATGACTGGGCCGCTGCCCCCGCTACCGCCCCGCGCACCAGCCGTCGCGCCCGCTCCGTGGAGTTTCTTCATCAACGGAGCACACACAGCTGACACCTCTTTCATCTTATCCTCATACTCATCTTTTTCAGCTAAGGAGTTCCCTTCCAACCAGCGTAAAGTCTCCTCGCACTTACGTCGGCCTTTAGAGCATTCAGACTCGCTCAACTTATTACCAGCGTCTTCTAGAGCTTGCTTCACGCCAAACACATACGATTCCAATTTATTACGAGAAGCAACGCGGTCTTTTTGATTATCATCTTCTTCTTTATAGCGCTCTGCATCGGCCAGCATTCTTTCAATTTCAGACTTAGACAGCCTCCCTTTGTCGTTTTTAATGACGATATTCTTGCTCTTACCAGTACTGTTTTCTTTTGCTGAGACGTTGAGGATGCCGTTAGCATCGATGTCGAAAGTTACGTCGATCTGTGGAATTCCACGTGGTGCTGGCGGTATGCCTGTCAAGTCGAAGTTACCGAGGATGTTATTATCTTTGGTCATAGCCCGCTCTCCTTCGTAGACTTGAATGGAGACAGCTGGCTGGTTGTCACTGTATGTGGTGAAGGTTTGGGAGTGAGCGCACGGTATCTTAGCATTGCGTTCTACGATTTTAGTCATGACTCCACCAACAGTTTCTATTCCTAGCGACAATGGAATAACATCAACTAAAAGAACAGACTGTATTTTGGTATCACGCGAACCACTCAAAATAGCAGCTTGGACTGCTGCTCCGAAAGCTACAGCCTCGTCAGGGTTAATAGACAAGTTCAGCTTCTTTCCGTTGAAGAAGTTTTGAAGTAAGCTCTGTATTTTGGGAATACGAGTTGATCCTCCAACCAGCACTATATCGTGAATCGTTGATTTGTCCATCTTGGCATCTTTTAAGGCCTTTTCCACAGGATCTAAAGTTACCCGGAACAGATCCGCGTTAAGCTCCTCAAAGCGGGCTCGAGAAACACGACTGAAGAAGTCAATCCCTTCATAAAGAGCATCTATTTCGATACTAGCTTCGGTACTCGAAGATAAAGTTCTTTTTGCTCGCTCAGCAGCAGTTCGCAATCGTCTCAATGACTTCGGATTGCTTTTAAGATCCTTCTTGTGCTTCCTCTTAAATTCATCAGCTAAGAAGTTCACGAGTCTGCTATCAAAATCTTCTCCACCAAGATGGGTGTCTCCAGCTGTCGCTTTGACTTCGAAAAGAGATCCTTCGTCGATGGTCAGGATCGATACGTCAAAAGTACCGCCTCCAAGGTCAAAGATCAAGACGTTGCGCTCCCCTTTTAAGTTTTTGTCCAAACCATAAGCTAGTGCTGCAGCTGTAGGTTCATTTATTATTCGAAGCACATTCAGCCCGGCAATTGCGCCAGCATCCTTCGTCGCCTGCCTCTGGGAATCGTTAAAGTACGCAGGCACAGTGATCACGGCATCTGTAATATTGGTTCCGAGATAAATTTCGGCTATGTCCTTCATTTTGCTTAGAACCATGCTACTAATCTCTTCCGGAGAAAAGCGTTTGCTCTTCCCTTTGTACTCTACCTGTATCTTTGGCTTGCCAGATTCGTTGACTACTTTGAACGGCCAGTGCTTCAGGTCTTGTTGGATCTTTGGATCGTCATACTTACGCCCGATCAGGCGTTTAGCGTCGAAAATTGTGTTGTTAGGGTTTAGAGCTACCTGGTTCTTTGCAGCGTCTCCTATGAGTCTCTCTGTGTCTGTAAAGGCTACGTAAGATGGGGTGGTGCGGTTGCCTTGTTCATTGGCTATGATGTCCACACTGCCGTGCTGCCAAACGCCGACGCACGAATACGTTGTCCCCAAATCTATGCCGATGGCAGGCATGTTCAATTACTTCCTAATTTTATCGCTTTTTTAATTTTTATTGCGTTTTCTAAAAGTCGGTTTTACAGTTATTCTAAAATAAAATCGAAAATTGACAGGTGTCTTTTTTTCTCTTAAAGGTTTTCAATTTTGTTTTAAAAAAGACGATAAGAACATTCCAAAAAGTTTTAAACCTTACCTACACTACAACCTCAGATGATTATTGGTGCGAGCCTTTACTGGATACACCGGAGGCCGCCCGGAAGTTCTGTCTGACCAAATTAAACGAAGAAGCTTTTAAGTGGATGAATTCTCTGGGGTTAAATTTATGATTATCTGTATCTGAAATAATAACAGAACAGGGCCAAAAAATACTGAATTTAGTGGAATTTAGGCATGACCTTAAAATGAATATATTATACGAATACAATAGGAACAAGGAAATGCATATTATACTTATTAGGGCTCCGTACTTACAACGGTACCCTATTACCTAAGCCTCCGCTGTCCGTCCGTCTGTCTGTCTGTCTTTCAGGGGGCTTTATTTCACGAACCGTAATAAGTAGGTACCTAATCAGTTAAAATTTTCAATATAAAATCACAATTTCATTGCTATATAACACAATATATAACAATAAAAATTATAAAAAGTGAAACATTTAAGGGGTTCCTCGTGCAAAAACATGTTTTTCAAGGTTTTTTGGTGGTCACAAGATTTTAAAATGTTTATTCAAAATAGATGCTTAAAAGTATTTAAGTATCTACATAATGTCATTTGTAAAAGAAAAAAAAATTAATTCCAAAATCATCATAATCATATCAGTCGAAGGACGTCCATTGCTGAACATAGGCTTCCCCAAGGATTTCCACTACGACCACATCAGCGTTATAAGTCATTAGAAAACCACAGACCACAGTCTAAGAATCCATACAGTCGTCCAACGGAGACCTCTAGACAGATTTTTATGCGCTTTTTTTACGTGAAATCAAGTTTCCTTGCGGTGGTTCTTAGCTGTATTTATTAAAAATCGATTCAGCAGTTTGAAAATCATCAGCTCTTATCTAGGTGATGAAGGGATGTGGTTAACTTATACCGGTCTGATCGATTCGAAATTTCGTGACCTGTAATTATAACGATATTTCAAAACCATGGTAACTTTGACCTGATGCTGCAGCGTCTCCTGGAATCTGCAGGATACCCAACTCCTCACCAACTTACAGCAGAGGCATCATATTGGGCTCATGTCTGAGCTTTACTGCAGGCTAAAGGCGTGACCGCTGTGCCATGTGGAACGTTGTTTTTGAACATTGTTTGTTCAAAACATTTCCCGTCCGCTGCAACTTTAGCAATGTTCAGTAAACCTTTTTTTTTTAAAACAAACTTCACATTTGAAAAAATGAGCAGAGCGTCGAGGAAGACGTGAACATTGTCTCCGCCACTTCCGCGAAGGCATCTGTTGTTTTTTTTTTGGTTTATTTTTATTTTCATTTGAAGTTGCATCCAAATCACGTATCAACGTGATCAACAACTAGTGATGTCTCTGGATTCCACTCCAAACTGCACTCCATAATGATAGTCACATCAAAACACTGTCAATTATTCCGAGCGAAACGTCTACCTGTGAAAAAATCGAAAATTTTCCACAATGTTTGGATGTTTACCACAAACTCCGGAAAACACGTTCAAGTGTATTTGCTGCACAAAACAATAAGGCCAATTCGAACAATGTTCTGTTCAAAACATCGCGCTGCGGACCCGGCTTTAGTGTGATTTAAATTAAACAAAATGGAAAATTTGTCGCACATTACAGCAACGCACGAAAACTGGCGTTAAATATTTGTTGCACGTTATTTATTATATTATTATTATGTTATACTATGTGCCGCGGGACATGTATACTCAAAGGCCGCGGGCAAATAATGTGCAAAAGAAAACACGCGACAAGGAACTGAAAACAGATTTGTTGTCGGTTTTTGTCGCACGTTTTTTGTTGCGTGTTTGGTGCACAAAATTTGATGCGCGTTAGAGCCACTCTCTGCAGTCAACACACACAGCAGTCAGCTTGTCAAAAATCAAAATTATTTGTTTTGCTGTGCTTTCATTCATAATAACCGGCAAAAAAATAATAAAATCCTTTATAAATTGGTGTAATTACAGCCACAAATAATTACACTTTTCAACTCGAGTCTGTTCGAAACATCCATTGTCGAATATCAAAATTTTGCAACCATACTTAGCCTACAAGACTTTAATGAACTATTACTAAGACAAAATGCGGTATGCTCAGTTAGTGGTTGGTCCCGCAGGAAGTGGAAAGGTATGTAATAAATTACGGATGACTTGAGTCTATTTTGTAGAACAAAAAGCTGAAAAATTTATAACCAAGTTTAGCCCAACCATAGCAACTTTTAACCTGCTGTGTTTGGTTAGATTATGAGCATTTCCCCTACGATTACAACTTACGGGTCTTGAAGTTGTGCTTCTCGACCCTTTAGTAAGGGGAGTGTGTGTTTGAATTCAGATGGTAGCATAAGATTTGAAACATCCAAAATTTTAATAATTTTGAAATATCAACACTGCACAATACTTACATTGTGTTAGGCTTAAGGAAATTGAAACCTAAATTCTTCTATTCCCTCCCTACTTCCAGTCCACATACTGTTCAACAATGGTGAAACACGCTAGCGACGCCAAACGGATCATAGAAGTGGTCAACCTGGATCCAGCAGCGGAGCATTTTGACTACGAGCCTCTGGTTGACATCAGGGAGCTCATCCATCTGGATGATGCTATGGAAGATGAGGAGCTGCATTTTGGACCCAATGGCGGGCTTGTGTTTTGTATTGAGTAAGTAGTGCAGATAGATAGATAGATTCATCTAAAAACCCATCACAGAATGAAATTTTTTATTTGCTTAACTTAGTTTTTTACAAAAAAACAAGTGCTAGCTGCTTGTGAACTGAGAAAGTAGTTTTTCTTGCTGTCTCGTTGGTGAGCTTAGTGTTAGAATGAGATGGTTGTATTTTAATTTAACATCTTGCTTCTAGTGCTGATGACAAAAGATTCACTTATTTCAATTTTGAATAGAAAACATGTATTATTTGACTTATTTACTGAAAATTGGGCAATTCTACATGTTACTCATAAAACAGAACAACACTCCTGAGGAACCTAAACAATTACAGCAAAACAAGACTCCATACAAAGTTTAATTGACTGAACAATTATGGACAATAAGTATGGGAAGTCAAATGTTTTTTTTAGCGTTTTGTAGTCAAATTACGAACCTTTTTATTTTCATCATATCTGTTCGTCTGTTTGTCTATCTGTTAGTCAAAACTATTTTACTTAATGACTATTACAGTTATAAAGCTGATATTTGGTATAATTATACAAATTTGTAATGCCTTTAAGTATATGGAATAAAAACCTGTAAAAAATTCAGGTTACCTGCCCTACAGGTAAAATGGGGGTGAATCAATTTATTCATTCACATACTTCATATTATATATGCATCATTGACTAAGATAATTAAAAAAGATTTTTTTTTACGAAATATAGAACATGTTAGTTGTGCTTTTTGCTAGAGTTATATGTGCCCACCCCTACCAGTTAAACTGCTATTTCTAGAAATTTGAAAAATATTGAAAACAGTAGAGCATATAATAAATTTAAAAGGGTAATTATCACCGCCAACTAGGCTTTCTTAGTTAAGGCAAAGAATCAATAAGTTTACGTAAGTTAAGGAGTAATAGTCGAACAACTTAAGATTTATGTTTGAATTACACACTCACTCATACGTTCATACGCATACTTCTAAACATATATGATACACAGAGAAGAATTACTTATATGTAACTAGCTCCAATTTTTATTTTTCTCTGCTCAATGTTTATGATGAATCACATGTTTTATCTTTTCCTATTGTTTTGTCAATAACTAACAACTCAAATGTATGTCAATATCAGAGATGTCAGTAAATCTTATCATTATATACACACACACACACACATAATAACCAAGTCATCCTAGCTTGAATAGGGCCAGGGTTGGGAATCGAATAGGTAGCGATGAAAATTGGTATACATACAAATAAAGGGTCCCTCTTCCGCTTACCAAATATATTTGTTCAGGATCTTGAGGATTCACCGCCACCTATGAAAATATACCCCATTTTGCATATTTTTTAATTTTTTCCGAAAACTATCGACTTATGAGTGAAAAAAATTGTTATGAAAATTAAAGTTTAATAATGTTCAAATTAAATATGTCAAAATTTTTTTGTTATGTTCTAGAAGTGTGGACTATGCAATCACATGTTAGCGGCCTCTTGTGGATGTTGCATGTGTTATTGTTGAAAGGGAATCTATGAAAAAAAAACATATCAAGTTTCAGTCAAATGATGAAAATAATAAACTATTGGGTATGTTTTTAGGACTGGTCAGTGTGGAAATCCTTGGGTGAGGCCTTTGTCCAGCACTGGACGTTTTTTGGCTGATATGATGATGTTTTTAAAAGTTCATTCATGCTACTCACAAAATAAAATTTGCTTCGCTTTTTTGACTCTGTTTATCAGATGGATATACTAAGGCAGTAGCTTCATCTTCATTCATATAGTTGCTGCTTAGATTTTCTCGTTCAGAAACTTTGACACAATTGAAGCAATTCATTCCTCACCTGAGCAATGACAACGCTAGATCAAGCATTTAGTCCTGTTTTTCTGCATCCATACAATGTCCAACAATTCTGCTTGCAATTGCAGAAAATGTGTGTAAGAGACTTGTTGAAGCAATAGCCTCAGTTGTTTTAACAGGTAGCAGACCATGAGAAGTGATTTCCAGCTCCATTCTTCGGGTTTCTTGTCATATCCATACCACTTTTGTACCTGATGCTGTACGTGGAAAGAGTGTTGTTGGGCTGCTGCTTGTGTTGGAGGCAAAGCAGCTAAATCCACCTTCTTTTCTTTCGCAGACGTGGCAAACCTGACTGTATTCAATGATGTTGTTAAAGTAAGCTGTGTGCTATATAAATCCAAGACGAATTTTTCTCCCACACGGACGATATCCTTGGAAGAGGCATTAAAATCATTGTAAATTTGAATGGTGTGTGTCTGGTGTGCCTCTCCCACTGCCACTAAGTTATGAGATTCTGTGAGCTATGTGGGTTACCTTGGTTCTCCTACAGATCTCCTCATTTCTGATTTGATCACATAGGGAAGCTCCGAGCATAGCTTGCTCCATCGCCCTTTACGTGTACTTGAGTCTTCTTATGGGTCCATAGTAAGAGCCCATGTCTCAATTCCGTATGCCATCACTATGGCAACACCCACTGTAAAAGACCTTAGTCTTGAGACACTGCAGTATTTGGAACATTTAGAACTTTGTCTCAATTTCCAGGACTTTGTTAGAAAACATAGATTGGCTTGAACAGCAGCTGGGAGATGTGGACGAAGACTATCTTCTGTTCGACTGCCCGGGCCAGATAGAGCTGTACACGCACCTCCCAGTCATGCGGCAGCTCGTTGACCAGCTGCAGCGGTGGAACTTCAGGATATGTGTCGTGTTCATGGTCGATTCACAGTTTATGGTCGACGGGGCCAAGTTTTTATCAGGTAAATCAAATTAATTTGGAGATTATGTTTTGTATTTTTTTAGGGTTCCGTGCCTTAAAAGGAAAAACCTAACCCTTGTTAGATAACTTGTTTTATGTCTGTCTGTCAAGCAAGACCCTTTTTCTCAGGAACACGTGGAAGTGTGAAATTACGGGTCTTCATGAAATACTAACTTCAAGAAATTTCAAAAGAAGTAAAGGAAAAATTCCGAAAATCAAATAGCTCTCATCATCATCATATCAGCCGAAGAGCGTCCACTGCACAAAGGCCTCCCCCAAGGATTTTCATGAGTGGTTTTATCACATTTTTTAAAAATGCGATTATAAACTTACATTTGCAGTTGGAAAATTGACCGCAACTTAGATAGATGTTGGGAGAACATTTTTTCAACTACAAAATTAAGTTTATCCTTCTATAGGACTTATTTTTTGTAAATGCACAATACAAATTTAAATGTATAATAGGTGGGTGGACTCCGCCACGGTGCGCAAGCCCGTTTTTAGGGATCCGAAGTCAACAAGGAATCCTTATAGTTTCGCCATGTATGTCTGTCCGTCTGTTCCGTGGCTTAGCTCAGAGACTATAAATACTAGAAAGCTGTAATTTGGCATGGTTATACATATTAATCTCGCCGACCAAGATGTTTTTAAAACAACTGAGGTCGGTTTGCGAAATATTAAGCTTCAAAGTGCTAATTTTTGTTCGAGTAAAGTGCCCCCCCCCCCCCCCCCCCCCCCGCCCCCTACAAGCTAGCATTTGAAAGCTAATTTTTGATCGAGTAAAGTGTCAACTTGAAAGACTCGGTTTCGTTGGTGGTAGGGCATTTTCTAAGCCCGACTGGCTAGCTACCACCATCTTATCTAAGTCTTGCCGCCGAACATCAGTGTTAACAACATTGATGTGTTCCGGCTTGAAGATAAGATAGGTAGTTCTCCATTGCGTTGGGGAATCTTGGTAAGCCCGCTTTCATCTTCGGCATCATCGTCACTTACCATCAGGTGAGATGATGCCAAGGGCTTACCAATTGTGAATCATATCAGTTCATATACGTCCCCACCGAGGGGCTCGAGCCTACCCCGAATCAGGGCGAACAGATCTTAGTCGACCACGCGGACTCAGTGCGACTACCAAACAAGACTTCAAACAAAAAGTTTCTTCGCAGGCGTGTGCAGTGCAGGTTTCCTCACGATTTTTTCCTTCACCGTTAAAGCAATCGGTAAGTATATGCATGCACGTAAGTTTTGAAAAACTCATTGGTACATTGGCAGTCCAGGTTTGAACCCCGGTACCTCTGGTTAGAAGGACCGAGTCGTTACCGGGTGAGCCACCGACGCTTGTGAATTGTGAATAATAAAAAAAAAACTTAAGTGTTAAAAGCGAGTGTACCAATTCCAGGCACAATGGCAGCGCTCAGCGTGATGGTCAACTTGGAACTGCCGCATGTAAACATTCTCACAAAAATGGACCTCCTCAGCAAATCGGCGAGAAAACAATTAGACGAGTAAGTGTATATACAGGGTGTAACATAAAGGTGTGGCGATACTTTAAGGTGGGCTTTTACTCATCAAACTGAACCACTTTTGTTCTGCAACTTTGCTGAAATCGCAATTTACAAATCGGTCAGCTGATTAAACGGTTTTGTATGAAAAATCCAATAAAAATTTCGCGATTTCAGTAAATTTGCAGAACAAAAGTTGCTCAGTTAGATGAGTACAAGTCTACCTTAAAGTATTAGCATACCTTTATGTTACAATACAATACAATATTCTTTATTGCATCACAACATAAAAAAAGAAATTGACAATGAGAATTTAAAGGACGGTGGGCAAACCTATGTGTACTTAAAATTATCCTTACTAATATGATAAATGTGAAAATGTGTTTGTTTGTTTGTTACCTTTTCACGCTTCAACGCCTTGACCAATCTTTATGAAACTTGGCATGCAGGTAGCCTGTGTCACGGGGAAGGACATAGGCTATATTCATATTCATATTCCATTTATTAATAATTTGTAAATTACAAGTCAATATTATAAACCTAAGAGAAATAGTATTATGTGGTACAATAATGTCATCAATGAAGTAAAAAAGAAAATTACAAATAATAATACAGCAGTATCTATATACTTCTTATGAAAATTAATAAAAAAAATAATTAGAAAATATGTACTACATAAAACATATACAATAAAAAATATAGAAGACTATAGAGCCTTCAGTTCTTGCACACTGTAGAACGATTGGTCAATAAGCCAGCGCTTTAGGTTATATCTAAACGACCGAATACTGGCAGACGCAGTGATATTTTCCGGCAGGCAGTTATATATTGCTGGGCCCATTATGTGCGTCAGTTTGTCCGATTTGCTGAGAGAGTGTGGCAGAGGAATAAGTTTGCCAGCATTGCGGGTTTCGCGGCCATGCACATCTTTGTGTGTTTTATATGCAGAAATGTTCTCCCGGACGTAGATGGCCACCTGCATGATGACGAGAGACGGCAGGGTCATGATACCAAGCGACTTAAAGTACGGTCTCGCTGATACGTCCTGTCGCACTTGAACTATAGCTCTCACGGCTCGCTTTTGCATCCGGAAGACGCGCTCCCATTCAGCGGCGCGGCCCCAGAGCTCTGCGCCGTACTGTAACAGCGAGTGCACAGTCGCAAAGTAGCACGCGCGCACCGTCCTCCGGTCCATCACGCGTGACAGGCGCCTTAGTGCGAAGCAGGCGCTGCCTAATTTTGTGCATAGTTTCTCAACGTGTGATTCCCACGTCAAGCCCCTGTCCAGTTCGAAACCCAAAAAGGTTGTCTTTTCTACCTGACCCAACCTATGTCCACCTATACTCACATTTATGGACTTGGAGGATTTACCCGACAAGTCGAAGTGGAGAAAGTGGGTCTTTTTCAGGTTTAGGACGAGTCCGTTTAGGTGAAACCACAGGGAGAGCTGTTCAGCAGTCCTATTCATCTCCTGCTCCAGGGCCTCAATACCTTGAGCGACCACCACTGCTGCCACATCGTCAGCGTACATTAGTACTTTGGCGCTATCTACTGAGTTTGGTAGGTCGTTCAATAGCAATGAGAATAGGATGTTGGAGACTGAAGACCCCTGCGGGACTCCTGTTTTAATTAACATCGTATCTGATTTAAATTTGCCATCGCTTCCTATAACGATTTGTGACCTATTATGCAGCAGATCCACAAGGAGGTCCAGTGCAGGGCCACAGATTCCATAGTGTTTTAATTTTGCTGCTAGAACACTATGATCGGCTACATCAAACGCTTTTGATAGGTCACAACAGATCACTGCCACCTGGTTCTTATTCTCTCGAGCGTTAATTATCAGTTTAACGACCTCCCTTGCTAAGGACGTGGTGGACCGGCCTGCACGGTACGCGTACTGCTTGTCTGACAGCAACTCTGACGCCACGAGGTACTCAGTAAGTCTAGAACTTAGCCCATTTTCAAATACTTTGGCGATTGCAGGAATAATCGACACAGGCCTGTATCCATCTATATCCTCTCTTTTGCCTTTTCCTTTAAACACGGGTACAATTTTGCTTATTTTGAACGAAGCAGGATAGGAGCCTTCGTTAATGCATCTATTAAATAGAACAGTTACAATTGTAGACAACGGATTTACCGCCGTGTGTAACAAGTCCATTGATACATTGTAAACGTCTTTTGTAGGCTTATGCGGGATTTTAGTAGAGATAATTTTGAGCACCTCTTGCACAGAAAAGGGCCTAAATCTAAAGCTGCGGTCCGATGGGGGTCGTGCCGCGTCAAGTAGCTGCAATGCGCGTGATACATCGGCCGCAGGGGCACCGCAAGCCGCTGCGGCGCTCGCAAACCTGATATTCACAGCGTTGATTGCGTCTGTTTTGGACTTGTATTTATCACCACCAGAGTCCACGATCACGTCAGTGTAATCTGTGGCGGAATGAGTCATTTTACCTCGTTCGGTATTAACTATTTGCCACATGGTTTTCGACGTGTTCGTAGAGTTTTTTGTTACATTTGCGTAGTAGTTTGATTTTCCTTTACATAATTGATTCTTATATTCGATGATAATTAATTGGAGATACTCTGATATTTCGTGATTAACATAGTTTTTTTTATGAATTTCATTGACATTGTATATTAGTGCTTTTAATTCTTTTAAATCATCCGTTACCCAGGTTTTATTCCTTATTATTTGCTTTCGCTTAAAGGGGAAACAAATCTGGAATTTGTTTGATATGACATTAATAACAGACGTAGCCATTGAATCAAGTGATCCAATGCTACTTTTTATCCTGAGAAAATAGTATAATCTGATGCAGTTCCTGAGGGAACTGAAAAAATACTCGATTGTTGTGATTTTTTGCACAGAGATGGTTGAGTAGGTGGGAAACGACATAATTTACTAATCAACTATAAAGACAGACATTAAAACGATGTCCACGCGGGTGAAGCCACGGGAAAAAGCCAGTACTTTATAAAATTCTAATTTATAATATAAACTAACCTAATCTACTCACATAAATAATACATACCTATAATAAATAAATTTATAGTATACATAATATATACCTAAAAATAGAATACTTACTATTCTTACTAAAATAAATTTATGCAAATAAACTTACACGTTTTGTAGGGAAAGAAGATGCTCTTTAACCCATATATGCCCCTTGATTCGAAAACGAACAGAGACCTTAGCTGCCCAAATCTATTTTGGATCACCAATCTTTGTGATTTTCGGATATGTTTATGCTAAATGGTCGTTAATAACGTTACAATTTATTTTATAACAATTAGTAATAGGTAAGTAGGTTTTTTTTAAGTGTTCGAAAACGAAACATTGGTCAAATATGCGCCAAATCCTGTCCGTTTACCATAAATAAAGAACGATAATGTTTTTTTTTATATTTAATTATTTTTAAAGCACTTAAGTGAAAACAATTGAAAATTAAGTCAATACAAACATTTTTCTATGAATGAAAAGTTATAAAGCATTTTGAATGCAGATTAACCTCACACTTTTGGCATGAAGTTACAGTCAAGTTATTGCAGTGAGCACAACGCGCTCGCTTCTGAGCTTTACCAATCATGTGTTCAGCATTATGCTTTCGAACCGAGGTAGGAACAGTGCTGAAGACCCTTTTCAAAGGTCCTGGCCGCTGTTTATCAATGCCGTACTTTTGGAGTAAAGTTCGAGCAATACTGCGCCGGAATTCAAGCGTATCGACATCTCTGCGATATGTTTTTGCGAGAAGCGTGGCATTATTTACAGCCACATCTATAAGCCAGAAAATTATGGGTATGTACCATTTATGCCCCTGATAGCAATCCTGTAAGCTCCTATGTTGGCATCTAAGCGGTCCACCCCACCCATGAAGGAATTATACTGATATACAACATCAGGCTGTGGCACATCAATTCTTGCTTTTTGCGTGGATGAATATCTGTTTGCTGTTCGCAAAGGATGCACGCCATACTCACTTGACAGCAATGTCACAACACTGTTATCATGCCAACGTATAGCACAAATACCATTGTCCACATCCAGCCGATAATCATGAGAGCCCCGCGGTTTTTTCTTGCACAATTTTATATCCATCAAAGGACACTTTTCGATCCTGTTGTTTCGAACTGTACACAAGGACGTTTCACAAGGACGTTTTGTTGTTTCATTTCAGTAATCAGGGGCAATCCTGTGAAAAAATTGTCAATGAAAACAGAAAACGATGTATCTTCATAAACAGCTTTGATCTCAGTCATCAGTTTGCGCACGACGTGTTGGCCTAAACCGGTTTCAACCCTTTCAGACTTGCCTTGGTAAGGATCAGCATATAAACAATATCCAAGTGGCAATGCTGCTATCCATGTTTTGAAACCAAATCTGATAGGTTTTCCCCTGATGTGCTGTTTACAACCATGCCGTCCATAATATGGGATAATTGATTCATCTATGCTGATGTTCTTTTCGATAACAGCATATTGCAAAAACTTTGTATTGAGCATGTTGATCAGAGGCCGCACTTTAGCCATTTTGTCATTTGGGGCTAAGTTTGTATTATCTGCTACGTGAAAATATCGGAAAATTTCCTCGAACCGATTTCGACGCATAGATTTGGCTACCAATATGTTGTGAGTATCCTCATTACTCTCCCAATACATACGTCGTCGCGGTAGTGGGCAATAGCCTGTCAATATGAGAATTCCTATAAAACAATAAATATCATCATCCGATAATGTGAATCCCATGTTACCTTTCTGCACGGCATAAATGACGGTGTGACGAACGATATGAATGATTACGTCTTGACTGAAGAATAATTGAAAAAAATCGATTGGCTCTGATTCTTCGGACACAGTTAGCACCGATCGAGCGTGCGGTGGAATCCACTCATGTCTCGTACTAGGCAAGTCTTGTTTTACCCATTTACGATTTTGTTTAGGTGGCGGTCGTCGTCGTGCGGATGCAGGGTTATTGTGGGTAGTCGCCACTTGACCACCGCGCCTACCACAACTCGATGAGTGTATTTCTAAATTTTCTCTCGACCGATATTCTGAAAGCGGAACTTCGGAGTCGCTACTGTCGTCATCGCTGTCATTAGTAATACCATGAAGAACCAGTTCAGCGGGTGCTAGTAGCTGTCTGCTTGATAAGTTCTCAAAACTTACATTTCTTTCGTCGCCAGAATCGGAGTCGGACACTAAACCGTCACCAGGAGGATCAATATAAATATCAGCAGCTGTGGCTTCATCTTCAGACCCCAATTCATTGACAATATCAACGATTTCATTTGTTGTCAGCGGCTTACACCACCTTAAAACAAAACATAAGGATATTAAAACGCACGCAATATATTTGCCCACTGTATCGTTTTCGAAACACGGAAGTAATAAGGTCATTTTTGATATCAACATATTAAAAAAACGTGATTAAAATTGCACCAATAGACACTCAAACTATCTAACTATACTTTTAAATGCAAATAATCTCAAAATTACAGTTAATTATAATTATTACTTACTTTTTTTTGGGAGGCGCCATAATTTTCGCGCTTCGAAATCAAAACTCAACTTTTACACTGATCAAATAACGAGCAAATTGATGCAGTGTACCTAAACACTCTAGTGCCTTTAGAAGAAAGTACCTTGAATAATAAATAGATGGCGCTAGAAGGCCGTCTCTAAACGAATTATAGGAGCTAGGGACCTCAAACGGTGACACGATTTTTTGTATCGTTTTCGATACAAAAAGCAGATACGATACCACTTTTGGGCAGAGTTCTGGGCATATATGGGTTAATGTCGCTACTACAAATATCCGTACCATGGAACAAAATACGTGCCTACACTTGACGATGTAGGTGCTTCTCTTTCTAACCTCAGTCTCGTCGTGTCGCACTCGCAGCGACCGACACATGGGATCATTCTCAGTAGATCCATTGACTAGATCCATAATGTATCTACTGAGACATTTTTTTCTCGATTGATCCAATTTTCAAAAGTGTGGATCTACTGAATAGTATCATTCTCAGTAGATCCATTGACTAGATCCATAATGTATCTATTGAGACATTTTTTTTCGATTGATCTGCTGTTTAATGCGTACCCACACCGCAGGCGACGACGTTGTATTGGCCGGGTGTCGCATCTGCGAGTTTTCTTTCGGGACTTACAAACACAATATTGTTAACAACTGGCCTGTTGGTCCAGTGGAGTTGCTGCTGTCTGCTGGGCTTAGAGTCGTGGGTTCGATCCCCACTGAGGGCAAACATTCGTGTGACGAACAGGTTTGTTAGCTCTGTACCTGGATGTTACGGTAGGTCTTGCCGCCAAGACGCTTGTCCCGGTACTCTGCAAGGCGAGTGCCTCATGGAAGAGAACCACTACCCACTGTCCAGGTAGGTCCCGGAGCTGTAGGCACGCTCACCTCCCGCGGCTTTCGCTGCTGGCGGTTCGATCCCTGCTCGGGACGCAAGAGAAGCTGGCTCCCACATATCCGGTGTGGTACCGGAGCTGTAGGCACGCTCACTTCCCGGCGCTTATCGCACCTGTCCAGACTTACTCCTACGCGGCTGGATCGGCCGAAGCAGTATTAGCTTAGCTCTACTTGCTATCCAGGCAAGTGGCGGAGATGCTTCCCTGCCAGTAATTAAACCAGCAGTTCCGCTTAATGGACAACTCACGTGCCCCGCGTTGTTTTCGCCCAGAGCCCACGTGGCCGGCTACGACAACACTAGTTGCGCGCGGGGAAGGACGCCTGGACGCAACGTGCTTGCCAGGCAACACACATTGCCCAACCCTTGCAACTAACCACATAACACTACGACCCAGTCGGGGGACCGACAAGCCAGAGTGCTGAAGGCGATAGATCCAACAGCAGGCAAGCGGTGGGCTACCCCCGACCCCGTAGTACCCTGATCCAAACAGCCGGACCCGTAGTTCCGGCTGCGACCCCCACCTAGCCGGGTAGCTCTAGGCAGAGGTCCTTGTCTTCACCTTATGGTGTTGGCAGTAATAGCGGCCCTCACTAGTATGCCCAAGGGGTAGGAAAGTGGGGACGCTATATCATAAACCTGGTATCGTAGCGTATATGGTAGATGTACGAGAGGGGAATGTACCTTGATGTTAAATTTCTCTATATGAGTGTATTCATATTCAAACATGTATGAGTATGTATGTCAGTCTCTGGTTCCCACAGTACAGAGAGACCTAGTTTGGGGCCAGAGGACCGTGTGTACAACCCAAAAGGTCCCCCACCTGACACGGCTTCGCGACTACCATCTAGCGACAGCAACTGGCATTAACGGCTTAACGTGCCTTCCGAATCACGGAAACGGTCGATAAAAATGCCACTAACAATCAAACCCATTGAGGTAATGGTCGTGGTGCTTCATGAAAAAGTCTAAATTTTTAATGAAATAATTGTGTTACCTTTTTTTAACATTGACAATAATGTTTCCTTGTACTTCTCTCAATCCTCACTTTTTTTTTAAGTCCACAATTGATAAGCTCTCGGAATCATCTCACCTGATGGTAAGTGACAATGATGTCGAAGATGGAAGCGGGCTTACCAAGTTTCCCCAACGCCATGGGGATCTGGCTATATTATCTTCAAACCGGAACACATCAATGCTAATAATACTTAAGGCGGCAAGACTTAGATAAGATGGTGGTTGCTGGCCAGGCGGACAACGAAAATACCCTACCAACAACCAAACTGAGTCTTACAAAGTTGACCCCGCCGGAAATCGAACGCGCAACCTCCTGGTGTAAAGCAAATAGACTTACCATTACGCCACGGAGGTACATGATTATCTTTTATCGTTTCAGTTACCTAGATCCAGACCCCCACATTCTACTAGCGGACATGCGGAACTCCAAATCCAAATGGCACGAGAAATACCAGAAGCTCACAGAAGCCATAGGGGAAGTCATAGAAAACTTCAGCCTGGTCCGGTTTTACCCGCTCAACATCAAGGACGAGGAAAGCATAGACAACATTCTGATCACCATAGACAATATCATACAGTTTGGCGAGGACGCTGATGTCAAGATCAGGGATTTTGATGAGCAAGATCCCGAGGCTGGTGATGATGATTAAAAGTTTCTGAAAGTATTCCTTCTGATTTTTATTAGTAACCCCGTTTATGTCAGCTTGAAAGTAAATAACTTTCAAAAACCTAAATATTTTTAGGTACAAGCTTTTAATATTGCATTGTCACGGGATATACATATACATGCAAAATTTCAGCTCGATCGGAAACCGGGAAGTGAGTCAAATTTAACTTTCATTACAGACACCGGGACAGGTGAAACTAAATAAAGCTTGAAATGAAATATTTATTCGCTGAACCATGGTACTTAGAATAGAAAATATTAGGTATATTTGAACATTCATGATTCGCCAAGACAATGGCATGCAAAAATTCTTTTAAAAAAGGGTCAAAATAATTGTAACAGAAATAAGAAATTAAATTATAATAGCATGCAGTCTCAATCTCAAACTTAAATTATATTATCAATCTATGTCAACTTCCAATATAAAAATAAGTCATTATTATGTTAAGTCTCCAAAAATTCCCTAATTGAGTAAAATCATCTGTCAATAAGCCAAGTTTTCAGCCTTTTTTGGGTGTATTACCAACCGACAAACCACTCTGTCCTCCTGGTTGGGTGTATTACCAACCGACAAACCACTCTGTCCTCCTGGTTGGGTGTATTACCAACCGACAAACCACTCTGTCCTCCTGGTTGGGTGTATTACCAACCGACAAACCACTCTGTCCTCCTGGTTGGGTGTATTACCAACCGACAAACCACTCTGTCCTCCTGGTTGGGTGTATTACCAACCGACAAACCACTCTGTCCTCCTGGTTGGGTGTATTACCAACCGACAAACCACTCTGTCCTCCTGGTTGGGTGTATTACCAACCGACAAACCACTCTGTCCTCCTGGTTGGGTGTATTACCAACCGACAAACCACTCTGTCCTCCTGGTTGGGTGTATTACCAACCGACAAACCACTCTGTCCTCCTGGTTGGGTGTATTACCAACCGACAAACCACTCTGTCCTCCTGGTTGGGTGTATTACCAACCGACAAACCACTCTGTCCTCCTGGTTGGGTGTATTACCAACCGACAAACCACTCTGTCCTCCTGGTTGGGTGTATTACCAACCGACAAACCACTCTGTCCTCCTGGTTGGGTGTATTACCAACCGACAAACCACTCTGTCCTCCTGGTTGGGTGGTAAGTATATATTTTTCTTAACTGACAGCCTGCCCGGTTTGTTGGTTAGTAATATAACTTTTAGATTACTAACCAAACAACTTTCTACGGACTGACTAATGGTTTGTCAGTTGGTAATAAGCAAGTGACAAACTATTGTATAGTTTATGTGAAAGGAAAAAAATACTGCCACTTGAATGCATTTATACAAAATACGATTTAATGTAATTGAATTACTTATTTCACTTTGTGTAAAAAATGACCGATGCTAGTCTCGCCATTCAACATCTGCATTTGACATCTTAATATATACGCATCGTTTTTGATATATGATGTCAGTCTATTCGTCGGTTCTTTGCCGTTATTAATTTGCATGCTGCGTACACTATAAAAATTCGCATCCTTTTGCAAAAAAAATAGTAAATTTAGTATTTTCACTCGCTTTTTTCCTAAATTACTTTTTAATTTTGAATTCCAGCCCTCAGTGAAATTCGTGGTTCGGTGACGTTCGCCAAAAACTGACCACCTCTTCATAAAATCTTCGCTGCGAAGCCAAAACCTTTCAAAGTAACTAAAGAATTCTTTTACCCGGTTCTCATTCGCCAACTCGGCTGATTATATTTGGATATAGTTCCAGCCATCCATTATTTTATTATGGGGCAGCAAAGATAACATAGAACACAGAGCAATAATTCGTCGAGTAGTATTTTCCTTTGTCAGACCAATTTTTTTTCCTTGGTCCCATATACACTTACGGTAATGATAATAGCAGCCATGCAGATCAATCCCTGAAAAGAAGCTTAATACAGCCTGCATAGCCGCTTCCTCGTAATCTGTTTTATACGCCGTGGGTTTCCAATTTGGTACAGTTGTTATCATCAAGTGGAAAAATATTTCATACGTACGTTTCGTCTTGTCAGATAATAAGGCGTATACAAGCGGTACAATATTTGTACTAGTTTCGCTACTTCCTAAGTCACCATGTGACACATTTAACTGTGCAAACGGTCTAGGGCGACTCTTAAAAGGGCCGTCACTCAAATAAGATGTTATGTTACCCATAAGACGTCTTGATTCCTTTGAAGAGAAAATTAATATGCAAAAAGAGTGAAATTTTCTGGGCACTTGCACGTCCATTACTTCCTTACATACAATTTTATCTACTCCAGCGTTTTTATTCCTATTGTAATACATGCGCATCTTAATATTACGAAATGCAGGGATATTGCATATCAGGTCTATTCCTTTATCCTGAAGAGAACCAACGACATCTTGATAAATCTGAGGTATAGGGACATCATCAGATAGCTTGCTTTTCTTTACACATATATCTAATTGCATATCCAGCTCATTCTTGTTAAAGTCTTGCTGGCACGTATGTTCATTCTTCTTTGTGATAGCTTGATTCTGTAACGTTTTTTTTAATGATAAGCATATGCATAAATGTAGACAATTTTATTGTTGAAAATAAATGTCCAGAAAATGTAACAGACTTACCAATATTGTAATATTTCCCATACATTTTTTTTTTCGTTGTGAGCAAATCCAAAACGTACTTAGATTTTTATATCCTTTTGTTTATAGTACTGGTAATCATCAGAAAGCAACATCGTGCACCATTTCTACTAATATACGAGTATTGTAACTCGCTCATGTTTCCAAACAGAAATGATGATGGAAAATATAATTTTGACAGCTCATAGAAACAAAACTAATAAGACGTGATAGTTTTCAAAATTTAAATACAGAATGTCGACAATATTACAAAGATATTAAACTTCTTGGCTTATTATCATAATGACGTACCTACTGGCCCCTTTATTCTGAAGTACCCATCAGCGGACACGCGTATGTGGTGAGCATTTTACTGCAGGGACCTGGGAAGAATTATTAGAGGGAGCAAGGATTCGCCAGGATTTTAATCAAGAATACGCTCAAGACATAGTTCGCATTATGAGAGGAGCTATTTTTTTAATAAATTCAACAGTGTCATCTGTTCTTCACATAAATAAATAAAACATACATACAAACACTCATAGAAAAACTGCATTTTGTTACTATTTTGTCTCTTAGTTCGTCACGATATTTATTGGCAATATTTGGACCTCGATCTCGCATCTGAGTCTAGCGTTTTACTTGTCGGAATAATTGGTTCCATTGGAAACAATTCAACCAAGTGAAAAAATGCCGTAAAAAGAAAAAATATTGCGCTTGATAGCTAGCCACCGCCTGCGACTGCGCCTGCGCAGATTTTTTTCATTATTCAGCATGATAAAATTTCTGTTTTATGAGGTAGGTACCTATGAGAGAGAGAGAGAGGCAGATGGACACATGCCGCGGCCCACCAAACAGTTTGGCGCAGTTAAAAGCGTGTGGGTGTTCCTATACAAAATGTATGAAGAGTTGATTTTACTAACTAGTTTAGCAATACCGGCGCGGCTTGATGTAGCCACGCTGCCTAACCCGCGTTACCTACTATGCAGATCTATTCAGGGATAACTACCTACGCGAGACAGACAGACGAACACATGCTGCGGCTCACCGTGACGTCACGGCGGGTGGTCTGGGCGCCGGCGGGGGGTAGGGCCACGGGGTGGGGCGCTGAATGGTGTGGGTAAACACGCTACTACTAGAAAAATCTGTTTACTTTGATGATGGAATACAATATTACAGTACCTGACCAACTCTAGATGATAATGTTACACATACACACCGCTAGATGGAGTGTAAGCAAAATCTGTTGACTTTGTTAGGGAATCGAATCCGCTATATGTATATTGCAATTATGTTATCTAACCTCGGCACCATGGGAGCCGGAATGAATTTGTTATCATGTTATATTAAAATAATGATATTACCTACCACTACACACATGATGTGAGTCATACAATTCCTTCTAGAATATTCCATCCAACGGAAATTGTGGTTAAGACTCAGGATGATACAATACCTATGAAAAATTGTGAAATATCTAGTTCTAACCGTATATGGTGAAGATCATAAATACTGAACTGGGAGATGATAATGTTACACATACACACCGCTAGATGGAGTGTAAGCAAAATCTGTTGACTTTATTAGGGAATCGAATCCGCTATATGTATATTGCAATTATGTTATCTAACCTCGGCACCATGGGAGCCGGAATGAATTTGTTATCACGTTATGTTAAAATAATGATATTACCTACACTACACACATGATGTGAGTCATACAATTCCTTCTAGAATATTCCATCCAACGGATATTGTGGTTAAGACTCAGGATGATACAATCATCATATCAGCCACAAATCGTCCACTGCTGGACAAAGGCCTCCCCAAGGATTTCCACGACGACCGTTCCTGCGCTGCCCGCATCCATACAATACCTATGAAAAATTGTGAAATATCTAGTTCTAACCGTATATGGTGAAGATCATATACTGAACTGGGAGATGATAATGTTACACATACACACCGCTAGATGGAGTGTAAGCAAAATCTGTTGACTTTGTTAGGGAATCGAATCCGCTATATGTATATTGCAATTATGTTATCTAACCTCGGCACCATGGGAGCGTTGCCGGAATGAATTTGTTATCATTTATTTTATTTTATTTTATTATTTTATTATATTTGGAAAACTTACTGCTATTATACATTAATGATAAAATAAACTTAAGTATCTAAAAGCTGATGACAAGTTTTCGCAGATAAAATTCAAGAAGATATATGTTAAACATAAATTTAAAGCCAAACTAGAAAAAAAAACAAAAAGTATTTAAGTATCATGTTAAATAAAGCTAGTCACCGCCTGCGACTGTGCCTGCGCAGATTTCTCTATTATTCAGCATGATAAAATTTCTGTTATACATATAATACCTACTAGAGGGAGACAGATGGACACATGCTGCGGCCCACCAAACAGTTTTGCGCAGTTGAAAGCGTGGGTGTCCCCATACTAAATGTATGGGGAAATTTCTATTTCATCTGCAAAACATACCACTTAATTTTGTCATCATCATATCTCAGCATAATATCTCCATATGCGAATCTTAAGAATAAAAAACCATTTTCATGTAATATAAGTATACTTGTTTTATTTCATCAACTTATAAAATAGGTATTAAACAAAAATTTGCTAAAAACTAATCAAGCATGAGTTGAACTTATATTGGACTCCTCCCTAGATTAAGTTTAAATAGGATGGATGCTTATGAAGCTCTAAAATCAAACACTCATTATTTGCATTGAAGAATGTTTGAGATAGGTGAGAAACTTAATTTTCAATTATATATTACTAAATAATAAAAGTAATCTACCAATGTAGAACCCTAAAAATTTCTAAAAATTCAATAAAGTTGAAATACCTAACCTTTCTGCTAAACTAATTAAGTATAAGTTTTACTTATATTGGAACAGAGTTCTGTATTTACTAACCCAAATGAACTTCGGTCAAGTGTGAGTTGAAATATGCATAACGTAGGTTCTACATACACTAAATAAAAGAGCTTCTATAGCTAAGTGCAAGTTGAACTTATATTGCGATAGGGTTCTGTATAGAATAAGTTTAAATAAATGATATAGATATGAAACCCTAAAATTTAAACTATCATCATTTTTACAGCCTCATCTTTCTTTTTATGGAAAATAATACATGGAACCCTCAAAATAATGTGATCCCCGTTATGGAATCCTATAGATAATAACTTCATTACTAACTAAAATAACTTTTATGGTTAAGTATGAGTCGAGGTATATGTAGTGTGGGTTCTGCATATACATATTTCTACTAACCTTTGAGAATCGAACCCACCACCTCATAATGAGAAGCCAATGGACTTAACCACTGTACCAAACGACCCCACTGAGTCATATCAACCCATACCGCTCGCAGACTGATGCGGTCCGCTGATAACAGTATTTTACGTCAGCACATGACTTCGTCACAGTCAGCTTAATGGAAATAGTATTTTTTATTAGTCTTGTATTATTGTTGAATATTTTAAGAGTTACCTACATATACTCGTATATAACCAACATATGATTCACGTTTGAATCATTGCTGAGATGGAGAGGATACACCTAACGATTGTAAACATACACCTGACAAGGATCAGTTTTTTTGCATTGTGAAGATGGTGGTAGCGATAAGGTGACTTGTTTCCATGTGGGTTTGGATTTTATGTTATGATATGCAGAGCAGGTACCTACTTACCTAGTTTTGTTTTACCTGACCTCACTATTAAAGTTAGGTTATGATTTCTGATTAGTAATATTAGGTAATAATTACATACTTATATTATTGTTTCTGGTACCTAAATAATGGATCACTAAGTAAGTAGGTATATAGGTAACTTCGGTCAAGTGTGAGTTGAAATATGCATAACGTAGGTTCTACATACACTAAATAAAAGAGCTTCTATAGCTAAGTGCAAGTTGAACTTATATTGAGATAGGGTTCTGTATAGAATAAGTTTAAATAAATGATATAGGTATGGAACCCTAAAATTTAAACTATCATCACTTTTACAGCCTCATCTTTTTATGGAAAATAATATATGGAACCCTAAAAATAATGTGATCCACGTTATAGAATCCTATAGATAATAACTTCATTACTAACTAAAATAACTTTTATGGTTAAGTATGAGTCGAGGTATATGTAGTGTGGGTTCTGCATATACATAGTTCTACTGACCTGAATTAACTTCTATGGTTAAGAGCGAGTTAAAGTACGTATAACGGAAATTTTGTTAAAACCAATCAAGTATGATTTGAACTTATATTGGGAGAGGCTTCTGTATAGAATGAGTTTAAATGATATAGACATGGAACCCTAAAATTTAAACTATCATCACTTTATAATCTCATCTTTTTATGGAAAATAATATATGGAATCCTAAAAAATAATGCGAATCCCTATTATAATATCCTATATATAATAACTTCGCCACTCACTAAAAGAACTTTTATGGTTAAGTATATGTCTATAGCTAAGTGTGAGTTGAACTTATATTGGAGGAGGGTTCTGCATGGTATAAGTTTAAATGATATACGTATAAGGCTCTAAAATCAAACACTCATTATTAGCATTGAAGAATGTTTGAGATTAATGAGAAACTTAATTTTTAATGATATATTACTAAATAATGAAAGTAATCCACCAATGGAGAACCCTAAAAATTGAATAAAGATGAAATACCTAACCTAACCTTTCTACTAAAAAAATAATTAAGCATGAGTTTAACCCACACTTAGCTATATACATATACTTAACCATAAAAGTGCTTTTAGTGAGTGACGAAGTTATTATATATAGGATACTAGCTGTCCCGGCGAACTTCGTTCCACCCTACACTAACAGCGCCATCTACCGGGCTGATTTGTGAATCTAAACCATCCTCAAACCCCCTGGAATACACACAAAAAATTTCATCAAAATCGGTCCAGCCGTTTAGGAGGAGTTCAATGACTAACACACGGACAGAAGATTTATATATATAAAAATTATAATAGGGAATCGCATTATTTTTTAGGGTTCCATATATTATTTTTCATAAAAAGATGAGATTACAAAGTGATGATAGTTTAAATTTTAGGGTTCCATGTCTATATCATTTAAACTCATTCTAAACATAAGCCTCTCCCAATATAAGTTTAAATCATACTTGATTGGTTTTAACAAAATTTCCGTTATACGTACTTTAACTCGCTCTTAACCATAGAAGTTAATTCAGGTTAGTAGAACTATGTATATGCAGAACCCACACTACATATACCTCGACTCATACTTAACCATAAAAGTTATTTTAGTTAGTAATGAAGTTATTATCTATAGGATTCCATAACGGGGATCACATTATTTTTAGGGTTCCATATATTATTTCCCATAAAAAGATGAGGCTGTAAAAGTGATGATAATTTAAATTTTAGGGTTCCATACCTATATCATTTATTTAAACTTATTCTATACAGAACCCTATCGCAATATAAGTTCAACTTGCACTTAGCTATAGAAGCTCTTTTATTTAGTGTATATGTAGAACCCACGTTATGCATATTTCAACTCACACTTGACCGAAGTTCATTTGGGTTAGTATATAAAGAACCCTGTTCCAATATAAGTAAAACTTATACTTAATTAGTTTAGCAGAAAGGTTAGGTATTTCAACTTTATTGAATTTTTAGGGTTCCCCATTGGTGGATTACTTTTATTATTTAGTAATATATAATTGAAAATTAAGTTTCTCACCTATCTCAAACATTCTTCAATGCAAATAATGAGTGTTTGATTTTAGAGCTTCATAAGCATCTAACCTATTTAAACTTAATCTATACAGAACCCTCCTCCCAATATAAGTTCAACTCACGCTTGATTAGTTTTAGCAAAATAGGTTTTTTTTTTCATATTTCTTTATGATGTCAACTGAATATGATATGTTTTCAATTCAACGTAATAGTTTAAGAATTTGTTTAGGGTTCCATATCAATAGATAACAGTGTTTTGATTTTAGAGTCTCATACATATCTTAGTTAAACTTATTATATACAGAACCCTCCAATATAAGTTCAACTCATACTTGATCAGTTTTAACAAAATTTCAACATAAGAGTTTAAGAATTTTTTAGGGTTCCACATAGGAGGAAGTAAATGAATGTTTTTATTTTATTTTAGAGCTTTATACCTATTTCATTTAAACTTATTCTATACAGAACTCATAACTTTATGATTAAGTCATCTTCTTATTTGAATCTTATCTCTTTTTCAGGTGGTGGATAATACCTACACTAATTACTAGAGGGGTTGAATGATTACCTACATTGATTACTATAAGAGAGCTGATGTATGCAGTAGGTACCCAACATGTAAGAAATAAGCTAAGCTGTTTCATCATTATAAAACAAAAATACTAATTTTAGGGTTTTAAATCATAAGATATGAGTGTTTTGATTTTAGAGCCTCATAGGTTTTCATCCTATTTAAACTTAATCTATACAGAACCCTCTCCGAATATAAGTTCAACTCACACTTGAATGGTTTTAGCTAATAGATTTTTTTATATTTCTTTAATGACTCCAACTGAATATGATATGTATTTTAGTAAAATACTATACCAGTTGATAACAATGTTTTTGTTCGAAGTTTCGACGTTTTTGCAAAATGTTTACCCATGTTTATCTAGTAGGTACCCAATAAAATTGTATAGTACTAGTAACATAACCTACATATATGAAAACATTACCTAAATTTTTACTGCTAAAGTTGGGTAAAACTAAATATCACTTTTATCAGCTCACGGCTGGGTTGAACAACGGGTTAAAACTTTAGATGATTTTAAAGGTACCTACCTATATACCTACTTACTTACTGATCCATTATCTAAGTGCCAGCAAAAATATAATATAAGTATGTAATTATTACCTATATTAAGCTAAGCACTAATCAGAAATCATAACCTAACTTTAATAGTGAGGTCAGGTAAAACAAAACTAGGTTAGTAGGTACCTGCTCTGCATATCATAACATAAAATACTGCTGTTATATAAAAACATAGTGGTGAAAAAGTTTTAAATGTTCCACCCAAGGATCTTCAGGTGTATTCCAATCCGTTAATCCAAACCCACATGGAAACAAGTCACCTTATCGCTACCACCATCTTCACAATAGGTACAAAAAAACCGGTCCTTGTCAGGTGTATGTTTACGATCGTTAGGTGTATCCTCCCCATCTCAGCAATGATAGCAAACGTGAATCATATGTTGGATATATACGAGTATAGGTAGGTAACTTTTAAAATATTCAACAATAATGATGTTTTATCTCACGAGCGCGGGTTAGCCATACTTGTGTGTGTAATGCGTATCGACACTCGCTATTGTGAGTTTATAAGTTGCGTCTATTGTGTGCGCTATTGTAAAGCTCCCGAGCTTACGCACGCAAAGACAATATTATGCACACACACAAGTATGGCCAACCCGCGCTCGTGAGATAAAACATCTGTAATACAAGACTAATAAAAAAGACTAAAATGTTCCATTGAACTGAGTGTGACAAAGTCATGTGCTGACATAAAATACTGTTATCAGCGGACCGCATCCGTCTGCGAGCGGTATGCGTTGTTATGACTCGGAGGAGTCGTTTGGTACAGTGGTTAAGTCCATTGGCTTCTCATTAAGAGGTGGTGGGTTCGATGTAGTGGGTTTGACTCCTGTGCAAGTTAAATAACAAATATAGGTAGGTACCTAGCTCAGTATATGATCTTCACCATATCCGGTTAGAACTAGATATTTCACAATATTTCATAGGTATTGCATCATCACTCAAGTCTTAACCACACCTTCCGTTAGATGGAACATTCTTAGAAGGAATATGCTCTAATTAGCGTGTGACCTGCATCCTATAACTTTCACCACATCCTGTTAGGTGTGTGTGAGGTCTTAACAGTAAACCTACATCACCTATTTTACAACAACATAGATGTAGCCATCCTACATGAATGAGAGTGTAGGCTATTTTCCTTCATTCATATTGAATAAGCCTAGGAAGTAGGTACTATGTACTGTAGAGATCGTATGTCTCTACATATATGCACTTCCAACTCCTTTGCTTAGTTTCTTGCCAGCGCGAATCGAAGTTAGAATATTAGTTTAAATTTGAATTGATAAGTCATTCGAAAGCTTTTCGAAACAATAGATTTTCGATTCGATGGCGGACCGTGAGCCAGGACAGAGGTCCATTTTCCAATGAGTATATTTTTATTATCCGCGCGTCTGGGCTGAGTTCCCTAAAGTCATGGCAAGAAAGTGAGAGGAATCAATGAAGCTATAATAATCAGTCAGCCGACAGAGCCTTCTATCTTTTTTTTATGTGTTAAATATATGATCATCTCTGATGATTCTTTAATACGTATCTGAATTTTTCCTTTTAAAGTAGTATTCTGAGCTACACACCCCGGCGTCCCGTTGACGACGTTACATTTGGTGGAGGTGCGAAACCCTAATAAAATGCGAAAAGTGATGCAAATCTAAAGAATCGCGTATAATTTTTGTTAAAGGGTCTAAGAGAAACCCACATAAGAAATTCGGGCTGCAGTCATTTTATTTTCAGAAACAAAGAGATTTTCAACAAGGGAAGTTTGAAGGCTGACATTCCCACGAAGGAAAAAAGTTTGTGTTTTGTTTTTACGATAATCATGTTATCATCATCATTACAGCTCATATACGTCCCCACCGAGGGGCTCGAGCCTACCCTGAATCAGGGCGATTAGGCCTTAGTCGACCACGCGGGCCCAGTGCGGGTTGGTCGACTTCACACACAACCTTCGAGTTTCTTCGCAGGCGTGTGCAGGTTTCCTCACGATGTTTTCCTTCACCGTTAAAGCAATCGGTAAGTATGTACGTAAGTTTTTGAAAAACTCATTGGTACATTGGCCGTCCAGATTTGAACCCGGTACCTCTGGTTAGATGGACCGAGTCGTTACCGGTTGAGCCACCGACGCTTGTTGAGCCACCGAATCATGTTATATTTTCAATAAACTGAAAAAAACAATTTTCGAAAGAATGGATGCCCTACCTTAAGAAAAATTCAATGGTTTTTACAGGAGTGCGACAGAATTTATCAAAGAAATAGATAGAATCGGAGAACGTATGAAATGGAATGAGGAGCAGAAGAAGGCAGCCATATTTTTATCCGTAGAAGGATGTGCTAAAGCTTTCGTTGGATGGTTGACATGCAGGAAAGAGCTGCACGAATGGTCTTACCAAGATTTCACCACAGAAATAAAAAAGGAGTTGGCATTTTATGACTATGCTGCAGTTTCCCCACAAATAGAAGAAGAAACGACCGTGGAGCAGACTGATGAGCAGCAGCATCCACAGGAAGAGGAGGATACGATGGTTGAAATCGTAACTGTAAAAGAAAATATAAAGGATGGACCAATGATGACAAGCCAATCATCACCGATGAACGTTGAACTTGGAGTCGAGACTTCAACAATACAGGAGGAGCAATATTCAGGTCCGTCAATGCCAATTATTAAAATTGTAGAAAGTGTAGGTGAAAAGTTGGAAATAGGTTTGATACAGGATGTAGATAAACAAAATATAGTAGAGAAATTAGTTGAGGGAAATGTTGGTGAAAAGTTCGAAGTAAGTGTTGAGGTTAACATAGAGGATGTAGATAAAATGATTTGTGATGAGATTTTAAAAGATGAGTTTTGTAAAGAAGAGTTACAAGTTCAGGTGGATCGCGCAGTAACCGACATAATAGTTCCAAAGATGTCCTTGAGATATGAGATGGGAACACGTGTTAATAATTATAAAGTAGGAAAAGCTAGGGTAATGCATTATAGTGGCGTGTTAAATCAAAAGGATTCATATTCTAAGAAGTTAATTTTGGGATTCAAAGAAAAATATTGTGGGAATAAAAAGCACAGCCTGTATAGTAAGATGGTTCTTTTGATTCATTTTCGAGGAAAAAAATATTATAGGAAAAAAAAGATCAGCCTGTATAGGGAACTTAAGAAGATTAGAGATTATAAAAATATATGTGTATGGGCGAAAATATTTTGGAAAAAGAAAAGTATTAAGTGTTAAAGAATGGTTATTCAGATGGAAATTTAAATTATGTAATGTAAGTGGGGCAATATGTAATTAAAAAATATTTCACTTAAATAGGAGAGATAGGCTTTAATTTGTTTTAGTGAATTATGAAAAGGGAATGTGTTAAAAAGGAGAGGTTAATTTAGTTATAATTGTAAAGTTTGTTTCACTTTTATAAAAAATATATTCAAAAGAAAATAAAAATAAAATATTAAAAAATATTAAAATGCATAAAAATAAATAAATAAATGCATGAAAAAAATATTATTAAAAAAAATATTTAAGATATTAAAACAAGTAAAAATAAAATATAAATATATATTGAGGTGTTATATTGGTTAGTATAGAAAGTATTAGAGGAGAATCTCACGCTTATTGGTTGAGTATTTTCAAGTAGGTAATAATATAGTTTCTTGTTAGTGAGTGGAAGGTCATGGTGAATGTAATAATGAATGTATAATTATTTTGCTAATATTGTAACATTTTGTTTCATGTATCAAAATCGTTTGAGAATATGGCGAATTGGCTGACCATTGAAATGATCGACTGTGGGCATACAGCACCAAGTAAAAGAACATGGAGGTGGCGAGATAATCCATGGGGATTATCACCCAATTACCAAGCAGTCCACTTCTGGAGGGGAGGAAAGAGCTGCTGCCTTCCGATGAGGACGGACAAGCAGTATCCTTCCAGGAACAGGCAGCATAGTTGCCAGGATGTTGGCAAGCCTATAGCTGACCTGACGAGGAGAGGAGACCCAATAATCTTAAATTTTGAATTTTGAATTTCTTGCTTAACTTTGTTCTTAGAGAAAATGGGTATGAGTTGTAGTTATATCGCTATGCGGAGCTTAGTGTTAGCCATAGGCTATCTAAAAGCTCTAATTTGGAGTTTATTCCCCTGGTGCTTGGCTATGGTTCGTATTGCAAAATTTCTTTGAGCCTTATACATTGATTTCTGGCGGATCTCAGTTGATGATTAATTTCTTCTCTGACATCTGGTATTGATTTCGAAATATTGGTGCTTAGAAAAATTTTTATTTGAATCTGAGATGACCACAGATTATCCGGGAACTTTTATGGTCAGACCAATAAATATTTTTATCTCGTAATTAATACCACTTTTAAGATAGTCTTTGCATGGTTTAAACTTTTATAGGCCTCAGATAATATGGTCATTAATTATTTTTGTTTGATTTTTGTTAAAGGTAGTTTAAACGACTTAAAGAAAATATTTTTGGGATAGTTGAGTTAAGTCAGCTGTAGGGAATCAGGCTAGATTTGTTTTATGTTCCTTAAGATAGGGAGGAATTGGTTTTGAAATGTATACATGTTAGACAGAGAGCAGTAGGGGTTTAAGGGGTTTAACCTGCTGGTGCAATGGGCGGTTTTAACATTAACGCGATGTATATGTGTAGTTGTTCTGCACATATATTTTTCCAAATTTACCTCCCATTGTCGGATCAAAATCAAAAGATCTCTCTCTGACGACGTCTTCCCCTATAGGTAGGCGCCAAGAGACGTTGGCACTTATAGGTAGGTGTAGACAGGAGGTGGAGAAAAGCATCGCTTCACGATGCGTTTCTCAATTGGCGGTGGGTGATGTAGAGATCGTATGTCTCTACATATATGCACTTCCAACTCCTTTGCTTAGTTTCTTGCCAGCGCGAATCGAAGTTAGAATATTAGTTTAAATTTGAATTGATAAGTCATTCGAAAGCTTTTCGAAACAATAGATATTCGATTCGATGGCGGACCGTGAGCCAGGACAGAGGTTCATTTTCCAATGAGTATATTTTTATTATCCGCGCGTCTGGGCTGAGTTCCCTAAAGTCATGGCAAGAAAGTGAGAGGAATCAATGAAGCTATAATAATCAGTCAGCCGACAGAGCCTTCTATCTTTTTTTTTACGTGTTAAATATATGATCATTTCTGATGATTCTTTAATAGATACGTATCTGATTTTTTCCTTTTAAAGTAGTATTCTGAGCTACACACCCCGGCGTCCCGTTGACGACGTCACAGTACCTTCGTTTATTTTAAATGTACGAGTGTCCTTTCTGTAATGTCAGTGTGCCGTCAAATCAACTAATTGCTCACTCAAGAACAAAACGACATATTACACTGTGCAAACAAGATTATGGTGATTATTTTACATATGTAGTGGAATCAGCTTTTAATTGTAGGTTGATCACCTATAGAATTAACGGGTGTCAGAGTTTATTGAACCCTAAAATTTATTTTGGAAAAATTCAAAAGAAAGTCAACAGACTTCTATGGAATGAAATTAAAGCAAATGGAGTTATAAAAGTGAATCTTGAACTATTTTGTGAATATGTGAAGACAAATGCGAAAGGAGAAATTTTTAAAGATTTAAAATCCTTTAATACAAAAAATATTCGTTAAGAAAGCCCTACAGAAATTAAATCTTTTTATAATCATATAACACAAGTGATTCTTAGAAAATGTGAAGATTTTCAAGAAAAAGATAGTGGTTGGGCACTCGCAAAAATTGAATTTATAAATATAAACATAAATAAGTGTGTAAGCAACCTATGCAGCAAGGGAGGTTCATAAAATAAAAACTACATAAAATTAACTACATAGAATTCATTAAAACTAACAACATAAAATTCTATTAAACTTTATACTTTTATCAGCTGAGTACCACCATGGGAATAGGGTGTAGTGAGTCCACATAGAGACCTGAACACCCGCCTGTACCCCGCAGGCATCCCACCCAATAATAATAATAATAATAACGACACTGACACAATAACAGCAATGGAACCAATTGACTTATACAAATACCTAGGATTTCAACAGCTAAAGGGACTAGACCATACAGCAATTAAGAAAACACTAACGAACGACCGAATACATAAAAAGACTTAATGCTATTTGTAAGACACAACTTTCGGGGAAACACCTAATAAAAGCCATTAATGCATTCGCAATACCAACGCTGACCTACTCCTTCGGGATCATAAAATGGACCAATACTGACATAGAACAAATAGAACGAACTACCCGCACTACACTCACCAAGCATAACAACTTACACCCTAAATCTGCAATAGAAAGACTAACTATCAAACGACAGAACGGAAGTAGAGGTCTGATAGATATACTACATCTATGGAAAAAACAGATATACAGCTTATCAAAATTTTTCATCACTAAAGCCCAGTCAAGTAACATCCACAAATCCATAGTCCAAAATGATATTAAATATACTCCGCTTAATCTCAATGAACATCCAGCAAACTTTGAAAACCCAAGAAATATAGACCCCCAGAAAAAGAAACTTGAAGACTGGAAGAAAAAGTAATGCACGGAAGGCACCCGAATGACTTACAGCAATCTCACATAGATCCAAACGCTTCAAATAAATGGCTCAAAACAGGCAGTTTATTCCCTGAAACTGAGGGATTCATTATAGCTATACAGGACCAAGTAATAAATACTAAAAACTACAGGAAATATATAATAAAAGACAGAAGACATAAGACATAACCGATGGTTTTAAGGAAATTGGTTTAGTGCTTAACTTTTCCAAGTGTGAACTGTACATTCATCCCTCCGTCTGTGATGACTCCAGGAAAGACATTTTAGCAAAGTTCAACAATATTGCTCCTAACATTCAGTTAGCTTCAGATGCGTCTCTCCGTCTTCTTGGAGCTCCCATCCTGGACGACTCCATCCCAGGTTTCATACAAGATCAAGTAGATAAATTTCAAGAATCCTTTGACCGCCTTCTTAACATTAATTCACACATGGCTCTAACGATAATAAAGTTTTGCCTGTTTGTGCCAAAGTTTACCTATGTCATGCGCTGCTGCCACCTGTGGAAGTTTCAGAACTTATTGTCTACTGTTGATGACTGCGTTGCTAATCTTCTGACAAAGATACTAAATCGTCAGCTTACATCTAAAGCGTGGATCCAGGCTTCGCTTCCGGTTCGTTTTGGGGGTCTCGGCATACGCAAGGTGTCTTCCGTTGCTCTGCCCGCATTTTTGGCATCTGCCTTTAGCTGCAGTGATCACTTTGCTGTCATTGTCCGTTTGTCTTTGGACTCCGCTGAAGTCGCCCACAAAGTAGAGGCACTCGACAGGTGGAGAACTCTGTGTGGCGGCGATATCCCTACGTCTTTGCACTCACAGAGACATTGGGACGAGCCACTTTGCGGGGAGGTGCAGCGGGGGCTCTTGGCTGCCTCTTCAAATACGACAGAGCGGGCGCGTCTTCTTGCGGTGTTTGAGAAGGAGTCAGGTCTTTGGTTGAACGCCCTCCCATCACCGAACGTCGGCACCTTGTTAGATAACAATACGCTGTCTTTAGCGATAAGCCTCTGGTTGGGCCTTAAAACAAATCAACCGCACCAATGTAGATGTGACGCAGAGGTCGACGATTTGGGTCACCACGGGCTTTCGTGCCGGCGAAGTGCCGGCCGTATTCCACGACACGCGGCCCTGAATGATGTCATTCGTCGGGCCCTTGCCTCGGTGAACATCCCGGTAAAGTTAGAACCACACGGGATTGTTCGCACTGACGGCAAGAGGGCCGACGGGTTGACACTCATTCCCTGGCAACACGGAAGGTGCTTGGTATGGGATGTCACCTGTGTGGATACGTTGGCACCATCATATGTTCGATCCACTAGTGGGCGGGCTGGAGCAGCTGCGGATAGCGCTGAGGAGTTTAAGACCCGTAAATACGTGGGTTTAGCCGGGAGTTACATGTTCTCACCATCAGGGTTCGAGACTTTAGGTCCTTGGGGACCCGCTGCCAAAAAAATTGTTAAAGAACTTGCAGTGCGTCTCAGCGAGACTACTGGTGACCGCAAGGCTGGCAGCTTTTAGGGCAACGCATAAGCATCGCCATCCAGCGCGGAAACGCTGCCAGTATGCTGGGTACCATGCCTTGTGGGGATGCACTGGACGGCATTTATTATTTATAAGATTTTGTTTTATTACATTTTGTATTTGTAATATATTAATTGATTCCATATAAGATAAGATAAATAAAATAAATATCTAAACAAAGACATAAGACATAAAATTTTTATTTACGAAGTTATCTTATCTAATACATACAAGTTAACTGTGACCCCACACTATGCTAGGCCTGTCTCGTGGTGGTCAAAAGAACATTAACATAAAACAAATTTAACAGGTGGCGGCCAAGCAACTTAACAGAAACTAAGTGATTATTATAAGAAGTGGAAAAAAACAAAAAGATTAAAGAAAAATAATATAAACAAAGAACATATAACAGAACATTGTGTGTGTGTGTGTGTGTGTGTGTGTGTGTGTGTGTGTGTGTGTGTATGTGACAGGAGGCTACAATGTATTTTACTGAACAATTCTTAGAAGGCTCTCCACATCATCAAAAGACCCCACAGTTACAAATGACAAATGTCGCAAAAGCCAAACACAACCGGAAACCATTCAACACATAACAGGAGCATGCACAACTCTCACTCAGACAGACTACACTCACAGACATAACCAACTAGCAAACATCATACAACAGAAACTAGCACACAAACATAATCTGAAAAAAGACACAAACTACCCATACTTCAAATACTCACCTCAGACTGTTTAGGAAAACACATCACATAAACTTTATTACGACCGCGCTATACTCACAGACAAGACCATACATTTCAACAGACCGGATATAACCTTACAAGACAAAATAAATAAAATTACTTATCTCATAGATATAGCAGTTCCAAACACCCATAACATTCAAAAATCAATAGCTGAAAAGATAAACAAATACGCAGACCTCAAAGAAGAACAAAATGAAGTTTACATCGTCCCCATAGTAATTTCAACCACCGGAGTTGTACCAAAAACCCTAAATCAATACCTACGAACAATATATTTAAATGAAAACATAATACACACCTTACAAAAAGCCGCTATCCTAAATACCTGTCGTTTGTTGAGAAAGTTCCTGCAGTTTGACGAAATTAGCGATAGCTAATATAATATCACTCACGCCCTGTAATTACTTGGCATAGCCCGTAATTACAGTCTTAACCAGAAAAAAGCTGATATAAAAAACTTCATCATCATCATCATATCAGCCACAAATCGTCCACTGCTGGACAAAGGCCTCCCCCAAGGATTTCCACGACGACCGGTCCTGCGCTGCCCGCATCCATCGGCTTCCCGCGACCTTCACCAGGTCATCGGTCCACCGCGTGGGAGGCCTGCCTACGCTACGTTTTCCGGTGCGCGGTCGCCACTCGAGAACTTTACTGCCCCATCGGCCATCTGTTCTACGAGCTATGTGCCCTGCCCACTGCCACTTCAGTTTAGCGATTCTGTGAGCTATGTCGGTTACTTTAGTTCTCCTGCGGATCTCCTCGTTTCTGATTCGATCACGCAGAGAAACTCCGAGCATAGCACGCTCCATTGCCCTTTGGGTGACCTTGAGCCTTCTTATGAGGCCCACAGTAAGCGACCATGTCTCAGTTCCGTAAGTCATCACTGGCAACACACACTGGTCGAAGACCTTAGTCTTGAGACACTGCGGTATTTGGGACGTGAAGATATTGCGAAGCTTCCCGAACGCTGCCCAGCCGAGTTGGATTCGTCGATTGATCTCTTTCTTGAAGTTGGACCTACCTAACTGGACTGTTTGTCCCAGGTATAAATATTCGTCAACAACTTCCAGTGTAGAGTCTCCAACCTTTAGAGGAGTGGGTGCGACACGGACATTTAACATTATTTTCGTCTTGTCCATGTTCATTTTAAGACCCACTTGTTGAGAGACCTTACTGAGGCCATCGAGCATTGTGCTTAGGTCTTCCATAGTCTCAGCCATGACCACGATATCGTCAGCGAATCGGAGGTGGGATATGTACTCGCCGTTGATATTGATGCCGAGTCCACCCCAGTCCAGAAGCTTAAAAACATCTTCCAGGGCGGCGGTGAACAGTTTCGGAGATATAACGTCTCCCTGTCTCACCCCTCGCTGCAACTGGATAGGTTTCGAGTTCTGGTCTTGGAGGCGAACCGACATGGTGGCGTTTTCATACAGACACTTCAACACCTCGATGTATCGATGGTCAATTTGGCACCGCTGGAGAGACTGTAGCACAGCCCAGGTTTCGACTGAATCAAAGGCCTTCTCATAGTCCACAAACGCCAAGCATAGTGGCTGATTGTACTCTTCGGTCTGCTGTATAATCTGCCGCAGCGTATATATGTGGTCTATGGTACTAAAGCCTTTTCGGAAACCGGCTTGTTCGGGAGGCTGGAAGTCGTCAAACCTGCGTGCGAGACGATTCGTAATGACTCTCGAAAACAGCTTGTAGACATGGCTCAGAAGTGAGATGGGTCTGTAGTTCTTCAGCAGGGTGTTGTCGCCCTTTTTGAAGAAAAGCACGACCACACTTCTGTGTCATGCCTTAGGCGTTTGTCCCTCGAGTATAACGGAATTAAATAACTTCTGAAGAGCTTTTAGTACCGGTGATCCACCTGCTTTCAGAAGTTCAGCCGTAATTCCATCATCACCCGGTGCCTTGTTGTTCTTGAGCTGTTTGAGAGCCATTCTAATCTCGTACAGGCTGACGTCCGGGATATCTTCGGTATAGTGTCGGGTTAGTCTGGCTCTTGGGTCTTCAGCCAGATCACTGACAGGCAAACGTGTGGTCGTGTACAATTGTCCATAGAACTTCTCAACTTCTTCCAGCAACTCAGTCTTAGACGATATGGTCCTGCCGTCCTCAGTCTTCAGCTTGGTTAGTTGGCTTTGTCCAACAGACAGATCTCTCGCAAACACTTTTGAGCCTTTATTGTGCTCAATCGCCTCTTTAATACAATTTGTATTATATTGGCGTAAATCGCGAGTTAGGGACTTAGAGATCTGCCTGTTTAGTTGTCGATACTGAGTAGCGTCTTCAGAGGACTGCAAAACCAGTCTGCGTCTTTGTTCCATGAGGTTGCTGGTGAAGTCGGAGATTTTTTTGGTTCTGTTTGAACGGCGAGTTTTAAAAAACTTAGACCCGACCGTTTGAACAATTTCCACGAACCTGTCATTATAATCGTCCACATTCTCGCAGTCTTCTAGGCATTCGAAACGATTGTGCAGCTCGAGCTGAAAGCTCTCGGGGTTTTGGAGCTGGATGGGCGCTGGTCGGAGCGTAGACTTCATCAGTCGACATCTTTCTAGCTTGGTATTTAGATTCAATGTGCCTCTGACCATCCGGTGATCACTTCCTGTTTTGACTGAATTGATCACGGAGACATCATTGAATATTTGCCTCCTTGTCGACAAGATGAAGTCTATCTCGTTTTTTGTTACGCCATTGGGATGCAACCATGTCCACTTCCGCTGTTTTGACTTTTTAAAGAAGGAGTTCATCATAAAGAGGCTCTCCTTCTCCATAAAGTCGGCCAGCATCTGGCCACGTGCATTTCTTACTCCATATCCAAATTGCCCCACTCTCAGCTCACCATCGCTTCGTTTGCCCAGTTTCGCGTTAAAGTCCCCCATAACAACGGTATAATGGGTCCTGGTGCTATGTAAGGCTGTAGAGATGTCCTCGTACATACTCTCTACCTCGTCGTCGGAGTGTTCCGTAGTCGGCGCGTATACCTGTATGACCTTCATCGAATACCGTTTGGTGATTCTGAGTATAAGGTATGCTACCCTTGTCGAAACGCTCACGATTTGGACCACATTGTTAATGAGGGACTTGTGGACGAGAAACCCGACACCACCCTGGGACTGTTGGTCGCCCTCCCGGAAATAGAGCAGGTTTCCGGATTTAAGGATCATGGTGTCCTCTCCCTCTCTTCGGACTTCACATAAACCTACGATATCCCACCGTAACCTGCTCAATACTTCTTCGAGTTCTGCAAGTTTCTCGTCAGTCCGCAGTGTGCGCGTGTTGTAGGTTGCCAGGGCCAAAGGTCGTTGGGTTTGGTAGCCTGGCATCTGCCGGGGATTCTTCGCACCCCCTACCCCGCCGTTACCATGACTGCTACCGGAGCCAGGAATAGCGGAGCTGCCGGGGACTAGGGGCCGTTTTCTGGGTGTGAGATTCATTGGGGGGTTTTGCCGTAATCGCCACGCTTGGCAGGCGGGTTGGCGATCGCAGTTTGATTGCAGGTGTGTTGCAATGCACGGAAAGACGCTGCTGCCCATCCTCCGGTTTTAAGTCCCTTAGTCGCCTCTTACGACACCCATTGGAAGAGATGGGATGGTCCTATTCTTAGCCGGGAACCATACGGACAACTACCTACTACTAAAAAAAACTACTAATAAAAAACTTACCTGAAAATAATAATAATAATAGGTTACTGGACGTATAAAAAGGTTAAATTCCAAAAACAGTCAAGTGTGAGTCGTACTCGCGCACCAAGAGTTCCGTAACACCACTACTCGTCAAAATGTAATAGAACACTTCCATCCAGGTAGCTTATAAATCTAAAATTTGGCATCAAAATCGAAAAAAATCCAAACACCGGCCAAGTGCGAGTCAGACTTGCGGAATGAGGGTTCCTTACCATTACTATTCATTAAAATTATAGAACATGCCGAGTGCGAATCAGAATCGCAGAAGTAGGGTTCCCCAACACCACTACTCATCAAAATAATTGTACAGACTACTTCCAGGTGATTTTTTAACTTGAAATTTAGGATCGAAATTGGTTGTTGGGCATATTAAGTAAAAAGAAAAGTCAGGCCAAGTGCGAGTTGGGCTTGCGCACTGAGCGTTTCGTACCATCAATAATTTTGAACAAAAAATAAACGACTTCAAACAGGAAACTATGTTTCCCCTCGATTTCTCTGTGATGCTATTATGAGATCCTGGTTTCCTTATCACGGTACCACCCTTGGGATATCTCCTTTCCAACAAAAAAAGAATCATCAAAATCGGTTCATAAACGACGAAGTTATCTGCTACTTAACACACGTTAAAAAAATATACGGTCGAATTGAGAAACCTCCTTTTTTTGAAGTCGGTTAAAAATATATAATATTTATCACTTAAATAGAGGAAATAATATGTATGTGAAAGGGATTCAAGTTTGATAACAAGTTCTATAAAATAGAGCCAAACAAAAACCTCTTGTAAAATGAACATTAGTCACATTTTTTTGGTTTCATATAAATCATAGCTACAGCTCTTCAAATTTAAATATTTATCTATAACTTTAGTACCTATATTCCGTTAAACGACAGTTTAAATCAAAACATTTTGAATAACTCGTACAGAAACATAAATTTTCGTAGAGGTGCATGCGATTAGATTACCCATCCCGCCTACGCGCGAGCACTGTTAAAGAGCGTCTGTCTCGCCTGCACCGATAGAATTATTAACGTGTAGGCCCACGTAGGCCCTACCGCGGTTAATTATCAGCACTGGCAACAGCTATTTGCCTACTCGTTGGTTTGCGGAGTTGGGGAGAATATAAATAAACAGCCAGAGAAAAGTATAACGAATGGACGGAAATGCAAAGAAATAGGTATAAAACATATTTATTGGGAAGTGCTGATACGCTGTTTCTGAGAGAGGCCATGATAGAGCGCATAAACCACGCATAAACCTATCACTTCAGGCAGTGTCTGAATGGGGTGATTCCAACCTCGTAAGGTTTAATGCCTCTAAAACACAGGCGTGTCTATTCTCCGCCAAAAGGAGTCCATTCACCTTGACTCCAACTCTCTGGAATGAACCGATTCAGATATCTGACCACCTGGAACTCGTCGGCGTGGATTTAACACCCAATCTTAACTTCGGTCGTTACATTGAGTCCAAGGCAAAAGTTGCTGCAATGAAGCTGGGCATTCTCTCTAAGGTGAGACGGTACTTCACACCTGGACAGCTGCTTACTTTATATCAAGCACAGTTCCGCTCATGTATGGAGTATTACTGTTCACACTTATGGGATGAATCAGCCCGCTATCAGCTGGATACCTTGGACGCCATCGACCGTCGCGCACGGAGTCTCATTGGTGACGACGAGCTTGTCAATGACAAGCTCCAAAGCCTTGGGCATCGCCGCACTGGCTGTCGGTATTCTATCGAATTCATTTCGGAGAGTGAACGCAAAAACTTCACGACCTCATTCCCCCGGCTCCATTCCACCGTCGGTCAACGAGACGCAGGGAGAGGTTGCACCCCTTTGTTGTTGATGTTCCACCTTTTCGCACGAATCGTTACGCTTCTTCATTTATTATGCGTACAGCGCAGGAGTGGAACTCCTTGCCTGCGTCAGTGTTTCCAGATTCCTATAATTTGGGGATCTTCAAGGCAAGAGTGAATAGGCATTATTTGAGTTTGCGTGTACCATCCTCGACTGCATCATCACTTACCATCAGGTGAGTTGCAGTCAAACGCACTCAAATTTTTAATTAAAAAAAAATATAAAAAAGTAGGTAGGTACTAGGAAGACCGCTACTTTGGAGCAAATTTTTTTTTAATGAAAAAATGTCAAAGAAACCTTGTATTCATTTTTTTAACCGACTAAAAAAGGAGGAGGTTTCTCAATTCGACCGTATATATTTTTTTTATGTGTATTCGCGGATAACTTCGTCGTTTATGAACCAATTTTGATGATTCTTTTTTTGTTGGAAAGGAGATATCCCAAGGGTAGTACCATCGTAAGGAAACCAGGCACTGATGATGGCATCCCAGAGAAATCAAGGGGAACCTTAGTTTCCTGGTTGAAGTTGGTTTTTTTTTTGTTTAAATTATATGAGATCTATTCAACGATACCCTATACGAAGAGGCACACTAAAAAACCATTTTGATGTTTGTTGACTTCATTTTCCAAATTTTACATGATCAGACAAAATTGACTTGACATGAGTAGGTCTACATGACATTAAGGCTTTCGTTTTTGCCATCATGGCCCCCGGGCACCCTAAGAATGTTCTTATCCTTCATCCATCACAATATTTTCCTCATAGAACACTATTTTGTTCAAAATCTGCTTACATTCAAAGTTGTTTTGATCACGGTCGTAATGAGTCATTAAACTAAAATGATCAAAACAACATTTGACGAAAATACACGCAATAATTACTTATTATTGCTTTATGTATTTTCCTCGAAATACATAAAAAGTTCAAGATGACATCACCCGTCCAGCCCAGCCCAGGCTAATTAGTAATCTGTGGCCCAGGAGCTAAACAGAATATAACACACTTGTCCCCAGCCAGTCGGCCAGTCGGCTACCAGATTCAGTGCTGACCGGTGGTCTCAAGCGGTCGATGTGCGTGAATAGTTGTGTTAAGTTACAACATATCCGAGCGTCTGTCTGTACTGTCGCAGTGTCGCACCGTCCCCAGCCTGTCGGCCAATCGGCTACTAAAACGTAGTGATTATATGCTCAGTGACCACAGAACACTATTACTCCACAAGGGAGTCAGTGACGGCTACCAGATTCAGTGCTGACCGGTGGTCTCAATCGGTCGATGTGCGTGAATAGTTGTGTTAAGTTACAACATATTTTTCAAAAGCTCGTGGTCGCCCTTTATTTTCTGGTGAGTTTCTAACTATTAAACTTGAGTGAGACTAATTATTTTAATTTAATTGCACAATCACATACGTATGTACAGACAGCGACACATCAAGCTATACAAAACCAGTATAAGCTGGCCGCGTGAGTCGCGCGACTATCAACAAACGCAAGGCCCGCGTATACTGGTTTTGTATAGCTTGATGTGGCGCCGTGTGTACCTACTTAACTTTTTTTTTCTCTGAATGCAAAGTAAGAATTAGGGCGTTATGATGTCATGACTCAAACAATGTTTTGTATAGCTTGATGTGGCGCCGTGTGTACCTACTTAACTTTTTTTTTCTCTGAATGCAAAGTAAGAATTAGGGCGTTATGATGTCATGACTCAAACAATCCGAGCAGGTCAATCCCTGACAAAATAATATCGAACGTGATACTATTCATTTCAAGTTAAAAAAAGCTTATAATGAATGCGGGCTTCTCAATTTTTACATGTTTTTATTACTTTTTTTCATTTTTAAATAAGTTTAAAACACCAACCATTTGGATCAAAATGAACGGTTTTAATGTCGCCGATTTTTGTGTTTTGGTTTCATTCAACATAAACTGTTTGTTTTCAAAAAAAAATTCAAATAACGCCAAAAACAGCGTCTACAGGAAATTTTTACATCAAAAGTGGTAATAGTTCAATTTATAATCGATTTTTTTTATTAAATTCATGAAATAAGTTTTTTTCCACAAGTTGTAGCTTTAATAATGATTTAAATTGAATATTGTGATTTATCCCTTGTTACGGCCCTAATGACTCTATTATTATTATTTCATCTACTGTTTTTTATTATGTACCTATACCTTCAATATTCATACAAACACTGTAATTTTGGCATGAGGGCTTTCATAAAAATACTGTATTTTTGTAATATGTTTTGTATGTATTGTCAAAAAATTACCTATTTTTACTGAAGATGTTCCTGTATTTTTCGTTTTTCATCAGGCTGCACTGCGACCTAATTCCGTTCCATATTTGCGATCTTTTAAAGTAATGATAAAAATGATAAATGGCAGCTACCATAAAATTGTGAATAATTAATCCGTAAAAATCCAGAAAAACCTGGCATATTTTGTTTAATCCGTTGTATGGTAGTGTAGATATGAACAGTACTCTAAAACTTTTTACTGTATTTCATGTGTTTGCTTTTTCGAAAGATTTTATATAGGTAACGGAGATGTTACCAATAAATATTCCTTCTGAAAAAGTAGACTTGAAGATAATATTGCATGTTGTAAATATATTATGGTACACCATGCAATATTAACTTCAAGTCTGCTTTTTCATTATTTTTTTCTTTTTCCTTTACCTTTAACACCTAGTTAATATCAGCTTATGATGGTCTTAATGGATTAAACAAAATATATGATATGTATGTATATGATTTTTATTGTTTATTTTTAGCTGCTATTTTTCTCACTGTTTTTCCTTCAACTTGTAATTTACGCCTTTATTTTTTTAACTAGGTGGGTATAATAAGTATATATAATATACCTATAATTTAAACACTATACGGGCATTTTCAGAAAAACGTCTCCCCCTGGTAAAAATGATGGTTTAATTTTAAAGATTGTATTTTTGGTGATTTTTGAGTTTAGATATGTAATACATGACCGATTCTATACGAAATAATGTTTTATTCTACGATAACTAGTCAATTTTATGAGAAAACCTCAATTTTAACCAACAAGGTAGAAAAATGTTGTCACTTTTGTGACAACCAAAAATAATTATTTTTGTAAAACTTTGTAGGGAAGGACTTAAAAAAATCAATTGGATTGTAAAGATGACCATGAATTCTATCAAAAAAGTATAAAATATAGTAACCAAATCAATAAATGTAAATATTAAAGTAATTTCAAATTCACTTTTGTAACGACTGGTCCCAAAGTAAACGTTACTTTTAACATAAAATCTTAATTTCGTCGACAAGACGGTAAAGTTATATGATTCTACATAGCTAAATAATATAAGAATATAATAAATCAAGTTATTTTTACACAACAATAATAAAAACTGGAGAAAAAGCCAATTTTCTCCGTCACATTTTGTGGGACAGTCACAAAAGTGACCGAATTATTTGTGTAATGCTTGGTTTACATGCTTGCAGATTCTGATAAATTTGCTGAGGTATTTTTTCAGTTCTTAAAGTACTATTATTATTGATGTAGATGAAGTAAAAAAAGACAATTGTAATACTGTTAAAGATATCAATATACTGGTAAATATTTATCACATTCATTGTACTTACTGCAAGTGTTTTTAGGGTTCCATAGGTGACAAAACACTCATAACCCTCATATCTTCAGTCTATCTGTCCATCCGTCCTGCTGTCTGTTTCTGTCACACCCTTATAAAACCAACAATTTCTAATTAAATGTATTGAAATTTGTTACAGAGGTACCTACTAGAGATTTCTTTTTATACGCTATAAAATAGAGTGAACCCTGTTTAATTAATTTAAAAAAAAACATTTATTAATGCCTGTCCATACATTGATCGCCGAACAACTGTTCGAGGCATGTAGTCTCAGCTTTATGGTGTCACCTTTGTGACTTTTTGGGTCACACTATATGTGACGCAACAAAATATCACAAAAGTGACCGTCACATCCTGTTACCAGTCTTACTGAATAAATAATTTTGAGGTAATCGCTAATTATACGTTTGTTAGCGAGTGAAATATGATTTTGTTATTAGATTTTGGTTGCTACAGTAAGCTTTAATATGGCAAAAAGAAAACAGAGTACAAGATAATGTGTCACATACCTGACCGACGAAACCTTGGCGAAAATGGCACAACAAAAACAACACGTCTGATCTTGAAGCGTTTTGACACTACTGTTTTTTTTTTCATGGTGGTCAGCGAGTTTAGAATATAGTCTTGCCATTTAAAATAATAAAACATGCTTGGTAGAAACCTAATTGAGTTTGTTCCCGTCACAAAGGTGACCTGTCCACCTGCGACACGAATTACGATATTTTTGTAAATTAAATCTTTTCGCAATGTTATAAGATAAAAATTCTAAACGTGCCGAGGTTAATGGCACTTAAGACTAGTTTCGAATGATACCCAAACCTCAGTATGGCCCAGTACAAAAAAATTTCACGATCGTATTTTACACCGGGCAAATTTTGAGTGGGACACGTCAAAATTCACCACCTTGGTGTTAAATAATTGTTATAATTTTAATATTACCCGAAGTTATATTAAAATACCTATAAGATTATGTTGAATATAATATTCTTAATGTATTTTCAATCATTTATATATTGAGTTTAATATAAATTTTACATGTTATAAAAATTCAAACACGCGGGACACGACAAAACTGGGGGGGTGGACGTTTTTCTGAAAATGCCCATACTCCTATTTCTGTGCATTTATGTCACGGGCGGCGTCGTTCAGGCGGTGCCTCGGAGGACATCATGCATGCCACACCCAGACACCCACAACATGTTGAAACTTGTCAGTTGTATTCTGTCCTTGAACACAATAGAGATATTGACCCTCGCTCGTTTGACTTGTAGCACAGATTACTAATTAGTTACTACTTGTAGTGTATAGTGTGTAGTGTAACGAACAAATAGGTAGGTAGGTTGGGTGTTTGTCATTGTTTAGCGATCATCATTATTTTGACCTTACTTAGGTATCTTTTTATAAGTATTTATTTGAGAGGTAGATATTTTAAAGGTAGTAGTAAGTACTTTTATTAAGGTTCCGTACCACATTAGATAGCTGTGCGACTTAATTTATTATTAAAATTTGAGAGCGTTTGAATGCATCTCACATGATGGTATTAAGTGCCGTTGTACCTACTTAGCTGAGGATGAACACACTATCTCGGATAGTGCCTACCTATTCACTCTCTTCTTGATTGTATTATTTTTTAACGTCGTCATGGTTAGTCCATTTACTTTACACCGGTCGCGGGTTCGATTCTTGGCGTAGTCCTACTTTGTTACTTTGTACGACTCGGTTTTTGTGGTTGTTACCACCAAATAAAAAATTAAAACCTAATTCAGGGTAGGCTCTAGCCCCTCAGTGGGGACGCATATGAGTTGGTATGATGGATGATGTATTCCAGCATATACAGTGTCCAAAAAATTAAGAATAACCCTGTAACTGCGGATAGGTAATACCATAGCCTATTAGGGCTGCCTTTTAAGTTTTGTCGTTTCAAAAAACCATAGACAATTTTATAGTGTATTAACATTTACTTATTGTTTTTCGAAGAACTCGCCGCGATATTTTACACACTTTTCCATTCGTTCGAACTACTTTTGGAAACACTTATTCCACTCCGAAGTTGGGCATGCCAAAATATCCGATTTGTATGCGTTTACCGCTTTTTCAGGCGTGGGGAAACGATGACCACGAAGACTGCTTAATTTTAGGGAAGTTGAAAAAGTCAGGGCTGAGCGGAGGGTGGTCCAAAATTTCTACATTTTCACCATTTAAAAACTCTTTTGTCACTCGGGCAGTGTGTGAGCTTGCGTTGTCGTGGTGCAGTATCATACGTCGTTTCGAGTTGTTTTTTTTCGGAACTCAGCGGTAACTTGTGGCAAGCAAACTGTCGTGTACCAGTCAGCGTTAACTGTCTTATTGTATTCTAGCACAATAGTGGCAACGTGACCAGTTTTAGTCACAAACGACGCTACCATTTTCTTTGAAGTGCCTCGAGAACGTATGACTTTTATCGGCTTTGGCTCATCTTGGAAGACCCAACAAACAGTCGACTGCTGCTTGGAATCTGGATCATAGGCATAAATCCAAGATACGTCACCACTGATAATATCATACACGTGTTTTAACTCTCCTCGGTCAAATCGTTCCAGAGTTATGCGACACTATCTAACACGGGCTGTTTTCTGTTCATCGCTCAGTAAATGTGGTATCCATCGTGAAATCAACTTTTTTACCCGACTGCGCCAGAAGGAGAGTTATGTTTTTCGAGAGTATGTTTGTATGTATGTATGTATGTATAATTGTTTGGCACGCTCTGCAGCTTGAACGGCTGGATGGATTTTGGCTTGAGAGGTGTAGTTAGATTCGAATTTACTGTGAGAGTGACACTGGGTATATCAAAATAAAAAAAACAAAATGGCGGATTTTTGGCGCCAAATTCCAATGTTAGGCGCGCACTGCAGCCTGAATGGCTCGATAGATTTCAGTTTGAGGGGTGTCGTTAGATACGTATTTACTGTGTGAGTGACACTGGGTATATCAAAATATAAAAAAACAAAATGGCGGATTTTTGGCGCCAAATTCAAATGTTTGGCACGCTCTGCAGCCAGAACGGCTCGATGGATTTTCTATCAACTGATAAGTTAATAATCTGCGTAAATTTAATGTGTGTCATTGTGTATATAGGTTACTATACAAACTCATTCAATAATAAAACTAAAAAATGAATAAAATAAAAAACGGTAATTTAAAAAACTAAAAAACCCGACTGCGTTTCTGTGTAGTTTGGAAATGAAAAACCCTAAAACAAGAAAGTCGTCATACCCGATTGCACTTAACTTGAGAAAAATTGTAGCAGTCGGGACCCATTCTAGAAATGGAGGCTTAGTGAATTGAGAGCACATACCTATATTACATTGCAGATTACTCCAATATACTGACTAGACGGCTGACTTTCTAGAATGGGTCCCGACTGCTACAATTTTTCTCAAGTTAAGTGCAATCGGGTATGACGACTTTCTTGTTTTAGGGTTTTTCATTTCCAAACTACACAGAAACGCAGTCGGGTTTTTTAGTTTTTTAAATTACCGTTTTTTATTACACCGACCTCTTCATGCAAGATTTTGTGAATTGTAGTAAATAGTAAATAGCACGTAAATTTTCCTTAGTGATTTCCATTTTCACAACAGACTCGTTTACTTTGGCAAGATGCTACAATAAAAGGGTTCAAGCAGTCGAATTATTTTATTTGTTTTCGGCTTCTAAATTCAAAAAGTTTAAAATGCTGTAAGTTTTTTTTTATTATCACGGGAGGTTCGTAAACGACAAGACTTAAAAGGCAGCCCTCGTACATGCTAAAATTTAGGTTACGTAATAGTTTCACCATTTTTCGAGATATTAACATTTGTTTTTCTAATTTTGTATGAAAAACGCATGGGTTTTTAATGCTTTGTGATTTTCCAGTAAAATGTTATAAGTTATACAGTTGGAGTGCATAGGGTAAAAAATACAAATTAGTACCAACAAAAAACCAATGATCCCTTCTTGTTTATTACCTGTTCTGTGAATGATCCCATACAATTTTTTTGATGGAAAAAATAAAGTTCAAATTTTTTGAATGAGCATGTGAATTAAAGTAAGTTAATGATGCTAGAGTGTCACAGATGGCTGAAATGCGAAAAAAACATGATTGATAAATCTTTGAATTAAAACAACATGAAAATCATTTTGCTTGAAAATAAGTATGGGATTTGGAGCACCCTTTTGCCAACAATAATTGGTTTTTGTTGGAACTAATATGTATTTTTGTAACTATTTTACTTTGTTGAAAACCTGATAAAACAAGGAAGTTTTTTCCCTATTGGGCATTCCAACTGTAATAAGTTTTTTCTGGAAAATCACAAAGCATTTTAACAAATGCGTTTTTCATACAAAATTGTAAAAAACAAATGTTAATATCTCGAAAATGGTGAGACTTTTACATAACTTACATTTTTGCATGAAATAGGCTATGGTTTTACCTATCCGCAGTTACAGGATTATCCTTCATTTTTTGGACACTTGTATATAGGAAAGCCTGTTTTTTTTTTCACAATTGGTTTAACCTTAACAACATGTCACCTGGTGGTAAGTAACGTTGTTGCCGAAGATGGAAGCGGGCTTACCAAGATTTCCAACGCAATGGGGAACTGGCTATCTAATCTTTATGCCGGAACACACCAATGATGTCAACATTGATATTTGGCGGCAAGACTTAGATAAGATGGTGGCTTAGAAAATTCCCTACCACCAACCAAACCGAGTCTTACAATTGACCCCGCCGGAAATCGAACCCGCGACCTCCTGTGTAAAGCCAGTGAACTTTGCCTCTGAGCTGCGGAGGCGATTAAAATTGTTCCCCATTCGGAAAATGTTTCCCATTTTCGGCATAATCATCACTTACCATCAGGTGAGATGATGCCAAGGGCTTATAAATTGTGGATAAAAAAACATTTATTACGGATCGGGGAACACATCACCGGCAGGGAATTGTACTCCTTGGCCGTTCGCATGATGAACGATGAAGCATAACGGTTCACGCGTAATAGGAAAGGGATGGAGAAGCCCCCGCGGGCCGCGACTGTTCGTCCGTCGATGGAACGAAGACAGGGGTATGAGATCATCAAGATCCTGGGCACAAAATCAGAAATGAGTCCTGTAGAATACCGATAGGCAGGCGATCCTCGTCCTCGAGGCTATATCGACTGACGCGCCAGAAGACTCACTGGTGACGAGGAACTTGTATCAAACGTGCTCCAATGTTTGATGCAAGTTACTCGTCGCCAGTGAGTCTTCTGGCGCGTCAGTCGATATAAGTACAGGGTTAAATACCTAATTAAAAATAATCAGCTGTTTCTGGTCACGAAATCGTTGACTATGTTCCATCTTTTTAGGCCTGGCCTAGTGTGGGCCTCAGTTTTACTAACTGTGTTTTGGTAATGAAAAAAAATATTTATTTACTAGCTTTTTCCCGCGGCTTCGCCCGCGTTAACATCGTTTTTATGACTGTCTTTGAGGGTGAGTGGAGCGTTAACCGCAAGCGGCTCGCGAGCGTGGACATGAGTTTTCTCCAGATCCCTCAGAAACTATATCGTGCTATTCTAATTAGCAGCCCATGTCACTTCCCACCTCCTCAACCAATTCTGTACAAAAAAATCTCTTCAATCCGTTGCTCCGTTGCGACGTCGACAGGCGCGAGCGTGGAAATGAGTTTTCTCCAGATCCCTCGGGAACTAAGTATGTTAGGATATGATTATTAGTAAATTAGGTAATATTCCGTCATCTCAACTATATCTTTGCATAAAATCACAACAATCCATTCTTCCGTCGCGATGTTAAAGAAATTAACCAAGAAAAAGAGTATTTTTCAGTTTCCCAAGGAACTGCAACGGCCTATGCTATTTTTACGGGATAAAAAGTAATCTATGTCCTTCCCAATAACACAGCATGCCAAAAATTTAATCAAGATTGGTTGAAGTGTTGAACCGTGAAAATGTAACAAACAAACCAACACATTTTCACATTTATAATATTAGTAAGGATTTTATTTTTTGTTTCAGTATTGAATTTCGCAGAGAAGAAATAAGGAGAAATGAATCATCTAAAACTCTCCTCTAGGTGGCGCCAGGAATGGTATAATCAACACAATCAAAATATGATAGAAAACAACCCCAATGATGGCTTGTTGACCGAAAATGAGTCTGTAAAACGTTCAGACTATTCTGATATATCGGATGATGATTTCGAAGATTCGTCTGAAAACCTCAATTCAGTAATAACTCAACCTAATCAAAGTATGATAGAAAATAATATAACAAACAATAATACTCCAGAAAAGCGTCTTGAACGTATGTACGCAGGCGACATTAGGAACGAAGAGAATATATTTGCTGAAGAAACTCCAAGAAACACAAAAGAGGAATCACAAGAAATTTTGTCTGCTGATCTTGAAGGTGTGGTCACGACAAAAGGATCGGAGCAAATTGCAACGAGTCAAGAAAACGTGCAAGATGTAATCAATAATAATCACTTGAAGAAGAAAAATGCGGTTGAATCTGTGAGTACTTATTTTTTATTTCACCCGTACTGTCAAAATACATTTTTGTATCATCATATCAGTCGAAGGACGTCCACTGCTGGACATAGGCCTCCCCCAAGTATCTCCACGACGACCGGTTCTGCGCTGCCCGCATCTAGCGGCTTCCCGCGACCTTCACCAGGTCATCGGTCCACCGAGTGGGAGGCCTGCCCACACTACGCTTTGCGGTGCATGGTCGCCACTCGAGAACTTTACTGCCCCAGCGGCTATCTGTTCTACGAGCAATGTGTCCCGCCCACTGCCACTTAAGTTTAGCAATTCTGAGAGCTATGTCGGTTACTTTGGTTCTCCTACGGATCTCCTCGTTTCTGATTCGATCACGCAGATAAACTCCGAGCATAGCACGCTCTATTGCCCTTTGGGTGACCTTGAGCCTTCTTATGAGGCCCATAGTAAGCGACCATGTCTCAGTTCCGTATGTCATCACTGGCAACACACACTGGTCGAAGACATTTTTGTATAAATAAATATTTTTATTACTCCTTAATTAGTTAGTTAGTTACTAAGGACTACCTTAGTTTTTAGTTTTATGACCGCCTCGGTGGCGTAATGGTTAGTCCATTCGCTTCACACCAGGAGGTCGCGGGTTCGATTCCCGGCGGGGTCAACTTGTAAGACTCGGTTTGGTTGGTGGTAGGGCATTTTCAAAGCCCGCCTGGCTCGACTACCATTTTATCTAAGTCTTGCCGCCAAACATCAGTGTTAACAACATCGATGTGTTCCGGCTTGAAGAAAAAATAGCCAGTTCTCCATTGCGTTGGGGAATCTTGGCAAGCCCGCTTCCATCTTCGGCATCATCCTCAATTACCATCATGTAATGTTGCCAAGGGCTTACCAATTGTAAATATAAAAAATCCTGGATCGAAAAGCTGTGAAAAGTAGAGAGAAAACACCCCTGAAAACCATACAATTAATTAGCAATTTAAAGTTTAATATTTTGCAAAATGATACATGGATCGAAAAAATGATTTTAACACACCCATAATATATATTATTGAAAACCCTAGCCAACGATGCCCCTACGTATAAATTGACACCAGGGGATAGACGAAAAAAAAATCACCCCCACTCTTACGTTTAGGGGACCTCCCTAAAAAATATTTTTATAAGTAAGTACATATTTTATTTTACTACTTTATCGGCGTGATTAATAATACCTACGCCAAATTACGAGTACAGCTTTCTAGTACAAATAGCCTCTGAGCTGAGCCGCGGACAGACAGACAGATTGTTGACCACGGAACCCTAAAAAAGGATATTCATGCGGACGAAGCCGCGCGCAATAGCTAGTAACCTATAATTTTTTCTACTGTATTAAGGCGAGGCATTAATTGGAACAGTTGTCTCTGTCTTTTTCTTTACGTGTAAATAGTAAAGAAAATAACCACACTTTTGCTCTTTTTCAATGTTATTTCGTTTCAATTAAAAACTACAATTAATTTTAAAAAAAAAATCGACTGGCATATTGAAGAGTGTTTATGGACTAATCGACTAACAAAATTTATAGGTACTAAGTCGGTCTGGTTTGCCTGTAGAATGGAAATCTCTGTTTTAAAAGAGGTTTCTTTGATATATATTTTTCTGTTATAAAATTTAATGGATCGCGTTTCTGCAACTGTCAAAATGAAGTCATTGAAATGAAGATTCAGGTTACAAAATATCGCTTTCATATGTTTTATAATTTGCTAATAAAAATAAAGATCCCTGCGATCATAACTTCCAATGCATCGCCATAAATAACAACTCTACGTGAAACAAGAAACCAATACTTACTGCATTGTAATGTTATATTTGAAATAAAAACTATAATGGTTCCTTGTTGACCACTGAACCCGAAAAAAAGGAGATTGCTTAAAATATAAAAGTGGTTATTCTAAACACGTTAAAAACTGGACTTCAATCGCAACAATCAAGTATACATGGTGTAACAAAATTGGTGTAGGTCCCGTTAACTGGGGCTTCTACTCATCATACTGAACAACTTTTGTTCTACGACTTTGCTGAAAACGTAAAATGTTTTTTTTACCCTTCATACAAATCGATCAGTTGATCGACCGATTTTGTGCATTTTAGTATGGACGGTCCAAATTTTTTTTTGAGAATTGACTATGGGTTCTTTGAGGAAACTTGTTCAGTATGATGAGTAGAAGCCCAAGCTTCTACCTTTGAAGTTTTTCTTGTATAGGATAATGGTTAATGCAATAAAAGTTTGAAAGCTGTGTTTTGGGTGCCCTCAAGATGTCCGCGTAAGCTTCTACCTTTGAAGTTTTTCTTGTATAGGATAATGGTTTTTGTTCTTGAAATGACTTTAGTGACTTATTATTATTTAACAACGACGTGGAATTCAAACGACAGATATTGTTTTTTTTTCTTCACTCTTTTTAGAAAATATAAGGTTGTACTCGTATTTCAATTATGCCATTTATTATTTTTGAGAAAAAAATAATTAGTGTGTTTTTTACTATGGCGACTACCCTAAAAAATCAAGATGTGAAAATTACTGACATTTACACGTTCTTTTATTTCCAGGATTCAAGTCAAAACAGGAGACTGAAGAAGTACGAGAACGATGACATTCCTCAGGAGAAGGTGGTACGCATTTACCAGGAGGAGCTGGCCAAGATCAGGCGGGTCGAGGACATGCGACACAACCGCGACGGGTTCTCTGGGTAAGTTCTTCATCTGTAAGTTACTACAACTTAAAATAAAATCAAATAAACCAACTGCATAAATTAATGCAGAAAGGAAATAATATTATATATACCCAAACGACATGATCAGACAGATGAATAATACATGTATTTTTCTGAATCAAGCGCGGAAGTATAATGTTAATTAAAAAAAAACAAAGTATCACATTTCAGTACAGAGTAACTAGTATTTATATCATCTGTGGTACAGAGAAAACCGCTCTAGGAAATTTTTGTGTTGGTGTAGTTTTTTTACATTTCAAGAATGTTATATGTGTATGCTTAAAAGTAAGGTCCCAACAAGGTTCAAACACTGAAGTTTATTTACTTCGCAATTCCTTATTTTTTCGATTTTATGTTCTTACATTTTTTTTTACAAAAGTAATACATCTTTTGTCTTTTGTGTTTATGTGGCAGGCAAATTGTATGATTTTGATTATTCATTTTACATATGGCCAGGCAAATTGTATAATTCGTCCGTATATAAACGGTCAGGCAAATTGTTAAATTCTGTACGCAGCTTGTAAAATACCGAGCTAGGCAAATTGTAAAAATGCCGTACGGCAGATCATAAATGAGCAAGCGCAGCGAGCGATGTTAGGTTCGGTCAGGTTTGATTGATTATACAGTCAAAGAGCCTCCCCCTCCCCCTCGGAATTTTATAATTTGCCTGACCATTTGTAAAATGACGAATCATACAATATGCCTGCGACATATATTCGAGTATAAAAGGAAACCATGCCGACTGCTCTATCAACGCACAACTCACACCACTGGACGGATCAGGCTGAAATTTGGCATACAGATTAGCAATAATGACATAAGCATTCGCTTAGAAAGGATTTTGGGAAATTCGTACGGGAACGGCAAAAAACGGGTTCTATGAGGGCGAAGCCGCGAGAAAAACTTTTAGGCCTCGTGTTAATTACTTGACTTAAACGCGACATGATATTGGTTACTTGCGTCCCTCAGCAATAATGTATTTTTTAAATCGACGGTAAGCCCTTGGCATCATCTCACCTGATGTAAGTGACGATGATGCTGAAGATATAAGCAGGCTTACCAACATTCCCCAACACAATATGGAACTGGCTATCTTATCTTCAAGCCGGAACACATTAATATTCTAACATTGACGTTTGGCGGCAAGACTAAGATGGTGGTAGCTAGCCAGGCGGGTTTGGGAAATCCCTTCCACCAACCAAACCAAGTCTCACCGTGTTAGACTCTGCCGGGAATCGAACCCGTGACCTCCTGAAGTTAAATTAATTGACTTAACCACTACGCCACGGAGGCGGTCGCACATACCATGACTTATAAATTAAACGAAAACAGCAAACTAGAACTAACGTGTAGAATGTTCCCCCTTTTTTCAGTGGCCGCATGCCTCCGCATATGGAGCGACCACCAGAAGACATCCGTATGGCCAAGATCCAGCCTGGGGGCAATATCCCCAACCTCCACAACTTGTCTGGGATGCCGCCTTTTCCCAACCTCCTCGCACAAAACCAGCACATGAATGGCTCGGGGGCTGTCCAAGACCCCTCCCTGCCCAAAGACAAGAACGCCAAAATAAATGGAATTACTGATAGTGATAAGGATAGACAAATGGACGCTGAAGACTCACCCAGACAGCAGTCGACTGGATCGTCAGCATCCAGTCCTTTAGGAAACGCAATTCTCCCCCCAGCAATAACTCCCAACGAAGACTTCAGTAGTTCCGCAACGGCAAGTCCGCTGCAGAAGATGGCATCGATAACAAATAGTCTCATCTCTCAGCCATCTAACCCGCCACACCATACGCCGCAGCAGCGGTCGATGAAAGCTGTGCTTCCACCGATCACGCAGCAGCAATTTGATCTCTTCAACAATCTAAACACTGAGGACATCGTCAGGCGAGTGAAGGAGGCTCTGAGCCTGTACTCAATTAGCCAACGTCTCTTTGGTGAATCTGTGCTTGGCCTGTCTCAAGGATCCGTGAGCGGTTTGCTGGCGAGCCCGAAACCGTGGCACACGCTGACGCAAAAGGTAAAAGAGCATTTCATCAGAATGAAGATGTTTCTGGAAGTCGACAACGCAGTGCACAAGCTGGTTTCATCTCAGTACAAAATTGCACCGGAGAAGCTCATGAGGACTGGAAACTATAGCGCAACACGTAAGTGTTTTAGATTTGGTTATTGACATATTATAGTAAGGTCATAGTATATATATTAGTACTAGCATACAGTATGGACACTCCCTGCCGCTCTCTAGATTGCGACCTCATCCTCTCTTCACCCAGATTGATACAGATTGGTTACAGTTTGGTTGTTATAGGATGTTTTTAGGATTTCGCCGCCATTTGGTTGGTTCCGTCATTTCTTTTTTGAATTGTCATTTCTGGCCCGTTGTATGAAGTATCCAGGGTGTGACAAGGTAGAGCAATTGTCAAAAATTTAGCATGTCCATCCTGAAATTCCATTCTAACCATTGCTGAAAGATTTTTTTAAATCGGATGAGAAGTTTCAAAAAAGTTTTCGAGTGGCGCACCGGAAAACGTAACGTAGGGAGGCCTCCCACGCGGTGGACCGACAACCTGGTGAAGATCGTGGGAAGCCGCTGGATGCGGGCAGCGCAGGACCGGTCGTCGTGGAAATCCTTGGGGGAGGCCTTTGTCGTGCAGTGGACGTCTTTCGGCTGATATGATGATGATAAGTAGTTTCGAAGATTACCAGCTACATATAAACATACAAACTTTAACTTTTATAATGTTATATATACGTAGTGTAGATTTAAATAATTTTCGAAAAACCTAAAAACTTTTAGGTACAAGCTTTTAATATTGCATTGTCACGCGATATACATATGCATGCAAAATTTCAGCTCAATCGGAAACCGGGAAGTAGGTCAAAATTAACTTGCAAGATTTCACCCGAACAAACATACATACAATTACATACATTGTGAGTTAAATAAAAGCTTTTAAAATGGCGTCCGACTAAACTGCACATCTTAAGTTCGACTCTTACTCCTCAACTAAGGAAACCTATATTTTCTTACTATTTTCAATAATTTTAGGATTTCCTTAAAAACTAGCGGTTTAACTAGTAGGGACCAGTATATAACACTTACAAAAATCGTCTCATAAAAACTTTATATTTCATATACACATCACTTATTGAAAAAATGTTTATCGCAAAACCATAATAGTTTTAAAGAAAGTTAGAATGTTATCTGGAAAGTTATCTTGAAATTTATCTGGAAACTGTCTTTTAGATTTTGCACGGACGAATTGTACAGACTGTGTCATGGTCTTTCTATTCGTAAACTATATATTTATACTTGCACTCGTAGGTGTCATCATGTATCAGTCCCGAAATAGGAGAAGATTAACATTTGCAAAACCTTTTTGCTCAATTTCGTTTTCACAGCGCCATTATGAATTCAATGCTCCTGCTAAGCACAACTTAATAATTTCGGTGTAAAAAAAGTTATTAAAAACTGGTTGACAAAATTAAACTATGATGAAACGGAAAGTTTATTTGTGAGACCAAAGTAAACACAACAAACTATCGCACAAAGAGACACTCATAAACCCTCACATACACACACACACACACACACACACTCACCTACTTATGTATGACACTATGTAAATTAGGTACTTCTGAATGATTGTCCTTTTGCTGTAAATTAAGATTTCGCTAATTATTAGGTACCTATAGTGTTTTTATATTAATCTAAATTATTTTTTCTAAAACTTTTCATAAATATTAATTTCTCATAATGTAACCTGTAATGTAAGTTCTTTTTATCCGTTCAAGATAGTGGTGTCCTGGCAATTTTATTATGCGTTTACTGGGGGAAGACACTGTTACCTGTAACACAGTTTCTAACTACCACGGGTAACAGGGCTTCCATCCGCTTTTGTAACTACACCTTGAGCCAATAAAGATCTTATCTTATCTTATCTTTAAAAGAACTATCCAACGACACCCCACACAATGGGGCACACAAATAAAAAAAAACATCTCCGCTTTACTTGTAAAGGAAATACCAATTTCAGATTTTATTCCGTATGTTTAAAGGCATCAGGGCTTTGCATACTTGTATAACCATAGCTAACAACTTTATAGCTTTTATGGTATTTGAGTAAAACGGTTGTGACCTACTGACAGACAAACATACAGACGGATAGACAAGCATGGCGAAACTTAGGGGTTCCTTATTCTAAATTTTCCAAATTCCAAAATATTTATTTTAAATAGTAAAAAAACTGGATGTCTATTGAAAATAATTTCATGATGCAGATTACAGTCTCAGGTTATGGCATTTGCTGGAGGATCAATGCGTTTGACTAAGGAACCCTAAAAACCGATATTGGTATGTTTGATATACATTATAGACAGATATGTGTAGACTCCGAAATCCTTGGATCGATTACGATAAAACTTTAGTGAGTTGTTGTACGCTTACGCACACCTTTGAAGGTTTATATCAGAAAAACCTCGGTGGTTCGCGCACTCAGCTCCCTCGATATCCACGCGGGCGAAACCACCGGCAACAGCTATTATAAAAAATATTTCCCTATAAACAAATTAACACAACTATGATTAAATAACACAATTTTATAGTGCCTCATACAATTTGTTTCTCTCTTTACAGCCTGTCCGCCAACCATGATTCAACCGATGCCACCAACTCAGAAAATGCTCTCCAACGCGACGCCGCTTCTCTCTAAGATGCAGCAGGAACAACTCCTAGGCCCGGGGCACCTCGCGCACTTGGAGCAGCCGTCGCCGCTACTGCTGACACACCCTGGCTTCCCCCCGCACCACGCGGTTCAACTGCCTCCTCAACACCACGACAACAACAACAAAGAGAGGAAACCCCTGCCCCCAACTCCCCCTCACCACCCCCCACCAATCATGAGGAGTCAACATCAACACATCTCGCCGAGTGTCAATGAAATGGCAGCTCTTACACAAGACCTCGACACGCAGACCATCACAACAAAAATCAAGGAGGCCCTACTAGCAAACAATATTGACCAGAAAATATTTGCTGAGTATGTGTTGGGTCTATCACAGGGATCCGTCAGCAAGCTACTGTCGAAGCCCAAACCATGGCACATGCTGAGTTCCAAAGGCAGGGAATCATTTAATAGAATGCAACTGTGGCTCAGCGATGCTCACAACATCCATCGTCTTCAAGCACTAAAAAATGAAAGGCGAGAAGCCAACAAGCGACGCAGGTCGAGTGGTCCTGGGCAAGACAACTCCTCTGACACGTCATCTAATGACACGTCAAAGTTCTGCCAGTCAAGTTCTTCGGGACCAACTTCGGGAGTCCCATCTGCTAAGAAACAACGAGTTTTATTCTCTGAGAAGCAGAAAGAGGCTTTACGATTAGCTTTCGCTTTAGACCCGTATCCAAATAGGCCTAAAAAAGAAATCTTAGCGGCCGAGCACGGTCTTTCAACGAGAACGATCACGAATTGGTTCCACAACCACAGAATGCGGCTAAAACAGCAGGCACCGCACGGGCTCCCAGCTGAACCACCAGCAAGAGACCAATCTTCAGCACCATTCGATCCTGTTCAATTCCGGCTTCTCCTCAATCAGAGACTACTGGAACTGCAGAAAGAGAGAATGGGTCTTGGTGGAGTACCGCTACCTTATTACTTCGCCGCGAACTCGAATCTAGCCGCTTTGATCGAACGTGGATTAATCCCTCCCGAAGAGCGAGTGAAAGAACAAAACAGCGGCCTAGATTTATCAATGCCACTCAAACGAAAACCCGATGGAGACGATTTCGAAGACGATGACGTTGCGTGTAATCTAGGGTCCGAGAACTCGCTGGACGATGGGGAGTTAAAGACTAAACCGAAGGCTGCGTCCACACCGGCCGGTGGGAGATCAAATAGGCGAAAGCAAGCGGCGCCTCAATGGGTCAATCCTGACTGGCAATCAGAGAAGCCACGAAACCCAGATGAGATGATAATGTAAATATTAAATATTAAACGTAATCATAGTTGAGAGAATCATTATTGATTATTATAATGTGTAAGATAATCGTTGCCGACAGTTAGGGGCAGCGAATTTCATTTTAATTGTTAAAAAAGATTTTAAAGTGCAATCACACGTAAATTTAAGGTATGATCTATATGAACCCCAGTTGAAAAGTATTTTTATGTTCATATGGACCGGTGAGGTTTAAAATATTAATTGGTTTAAATAAGTTTTGCAATTTATATTATAAATGTTTATTTTTACTATTGTATGTTTTCTATAATTAATATTATTTTATACATGGAACCGCTCAAGATTTTAACGAGACGCATATTAAAACACCAGTTTCCTTTCTGATATAATTAATTTGAAAACGTACAAAACCAAACACGAATATATGTTTAAGCAAATAATGTATTGCTTGTGGTTATAGTTTTTATTTAGCAATAAATTTGCTTTGAATACAAGTTTTGTTTTTGTTTTATTTTTTAATTTATTATTCCTTATTTCCTTATGGATTCCTTAAAATTTGCTAGGAGATAAAATAAAGGAACCGTACTCCTTGCATTATGATTGTAAATAATTTTTAATTCGGTTTTAATGTAAATAATTAAAATAAGGGAAATGCCACATTTTAGGTAATAAAGTAAAAAAAATCATAGTAAAAATAGATGAATAGAAAACCCAAGTAACTTCATAAAGGGGTAAAATGAATATACTTAGTCAAAAAAAAATTACATTACTGTGTGTAATCGGAAAATGTATCAAAAATATTACCTTCATAGTTTTAGGGACAGATTTCAAAATTCAAATAAGGAAAGTGGAAGTTCGAGTTTTTGATGATTCTTTAAATAACTGAGGCACAACCCTCTTTGAATAAACCTTCCGATTAGAAATACCAACTTCATACATATCGATCGATGTTACATATAAATCAATAAGTTAGGCGTAAGTAAGTAAATAGCTTATATTAGTTAATATTATAAAGAATTATTTAGGCTGTTAAACAGTTTTATTAAAGTTTAATTTATGTTTCCGATACAGTTTTATATAACTTTTAAATATTATTGAACTGACATTTTTCATTCACGTATGCAAACGGACCTATGCTTTTCCTTATTTCAAATATTAAATATTTAAGCTTTTGCTTTGGAACTTTATGTAAAAATATTAAAGCATCTTTATTAAATTATAAATATACCTTAAATGTGCAAATTGTGAGCTGTTATCTGGCCATTACTTTGATGCATCAGATAGACTTCGCGCAAAATGAATCAGATATAAAAAAAGGTTTTTAAGATTCCAAACACGAGTTAAAAGCTACTACGTTTACAAATGTTTGAATATGTTAGGCTTGAAAGAACAAGTTGAAAAGACTATCATTATTCAAACACCTATTGAAAGCCTAAATCTGCAATGTGTATTAATAAATAATAGACGCCATCTTGTATTCATTGTTATGTTGGTATTGTAGCAAATGTTCTTGTAAATAAATACGTATTTCCGTAGACTCATAGACTCGTTATCCTCCAATATTTATGTAACGAATAGTATTAAAGACCCTAGCGGTAATTATTATTGTTCATATCATAATTATTAAATAATATTAAAAACGGTAAACGACGCTGAAACCATTGTCTTCTCTCTGAACAATTTCTAAAGTTATTTAATTAAAAATAAAGAAATTGCTAATCAATGTTTGTTTCATTAATTCCAGCACCCTTACTAAAATTAATCTGTGGAAATCAATGGTCACCCTACAATTTAGTCAACAGTGTATCGAGTATCGCCATCTAGTAACGAGGAGCTGTACTTAAATAAATGTTCAGCCACGTTGTGCGTACTTTTTTGCGTAGCCTTCACCGTTTGGCATCATCATCATCATCATCATATCAGCCACAAATCGTCCACTGCTGGACAAAGGCCTCCCCCAAGGATTTCCACGACGACCGGTCTGGCATACACAAATTAAAAATGAACATTACGCTTTTGTACTAAAGGCCGGTACCTATAAAAGCTCTTCGGAAGTTGTTAAATTCCGTTATACTCAAGGGGCAAATGCCTGCGGCATGGCACAGAAGTGTGGTGATGCGCTTCTTCAAAAAGGGCGACAACACTCTTCTGAAGAACTACAGACCCATCTCCCTTCTGAGCCATGTCTTAAAAGCTGTTTTCGAAAGCGCAACGAATGTACTTACGCAGAGCAGCTTAAGGGTACTTGCGGAGCAGCGGGCGGCGGGGCACAGCCTGGCAAACTCCGCTAGTACCTACACCGGTGGCGCATCGTGCGACTTTAAAGGAGTTGCGCTACTGTAAGCCATATCGTAATACTGTGACCATAGACACATACATACGCTGCGGCAGATTATACAGAAGACCAAAGAGTACAATCAGCCACTATGCTAAGCGTCTGTGGACTATGAGAAAGCCTTTAATTCGGTCAAAACTTGGGCTGTGTTTACAGTACAGTCTCTCCAGCGGTGCCAAATTGACTACATATCGAGGTGCTGAAGTGTTTGTATAAAAACGCCACCATGTTGGTTCGCCTCCAGGACCCAAATTCGGAACCTATCCGGCTGCAGCGAGGGGTGAGACAGGGAGACGTCATATCTCCGAAACTGTTCACCGCCGCCCTGGAAGATGTTTTTAAGTTTTTGGACTGGGTTGGACTCGGCATCAATATCATTGGCGAGTACATCAACCAAATTCGATTTGCTGACGATATCGTGGTCATGGCTGAGACTATGGACGACTTAGGCCCAGTGCAAGATGGCCTCAGTAGAGCCTCTGTGATAGTTCCTGCGTGACACCACACGGAACCCTAATAATAATAACTTTTGTAATAGAGCTACTGCGTAACACCACATGGAACCCTAATAATAATATTGAGTTGCTGAACTATTGTATTTGGAGTGGGACCAGTCTGGCACCGAATTCCTTAGCTCAAGTATTTATATAAAGTGTTAGCACTTAAGACCAATGAAATACGGTTTAGGTTTGCAAGAGAGTGTAGATGAGAGCGAAAGAGTAAGATGATGGGACTTGTGATGTTGTGTGAAAGAGACAGGATGGAGGGCTGTTTCTTAGAGATACGTGTGCGCAAGAGGAGACGAGATTAGATGGCGAATCGAGAGAGTCGTGTGTCGAGGAATCGAATATTGGGTTTTTTTATCGTTGAGGCCATGGTGTGAAAAGTAACAGTGTTGTGAGTTTCGACGAGTGTTGGTACGTATTATATTGGTCTTAAGGTTTCATTGTACAATCATTTTACAGTTACGTGTAACTGGAATCACACACTAAATAGCCATGTTTGTTATAGGCATTACTAAATTTAAATATGGAACACTCGAAAGGTTCTTTAAAAATTAGGGTTCTCTGTGAGTTATAGATTTGTACGGTGGTTGTAGTATTGTTTGCTTGACGGAAATGTTTATTCTAAAATATTTAAATTACCTTTTCAATACTGTCATTAGTCTACTTAATTTTGTTTAATTTTAACCTTACTTTATGTAGACAAATTTAATACTAATTTATATACGTCCGTAAGTTAGAGCGAGACATCGCACAGGGCTTGTATAATTCAATAGTACATATCAAATTTGTACCGTTAAATGCAAGAATAAATACAAGAATAAATGTGACATCTTTTTGGGCCAATAATTAACTATAAATATAGAGCTGTAAGCGTCGGTGGCTCAACCGGTAACGACTCGGTCCATCTAACCAGAGGTACCGGGTTCAAATCTGGACGGCCAATGTACCAATGAGTTTAAAAAAAAAACTTACGTACATATGCTGATGACATAAAGATATTCACTAAAATTTCTTCTATACAGGACTGTTTATCACTGCAATCAGATGCTAACTTACTAGGTGCATGGTGTTTTAAAAATAACATGAATTTAAACGTTAAAAAATGTCAATGTATAACTTTTACGAGGAAAACAATTAATCATATTACATATCCATATACTATAAATGACATTCAACTAGAACGTGTTCAAACAATAAGAGATCTTGGAGTTTGGTACGACTCCACACTTTCTTTTCGTGCACATTATGACACAGTTGTTTTAAAAGCTAAAAAATCATTAGGTTTTATTACCCGAGTTTCAAGACCATTTAAAAGACCACAGTCTGTACTAACCCTTTATGTTGCACTTGTAAGAAGCGTAATTGAGTATTGTAGTGTTATATGGTCACCTTTTCATGATATACATACAAATAGATTAGAGGCCATTCAGAAACGATTTCTCCGCCATATGACGTACAAGTTCGGTCTACGTAAATCGTTACTTGATTATAAGGAAAGATTGTCCTATTTTAAACTGAATTCTCTTAAAATGAGAAGAGAAATAGCTGATATGATCGTGCTATATAAAATATTGAACAGTGTACTGGATACAGAATCTCTTTGCCACGTTTCACTTAAAACTAATATAAGATCGCATCGAAGACAAACATTATTTAGTTTGCCTTTAACTTGTAACAATGTATCATTTCATAGTCCTTTAATACGAATGTGCAGATGCTACAATGAGTACTGCAACGATCTAGATATATTTTCTCAAAGTCTTCATCAATATGTTAACAGTATACAAAACATTTTATCTTCTAATAATTAGACAGCTTTGTATTGCTTCGTAAATACTTACAACAAGTTTTTTTTTTATATTAAGTCACATACTCTAGTTATAAGTTGTGTGCAGTCGTCATCGAAATGCAAATTTATATATTTATTCCTAAGAATTTTGTTATGTAAGTGAATCAGTTTGTATTTTGTTTCTGCATCAAATAAAATAAAATAAAATAAAATATAATTACCGATTGCTTTAACGGTGAAGAAAACATCGTGAGGAAACCTGCACACGTCTGCGAAGAAATTCAAAGGTTGTGTGTGAAGTCGACCAACTCGCACTGGGCCCGCGTGGTCGACTAAGGCCTAATCGCCCTGATTCAGGGTAGGCTCGAGCCCCTCGGTGGGGACGTATATGAGCTGATATAATAATAATAATAATAATAGAGCTGTAATTAATGTATGGCCGTACTTATAACATTAAATACCTATCCAAGTTAATTTTCATGCCGTTGCCTTTGAAGCAACTATTGCAATAATCGTTAATTAATCGATGTAACGTGGAGTTTTACGCCTATATAAACAAAGGTTTCTCCACAATTTGAGTCAAATATACTATTAGTTTAATCAAGACTCAACCAAGACATTTTATTTCCTTTTCTTTTACCCTCTGCATGCAACATTGGGACTTCCTGGAAGCCTACGAATTCCCTTCACTTAGAATTAAAAACAAAAAAGAAAAGTGAAAGGTTCTGAATTGTCGATTTTTGAAGATAGAAATAGAGCAGGATTGAGCCCCTCGATGGGGACGCGTATGAGCTGATATGATACTAGACTATAGAATACATTGCATCTCGTGGAAACTTTCTATCCCATAGGCATAGCTTTTCATCAGTAAGGGGCTTAATGCAGGATTCACTTCAGGATAATCTAAACGATCAAATAGACACTAAGAAACAGGTTTTCAGTCTCAGAGGGAGTTGGGACCAGCACACCTCTCAGCAAGTAGGTCTTAGAATGAACATGGACAAAACGAAAATTATGTAAAACGTCCTGGTCGTATCTTTTACTGTAGGTTGGAGTTTGTACACTCGAAGTTGTTGCCGAATATGTGTATCTGGGACCAACAGTCCAGTAAGGTGGGTTCAACTTCAAGAAAGAAATCAATCGTCGAATCCAACTCGACTGGGCAGCGTTCGGGAAGCTTCGCAATATCTTCACGTCCCAAATAGGTAACGCAGTGTCTTAAGACTGAGGTCTTCGACCAGTGTGTGTTCAGGAAGCTTCGCAATATATTCACGTCCCAAATACCACAGTGTCTCAAGACTAAGGTCTTTGACCACTGTGTGTTGCCAGTGATGACCTACGGAACTGAGGTGTGGTCGCTTACTATGAGCCTCATAAGAAGGCTCAAGGTCACCCAAAGGGCAATGGAGCGTGCTATGCTCGGAGTTTCTCTGCGTGATCGAATCAGAAACGAGGACATCCGTAGGAGGACCACAGTAACTGACATAGCTCTCAAAATTGCTAAACTCAAGTGGCAGTGTGCGGGACACATAGCTCGTAAAGCAGATGGCCGTTGGGGCAGTAAACTTCTCGAGTGGCAACCGCGTACCGGAAAACGTAGCGTAGGCAGGTCTCCCATTCGGTGGACCGATGACCTGGTGAAGGTCGCGGGAAGCCGCTGGATGCGTGCAGCGCAGAACCGGTCATCATGGATAACCTAGGGGGAGGCCTTTGTCCAGCAGTGGACGTCCTTCGGCTGATATGATTACCCTTAAGTAGTGTAGACAAACTTATGAATCAAGTTGATTCATATTCAGTTCTTTATTTCGGTAGGTAAACCTACCTAGAAAAAATTAGAGTGTTCGAAACTTTATTATTGACTTGTACTGGCTGAGAATCTTGGATATTTGCTTATGACATTTTAATTATATTATAATATTCGAAGCTTGTCCGTGTCGCACCCACTCCTCTAAAGGTTGGAGACTCTACACTGGAAGTTGTTGACGAATATGTACACCTGGGACAAACAGTCCACCTAGGTAGTTCCAACTTCAAGAAAGAGATCAATCGACGAATCCAACTCGGCTGGTCAGCGTTCGGGAAGCTTCGCAATATCTTCACGTCCCTAATACCGCAGTGTCTCAAGACTAAGGTCTTTGACCAGTGTGTGTTGCCATGTGATGACTTACGGAACTGAGACATGGTCGCTTACTATGGGCCTCATAAGAAGGCTCAAGGTCACCCAAAGGGCAATGGAGCGTGCTATGCTCGGAGTTTCTCTGCGTGATCGAATCAGAAACGAGGAGATCCGCAGGAGAACTAAAGTAACCGACATAGCTCACAGAATCGCTAAACTGAAGTGGCAGTGGGCAGGGCACATAGCTCGTAGAACAGATGGCCAATGGGGTAGTAAAGTTCTCGAGTGGCGACCGCGCACCGGAAAACATAGCGTAGGCAGGCCTCCCACGCGGTGGACCGATGACCTGGTGAAGATCGCGGGAAGCCGATGGATGCGGGCAGCGCAGGACCGGTCGTCGTGGAAATCCTTGGGGGAGGCCTTTGTCCAGCAGTGAACGATTTGTGGCTGATATGATGATGATGATGATTCGAAGCTTAATTAGCAGCTAGACTTAAGAATAAGTAAAATATTATGATTCAGTAATGTGCAATTCGATGACCTGGTGAAGGTCGCGGGAAGCTGTTGGATGCGGGCAGCGCAGAACCGGTCGTCGTGGAAATCCTTTGGGGAGGCCTATGTCCAGCAATTTGGCTGATTTGATCATGATATGATAAAGTACAATTTATATTAATATAAAGTAAATAAGAAATAATAAGTAATAAAGTAAATAGCTAACCTAAATTACAGTTGTATGGGTGTTTCTCGGAGTAACCAATACTGCCACTTTATAGAACGCCAATAATAGTTACTATTTGCAAAGCTAATTTTGTATGGCAGCTACCCTTAAACGGTAATCCAGCCAGAAGTTGAATCGGCAAATGACCTATCGTAGAACACTTTATTGCAAAATGTTATGTCAATCGGACCATTGCTTTAGCCGCTAAGTAAAACGTGACGGACGGACGGACGGACGGTCTTATAAAAGCTCCTTCATCAGTGTTCCGAATATAGGGTCCTTATAAATACTTGAAACTAACTCAAGGGAGGATTCGCTCAAGAGACTGAACAACTTTCCTCAAGGAACCTTTACACAATTCGCAAAAGAAATGTTGAAAGTCATACAACTTTGCCCTCCGTAGGACCTCGTCTACTTTCCTATTTCGACTACTTTCCTACCTCGTTCACTTTCCTATTTCGTCTACTTGTCTACTCGTCTACTTTTCTACCTCGTTCACTTTCCTACTTCGTCTACTTGTCTACTCCGTCTACTTTCCTACCTCGTTCACTTTCCTACTTCGTCTACTTGTCTACTCGTCTACTTTCCTACCTCGTTCACTTTCCTACTTCGTCTACTTGTCTACTCCGTCTACTTTCCTACCTCGTTCACTTTCCTATTTCGTCTACTTGTCTACTCGTCTACTTTCCTACCTCGTTCACTTTCCTACTTCGTCTACTCGTCTACTTTCCTACCTCGTTCACTTTCCTACTTCGTCTACTTGTCTACTCCGTCTACTTTCCTACCTCGTTCACTTTCCTTCTTCGTCTACTTGTCTACTCGTCTACTTTCCTACCTCGTTCACTTTCCTATTTCGTCTACTTGTCTACTCGTCTACTTTCCTACCTCGTTCACTTTCCTATTTCGTCTACTTGTCTACTCGTCTACTTTCCTAACTCGTTCACTTTCCTATTTCGTCTACTTGTCTACTCGTCTACTTTTCTACCTCGTTCACTTTCCTATTTCGTCTACTTGTACTCAAGGTCGAATAGAATCCATTGCATCTCTGAAATAATATCAATTATGAAAAGATTCATTGAAATTGCAAAAAAAAACATGCAGTCAAATTGAAATGTTCCGGTCGGGAATCGAACCCGGGTCCCGGCCCTCCAGATCATGACCCGAGCGTCTTAGTCGGTCGACCAAAGAGGCCGTGGTGGTTTCTAGTTTTGTCAATATTCCTTGAACTTATGTAAGCACTACCTTTATCTAATCTTTTTACAGTATTAATGGCCACTTACACACATAGCGCAATAGTGAACGAAGTAGGAAGGTAGTCGAAATAGGAAAGTAGACGAGGTCCTCCGGAGCAAAGTTTGTATGTCCGGTCCAATTTTCTTTACGAATTGTGTATAAGCAAAGAATAAAGACTATTTACTACGTAAAAGAAGGTTAACTCCGCAAAATCATTTGAATGAATGCGAATGCTACTCTGGCTACGACACAATAAAGTGCAAATTCAGGTCACACAGCGTTAATTACCTACTGTTATATTCACCTACAAGTTGCCTCTCTTTCTATCGCGTAAGTCTCTTCTGACTACTAAATGTTCCCCCGTTCGGGAGGCCGCGCGGTAACTATTTAGTAATCTGTGGCGCGGCGTAGGCGTTAGTGCTTATACATATATATACTTTGGCGTAGGTACATTTTCATGCCTACAACGTGAAGTTCGAAAGGCCAGGTATAAGTTCTTTGGGAAATGTTTTTAAATTTCTTAAGCTAAAGCCTCCCTTAAATTATTTTCAGGTAAGTATTTCAACAGGAACCTATGAACTTAAAGTAGGTGCTAGGCTTTCAGGACAGCTAGTGAGCTTATAAGAGGCGTTCTTCTCTACATCAGTTTGTCAAATAGATTAAAGCAAGTATACTAGGATATTATTATTATTATTATATAAGCTTATATACGTCCCCACCGAGGGGCTCGAGCCTACCCTGAATCAGGGCGATTAGACCTTACTCGACCACGCGGGCCCAGTGCGGGTTGGTCGACTTCACACACAACCTTCGAGTTTCTTCGCAGGCGTGTGCAGGTTTCCTCACGATGTTTTCGTGATCATCTTCAGGCAGTAGACTACTTTATTTCAAAGTGAGGGTAGTGTGATACTTACTAAAAATAGGGATAACAGTTTCTGAAAAAATCTACCAAATCTAGTAGTTTTTGTGTCATACTAGTACCTAAATAAATAAATAAGATAACAATTGTATCTGAATGTCAAATTAAAAAATGACAGTTTTAAAATTACTAAAATTACAAATGTCAGCTTAGGTTTTTGAATTTAAATTAAAATAACATAAAACAGGCGATGTCGAGAGATGTGTCTGATCGTTAAGTAATGGAAATTTGGTTGTCAGTCTCTGTTTGTTTACTTCAAGGGCTTCAAGGGCATTTAGTTTGCCTCCTTTCTTTCAAACGTGTAGGATTCTTGTATCTCTTGTCGGGTCAAAAGTGTGAGCATGTTCATTGAGGTGTTCTGCAAAGGTTGATGTTGTTGACTTCTTTTGCCAACTGTTGATATGTTCCTTAATCCTCAATTTGAACTTTCTGCCTGTCTGCCCGACGTAAACTCCTTGGCAACTCCGTGGCTTGTCCCTATAAAGACACAATCCCAATAAATGAACACAGCGATATCTATAAACTCACATGCGGAACCTGCCAAGGAGTTTACGTCGGGCAGACAGGCAGAAAGTTCAAATTAAGGAATAAGGAACATATCAACAGTTGGCAAAAGAAGTCAACAACATCAACCTTTGCAGAACTATTTGTGTGTGTGAGTGTTCAAAGTTTGTGTATGTGTAACGAAATTTAAAAACAGCAACATGGAAAAATTTTAGTGCAATATTTGTGTGTGTAAGTGTTTAAAAGTTTGTGTATGTGTAACAAAATTTATAAACAGCAACGTGGATAAATTTGAGTGCAGTATTTGTGTGTGTGTGTGTGTGTTTAAAGTTTGTGTATGTGGAACGAAATTTATAAACAGCAACATAGAAAAATTTGAGTGCATTATTTGTGTGTGAATGTTTAAAAGTTTGTGTATGTGTAACAAAATTTATAAACAGCAACGTGGAAAAATTTTAGTGCAGTATTTGTGTGTGTGAGTGTTTCTTTACTTGACCATCTCCAGAGATTCAGTTTCACCGTAACTGAGGAAATAACCATGTGTGTGAGAATAACTCTGCTCCGTCGTGATTGGAGCACAGTTTTTTTAGCTCGTTTTTAAAGCGCTAACACTACATCTACCTGTTATTTTTGATCTGAGTACTCAACAGTAATAAAATGACATACCCACTTCCCGGCTTATGGCTCGTTAACAAGCCGGGAAGTCGTTTATTTTGTTGACAATCCTGAAATCACGTATTTCCTGTCTTCTTTTAAAGAATGTAAAGCGAATATTACAAAGCATATTTGAGTAAAGGCCTTTAATGGTAACGACCATTAGCTTCACATCAGGAGGTCGCGGGTTCGCTTCCCAGCGGAGTCTAACCTTGTATGTCTCGGTTTTGTTGGTGGAGGGGCATTTTTCTAAGTTCGCCTGGCTAGCTACCACCATCTTATTTAAATCTTGCCGCCAAGCATCAATGTTGACAGCATTAACGTGTTCCGGCTTGTAGATAAGATAGCCAGTTCCCCATTGTTTTGGGGAATCTTATTAAGCCCTCTTCCATCTTCGGCATCATTGTCAGTTGTCACCTACTATCAGGTGAGATGATGTCAAGGGCTTACCAATTGTGGATAAAAAAAGCTAATTACGCACGGTCCTATAGAAAACTTCAACTCTCTCTCTCTATCCCTGTCTCCCCCTCTCTTCATCTCTCTCTTGCTTGCTCTACTAGGTATCTTATGAACCTAATCTGACTGAACAGAAACAACAACATTTTCAAAGATTTACTTTATTTCACAAACATAAACACTGAATAAACTTGCGTTGATTGATTTATAATGTATAAAGTTTACTAATACATTGAGATTATAATAAAATACATGCTGTATTGTACTATTTAGAAATAAAATATACAGGTGTTACAAATGTGGTGCAAGATCCGTTTAGGCGTTTCGATTAGCACACTAGCACCGCCATTAGAAATAAATAATTTACTCATTCTTATATCGAAATCATTCGAGTTTTTTTTAATCCACAATCGATAAGCCATTGACATCATCTCACCTGATAGTAAGTGACGCTGATGCCGAAGATGGAAGCGGACTTATCAACATTCCCCAACGCAAATGAGGAACTATTTTACGCATATAGGGAGGCAACAACTACTGTTTAATTATTGTTGTTTTACTATTGTAAATATTAGTAACAAATTATTTTTGGCCACTTTTGGCAGTGTCGCAAAAAATAACTTGTTGCTAATGTAAAAGTTATTAAATAACAATTAAACAATAGCTGTTGCCCCCCTATATGCGCAAAATAGTCAATGATTTACATTATCAGAATGAGTAAATTATTTATTTCTATTGGCGGCGCTACTGCTAATCGAACCGCCTTAACTAGTGCGTCTACACATCATACTGAACAATTATTTCCAAAAAAACAATTCATCATACAAATCGATCAGCCGATTGAGCAATTTTGTGCATTATTGTATGGAGCTTCGATTTTTTTGTTGTGAATTGACTAAACTTCTTGGAGAAAACTGTTCAGTACGAGTAAAAGCACCAATTTTGTTACACTGTGTCCTGTATTAGTTTTGCATTCAAAGTCCATTTCAATTTAAAAAAAATACATTATGTAAATAAAACAGATGACTGTTTTATGTTCAATGTTCTTTAGTACACTTAATGAGAAAAAAAATTTTTTTGTGTACATTTTTTATTCGAATGGACTATACTTTTGTGGTTAGTATAATAATTATAACAAAATCCACAAATCTTTTTTGAGTAACAATCTTATAATTATCTTTCTTACAGTCTCTTCGGGAGAGTGGTTGAGTTTTATAAGACTTTTTTCGCCCTATATTTCTGTACTGTAACTTTTTAAAGGTTTTTTTTAATGAGAGAAATTAGTAATATTTGCTCTCATTAAAAAAATCACTAGTATAGGACCACCTATATCAAAACAGGTAACTACATTTTGATGAAGGTAGGTACTGTAATAGCGAGTTCACGTTTAGTAGTAAACACATGAGTAAATTTTGTAAAGATGGCTTTCGGATCTTGGCGCAGCTCGCAGGTCGCCATCGCCAAGATCGGAATGCTACCTTAACTTAAAGTAACTTAAAACCACTAAACTTAAATAATAATAATGCAATTTTCGTCGGCATTCTAAGGATTGCCAGCAAATGCCTGATTAAAGTAGCTAATACTACTAAATCTGAAGATACTCGTACCTACGACAGTTGTACTTTTTAATTGGATTTTTAACATTACTCAGTACATTTTAAGAATATTTTTGTAAAGTGTGCCAATCAAGTAAAACAGTGAAAATGTGTACATGGTACGTCTACATTGTGTACTTTCTTGATCGGGACATCGGGACAAGGTAAAATTTGGATAGAAATGTTTGAAATACCTAGAAGTAGGGTTATAGTTTTTCTGCTGTATCTACTACAGCTTTATCGTTCGTTTCCCGCGGCTCCACCCGCGTGGACGTTTTATGACTTTTCGAGGGTGCGCAGTGCGTGAAAAACAGTAGCCTATGTGTTTCACCCCTTGCCGACGATATTCCCTGTTCAGCACACACGCTTAATTTAGTAGGTGAATGTGCAGCTGAAAGCAGCCAAGAGGCTTGTTCGTTCTTTTCTCTACTGCGTCAACTCAGCGTTGGGAACTCCTTCAAACCCATTTCACCGTCAAAAGTCTACCAACGGCTTGTTGGTCAGCTCGTGCAGACGCATGCAAAAGTTTACGCGAATTTTGGAATGAAATCCATAAAGTGCTAGACACCATCGAAAATGACACACAACAGAAGAGAACCGTTGTATGCGAAGCAAGAGGTATTCCCCTCAAGTGGGAATGTGCAAGGAAGAAGAAGAGTAGGAGCAAAATTCAGTGATGAATAGTACATAAGCGGTCGTAGATTATGGCGACTAACATAGTTGGATCGGTCACGCAGGTTAACTCATCAGAAGCAGTAATTACCTGGATGGGTTTGGCATTTTCTCTACCGTTTCAAGCTGTTAGTACTGGTTGCTATCTTTTGATGGCAGTTGTTAAGCCGTCTCAGATGCCTTATAGGCGGCTTAAAAACCTCAGTGGGGTTAGCAACTAGCCCTACAACCTCCAGCAACTCACACTTGGACCCCGTGTGTAAGTCACCTCGGGAAGAGACCGATGCCCAATACTGGGGGGGATGGTAACAGGTGGGTAACAATAGTTAATTATTTTTTTATACAGTCATCATACTTATTTGACTGTAGCAATGTACACTTTTCCAAGGTTTTTTTTTTTCATTTCACTTCGTTCCTCCTTTTTCGTTATCACTACTTTTTTCACACTTCACTGATCACTACGCAGCTGGATGTTCGGTGTGACTCTCGTAAGGAAATGCATTGTTCTCGGCGATGCTGAACACATACATGATGCAGCCAAACTGCAGCAGTGCAGCATGGGGCACCAGCGCAGACCCCTCCCAGGCCGCGGAGTGGTGCGCGGGGGACGGCGGGCAGCGGCAGGGGTGCGGGTCTATGCCCCCGGTCAGAGCGCCATTTAGCCTGGAAAGAGGAGATGTTACGTCACATTTTGAATTTTTTTTTTGGTTTGCTTCGTTGTACGCCTGTCTGTCTGTCAAGACTCTTTTTGTCACAAACGCGTGCAATATTGAAATTAATATCAAATCTTTAATAGGTCTACGGAAAAAATCAAGCTTCAAGTCAAAGCAATAAAAAAATATAGAATTCAAATTTAAATAAATTGTAGAGCCGCATACTTTCTTGCGAAGCCTTCACCGCCTCGCGAAGTCGAGCATACACAAATCAACAATAATATGACACTTAGCAGAAAATAATAAAGTCGATATGTGTCTATTCAATATAGTTGCAAAGTTTTTCAATCCGGCATGTAGTTTTTGTATAAAACTACGTTTATATGGAGTCTCCAGGGGACCCTTATTGGGTTGAGGCACCTGAAGCCACACGATGTCCCTGATAGCGGCTGCTCTTGCCTCGCCCTCGTCCTGCTGCACGGGGGCGGGCAACCAAACAGTTCGCACATGTGTAACACTCACTTGATGGGTTGAGGCACCCGAGGCTGCACGATGTCCCTGACAGCGGCTATCCTCGCCTCGCCCTCGTCCTGCTGCACGGGGGCGGGCGGACAAGCAGCTCGCACATGTGTAGCACTCACTTGATGGGTTGAGGCACCCGAGGCCGCACGATGTCCCTGACAGCGGCTGTCCTCGCCTCGCCCTCGTCCTGCTGCACGGGGGCGGGCGGACAAGCAGCTCGCACATGTGTAACACTCACTTGATGGGTTGAGGCACCCGAGGCTGCACGATGTCCCTGACAGCGGCTGTCCTCGCCTCGCCCTCGTCCTGCTGCACGGGGGCGGGCGGACAAGCAGCTCGCACATGTGTAGCACTCACTTGATGGGTTGAGGCACCCGAGGCCGCACGATGTCCCTGACAGCGGCTGTCCTCGCCTCGCCCTCGTCCTGCTGCACGGGGGCGGGCGGACAAGCAGCTCGCACATGTGTAGCACTCACTTGATGGGTTGAGGCACCCGAGGCCGCACGATGTCCCTGACAGCGGCTGTCCTCGCCTCGCCCTCGTCCTGCTGCACGGGGGCGGGCGGACAAGCAGCTCGCAAATGTGTAAAATCACTTGATGGGTTGAGGCACCCGAGGCTGCACGATGTCCCTGACAGCGGCTGTCCTCGCCTCGCCCTCGTCCTGCTGCACGGGGGCGGGCGGACAAGCAGCTCGCACATGTGTAGCACTCACTTGATGGGTTGAGGCACCCGAGGCTGCACGATGTCCCTGACAGCGGCTGTCCTCGCCTCGCCCTCGTCCTGCTGCACGGGGGCGGGCAGACAAGCAGCTCGCACATGTGTAGCACTCACTTGATGGGTTGAGGCACCCGAGGCCGCACGATGTCCCTGACAGCGGCTGTCCTCGCCTCGCCCTCGTCCTGCTGCACGGGGGCGGGCGGACAAGCAGCTCGCACATGTGTAGCACTCACTTGATGGGTTGAGGCACCCGAGGCCGCACGATGTCCCTGACAGCGGCTGTCCTCGCCTCGCCCTCGTCCTGCTGCACGGGGGCGGGCGGACAAGCAGCTCGCACATGTGTAAAATCACTTGATGGGTTGAGGCACCCGAGGCTGCACGATGTCCCTGACAGCGGCTGTCCTCGCCTCGCCCTCGTCCTGCTGCACGGGGGCGGGCGGACAAGCAGCTCGCACATGTGTAGCACTCACTTGATGGGTTGAGGCACCCGAGGCTGCACGATGTCCCTGACAGCGGCTGTCCTCGCCTCGCCCTCGTCCTGCTGCACGGGGGCGGGCGGACAAGCAGCTCGCACATGTGTAGCACTCACTTGATGGGTTGAGGCACCCGAGGCTGCACGATGTCCCTGACAGCGGCTGTCCTCGCCTCGCCCTCGTCCTGCTGCACGGTGGCGGGCGGACAAGCAGCTCGCACATGTGTAGCACTCACTTGATGGGTTGAGGCACCCGAGGCCGCACGATGTCCCTGACAGCGGCTGTCCTCGCCTCGCCCTCGTCCTGCTGCACGGGGGCGGGCGGACAAGCAGCTCGCACATGTGTAAAATCACTTGATGGGTTGAGGCACCCGAGGCTGCACGATGTCCCTGACAGCGGCAGCCTCGCCTCGCCCTCGTCCTGCTGCACGGGGGCGGGCGGACAAGCAGCTCGCACATGTGTAGCACTCACTTGATGGGTTGAGGCACCCGAGGCCGCACGATGTCCCTGACAGCGGCTGTCCTCGCCTCGCCCTCGTCCTGCTGCACGGGGGCGGGCGGACAAGCAGCTCGCACATGTGTAGCACTCACTTGATGGGTTGAGGCACCCGAGGCCGCACGATGTCCCTGACAGCGGCTGTCCTCGCCTCGCCCTCGTCCTGCTGCACGGGGGCGGGCGGACAAGCAGCTCGCACATGTGTAGCACTCACTTGATGGGTTGAGGCACCCGAGGCCGCACGATGTCCCTGACAGCGGCTGTCCTCGCCTCGCCCTCGTCCTGCTGCACGGGGGCGGGCGGACAAGCAGCTCGCACATGTGTAGCACTCACTTGATGGGTTGAGGCACCCGAGGCCGCACGATGTCCCTGACAGCGGCTGTCCTCGCCTCGCCCTCGTCCTGCTGCACGGGGGCGGGCGGACAAGCAGCTCGCACATGTGTAGCACTCACTTGATGGGTTGAGCCATCCGAGGCCGCACGATGTCCCTGACAGCGGCCGCCCTCGCCTCGCCCTCGTCCTGCTGCACGGGGGCGGGCGGACTGGACAGGTCGCACGTGTATAGCACTCCGTTGACACGGGAGCCCCATTCTGAGTAGTTTATGAGCTCGAAGTGGCGGGTCACCTGCGGGAATTTGGGGAACATATGTTAACACACACATATTTCACACATGCTTAAGGGCCTTTGGTGTCCTAAACGAGCACAGGTTGTATCAACAGCTAAATCTTCCCCTTTGAGCACCAATATGAACTATACACTGCTAAAAGGAGGATTTACTGCTAAAAGGAGTCCTTTTACCCTGACTCCCACTTTCCGAGATGAATCTATCCAGATCTCCGACCATCTTGAGCTCCTTGGCGTAGATTTAACATCCGATCTCAATTTCGGGAGATACATTGAATCCAAGGCAAAAACGGCAGCCAAAAAGCTTGGTATACTCTCGAAGGTGAGACTTTACTTCACACCAGAGCAGCTTCTAATATTATACCAAGCTCAAGTTCGGTCATGTATGGAGTACTGCTCTCACTTATGGGACGGATCGGCTCATTACCAGCTAGATGCCTTGGATTCTATCGACCGACGCGCTAGGAGACTCATCGGCGACGAGGAACTTGTATCAAACAGGCTCCAAAGCCTCGAGCATCGCCGCAAAGTCGCCTGTCTATCGGTGTTCTACAGGATTCATTTCGGAGAGTGTGCCCTGGAGCTTCACAACCTCATTCCCCCCTCTCCATTTCATCATCGGACGACCAGGCGCGGAGGGCGGTTCCATCCCTTTGTCGTCAATGTTCCACCTTTACGCACGAAGCGTTTTGCGTCTTCGTTTATCATGCGAACGGCTAAGGAGTGGAATTCCCTTCCGGCGTCTGTATTCCCCGATTCGTACAATTTAGGAATCTTCAAGACGAGAGTGAATAGGCACTATTTGAGCTTGTGTGTCACATCCTCGGCTGCATCGGCACTTACCATCAGGTGAGGTGCAGCCAAACGTCCTCAAATTCTTAATAAAAAAAATATAAAAAAATACATGGTACATAATATCGGCTTCGAGGAATATCCGTCCGTGAGCATGGGGACTGGCTCCTATCATTTCATCATCTCAGCGTTCAGTGGTGAATGTAACTTCCCCCAATCGGCACTGTTTCGAGACATGCATTCCCCCTACATCCTGAGAGCTAAAGCTCAGATAAATACGGCAATCCAGAGCAATACATGTTTCGGCCCGTGTTTACTACTAGAGAATCTTTCTTCCCCATCAAGTTATCGGTTGTACGACTTCTATGTAAGTACAAATTCCTCGCCTCGACGTGGATCAATTTTGAGCGAACTGCAAGTCTATTTTCGGTGCAGCAAGGAAACCCTTGTTATTTCTTGATTTCTAAAGCGTCAGCAACCGCGTGTTGGCGTGCGCCAGCTTCCAACATGCCAATGGCTCCAATCACTTCTTCTCTAGTAAAATGCCGACGTGCCATAACGATAAAAACAAATGACTATCACTGAAGCGTCGGTGGCTCAACCGGTAACGACTCGGTCCATCTAACCAGAGGTACCGGGTTCAAATCTGGACGGCCAATGTACCAATGAGTTTTTCAAAAAACTTACGTACATACTTACCGATTGCTTTAACGGTGAAGGAAAACATCGTGAGGAAACCTGCAACACGCCTGCGAAGAAACTCGAAGGTTGTGTGTGAAGTTGACCAACCCGCTCTGGGCCCGCGTGGTTGACTAAGGCCTAATCGCCCTGATTCAGGGTAGGCTCGAGCCCCTCGGTGGGGACGTATATGAGCTGTAATGATGATAATGATGATCACTTTAAATTTTAAATAACCCTCCTTTTTTCGTAGTCGGGTAAAAATGAGCGAATTTTTTCAATTTACAAATTTTTGCTCTGATAAATTACAACCTTTGCAAAAGACGAATTTGAATTCCCACGCATTCTTTTGTTTTAAAATGTTTTATTTTTCTTTTCTGTTTTTAAATTTCGAAAGAAGACATCAATATTTATTTTCACTTACAAAAATTTTCTGTGTTCCAAATAGTTTATAAGTCATTAATAAAATATCCCTAGGTAAAGTCGATGTGTGTATATGGAAGCTTCACCTGACTGTCACTTCGCCACACATGCACTCACCTCCACAATCCAGGACTTAAGGAGATTGTCGATTTTTGTTTTGTCCACAATTGATTCCTCGACATCCTCTAATGATTAGTCGAATTAACCAACTGGTTCTGAACATGCAATCTCAAGTGTCTCATTAGTACCTTCTCTTATTTTATTATTTTCTTTGGATAAAAAATTTATTATTTTAACTTCAACTTTTAAAAATTGTTTATTAGAATTAAAACAAAAGGGTTTTAGGTACATTATGTGCATTTTTTTTGTATTTATTGAAAATGTAAAGGGAGGGGGCATGAAAAAATTATTAACAGTTTGGGGAGCCTTAACAAAACAAAGGTTGGGAAACCCTGACTCTAATCTGATGGTAAGTGACGATGGTGCTCAATGGGGAACTAGCTATCATATGTTCATACCTGAAACATCAAATGCTGTTAAAATTGATGTTTAGTGGCAAGACTTGTCAAGGTGACAAAGGCCACCCGTGCGTGTCTCACACGCGCACCTACTTCATTACACTAATAGCCAAATCACCTCGTCGTGGAAGATGACGGCGTGCCTCGGCGAGACGCGGCGACACCGGGCGCCGTCCAGCACCACGTCGCACGCGCCGCACGTGCCCACGGTGAGGCGGGACAGTCTCATCGGGATGGGGCGGCCCAGGCCGTCGCCGAGGCCGTTCCTGTAATTTAAATGTCAAAGACAAAGAGGTTATATATCTTAAACCTCACCTCACCTCCACAATCCAGGACTTAAGGAGATTGTCGATTTTTGTTTTGTCCACAATTGATTCCTCGACATCCTCTAATGATTAGTCGAATTAACCAACTGGTTCTGAACATGCATGATTGTAACAAAAATAATCTGTATGAAAATCACACTTTGGTTTTATGAAACCACGGTAAAAGTGAAACTTTACAGAGGACGAAACGATCATGGCTGTTCTCGCTACGGTACAGAGGACGAAACGATCATACCGTCAGACGAAAGCGACCGTCACGCGACATGCAACACACAGACGAAAAAAATTGAGACAATGTAATAAAAGTTTCACTTTAAAAATAAACTGTATGAAAATCACACTTTATTTTTGTCACTCTTGCTACTTCTGGGAATTAGCTGCAGTACACCCAAACGGAGTTCTGAAAATGTGTTGAAGGATAAAACAATATAACAAAAAAAAAAAATTTATTTACAATTTATCATTAATTTTAATCACTCTCACTGCTGGACGAAGTATCTTCAGAATCGTCGCCTACATTAATAATTAAAGACTGAACACGATACGCGCAACCCGCGATTGAACTCAGGGCGACCCATTTGTCGCTAGCGTTTGACACGAGCCGGCAGCAGCGAGCGGCATTTATCAAAGGTGCAGCTAATTCAGCGAACGAACTATAACCTATAAGGAGGAGTCTGCAGCAAGACATACTGAATTAGAACATGTATTTTGTAGTTTCATTAATAGAAAACTCATTGGTTAAACTGGTATGGTTCGATAAGCTTTAAATAAAGAAGGATGTAGCTTTTGTGATTTCTGTAGTAATTTTTGAGTTCATTTAACTGCAACTCACCTGATGGGAAGTGACAATGTAGTCAAGGATGATACACACGAAAACTCAAACAATAGAGGATCGGACTGCTAGTCATTTGAGTTACTTTTTATGATCTGTCAAAAACGAAATTTTATTATAAAAATGTTTGAAATACCCACAAGTGACGTCATAGATTTTTAGCGTCATTGACGAAGTTATTTTGTGAATTTGATCAATTGAAAATTTGAGACGTGATGGAAAAACAAAACAAGTAAGCTTTTTTGAAACTTCAAGAGGAGAGCAATTTAGGAAATCATATTTCAGATTTTATTTTTGACGCGGTCCGATCCCCTATTCCTATTCACTCTCGCCTAGACCTTCAGTTCCCAAATTGTAAGAATCGGGAAACACTGACACATGCAAGGAGCTTCTGCATAATAAATGGGAAATCGTAAAGCTTCGTGCGGATAGGTGGATCATCGCCAACGAAACGGTGGAGGCGCCTCAATACACACGAGTTGGAACTTGCACTTTGTCCCGACTATTTTCAGTGTATAGTGTACTACACCTACGAGGAAAACAAAAGAGCATCATCCATCAGTGACCACTTTGCGCACAATTTCATACAATTTCTCATCCGCATATTTCCATGACAGTATAAAGATGTATTTTTTGCCTCGTTTTAAAACGAAGGTTATTTCCGAGCAGGTCAGGAAGTATGCCTTTCTGGCATATCACAGGACGAAAACAATACAACTGTGCTATAAATGGTAAACGCGTTTATGAACGAACAGATACCTCCTCTGTGGCGCAATGGTTAGCAGCGTTGCCAGACGTACCATAATAATCATACATGTACGATAATTTCGACACTGATACGATTTACGATACAATATGTATTATCGTAGTATGTCAAAGTACGATAATTTCCAACCCCCCTCCAAAGTGGGGTGAAAAGACTAGTATCCAGTGCCTAAAAACTTTAAAGTTCAAACCTAAAATTCCTTTGTTTTGCGAAATAGCGCGTTTCGCGCGATTCTGGCAGTTGTACGATAATTATTCATCTGGTACGATAATTTTCGAATACCGGTACGATAGTTCACTTGCACTCGTCTGGCAACCCTGATGGTTAGTCCATTCGCTTCATACCAGGAGGTTCGATTCCCAGGGGGGTCAACTTTGTAAGAGGTAGAGCATTTTCATAGCCCACCTAGCTAGCTACCACTATCTTATCTAAGTCTTGCCGCCAAACATCAGTCTTAACAGAATTGATGTGTTCCGGCTTGAAGATAAGATAGCCAGATCCCCATTATGTTGGGGAATCTTGGTAAGCCCGCTTGCATCTTCGGCATCATTGTCACCATCAAGTGAGATGATACCAAGGGCTTACCAAATGTGAATAAAAAAAGAGAGCCGTATCACAGTGAGCGTGGGTAACAGTTGGTACCTGGCAGGTTGCAGCACCACACACAGCGTGGCCTTAATAGCTGTGTCGCTGAGCGAGTGTCCCGGAGACGACGCCGGCGACGTGTGTGCGTGCGGCGAGTTGCTGTCGCCCGTGGCCGGGGAACCGCCCCACACCGTCCTGGGGATACCAAATCAAGGTTATTTATGTTGGACGAGGAAACCACAAGACACATTTGTGACGAGGGAGGAGGGGGTGGGAGGGGGAATTTCTTTGTTGAACACAAGGGTTAAAACTCTGAATGAAGAATAGGGCAGTCAATTAAGTTACTTTTATCATCTGTCAAAACGTAGCTCCGTAGCCTCCGTAGCTCAGAGGCAAAGTTCACTGGCTTTACACAGGAGGTCGCGGGTTCGATTCCCGGCGGGGTCAATTGTAAGACTCGGTTTGGTTGGTGGTATGGCATCTTCTAAGCCCGCCTGGCTAGCTACCACCATCATATCTAAGTCTTGCCGCCAAATATCAATGTTGATATTATTGGTGTGTTCCGGCATGAAGATAAGATAGCCAGTTCCCCATTGCGTTGGGGAATCTTGTTAAGCCCACTTCCATCTTCAGCAACATCGTCACTTACCACCAGGTGAGATGTAGTCAAGGATTTACCAATTGTGAATAAAAAAAACAATATTTTGAACGAAAAATATCCAAAGTAGCAAGTCGTGACGTCATAGTTTTTCAATTTTATTGATATATAAGTACTAATTTTGTGATTTTTAAGTAGTGACTGAATACAAAGTTAGGTTCTTTCAAATTTCAGCGTGGGTTGGCCAACAAAAGCTGGCACGTACAGTACTTATTGCATTCATTGAGAAAACTCTTCAGGTGTTATGTTTCAGCGAAGCCATTTTACAAGTTTCCACAAATAATATCTACAAAACAGAGGCAGAGTAAGAATTGTACAATTTTAAGGAGATCATCATACACAAATCCTTGGGGGAGGCCTTTGTCACAGTATTATGATATGGCTTACAGTAGTGTAACGCCTTTGATGTTGCACGAAGTCGCCACGGATTAGGTACTAGCAGTACTAGCCTGTAGCCAGTACCCTTACGTTGCTCTGCGTAAGTACATTCGTTGCACTACTGTAAGCCGCTATATTGTTATACTGTGCTTTTGTCCAGCAGTGGACGATTTTCGGCTGATATGATGATGATCACACACAATAACCCTATAAACTAGTATACATACAGATTGAACTGAACTCCTAACTTTGCTCTTTGGCGTGGAATTAAAACCTAATTTAAATTTCGGTCGACACATTGAGTCCAAGGCAAAAGTTGCTGCAATCAAGGTGGGAATTCTCTCTATGTGAGAGGGTATTCACATCTGGACAGTTGCTCATCTTACGCAGAATCGCCTACCGGGCGTTGTAACAAAAAAAAATTTACATACTCTTTTAAATATTTTTTCCAAGCCAGGAAAACGATAACAAATCACATGCAATTCAAAAAAATATTAATTTCAGTTAGAAAGTGGGTTAAAGGTTAAACCAAGCACAGGTTCGATCATGTGTGGCACATAATATTCACACTTTGCCAGCTGGATACCCTAGACGCTATGGAGCGACGTGCAAGGAGATTGATTGGCGACTAGGAACTAGTTACAAACAAGCTCCAAAGCCTCGAGCATCGCCGCAGTCATCTGTTTATCGGTATCCTACCGGATGGATTTCGGAGTGTGCCCAAGAACTACACTACCTCACCAGCTCCATTTCACCTCCGTACACGGTACTAGGTATACACCTGAACAGCTTGTTTCTTTATATTAAGCACAGGTACGATCTTTATGGAGTACTGTTCTCACCTATGGGATGGATCAACCCGCTATCAGCTGGATAACTTGGACGCCATCGACCGACGCGCCCGGAGACTCATTGGCGATAATCGGCGAGTCAAAAACAAGCTCCAAAGCCTTGAGCATCGCCGCAAAGTCGCCTGTCTTTCGGTATTCTATCGAATTCATTTCGAAGAGTGTGCTCAAGAACTGCACGACCTCATTCCCTTAGCTCTATTCCACCTTCGACCAAAGAGACGCAGGGAGAGCTTACACCCCTATGTTGTTGACATTCAGCGTATACGCACGAAGCGTTACGCTTCCTCATTTATTATGCGGAGAGCGAAGGAGTGGAACTCTTTGCCTGCGTCTGTGTTTCCCGACTCCTACAACTTGGGGATCTTTAAAGCGAGAGTCAATGGGCATTATTTGAGTTTGCGTGTACCATCCTCGACTACATCGTCACTTACCATCAGGTGAGTTGTAGTCAAACGCACTCAAATTTTTTATTTAAAAAAATCCTCTTCTGAGGATACACAATAGCTTATGCTAGGCCGCGTGCGAGAGAGGAGACTTTCATGATGCGTATGCTGTGCGCTTATTCACACACACTAATCAAGCGCAATGTGTGAATGTTTTGTCCGTGTTAGCTTTAGTTAACCGACTAGGAGGGTCATTCATTTGAACATCATCATATCAGCTCATATACGTCCCCACCGAGGGGCTCGAGCCTACCCTGAATTAGGGCGATCAGGCCTTAGTTGATCACGCGGGCTCAGTGCGGGTTGGCCGACTTCACAAACCGCAGGTGTGTGCAGGTTTCCTCACGATGTTTTCCTTCACCGTTTAAGCAATCGGTAAGTATATTATGTACGTAAGTTTTTGAAAAACTCATTGGTACATTGGCCGTCCAGATTTGAACGTTAGAACGAATCGGTTAGAAGGACCGATTCGTTACCGGTTAAGCCACCGACGCTTTTTAACAACAATAACAACATAGTTCTTTATTATTTTTTAATGCAGTTAAAAACCCTTTTTTAGTCGGAAAATTTAATTACAAAGGTAAGAAGGAAAAAAATAAGCGTTACCTTGAGATGCGATCCCGGGCAGTTCTATCCAGCAGCTCTGACGGCAGCGCCACATGTTTGAAGCCGAACTTGGCCAGGCGCGCGCGGTCTATGGAGCGCTGCACGGCGCGCTCCGCCGCCGCGGACAGCGGGGCCCCGCGCTGCGACCCGTACACCTGCTCGCCCACCAACACCTACGGAGATATACGGAAATTATGATGGCTGCATCATCATAACGTCATCTATGGACTGAGTACACAAAGAACCCCCGTGATTGTATTGGAGTTCAGTACAAACATATATCTTATCAGCTCATATACGTCCCCACCGAGGGAATCGAGCCTACCCTGAATTAGGGCGATCGCGCCTTAGTCGACCACGCGGGCCCAGTGCGGGTTGGTCGACTTCACACAACCTGCGAGTTTCTTCGCAGGCGTGTGCAGGTTTCCTCACGATGTTTTCCTTCACCGTAAGAGCGTCGGATAAACGTACATATGAAATCGAAATTCGAAAACACATTGGTACGTTGCAGGATTCGAACCACGGCCTCCCGGACACGAGGTAGCGGCCGTAACCGTTACGCCACCGATGCTCACGTCAGAAACATATACAGCCACCTATTAACGCTATTGTAGCGCCTCTGGGATGTTCTCAGGAGCGCGACTGAACACGTTTAATGCCATGCAGAGACTTCGTGTTGCGAGCTTCATCACAAGGGTTGAGTTGAGAGGTGCAGTAACGCTATAATTACAGAGCTCGCTTGCAGATTGCATACAATCAAAACCTTCAAGCGATGGTTGGAAATAGCTGCATAACAATACTATATTGTACTTCTTTGATTTTTTCATGTAACTGTGACATGAACTATTTAAAGATAAAAAAGATATTGATTTCATATGCGTACCTTTGTTAAGACCCTATATATATTAACTAATATAAATAAATATTGTAAATAATACATAAAAAAGACCCACAGCTAATCAATTAAATCAAGATGCAGAGAAATATAGTGTTCTTTTAGTTTCTTTTTAAAAGAATATATTTATAAGTAGTTAGTTATTTGTAACTAAACTTCTTTAGACGCAATATATGGTCTCCAGAGCAGTCTGAAGAAGCATGTAATCCTGGGCCATATAGGGCAAACGCACCAGGGACAAGCATCATCGGTGAACAAAACTGTGGACGGGTACATCCAGAGGGTAGTCCACAGAGCCTTCAACTAAAGTCAATGGAGATACCTCACTTGTGGTCAAGTTCCTCAGCATTGAGGAACCGAGGAAGAAGAGGAATGTAATGTTCACCTGCTGCAGCCGCTGCCAAGCGAGCAGCCTGACCAGCCTATCATCGAGCTTCTCCAGCTGTTGGTCGACGGCCGCCAACAGCTTGGCTGCGTCCCCGTCTGTGGTCAGCTGCAGTTTCCCCACTCGCTTGGCTTGGGCAGCGTCTTCGAAGTGTGACGTCTTGCGGCGCTTGAACGAGGTGAGGTGCTCGAAATCCGAGTCGGAAAAGTCTGAAGAATCCTCTGGGTTGTGCTGTCGGAGAAGACAAACGTGACAATTATTATATATTTTGCGTTTAAATTTCACTATACTCTGTCGACTGTTGCTAAATCGTTAAGGCGCTAAGATTACTCAATCCGAGCAGGTTGATATGTGTTTCAGTAATATCGACCGTAAGTCTATTCATTTTAAGTTCAAATCAATGCGGGCTTCAACGCGGCTGTTACGTTGAAACAAAAGTTGAAAATTCTCGATTTTTACACGTTTTTATTACTTTTCATCACTTTTAAAAGAGTTTTAATAAAATGTGTTCAATTAAAATGAAAGGTCTTAAAGTCACCGATTTTTAGTTGTTGGATTCTTTTAATATTAACTATTTGTTTTCGGGAAATTTTGCAAATAATGCCAAAAACAGGGTCTACACTACAGTATATTTTTTTACATCAAATGTGGTAATATTTTTAAAATTGTATTCAATTAAATCGATTTTTTATTACTTTAAGTACATATATATTTTTTCATGGTGATAGCTTTACACAGTCTTTCAATTATTTGAATTGAATATTGTCATTCGACCCATCTTAAGGCCTTAATGCGAGATCGTGAGTTCAGAGCACCCCGAGTCTGATAGTTAGAGGTTCTTGAACTGTTTGCGTACTAGGTATCCCTAACGCAGGAGCGGTCTTCTTGTACGCGGAGCGTCTTCATTTTCACTTTTTTATTTGGTCGTAAATCCTTCATCATCATCGCCCGTGTTAGTCCACTGTTGGACATAGGCCTCCCCCAAGGCTCGCCACTTACGGCACTTCGGCCCTGCGCATCGAACTGTCGGTCGCCAGCAACCTTGCGCAAATCATCGCTCAACAAATATTCTGTAAAAAAAATCTGACGGATACCTACTATGGTTCAAAATATACATCTTTCTAAACAGCGTAACCCTAATTAATAAAAATCGGCCAAGTGCAAGTCGGACACGGGCAAAGTAGTGTTCCGTAGTCTTTAAAAAAATAAATGTATTTTTTTGTAATAAAAATTATATTTGCTGTTGGTAGTAGAACATTACGTATGGAAAATCTATGACCTTTTTACAAATCCAACTGCACATCTTAAGTTGGTAGACTGTTATTCCTAACCTAAGAAAACATCATCATCATCATCATATCAGCCACAAATCCTCCACTGCTGGACAAAGGCCTCCCCCAAGGATAACATAGAAACATAATAATAATAGTTTTCCTTTTAAATTGAATATATGTCCTACTATTTACAATTTTTTCAGATGTTCTGAAATAGCGGTTTATCTGTTAAGGAGTGACACTAAAAAATAGCACTTTTTGCAAACTCTTGATAGTTTTGAAAGACCTATTCAACGATACCCCACACGATAGGGTACGTCACCGAAAAAAAATCACCCTCTCTTTATATGTAGGGGTACACTAAAAAAAAAATACAAAACTATCACCAATATGCTATCAAAGGCCACTATACACATACATTTTATAGGGTGACTAGTGGATGCCCGCAGCTTCGCCCGCGCAGATCCCGATTTTTGCGGTTCCCGTGGGTATTTCCCAAAATCCTTTCTTAGCGGATGCCTACGTCATAACATCTACCTGCATGCCAAATTTCAGCCCGATCCGTCCAGTGGTTTGGGCTGTGCGTTGATAGATCACTATGAAAAAGAAAACACCTAGAACACCCTACACCTAGAAAAAGCGGGGTAAATAAAAAAATAAAAAACATCTACGCATATTTTATGACCAGTAGAAGCCATTTTTGCAATTAAAAAAAATTGCAACTTCCTGACATTTAGCCTACAGGGTTGTCGGCGCTGAGTGTGTTAATATTATTGTTTTTCTACACTATTAGAGAAATCTTCTTTTAAGAATAGTTTGGACGTGCCGTTGACTGTACATTTTCGCGAGAAATTACGTGCAATTCTGCAATAGGATTTATTTTTACATCCTGTTAATGCTGATGATGACTCACTTCAGCGATGGCTTCCAGGTCGTCCCGGGCATCCTCTTCCGTGGCGCCCTGCAGTTTTTTGGCGGAATGGCCGCACACCCCGCCCTTGTACTGCGGGCAGGAAACGTTCAGGCAAATAGTGTGCTTGGGAGCGGAGTCGTCTTCTTCCTCCGTGTACACGCCTGCTTGTTGCAGCTTCTCCAAAACTGGTGGTGAAAGTTGGCATTAGCACAACTGGTGTGACCGAACCTCCTTACCTCCGTAACAATCCATAAAGTACCCACTGCTGAGGCACACCCCAGACACTTCATACAAACGAGCGAGAAACGATATACATATAAACAACTGACGTATCTATGGGTACGCATGCACGTAGGGCTGAATCACCGGCGGCGTTGGTTTGTTAGATATTTACTGCATGTAACAATCAACAGTGACTACTTGGTAGGCAGGTAAATTACATGAATAAAATTGTTCTTCAAACAGATTTTAACCGCCTCCTTAGCTCAGAGGCAAAGTTCACTGGCTTACACAGGGGGTCGCGGGTTCGATTCCCGGCGGAGTCAATTGTAAGACACGGTTTGGTTGGTGGTAGGGCATTTTCTAAGCCCGCCTGGCTAGCTACCACCATCTTATATAAGCCTTGCCGCTAAATATCAATGTTGATATCATTGGTGTGTTCCGGCATGAAGATAAGATAGCCAGTTCCCCATTGCGTTGGGGAATCTTGGTAAGCCCGCTTTCATCTTCGGCAACATCGACACTTACCACCAGGTGAGATGTTGTCAAGGGTTTACCAATTGTTAATTAAAAAAAAAGATACTCGAGCGCTAGTCGGTGCTTTTGTCGGTGAAACAATCTCATATATAACAACCTACAATAACAGTCAATCTTAATCTATTATTCCGTGTTCACATTCTTGGAAAGTAGGCCATACTCCACACACGAGGGCCAGGTCCAGGTTGGTGGAGGTTGTAAGGCTAGTGGAGAATTCCACTTTCAAAAGTTTTCAACCCGCCTGACCAAACACCAGGTAAAAATCCTCGATGACATGGGGTCGCTCATAACGTTAAAAGCCTATTAAAGTTGGAGCACACATAACGACTCGGAAAGGGATCATCATTGTATCGCCTTTTTCCCCGCCGTCAATCTAACGTGAGCACTTGAGCGAAGCGAGTCAGCAGCGCCGGCACGTCGACTCGGCTACGGCAAGACGCCGCGTTTGCGGGGCTCCCGATGCGCTCCCGATCCGCCACCATCCGCACGAACTTTTAAGCGAGCATGCACAACTCATGTCAATGCCAAAATTAAAATAATAAAAATGAAAATGTTAGACTTGTCATGCCTTTTCGATTCCACGTCAATTCTTGGATTTACATAACATGGTCATAATTTTATGATTATTAAACACTAGCTGTCCTGGCGAACTTCGTACCGCCTCACACTACACTACCATTACCATTACCACTACCACTACCAATACCATTACCACTACCACTACCAATACCAGTACACTACCACTACCTTTACCAATACCATTACCACTACCACTACCACTACTACTACACTACCACTACACTGCACTACTTTTTGTAGATATTACAGAAATTTTTAGGCCATTTTTTACACCTTGTGTTACATTATTTGAGTTTTAGTAAGGATCCCTTATTTTTTGAAAATATAATATAGCCTATAGCAACCGCGGATAGTGTAGCTTCCCAACGGTGAAAGAATTTTTCAAATTGGTCCAATAGTTTCTGAGACTATTCAAGACAAACAAACAATCAAATCTTTTCTCTTAATAATATTAGTGTAGATGATTGTGCGTTTTTGTGCGAAATGACACAGTGGTCCAACGTCTTGTACTATGCATCAAAGCCGACATCTAGTAACTGGACAACTGTGCCTCCCCTGTCTCGCCTGCGTTGGACGAACGTATATAACATTATTTTCTTTACACTGTGCCTGTAGTATGTAGTAGCAATGATCTCACCCTTTTTACAACGCACGTATTCGCGGCGACTGGGCAGCAGCGGCGGTGGACGCTGGTAGTGGTATCGCACCATGTCTGGTACCACCACGCGACCTCGCACGCCCACTGGCACTTTTATCCTAGTGAAGACAACATTATTATGGATTTACAGATAATTGTCTCATTGTACCTGTAACGGCAGTAACAGTTTATTTCACCTAGGGACAAGTTCTTGGAAACACCAAGTGTCAGTCGCAGTACATCATACAGCTCAACAGGTTTCATCATATAAGCTCGTATACGTCCCCACTGAGGGGCTCGAGCTGACTCTGAATTCGGGCGAACGGGCTTTAGTCGACCAACGGGCCCAGTGCGGGTTGATCGACTTCACACACAGCCTTCGAGTTTCTTCGCAGGCGTGTCCAGGTTTCCTCACGATGTTTTCCTTCACCGTAAGAGCGTCGGATAAACGTTCATATAAAAACGAAATTCGAAACCACATTGGTACGTGGCAGGGTTCGAACCACGACCTCCCGGGCAGGAGGTAGCGGCCTAGCCGTTACCGACGCTCCTCCAGGTTTATTCTCTCTTATTATTTATCGCATTTATTGACTCTCCTAAGAATGTAACATAAGATATAAAAGACAGTGGTTAAAATACGTCTTAGATTACACTGAACCATCTGGACTCTAATCATATCTAATCTTACGTCTCTTTAAAGTCCCGCGAGAAAGTGGATTTCTCCATTTCAAGATTCCAGATTTCTGATAGCCATAAAATAGCAATTACATAATGTCATTTGTGAAAAATAAAGAAATAAACAGTCATTAGTTAATAACGTCAAAATCCAATCCTTGATATAAAACACATTATATCACTAGAACATGAAAACAGTATGACACGAGAAGTAATACATTAAAATCATTGAATGTCATTAATGCCTTTGACAAGAGTAGGCCAGTTCACACGGACAGCACCCGGTTATAACGCGAGAGTCAGCCATCGCTCCCATCAACCATATTAGAGGGAAAGGAATGACCCGGCTCCCGATGCGCCACCATCTGCACCATTGGGAGTTGTTTTCAACCCCGATGTGCTGCTCTACGGGGCCCGAGATGGGATTCCATGGAATCACCAGCTTTGTCTTACTCGAATGATGACTGTGTTATCTATCTATCTATAAAGACTGTGTTAGTCTAAGTCTGTGTTAGTCTAATGATAACTGTGTTAGTCTAATGATGACTGTGTTAGTCTGATGATGAATGTTTTAGTCAGATGATTGTTGTTATAGTCGAATGATGACTTTGTGAGTTTGATGATGATTGCTCCTCTGTTCTCACCTGAAGGGCGGCGCCTGGCTCCTGGCGCGACGGATGAAGTCAATCTTAATGGCGTGCTGGTCCACGGGGCCCGAGAATCTATCCCAAAGGGCCACGCGCTCCGAGGCACTGATGGAGTTCACCAGCTTCCAGTCCTGAGGATAGAGAAATAATTCTCACATTCATCATATTTTCAACTGTCCACTGAATACTGCTCCGGCCGATCCAGCCGCGTAGGAGTAAGTCTGGACAGGTGCGATAAGCGCCGGGAAGTGAGCGTGCCAACAGCTCCGGTACCACACCGGATATGTGGGAGCTAGCTTCTCTGGCGTCCCGAGCGGGGATCGAACCGCCAGCAGCGAATGCCGCGGGAGGTGAGCGCGCCTACAGCTCCGGGACCTACCTGGACAGTAGGTAGTGGTTCTCTTCCACGAGGCACTCGCCTTGCATAGTACCGGGACAAGCGTCTTGACGGCAATACCTACCGTGACTGGTCCTTGTCTTCACCTTATGGTGTTGGCAGGAATAGCGGCCCGCTGTATGCCCAAGGGTAGGAAAGTGGGGACGCTATATCATAAACCTGGTAGTTTTAGCATATCTGGTAGATATACGAGAGGGAATGTCCACTGAATACTACGGGCCTTCACTCTATAACCATAAGATTGGGTGAGTTGGGATGCTAATAGTGGACAATGGACATGCCCTTTCGTAAATCTACAAGATACGCTACACCCATTACCCGACCAGTCGCGCACTAGAGTAGTGTATCTAGTAACCACTCACCCGAGTAGTGTATCTAGTAACCGCTAACCAGAGTAGGGACGCTATGTCATAACTCAGAGTAGTACTCAGAGTGTAGATGTACGAGAGAGCATATCCACTGGAGACATCTACTGGTAATCCTATGTTCCACAGTGTAACGCCTTTGATGTTCGCGTCGAAGCCGACATCACTACTCGCTAGTCATGAATATTAATTGATTAATTAAAAACACTTTATCGCACAGTATAAAAGGAAAATACAGGTAGGTATGTATGTGTCACCGTAAAATTGTAAAACCGTTAGATTATCTCTCGCGAGATTGTGAACTGTCGAAAGATTGTGAACCGTAACATACTACTTACAATTTCACTAGTGACATTACAATAACACTAAGCGAAGTGAATAACATTAAATAAATGAGCGAGCGAAGCGAGGGATGTTAGGTTCGGTGAGGTTTGATTGATTAACCAGAATGCTTCGCAGAAGAAGAAATAATCGGTTTTATTCGGATAGGCCGTGAAATTGTAAGCCGATTGACAATTTACCGTCATATTATAATCTAACTGCATTTAGTGTAGTGAGATTGTAATATCGCGGTTTTTACAATATCCCGGCGACATATACAACAAATAAGGATGTTAATCGTTTAGGCGGTCTTATAACCGGTCTTTCATTGAGGTCTTTAACCGCCTCCGTGGCGTAATTGTTAGTCCATTCGCTTCACACTTGGAGGTCGCGGGTTCGATTCCCGGCGGGGTCTAACTTTGTAAGACTCGGTTTGGTTGGTGGTAGGGCATTTTCGAAGCCCGCCTGGCTAGCTACCACCATCTTATCTAAGTCTTGCCGCCAAACATCAATCTTGAGAGCATTGATGTGTTCCGGCTTGAAAATAAGATAGCCAGTTCCCCGTTGCGTTGGGGAATGTTGATAAGTCCGCTTCCATCTTCGGCATCATCGTTACTTACCATAAGGTAAGATAATGTCAAGGACTTATCAATTGTGGAATTTAAAAAAAATACCTTTAGGTGAAGGAAATGTTGAAAAACCATTATTGCTTAAACTATAGTTGTGACCATGAATAAGTAATGACTACTTACAATGTACTGTTCGACGTGATTCGGACACATCCATCGACCTGTAGGCAGCGCCGTCAACGGCGGGTCTAGGCAATCCTGTAAAAGATTTGACGGTACGGTCTAGCTGCTAGATTCAGGATATTAGTGTCGCCATTTGATTGAAAGGCTAGCGACATTCAATGACTATGCCGAGCGTTGATTGAACAAGCGTCATTCAACGATCAACTGATTGGCTGATTGTAAGCTAGCCCGAACGTTGATTGAACAACAGTGTAGTGTTGTGTAGTGTGTAGAGTGTAGCTTGTAGTTATCAATTGTGGATTTAAAATACTACTGAGTAAAAAACTGTAAAAGAGCGAGCGAAGCGTGCGATATTAGATTCGGTCAGGTGTGATTGATTATACAGTCAAAGAGCTTTGAATGCTTCGCAGAAAAAAAAATCATCGGTCCGGAGTTTCGTAGTTACGACTTTGCTAAATGACTTTTAGCCAAGTCGTTGAACATTGCATTCAACAACTTTTCCAGTTGTCCTTTAGTCATTGAATGTCGCCTTTCAATCAAATGGCAGATTTAACCAGATGGCTGCGACATTAACATAACACTTCTAGAATCAAGATGTTGACAGTGTAGTGTAGCTGTTAGATTTAACATACATTACAGTCTAGAGGCAAAGTATATACATTAGTACTAACATACAGTATGGACACTCCCTGCCGCCTTTGCAACCTCACCCCCTCATCGCCCAGATTGATTCAGATTGGTTACAGTTTCGTTGACGAACGTATAGGATTTCGCTGCCATTTTGTTTGTTCCGTCATTCGTTTTTTGAAATTTCATTTCTGGCCAGAGTCAGTGTCCAGAGTGTGCTAGAGGATAGAATGAAAATATTGACATTGTAGGGTAGGGGGCGTTCAAGTATTATATAACGCAGTTTTTGAAGATTTTTGAACCTTGTAACACGCCGTAACGTTTTTCTGTACCCCCCTCCGCCCCAAAAAAAAACACAAAAAAATTACATTATATAAAATAAAAATGACGTATAATACAGTCGAGGGATTCCCCTTAAACATAAATAAAAGGGTTGATAATCGTACATTTTTATTTCAATAAAAAAATACAGTGTTGTTCGAATCCCCCCCCCCCCCCCCTCCCTCCCATGTAACGCGTAACGTTTTACAAGACCCTCCCACCCCCTAAATTGCGTTACGTAATACTTGAACGCCCCCGTAGCTGCTAGTTTGGAGATTTGTCCAGCTGCTATCACTAAAATATTGACATTATAGCCTAGTTTAGATTCGTTTTTAACCGCATCCGTGGCGTAATGCTTAATGTAATCAGGTCGCGGGTTCGATTCCCGGCAGAGTCTAACTTTTTATGACTCGGTTTGGTTGGTGGAAGGGCAATTTCTAAGCCCCGCCTGGCTAGGTACCACAGTCTTATCGTCTTGCCGCCAAACATCAATGTTAACAGCAATCAGGTGAGATGATGTCAAGGGCTTACCAATTGTGGATAAAAAAAAAGATTAAATTGTAAATATTCGCTGAAATTCATTCGACGCACTTCAATCGTACCATGTAAGTATTTACCTGATGGAACAGCAGCGGGCAGTAGTCGCATTGCAGTAGCGGCGCCACCTTGCAGGTGCCCTGGCACACGTAACACGATTTAGCGGGGAGGGGAACGCAGCCCGACGAGTCCACCGTGATGAGGGTCGCGTTGCCGTTCATGCTGTCCTCTGTAACAAGCAATAATGGTTTTTTTTATTAATGTGTTACATGTTTCCTCTCGCTTTCCTGCAATTTTTGGGAGTGATTTCATGAACTGAGACGGAAGAGTGTAACAGGAAATGCAAACGTATTTTAATTTTATTCCCGAAGAATCAAAAGGTTTATTCAAAATAGGTAAATATTTTACCGCCTCCGTAGCTCAGAGGCAAAGTTCACTGGCTTTACACAGGAGGTCGCGGGTTCGATTCCCGGCGGGGTCAATTGTAAGACTCGGTTTGGTTGGTGGTAGGGCATTTTTTAAGCCCACCTGGCTAGCTACCACCATCTTATCTAAGTCTTGCCGCCAAATATCAATGTTGATATCATTGGTGTGTTCCGGAATGAAGATAAGATAGCCAGTTCCCCATAGCGTTGGGGATTCTTGGTAAGCCCGCTTCCATCTTCGTCAACATCGTCACTTACCACCAGGTGAGATGTTGTCAAGAGTTTACCAATAGTGGATAAAAAAAAAGGTTCAAAATACACTCTTACTGATAGTCATAAAATAGTAATTACATATACATAATGTCATTTGTCAAAAATAAAAAATGAACAATCATTGTTTAATAATAATTATGTCATTAGAACATGAAAACAATATGACACGAGAAGTAATACATTAAAATCATTGAATGTCATTAATGCCTTAAGAGTAGGCCAGTTCACACGGACAGCACCCGGTCACGAGTATAACGCGAGTCAGCCATCGGTCTCATCGACCATTATTAGAGGGAAAGGAATGACCCGGTTCCCAATGCACCATGACGAAGGCTAAGGTAACATGGCCATGCCGCCTAATGTGAGGCTGAAGACAAAGTTGACCTACTATCCGAAAGCCTGGTCCGTTTATGTACGACCCAATAATTCATATTTTGTCACATGTAAAATGTGACTACTGTAAGGCTCGCTAGTTTTTAACCGACTTCAAAACAGGAGGAGGTTCTATGTTTATATTTTAATGTTTGTTTGTTTTCTTTTTTTGCTTAAGGTGACCAGTACATGTAACTGGTAATTCCACTGATGCAACTTAAGGCGACCAGTACATATAACTGGTATTCCACTGATGCAACTTAAGGCGACCAGTACATGTATGTAATTGGTAATTCCACTGATGCAACTTTAGGCGACCAGTACATGTAACTGGTAATTCCACTGATGCAACTTAAGGCGACCAGTGCATGTAACTGGTAATTCCACTGATGCAACTTAAGGTGACCAGTGCATGAAACTGGTAATTCCACTGATGCAACTTAAGGCGACCAGTACATGTAACTGGTAATTCCACTGATGCAACTTAAGGCGACCAGTTCATGAAACTGGTAATTCCACTGATACAACTTAAGGCGACCAGTACATGTAACTGGTAATTCCACTGTTGCAACTTAAGGCGACCAGTACATGTAACTGGTAATTCCATTGATGCAACTTAAGGCGAGCAGTACATGTAACTGGTAATTCCACTGATGCAACTTAAGGCGACCAGTACATGTAACTGGTAATTCCACTGATGCATCTTAAGGCGACCAGTGCATGTAACTGGTAATTCCACTGTTGCAACTTAAGGCGACCAGTACATGTAACTGGTAATTCCATTGATGCAACTTAAGGCGACCAGTACATGTAACTGGTAATTCCACTGATGCAACTTAAGGCGACCAGTACATGTAACTGGTAATTCCACTGATGCAACTTAAGGCGACCAGTGCATGAAACTGGTAATTCCACTGATACAACTTAAGGCGACCAGTACATGTAACTGGTAATTCCACTGTTGCAACTTAAGGCGACCAGTACATGTAACTGGTAATTCCATTGATGCAACTTAAGGCGACCAGTACATGTAACTGGTAATTCCACTGATGCAACTTAAGGCGACCAGTACATGTTACTGGTAATTCCACTGATGCAACTTAAGGTGACCAGTGCATGTAACTGATAATTCCACTGATGCGACTTAAGGCGACCAGTGCATGAAACTGGTAATTCCACTGATACAACTTAAGGCGACCAGTACATGTAACTGGTAATTCCACTGATGCATCTTAAGGCGACCAGTGCATGTAACTGGTAATTCCACTGTTGCAACTTAAGGCGACCAGTACATGTAACTGGTAATTCCATTGATGCAACTTAAGGCGACCAGTACATGTAACTGGTAATTCCACTGATACAACTTAAGGCGACCAGTACATGTAACTGGTAATTCCACTGATGCATCTTAAGGCGACCAGTGCATGTAACTGGTAATTCCACTGTTGCAACTTAAGGCGACCAGTACATGTAACTGGTAATTCCATTGATGCAACTTAAGGCGACCAGTACATGTAACTGGTAATTCCACTGATGCAACTTAAGGCGACCAGTACATGTAACTGGTAATTCCACTGATGCAACTTAAGGCGACCAGTGCATGTAACTGGTAATTCCACTGATGCAACTTAAGGTGACCAGTGCATGAAACTGGTAATCCCACTGATGCAACTTAAGGCGACCAGTACATGTAACTGGTAATTCCACTGATGCAACTTAAGGCGACCAGTTCATGAAACTGGTAATTCCACTGATACAACTTAAGGCGACCAGTACATGTAACTGGTAATTCCACTGTTGCAACTTAAGGCGACCAGTACATGTAACTGGTAATTCCATTGATGCAACTTAAGGCGAGCAGTACATGTAACTGGTAATTCCACTGATGCAACTTAAGGCGACCAGTACATGTAACTGGTAATTCCACTGATGCATCTTAAGGCGACCAGTGCATGTAACTGGTAATTCCACTGTTGCAACTTAAGGCGACCAGTACATGTAACTGGTAATTCCATTGATGCAACTTAAGGCGACCAGTACATGTAACTGGTAATTCCACTGATGCAACTTAAGGCGACCAGTTCATGTAACTGGTAATTCCACTGATGCAACTTAAGGCGACCAGTACATGTAACTGGTAATTCCACTGATGCAACTTAAGGCGACCAGTACATGTAACAGGTAATTCCACTGATGCAACTTAAGGCGACCAGTACATGTAACTGGTTAATCCTCTGATGCAACTGAAGCTTTTTTTCTCTCAGACGTTTGGTGAGTGACCAAGTTTCGTATCGTTAATTTATAATGATTGGAAGTAGCACATCTTAGACCTTCCTTTTGACTTCTTTTATTAACCAGTATTTCTTTCTCACATTTGCTTCTTCTGTAATTCTGACAATTTATTTAGTGGTTTGGTTTTTGTGGGAGATTAGCTCTATAACTTTAGAGTTTGTGAGAAATTTTGTTCTGTCTTTGTTTATTGAATTGAATGGTACCCCAGACTCCCCATTATGTACAAGCGCAAGCGGCTCGCGAGCGTGAATGTGGGGTTTCTCCAGATCCCTCAGGAACTATATCGGGCTATTCTGATAAGCAGTCTATGTCACTTGCCACCCCCTTAACCAATTCCATACATAAAATCACTTCAATCCGTTCGTCCGACGTGCGCGAGCGTGGAAATAGGTATTCCCCTGATCGGCATTGGACTGTGCTATTTTCACGGGATAAAAAGTAGCCATGTCCTTCCCAGTGACACAGGCTACCTGTATGCCAAATTTCATCAAGATTGGTTGAGGTGTTGAATCGTGAAAAGGTAACAATCAAACATTTTCACATTTATAATATTAGTAAGGTTATCCTTATGGATAACACTATATTATTATCTCCCTCTCGCTCTGGTCGGTCCCTCATTACTGATCATGATCATTTCTCTCCATCGGTTTTGATCCATGGTCACCCTCACCGACTGAGAGAAGGTTAACTGAGTTGGTGCCCTACTACAAGCATACAAGGAATGAATACAACAAGTTATTATAGGACTAAGTGTAAAAAGGCAGTCTTATTGCAAGAAGCGTTCTCTTCCAGAATACCCTTGGTATACTAAGTCAGTATTAGTTATGATAACGTTATAGTCTGGGTTTAAGCAGCTGTGTATGCATACATATGTTTTTACCAGGCAGGTAGACTCTGTAAGGGATATTTGTCCTGTCCATGCGATCACTATCGTCGTCTTCCCTCAATCACCAGCACAGGTATAAACGCACAAGTTTTCTTTTAAATATTTCATAATTATACTGTTGACCACTGAGGTGCGTGTACGCTTTTCTTGGTTTTGGCTGAAAAACGGCGTTGTGAGTACTCTGCGATCCACAACATTTATACTGAGCCTGGACCAGTTTCACTAACTTGGCACCACTGACACTGTTTCATATTTTTTGTATAAACTAGTAATATTTGTTGCTAAGTTCTATTTATTTGTGTATTGTTAAAATGTATTGTGCCTTTTTAGTGAAATAAAGTTTTATCTATCTATGATAATGATAAAAATATAAAAAAGCGAATACTTCCTGCCATGCTAGGGAGATAGTGATTACTGACCTTTCTCCGTGCCGGGGAAGAGGCACGGCACCCGCATGTCTCTCGGGAGCTCAAACTGACGCGGGTTCATCACGCGCGCCGCCCGAACCAGGATCTCCATGGCTGTAAGCTCCTTCTCCGACTCTTTGTCTTTCTCTTTCTGGTCATTTTCATCTTGTTTATCATCTTTACTCTTCTTTTTATTGCGCAGTAATCTAAAAGGAAATATTAACACTGACTTATTGAGATTTTTGATCAACTGTCTGAAGAGAGAAAAAAGGTTATCTAACAATGACTAGATCTCTTGATGATGAGATCCCACAAACTGGATTAATCTGAGTCTTTAACCACCCCTATGATGTAATAGTTAATCCATTCGCTTCACGCTTCACACCAGGGACCTTGACGGGTTTGATTCTCGACTGGGTCGACTTTGTAAGACTCGATTTGGTTGGTGATAACGCATTATCTAAGCCCATCTGGCTAGCTACCACCATCTAATCTAAGTCTTGCCGCCAAACATCAATGTTAACAGCATTGATGTACTTTGGCTTGAAGATAAGATAGCCAGTTCCGCATTGCTTTGGGGAATGTTGATAAGCCCCCTTCCATCTTCGGCATTATCGTCACTTACCATCAGGTGAGATGATGTCAAGGGCTTATCAATTATTATTTTTTTGCCTAGACTGTCGAATGAACTGATAACTTATTCAATAAAAATTACCTAGGTTTCTTCTCATCTCTGGTGTCAGCAGGCGACTGGGCGCGACTGCCCCTGGAGCTACCAGCCGTCTCGTCAGAAGCGTGACACTCCTTACACAACCAGAGACCGGCCGGGATGTCATTCACATCCAGTGGGGGGTCACTGGATATAAAAGATAAATATTATCTTTACACATAAAACCTTGTGTGCATCTGTAAGTGATCGTGTAACTTTGAAACGACTTGACCAATTACGATGAAACTTTGGCGAGAAGTTGCGCGCACGCTCGGATAGGCTAATAACAAAAAAAATATTTGAGCCTCTTCCTTGAAAATTCGTGATATTTTTAGGATTCCGTACCCAAAGTGTAAAAACGGGACTCTATTACTAAGCCTCCGCTGTCCGTCTGTCCGTCCGTCACCAGGCTGTATTTCATGAACCGTGATAGCTAGAGATTCTAACGACTGAATCACGACCACAGGGAGTGATTCATGATGATTTAAATGCGAGTTTAGCAATTGACTCAAGTATTAGAATCCTTAGCGACGCGAGTGATTCATGGCCCTCGATATAAATCCGTTTTATTCAAGGGTTGCATACTATACTTCATACTATGGCTCCGAGAAAAAGAAACATTTAAGCGAAAATGAACAGTAGTGAAGAAAAAAAGGAAGGTTAAATTGAATTAAAATGCTCATTAAAATTGAAACAATTTGCAATGAAATACACGCATCAGCTTTTTAAGCTGCTAGTGTATAAACTATAATAATAATAATAATAACAATAATTACTAAAATGAAAAGTAGTTTGTGTTCGCACAACTTATAGTATTCAAAATAGCGCCAATTTACTAATGAAATGACAGCAAAGAACACAAAACAGTTTTTACTTTAATGCTTAATTCCTTGTCGAAAATATCGAACAATCAAATCTCGAGGAGTTATTTGCACAAAGAGTTTGTATGTGAAATATTCTTTGGACAAGGAGTTTGTATCGAGTATACTTGCGCAAGGAGATTGAAATGGAGGTCGAATATATTGGTGTGTTCTAAATTCAAAAATTTTAATTTACATGAGATATGGACTTAAAACTAGGTGCATTCTATTCCGCATTCATTCTATGCAGTATATTGTGTTATACATTGGTTCATATTGTGTTATAGATTTCAAATACATAAACTCGGGCCTTAGGAGGTTAATGGAGCATTTACTGTTCAAAATGAAGATTCTGTACCAAAATAAAAGTAGGAACTTTACAGGTTAGAAAAGTGTTGTTCCTTTTTCAGCACAGAAGAGCTACCTTTTTCTGTTTTATGAATAGTTGCGTTGCATATATATTCTTTTTTATGATTTATTTAGCCTTTAGCCGCTCAACTGGATCCCTGGATGACGTATAGCCTAGGAACAAACATACTCCAGTTGTGCAAAATAATAGTCATTTTTTGCATTAGGTACATTGACGGCAACACACATTGCTGTTCTACAATATTGTTCTAATTTGGTAAGGTTTTTTTTCTGTATGTTGTGTTTAGGTTAGATTGTACCATATTTAGGTTGTACAAAATGTAGGACAGAATGTAATCAACACTTTCTGAAAGAGACCAAATAAATTTATTTATTTCTTTGAGTATTTTTCCAACACTTAGTAGGTACTAGTGCAAAATCTTCATAGAGTGGAATAGCAAAGGAACTGTTTAACAAGTGAAAATATGTTAACATCTGATTATGGAAATTTTCAAAGCAACACCTGCATTAAATTTTGTTAAATAGATCCAAGACATTTTAAGTTAAAATTTTTAACATAAAACAAATTATTCATTTTTGTAATTATTTTTTTTACAAATTGAACTATCTTTATTTTCTTGGTCTGGATCCCATATTGGAGTAATTGTGAGATTTTGAGGATGAAAACCTAAGTTTACTTAATAGTAGAAACCTAATAGTCTCCTAACACCCCGTAAGGTTTGCTGGAAGAGATCTCTTATAGAGATAAGTCCACCTTTGTACATGTCCTCTCTAAGTTCTTGTCATTTAAATGTTTGTGTACAATAAAGGATATATATATATATATAGAAATGTGTGATTGTATGTGTGGAAATAAAGTGCTTTTTACTCTGCTAACAATCAAAAACCTTATAGAATTTAATTTTAATTACATTTGAGCCGTAAACTCACTAGCAGCCCAAATGGAAGCTCGCTGGACAGCGATCACAGCAAATCAAATCCCCACCCTCTCCACATGCATCACACGAGTCACGGTTGTGTCCCTTTCCCGGCCGTTTGTAGTATGGGTGCTGGGGCTTCTTGTTCTTAGAGCCATTCGCCTCCTCGTCCGGGGGTTTTATCAGCGCGCGAATCAGCTAAACAAATCAGAAAATATAATAAATTTTTATACAGATTTTTTTTGTATTATGCACCCTTATAAAGACACCCAAGAATAGGGCCAGCCAAAATCAAGCCAAGCCTGGAAGTAGCACGACCTGCCACAACCACAAGCATTGCAAGGTATAACATTGGAAAATGGCGACAATTTTTTTTATGGGCCAAGCTGAGGAACCAAGCGAGAGTTAAGACAATGTTTTTATTGATATAGACAAATTCTACTCACCGGCATCAAGCCACCCGAAGTATCAAGATCATAGCTAACACTAGACATCGTGAAGATACGGAAAATATGGATAATAACAAATCTTTCGCTGAAATAAATTCAAGTTTACAACACTGTCAGGCAGGCTGCAGGACACAATTAGATATTAAAAATTTTATTATAATATAGCATCTACGATGGTTTGTGACTGCATTTTATCAGGGAGCCGTCCGCGGCGATTATATCTGCAGATTTGGAAAGGCTATTTTCGATTGCATTCACTGAAAATTAATTAGTTTTCAAACTGTTAACAATCCAATCTGAGAATGGCGGCGCGAGCGATCAGCAAGCGAGCGACCATAGAGACCCAAGCAAGCGGAAGACTCAAACGTGCATCAAATTTTGTGCACCAGAAAACAAGTGACAAAAGACGTGCGACAAATAATCGAAATCAAACTTGTTAATTTCAGTTCTTTGTCTTGTCATTTTATATTAGCATTAAAACTTGAAAGTGGTATCTTTCCAGACCTCATAAAGTTTAGTAAAATAATGCCTTTATATATGTAAATCTGGTTCGAAAACTGATCCGGGAAACTGAAGACAAGTTTTTGTACTTCTGGTTTTTATAATCTACAAACTTAGTGTATCTGACTGACGTATCTTAAATTTTAATTAAATGCTTATCAAAATTTGGAACATTTAATGTTCAAGCTAGTTACACACTAAATATCTTAAAATGAGCTACATACACACAATATTATAAAATAATAGATTTTGTAAAGGACAAGGGTGTTACTTATTTAATAATCTGCTAGCAAATACCATACCCCGATTGAAATCTGGATCACGCCATTATTTGTGAATTGTGATAGATATATATTTTTTTTATATTTTTTTATTATAAAGTGTGTTAATTTAAAAAAAACATGTTGGAATTTGTAAATTGTCGCGCGTTTTTTTTTGCACATTATTCGATGCGGTTTATTTACTAAAGTGCTTGTGTAGGTACTTGAAGACAAATTTCATGCGTTCAAAAATACGCAACACATAATAAGCAACGAATATTTGACGCCAGTTTTCGTGCGCTGCTGTGATGTGCGACCAATTTTGTTAATCAATGAAAAGGTCATCGACCTGTGTATGGAGGCGATACATGAAATCGATTCAACTCTTTGTTTCAATTTAAAGGATATTTAAGCAGAGTCCGTTTCCCACCTCACAACCAGTATTAATTGCTGAGTTGAGCTAGCGAAACGAAACGCGAGTGATATAATAGATTCCTTAAGATACTAGATACCCTCGAAAAAACCAGGGGTGGGTGGCAGATCTGATAGTTACGAAAAAGGTCCGCAATATAAAAGTCCATTTACTGTCTTTACCGAAAACGGAGAACACAAACTAAGAAAGTGCAGAATAATATTGATTGATTTGTTTTTATTACTATTTTATTATTATTATTAATTTGTACGTCAAATGACAGATTATATCATAGGACATAATTTTAACTTAACATCTATTGTAACATATAATCACAAATAAATGAATTTTGAATTTTGAATAATAATACCTCATCTATTGACAAACATTTCTCAAAGAACGCGGTAGGTATAAATGTAGTGTATGTACGAAATCATCTATAGCTATGGGCCAAACCAATAGGTCATTATCATTCTTTGTCACTTCAGTAAAGCGTAAAATTGATAATCAATGTTACTTTTGTCATGTTACCTGCTGAGTAGGTTTTAAAAAAATATAGCCTTGTCGTGACATCCATCGCTCGTATGATTAGTGACAGGAAATGCGCAGCAAATAATTGGCGACATCAAAATATTTTTGATCTCGTTTACGCCGGTTTACAAAATCTGTCGGCAAATATTGAGTATACAGAATGTAACTCAAAGCGGCAATTACACGAGCGCTCAGATAATACGCATCACACACAAAATACGCTCACGACAAAAACGTGAATTACTCGATTCGTATTATTTGTCGTCGCGTGTTTTTCATTGCACATTAATTGCTGCATATTATTAGCACCCTCCTCTAGCAAGCAGCGAAGCGGTTAGACATTTTGTGGACATTTCATAGTAGTGTGACCAGATGTAGTAAATTACTACTATTTCAGTACATTTGAGCCTTAATGTAATCAACATACCGGTAGAAGAAACAAAATTATTAATGAAAAACCACTCTTTCATTTTCATAAGCTTCATTTATCTATAGATACGGGGACCTCCCGATCTCTGTTACGTTTTTTTTAAATTGTAATTAAAATTTTAAAAAACAAATATATCATTTATTTCTACTTTATTTCAATTATTTCGTTCCATGCTAATTTTTATGGGGTGCCGCCAGGGTGCCGCGAAAGTATTTGTTTATTTTGATTTTAAAGCAAAGATTTGTTCAAAACTACCGCGCATAATTTAGAAGATCCGGAGATCTAGAGTAACTTATAAGGCAATGTAGATTCTTAGAGGCATTCTAATGGGGCCCGATCGCCCTAATTCAGGGTAGGCTCGAGCCCCTCGGTGGGTCGGTCGGACGTATATGAGCTGATATGATGATTTATTTTGAAATTTAATATACCTATAACTTAATATTCTGTAAACATTTCAAGTGTCTACCTGCTGCCGTTATCAATTTAGAGCAAAAAAGAACGATAAAATCATGTTTGTTGGGGAGCCCCCTTATATATTTATTTTATTCTATTTTTAGTACCTACCTATTTGTTGTTAAAGCAGCAACAGAAATACATCATCTGTGAAAATTTCAACTATCTAGCTATCACGGTTCATGAAATACAGCCTGGTGACAGACGGACAGCGAAGTCTCAGTAAAAAAAATATGTTTTTTTTGTTTATCTTCTCTTTTCTTTTTGTTTGTGTAGGTACAATAAAAGCGTCGGTGGCTCAAAAAGCGTCGGTGGCTCAACCGGTAACGACTCGGTCCATCTAACCAGAGGTACCGGGTTCAAATCTGACGGCCAATGTACCAATGAGTTTTTCAAAAACTTACGTACATACTTACCGATTGCTTTAACGGTGAAGGAAAACATCGTGAGGAAACCTGCACACGCCTGCGAAGAAACTCGAAGGTTGTGTGTGAAGTCGACCAACCCGCACTGGGCCCGCGTGGTCGACTAAGGCCTAATCGCCCTGATTCAGGGTAGGCTCTAGCCCCTCGGTGGGGACGTATATGAGCTGTAATGATGATGATGATGAGGTACAATAAAAATAAAAATAAATGAATAAATAAATACTAGGGTCCCGTTTTCACTCTTTGGGTACGGAACCCTAAAAACAGAACACACCGGGCACACAAAATTTTGAAAAGTTTGATTGTAGGCTGAATCATCTGATTCTCCGATAATTTTCAAACTCGCGAAAACAAGGACGTGAAAACCCAATTTGCACTGGGTGCAGTTTTATAAACGCCCTACTGCAACCACCCGGTTACAGTAGAGTACCCACTCTACCTCAGAATTAGGCTGCTGCAAATGCTTTCAAGAACTTCAGAGAGATTTATAATGCACCAGCACTAGCATTACAAATCCAAAAATAAATGAAGAAATTGAAAATGATTTACGAATTCGGCTGAAGGACTCGTTTCCATGGCCAAGAAAAATTTACAACCAAAATAGCGCCAATATGCAGTGTGGCCAACGTAGGCGATTTATTACCATTTAAGCTACTCAGAATCTCAGAATGGAATTCATCGAAGAAGAAATCTGAAACTGAAACTACCTACCTAATGATTTGTTTCTGTTATTTTTAATTTAATTGACCTCTTGTTAATCAATGAACTTATTATTTTATTATTAAAGTGAATTTCTCTAGTTAATAATTTGAAATGTTTTAACTCCTTTTAATTTTTAGACTATACTAGTGTTTTTCTTTTTATGTATAATCATTTAAATTTGTATTTCATCACCATGTTACTAAAGATTTGCATGCCGTTTTACGGCGGAATATTTAAGGCACTATTATTTAAGACTACAACTTTTGTTACCAATATTCTGCAAATAAAGTTTTACTTACTTACTTACTTACTGGTTGAATAGCCAAATAGTAGGCTACTTCAAGGGAGAAGGTATTTTAATTAGCCAAACAAATTACAACACAAATGAATGAGCATAAACTTAAGAAAAATCTATTATGCCTATGCAAAAAGTTAAAAGTGTGGAATGTCAAGAAGAAAAAATGGCCACACCCTTTGTCAACGGTTGTAGCTAAAATGTATCCTTTAGGGTGTACTAAAGGTATAATAAGTCTTTGAGTATACATTCTGCAGAATTACACGCTGAAGAACTACAGACCCATGTAGCTTCTGAGCCATGTTTAGAGACTGTTTTCGAGAGTCATTACGAATCGTCTCGCACGCAGATTTGACGACTTTCAGCCTCCCGAAAACGCCGGCATCCGAAGTGGCTTTAGTACCACAGACCACACACATACACTACCGCAGATTATACAGAAGATTGAAGAGTACAATCAGCCATTATGTTTGGCATATGTGGACTTTGAGAAAGCCTTTGATTTAATCGAAACCTGGTCTGTGGTACAGTCTTTCCAGCAGTGCCTAATTGACTATTGATACATCGAGGTGTTGAAGTGTCGGTATGGAAACGCCACTATGGCGGTTCGCCTCCAGGACCAGAACTCAAAACCTATCCAGCTGCAGCGAGACGCAAGACGGGGAGACGTTATATCTCCGAAACAGTTCACCGCCGCCTAGGAAGATGTTTTCAAGCTTCTGGACTGGGGGGTAGACAACCCGTTGTGTACTCGCCGTCAATATTGACGCCGAGTCTCCTACCCTCCCCCCCCCCCCGGACATTTAACATTATTTTCGTCTTGTCCATGTTCATTTAAGACCTACTTGTTGAGAGACTTTACTGAGGCCATCAAGCATTGTGCTTAGGTCTTCCATAGACTCGGCCTCTTCTTTGTCCATCCCAGTTCCCGTTATGATGATATCGTGGTCATGACTGAGACTATGGAAGACCTAAGCACAGTGATCGATGGCCTCAGTAAAGTCTCTCAACAAGTGGGTCTTAAAATGAACATGGACAGAACGAAAATAATGTTGAATGTCCGTGTGGCACCATGTCTAAAGGTTAGAGACTCTACACTCGAAGTTGTTGACGAATATGTATACCTGGGACAAACAGTCCAGCTAGGTAGGTCTAATTTTAAGAAAGAGCTCAATCGTCGAATCCAACTCGGCTGGGCAGTGATCAGGAAGCTTCGCAATATATTCACGTCCCAAATACCACAGTGTCTCAAGATTAAGGTCTTTGACCAGTGTGTGTTGCCAGTGACGATATACGGATCTGAGACATAATCGCTTACTATAGACCTCATAAGAAAGCTCAAGGTCACCCAAAGGGCAATGGAGCGAGCTATGCTCATAGTTTCCCTACGCGATCGAATCAAAAATGAGGAGATCCACAGGAGAACCAAAGTTGCCGACATAGCTCACAGAATCGCTAAACTGAAGCGGCAGTGGGCAGGGCACATAGCTCGTAGATCAGACGGCCGTTGGGATGGTAAAGTTTTCGAGTGGCGTTCATGCACCGGAAGACGTAGCGTAGGCAGGCCTCCCACGCAGTGGACCGACGACCTTGTGAGGATCGTGGGAAGCTGCTGGATGCGGGCAGTGTAGAACGGATCGTCATGGAAATCCTTGGGGGTGGCCTTTGTCCAGCAGTGGACGTCTTTCGGCTGATATGATCAAATTTAATTTTTTTCAAATTATATGGCCTTATAGGAAGAGAAAACCGCTTCGCATAAATAATTGATTTGATAATACCTAGGCAGATATGACTACAGTTTTGGTCTAGGTGCGAGCTTGAGTTACGACCTTGTGAGGATCGTGGGAAGCCGCTGGATGCGGGCAGTGCAGAACGGATCGTCATGGAAATCCTTGGGGGTGGCCTTTGTCCAGCAGTGGACGTCTTTCGGCTGATATGATCAAATGTTATTTTTCTCAAATTATATGGCCCTATAAGAAGAGAGAACCGCTTCGCATAAATAATTTATTTGATGATACCTAGGCAGATTTGACTACAGTTTTGGTCTAGGTGTAATCTTGAGTTCGAGTCCCGCTTGGGATTTTTTTATAGATTTGAGATATATCTTAAACAAACTGGTCAATCTTTATTATAATGAAAATGGGCAGGCTGATATACATACCTTTTTAATATTTATGATATCAAAATCCAACTGGTGTGGTAGTACACTTAGTTTATAATAATAATTAAATTCATTTATTAAAGTAACTTAAGACTCATAGAATGTTAGTAACAATGTGCTTAAAAACTATGTTAGTATTTCTTAACCTAGAACCTTGTAAAAACACAATGTAGTTGAGTATGTGAAACCCTGCTACAAGATCACCACAGAAGTGGAGAGCCTGCAGCAGCGATTCACATACGAGCAGTCGAGCCGGCTCGCGACGCAGCTCAGGATGAGACTGGGGCTGGCCCGCACGCGGCGCACCAGGGACGCGCATCTCTTCCGCATTGTAGTGAAGAAGCAGTCAACGCGTGCTTCAGCGAACATCCCTGATGCGCTACAGAAACGAGGCAGCCCCAACAACACCCGGAACGCGTTGTTATATTGGACACGAAGGGCGCTGTATGTTTTTTGCGTATAATTCGCCCACAGGCTGCACGTGTAAAATGAGGTGCAATATGCGCGAAATAGCGTCAATTTTACTTCCTTGGAGCAACGTGCAAACCTGCGAGCTATCATATTTGCTCTAACCGACAGCGCCCTTCGCTCCCTTTCGATGTCGTCATCATCCCTGAGGTCGGCAGTCAGCAAATGCCCCAGGTATTTAAACTTGTACACCCTAGCCATTGGGACTCCATTTAATTTGACTGGGGGCACGGATTCCGGGTAGCGACTGCCGACCCCAAAGACCATGACCTCACTTTTTTTAACATTGTATGTCAGCCCGTGAAGACTGGCATACTTTTCACATATGGCCACAAGCTTCCTGAGACCGCACACTGAGGCGCTCAGCAGCGCCATGTCATCAGCGTAACTAACATTATTTACACAGACGCCATCAATGTAGCAGCCCACACGTTGACTGCTGAGCTCCTCGATCAGGTCATTGATGTACAGGTTAAAGAGCGTGGGCGAGCTCAGTCCACCTTGCCTCACCCCGCACTCCAACCCGTACGGCCGCGACAATGCCCCTGCCCACCGGACCTGATTGATCTGGCCTCCATACCAATGCTTAAAAGTGTTTATGAGCTCTATTGGTACATCTGCATTTTTCAGCTTCTTCCAGAGCATGTCATAGGAGACCAGATCAAAGGCCCTAGACAAGTCGAGGAAACAGGCATATATCAGAGTTTTCCGATCCGTGTAGTACTTGACAGCCCACTTAAGACACAGGATGGCACTGTCTGTGGATAGCCCGGAACGGAATCCGAACTGATTGTCGTGCAGATGTATGTATTTATTAAGCTGTGTGTTAAGCAGGCCGTCAAGGACCTTCGCAATGACCGTGGCAAGTGATATAGGCCTATAGTTATTTTTGTCCGCTAGGTCGCCTGTTTTATTTTTAACTATAGGCACTACGATAGATTTAGTCAGATTGCCAGGCCAATACGAATGACTCACACAAAGATTAAAGAACAATGCTAATACTCTTGGTAGATGAGGGCCTGCATACCGTAGATGTTCAATGCTGAGACCATCGTGACCGGGAGACTATTTATTTTACTTATTTATTTATATTATTATTTTATGTTTTATCCCGCTTAATAAACTTCTTAATAGGGGTTTTTTAATTAACACTTCTTAACATATAAATAATTTGAAGGTTTTTTTTTACAAAAACAACGTAATTTGTTTATGAATTAATGGATAACGATTTTAGTGATACCAGAAACATTATAATATGAACAAACTTGTTAGTTACGTTGTTTTTGTAAAAAAAAACCTTCAATTGTTGAAACCTACGTTTTTTTTATTCCTGGCGAATTTCTGGCGTTTGGACTATTTTAGGCTACACTAGTCTACTTAAGCTGTGAAAAATGGCAATATCAGGTTTTTCACTGTCAGCAACACTGCCAATAATCAGAGTGGCCAGTGATAGTGAGATGGCGGCCGATATTATAATATGTGCTGCTTGTAAGAAAGATGCCATTGCCATCTCTACCAAATATGCAATACATCACACATTTATATATTATCACAATTTTAATACCATTGCGTTGGGGAATCTTGGTAAACCCGCTTCCATCTTCGGCAACATCGTCACTTACCACCAGGTGAGATGTTGTCAAGGGTTTACCAATTGTAAATAAAAAAAATAAAAACAAAAATACTTTACTTATTTTGTATAATGTACCAACTCAACTATGAATAAAATATTAGGCTATAATTTAATTAATGTCATGAATCTATTATCACATTCATTAACCGATCTTTTATATAATTTAATTATTAAGTATTTTAAGTTTGACAAAAATACGATTAATAATGTAGAATATACATTTTGACATCTATAAATATTTTGGTGTGATAATAATGCTATTAAAAATATGTATATAATTTTGCATGCTTCTCATTGCTAAACATGAGAAACTTTATATTGTAGAAACTAACGTCTTATTTTACCATGTTTAAAGCGAAATAAACATTTCATTTCATTTCATCCAGTCTAAAATAGAACAGGCTAACCAGAAGTCTAGAATCTAAACGAGCGTTTCCTAACTTTTTTTAATAGAAAATAGTGGTTTTATAAAAATTAATTGGCAACAAATTTGGCGATTTCCACTTTTGTCTTTCTTTTTTAAATTGCCATGTACATAATTTTATTGAATAATATTTTTTGGTAGAAATCTTCTTAGCATATTTATAAAAAATAAAGAATAGAAGTTGGCAAGCTGTACAGACAAAGACAGGTGCAGTCCTAGAGGTATAATAAGGTCATAAAGGTTACCCCACAGAGTTTCTATAATATATCTATAGTCTCTATCCATGAGAGGAGTATATCGTACGGCATAATTAAACGTGGGGCCAATTCCTGTGGGGAATTTTCCTGTGGTGACATCATAAAAACTCTTTTGGTTTATAAATTATACATAAAGATTCAAAATGAAGTGAAGTGAAAGTGGTACTTATAAAAGTTACAAAAGACGAAATATTTTATTCTTGCCCTGATAACGGCTAACATGGGCGGTCGACACTGGCCCATTCCTCGACGACAGCCTCATCAAGCTCCTGTAGTATCATGCGACCTGGCGTTTCAGTTGGGGTCAAATGTGCTCTTTTGGGTTTCATAATCATCATTCATGTCAGCCGAAAGACGTCCACAGCTGGACAAAGATTCTCTCCAAGGATTTACAAGGATTTCTCTTGGGTTAAGGTCCGGACTTCTCACTGGCCACCACATCACACGGATCCCAACCTTTCGATGGTAGACGCGTTCATTTAACGCGGTGTAAGAGCGAGCGTTGTCGTGTATTAATGTAAATCCCCGGCCTAAAAAGCCAGTCATAGGGAACCACGTGCTCTTCCAAGATCTCTGTGATGCACAGGTGAGCGGTCAGTGTCCTTTGCCCGTGAGCACCTCCAGTCCGAGAAACGCACACAAGGTCGCGGTTTTGCCGTCGGCCGAATATGCCGCCCCAGAACATACAGGAACTATCCCCGTATTCCATTGTCTCTAGAATGCAGGCTTGAGCAAATCGTTCCCCCTGTTTTCTGTACACTCTTTTTCACCTGTCGCTGCAGAAAAGGCACACTCGATTCGTCGAGAAGAGAATGTCTCTTCATTGATCAAATGTCCAATCAACATGGTTGCAAGCGCGAGCAAAGTGCAAATGGGCTCTGCGATGCTCACGGTTCTTCTGGGAGTTGCTTGGAGCTGCTGTTACGACTCAACAGTACGTATTAGAGAATCGATTCTCAAAGATATGTCGATACAATACTGTCCTCTACCAGTCACATACCTGCGTATACAGCCACCAGGCTCCTGGAACCGCCAAATTCAGTTGCTGAGCAACATAATACGGCTGCATTTCCGATTGCAGTACTGGTATTACTTGATTTCCTTGGGCGGCTTCATCAGCACTGGTATCGATCTTGGTGGTTGATTTTATAGTGAAAGCTGTTGTCCTCTTCAAAGTCTGGATCGTCTGGAGCTCAGTTAGACTTTTGTTAAGTCTTTTATATCCATAAAGTATTTAAGTTGGATATTGTGGTAATTTGTACAGCCTACCGCAAGAATGACGCTAACGGATGTAGCATAGTAGAAGATTTCAGCAGTACGATGCGGCAACACTCATCTAACGGAAGTTAGCATTTCTATGACGTCATGGGCGGAGTTTAGTTGAAGATCGAATTTGGATTCGGTTGGCGGGCGCGGCCATTTTGGTGAATTAGTGACCTGGCGATTCGGTTTTAGTTAGTGAAAAATCATTTGTCATCCACAATGTCGGAAAGGGAAGATAATGTGTATAAAGCTAAGTTAGCCGAGCAGGCTGAGCGCTATGATGGTGAGTACATATTTTTGTAATATCTGAAGGTATCAAGGTAAAATCCTTTGCCAATTTCGCCGACAGTTGAAAGACGATTTGATGATAGATCAGTCAAATTTCACACCTTTACAGGTGATAAACCTTTCTACGAACCCCTTTTACCTGGAAAATGCTACCAATACATTCATTTCAGATCACTTTTTCGGCGAAACTGACAAATCAATGGCATTCGGTAGGCTTGGTCAGCGATCGATGCGTCATCCGCCGGTGGGATGCCCTTTACCTTTTTTACGCTGATAATCTCGCCAAAGAACCTTTTCTCAATGTTCTATAGTCTTGGAATGTGTACAGAAGTAAAACTCGAGCGTCTGCGGTAGGCATTTCACTGTGACATTTGAAATTATGGTAATTTGTTACAAGGAGAATTGTCCCTTATTTTCTCATCCCTGTAAAATCAATGTCAATGAATCGTTCATGCATATCGTACCTTGACAAGCCGCTCGACTGCGCCGTCTGTTCGGAATATTCTAGGTCGAAGCTAGTTCACTATGAGCATGATTTTGTGCGACGCCTAGTTTTCACCTATTGTTCGCCTTTCAGGGCCACAGTAGGTAGGTATCCCTGTGAATGTGGATGGCGCCGCGCTCATCTTAAACCTATTCATTCTCAACGTTATCTGTGTTTATAATCTCTCAGAAAATGGTACTTTCACTCTTACTGATACAGATTACCATTTGTCTACTGACTACCACAAAAACCAGTTGGTACCTACCTTGGTACTTAATTAGTTGGATCCAATGCCAATGTTTCATGGTTCATTGACCTTGCTAATAGTATGAGGAAAATGAAATAAATTTGATATAAATCTGTGCTCTGCACTCTGAATAATTATTGATAATGATCATTTGTTTCGGTTATATCTGACCCTGCTTAACCTCAATTCACCTTTGATAAGATGGTGATGAAGGGAGACTGATAAAATCCATTCAAATTAAGTTACAATCTAGATTTACAACTTGAAACAGCAGTAGGAATTCTACGCATTACAAACATGTGTCATCCCTAATTTTTATTTATTTTATTAATTTCATTACAGTTCTATAAAATAAAAAAAAATAAAAATTAGGGATGACACATGTTTGTAATGCGTAGAATTCCTACTGCTGTTTCATGTTGTAAATCTAGATTGTAACTTAATTTGAATGGACTTCATCACCATCTTATCAAAGGGGAATTGAGGTTAAGCAGGGTCAAATATAACCGAAACTATGTGAAAAAGTAGATAGATTTTATTTACAGATAATTTAAAAATAATAATAACATAATTTAATTTAAAATCTTTTGAACAAAAGTTATGGATCTTAATGGTGACTAGTGTGAACCACAGAACAAGTAACAATAGGTTAGAAAGGCTGTAGCACATATTTTGTACGGAAACCGTTGTCGCCGCTTCGACCCCCACCATTCTTCACTACTACTAATCTAGTCAAATATGCGCAAGGGTTCTCATGTGTGCGTGAGGCAGAAAAAAACGCTGCGATTGGCCAAACTACTCACACCAATGCAGCTTTTGCTAGTAAATGTGGTCGTGTAAAAGAACAATTACTTTTACATGTACGCTAGGGATTGACTAACGATTAACTTTTTTCGATATTTATTTTTCGTAGGGTCGACAGCATGTCGTTAGGTTCGTATTGATCACGTGAGTGACATAGGTTACATTTTTACCCGACTTGCAAAAAAATAAGTTATTTATTTATTTGGCACGCTCTGCTTAGCCTAAACGCTTTCATGGATTTTTGGAGAGCGAGGTGTCGATATGTTCGGCTTGATCCCGTGAGTAACATGTGACCTGAACGCGTAATCAGAACTGAGGATTAATGATATAGGAAATTGGAAACTCATTGCGTTTATCTCAATTTTATTTATTGGCCTTGAAATAAAACATATTTAGTTAGCAATTGCCTCTTTGTTTCTTTTGATACACACTCTTTTAGTAAAAAATGTACTCTTATATTAATATATTTTTCAATCACTGCTTTCATTAAATCTGTGACATGGTTACTAGTTGGATATTCCCCAATCTGATGGAACGCGATGTCATCAAATAATGTAGTCCCGACGAAACTTTGTAAGATTTTTGTAACCAAAAATTCTTTAGTAAACTTTTTGTCATTATCTGTGTAATGTCGAATTACTGACTCCGCTTTTTTGCAAATAGTAATAACATCATCCGACGGATACAAAAGACCTCCTTTGTCTTTTGAAACTATAAATTTATGTTGTGAATTACGCAAATTGGAAACAAGAGCACCTACACATACATCACATTGTAATTTTTCCATCAAAACGTGAACAACATTTCCTGCTATGTGACTTAACACTTGTATGCTGAAATCAGACATATTTTGGTAAAACTCTGCAAATATTTTTTCCTCGGATCCATCATCTTCATGGTCTACTTCGAATTCACGATTAGATGCAGTAGTCAAATTTATTCTTTTGATAGCAGAAGAACAATTAAGGATCGACAAATTTTCCAATGCAGTGCAGTTGCCATTTCCAAAGTCTCTTATCTCCACATGAACTAATAGTTTTTTATACGCAGCTTTAAATTGTCTCGCTGTTGGATTGTTATTAGCACCGCCATGACACCTTATGTTACAAAAAAGAAGTTCTAGATGGTCCTGGCTGACTTTATAAAAAGGAAAGAATAAAAGTTCTTTCGTTTGTATAAGTGTTGTGTAAAAATGCTTAATAGCCTGAGCACAACCAAGAAAACCCAAAAATCCAACTTTTCTTGGACTTTTTATCAACAGAGTCCCATCTTGAGTTTTAAGAGTAGAAATATATTGCACAGCCTCATCCAAATAGGCAAATATTGTTGGTGCATTCCACTCATTTATAGCTTTCTTATGACCATACTGATTAAGACTTCTGGAGTTAAAGATGTCGAACATATTGTTTATTACTATCAAAAAATTTGTTGTGGCAGAACTAGCTTGAAACTCCGACATATTTAACTTTTTTTCACAAAAGTCAATAGCATCAGCCACATTTAAACTAAACAGCTGAGTGGCCAGCTTCACTTTCATTTTTTGGTTCTGGAAATGAATGTGACGATGTCGTAATTTGTTACGTAAATGAAACTTTTCCTTTTCTTGAACTTTATTCAGTTCTACCAGGTAAGCCCACTGTATTTTTTTTCCTTTTGCATCCAAAAATGTTTGGTACACCTGAAAACGTTTGAAACATTTCAAATAAATACTGTAATAATATTGCTTTAGATGTTTATAAAGAAAAAAATGGTATGTACCTGAAAAGCGTTTCGAATTAATTTAATCATATGTGATGGATCTAATACTGCCATCACAAAATGTTTTGTGACGGGATGTTCAAATGTCATGTTACCACCATTTTCAAAGGAGCAACCAAACTTTTTTATCATTGCTAAATTAGATGCACAACCATCAAACGTGAGCGATACAATCTTTACTCCTGTTTCATGGATCCTTTCCAGGCACTGTTTTACTAGATCAGAGCGTTGGTCTCCGGTTACACCATCAACAAGGAAGTAGGCTACAGGTACTTTAAAATTGCAGTTTATTCCTGTAACCAAAAATACCAAAGCTTCCTTAGCTTCAGTTATGTGGTCACTGCATTGTTTATTGCCAATCTCTACAAAACCATGCAATTTGTTTCCGTCCCACTCTATTCGGCGTCTAATTGCCATCTCATCCATCACAAGCCCCGCTATAATAGGGTATTTGGTTGTTTCCACTTTTAATTTAAGTGCTGCAAATGATTCAGACGTAAAGCCGGGTTCTCCTTCAACACTTGAGTACCATTTTCTTAATGTACGTGTATGAGGCAGGCAAGTATCGAATGTGTTGCGAACATATTCGTAAGCTTTTGGTGAATAATAATGTAATGTGAGCGCAAAACTTCGAATTGCTGGAGAGTATTGCTGTTTATTATCTGTCCCGGATTTACTTTTACTTATGTATCGAGCTAACAAATCTTCAACCTGAAAATAAATATAATAGTTAAAACCCGCTAAGTGCAATATGTTTTAATAAAAAAAAACTCAATTTTTTTGATTCAGTTCAGGATTCTTAGTATGAGCCTACCTTAAACTTGATCGGTTTTAATAAATGGGCGAGAACGCGAAAAGATGTACATGGACTTTTCTATATGTCCCCAGGTTATATCGTACTACTGTGCTTCTTTGATAAGTTTTACAAGAATCTTTACTATATAAGTTGATTTTAGATGAAATAGGCATGTCATATTTGTGAAGGTTTTACGCGTGAAACTATATTTAATTGTCAAAATTCAAGTTTAAAATGTTGCAATTTTGTTGTATAGTACTGTCCCCTAAAAAAAAACCGGCATTTAACAGCGTTTTGTGAAGAAAAAAAGTTATTTCACTGGCAAACCTCTAGTTACATATTTGAAATTTGGCGGGATTTAAACTATTTTTTCAGTTAATTGTGCTGCCAAAGCCAGAATTTCTATTAAATAAGTAATTTTTAAACTTGTCCCCGGCATATGGACCTACCGGACATGTCCAGGTACCGTTACCGCATTTTCGTTAAAAATTTATAATTTTTCGTTTGAATGTGGTATTTTGTTTGTATTTAAATGGCAACATCATATTGAGACCGAAAAAAGAAAAAAGAGATGTCTATGGTTAAATCAGCCATTTTATTTTAAACAGCTGTTTCATTTTTGACGGTTGGGGTGTGGTTGTGTTTTTACAGGCACTGTCCGGTGAGTAAATTAATTTGTTTTTTGGTGTTAAAACGTGTTTCCAAGGCAAATTTTATGTCTAAAACTTAAATGAACTATTTAAGATTACAATAATGTGAAAAAATGTGTGATAAATATCAGCAATTGTAGAAATTTTATAGTTTTGTTTAAGAAGCACTCGATTCTGTTACCTCATGTCCGTTACCATTGCGGTGGTAATGTATAGGCCGGACTTGAAAGTCACGGACAGGATCACGTAAAGCAAGGTTTACATGGTGATGATTGCCGTATGTAAGTGATTTGGATTTTTTTCTGCTCGAGGAGCTTTTCTATGCCCTTTTATTTAGTTTTTTTTTAAATTACGTACACAGTACAGAATTTAAGTTTATTTTGAAGAAAAATATTTATGTTTTTTTCATTGAGTTCAAAGGATTCTTTGTTTTAATTTTAATGTTTAAGACATTATAAATCTGAGACTGAACATATTACTTTAATAGTCTGAGCTTATTGTGATTTAGAGCTATCTCGTTATCACCAAAAATAGTAATTTAATGAAGATTTTATTAGCAAAAAAGAATAAAATATTATAAGTCACATATTAATAGAATTAAGTTTTAGCTTCGATGTATACTGCAAAAGCAGAGTTATAATTTATTTTTGTTATTGAAACATGGTTCGAATACATGATTTTCATCTTCTTTGAAATTGCATGAGGGGGCAGTATTTTTTTTAAATTAGAATAAATAAATATGAAATAATATTATTGATCCAGGTTTCTTACTAAGAGTTACCTAAATGTTTTTTATCCATAAGTTCTAGGTAAAAACTAAAATAGTTGAAATGTAACGATCTCATACTAAATATTAAGCGTCATGTGAACTCAACCTTACAGGGTCCTGTTCGTTGTTAGCATGTCCTGTTACGAGACTGTACCCTAACCAAATGTTGCTAAAAATGTTGATTTTATTTGAGAAAGTTTAAAATATGTATAGACATTATTTAAAGAAATAACGCAGTATAGCAAAATACTAGAAATCAAAATAGTTAAATATCAGAACAGCCAATTTTGTAAATTTTATTATAAACTTTTGAATACATTTTATACCTTTAGTAACGTACAGGACAGGAAAAGTATATTAATCTCGTATGTTTCTAAGTTATCGAACTGAAAATACATTTTATAATTAAAAAAATATGTTTTCTTTCATTCAATAAATAATGTTTGCATACAATTTAAGTTTAAACTATACTAATGAACCAAGAACCAGCGGTAACGGACAGGATTCAAATTAGTACCTACTTTAAGAAATTTGCTAATTTCTCACAAAATAACGAATTTACGTGAAAACTTTTATGATTTTCGGAAAAAGGAATTATTGGAGATAGTATTAAGTGAAATATCCAAGGAAATTTTATTTAAAAAAAATCCAAGCTCAATTTTGAAGCAGTGTACTACTTTTCGCGTTCTTGCCCAAATGTTATTGCACTTTAAAGTTTGTACTAAAATCACATTAAGTTTGAAGCTTATTACGGTTATTACAAAAAGCAAAAAGAAAAAAAACGTTAAGTAATTGTATTGTTTATAGTAATGTTAATTTTTACATCGTTTTTCTATTTTTTGTTGGGATTACTATAATATACATATTCTGTAAAAAAAGTTTAAAAATCACCTGTAAATTGGTATTCTTGAGGGTTTCTAATTCCTCATTTCGCAAAAAAAATCTTTTTTGTAAATCGTTTATTATGTCCTCTATTTTATTAACTTTTTTCTTAAGCCTTCTGTTTTGAGCCTGTATTTTCTTAATCTGTTTTCTTTGTCTCTTTATAACGTTGTCTTTAGTAGTGATAATTTCTTTTAATTTTCTCTTCCTAGGTGTTGATGTATTTGAACAAGGCAAATTTTTCTGAAAAGGTTAAAAATAATGTTATTCTTATGTGTAAAAATTAATTATAATACTATAATAACATGCTTTTTATTTTACCTCTGCATATTTCATTTCTTGCCCTGAATGACTTTTTGGCGTTGATGTGGTTGAGTTTATGTCAGATGTTAACTGTGTTGACTGTAAAATATAAAAAAGTAATTAATGCCCTCATTTCTTTAATCATGTACCTATTTAAAGACAATTTTCTTATTTATATACTGCTAGAGATTATATTACCTCTACTTTTCTTCGTTTAATTAATTCAGATTCATCAGAAGTACTTTGAAATTTGTGTTTTTTTGCTTTGGCTGCTACTGGCGACTCGGTTCCCTTTAATAATCAAAAAAATAATGGGTTAACCAATTTTTATAATAAAATATTCAAAAATTCACGTACATACACCGTTATGTTGAATTTGGATAGGATTAAATTTAAACATACAGTAGAATATATGCGGACAACTTTTTCTTGTGGTACTGCACCAAACTTCAAGTATTTATTTCCCGATTTTTTGATATCGTAATCTTTTTCCTTAAAGTGTTTTGAGCATATTGTGCTTGTTTTTGTAGGCATCCAATCTTTTCTACCGGTTACTTCAATCCACTGTTCTTTTATAGAAGGCTCTTTAGGAAATCTGAAATAAATTTAGGTATAGCCAAAAAATGCATTTTTCAAATGTAGCTAAAATAGTGTTTTATGGTCTTAAGAGTGTATTTAAAATACTTTTTAATCGTCTCCCACACAAACTTCTTAATTACTACTGCTTGAAAATGGATGGCCCTATTGTACTGAAACTTTGTCCATTGACCATGTCCATTAATAACGTGAGGTATTTAGGGGGGGGGGGGGGAAATCTCACCAAGAGGGGAGAGGGGATCAAAAGATCGCCAAAATCACCTCACACCCCCTAAGCAAGTCACAAAATTCTAGTTGGTGAAGAGATAACATTTTCTAATTATTACTTTACAAAAGAAAAAGATTATCAAATTTTAAGATTAATATGAAAACCTTAAATAGTTAAATCTCACACATTTTTTTTTTATTATTTGTTATGATTCTAATTAATTTTTATTCATCAATATCATCATATCAGCCGAAGGACGTCCACTGCTGGACATAGACCTCCCCCAAGTATCTCCACGACGACCGGTTCTGCGCTGCGTTTTCCGGTGCGTGGTCGCCACTCGAGAACTTTACTGCCCCAACGGCCATCTGTTCTACGAGCAATGCCCACTGCCACTTAAGTTTAGCAATTCTGAGAGCTATGTCGGTTACTTTGGTTCTCCTACGGATCTCCTCGTTTTTGATTCGATCACGCAGAGAAACTCCGAGCATAGCACGCTCCATTGCCCTTTGGTTGCCCTGCTTCTTATGAGGCCCATAGTGAGCGAACATGTCTCAGTTCCGTATGTCATCACTGGCAACACACACTGGTCGAAGACCTTGGTCTTAATCCAATTTTTATTAATAATTTTTTCATATTTTTTTTAAACTAGAATCTTGTGGCTTGCATAATTTTATAAAGTTTCATTAGAATTGGCCCTTCCGTTTTGAAGAAGTAGAAATTTTTAGTTTGTAAGGGAAACGATTTAAAACTAAATGGTAGAAACGCTCTTAAGTTCACTACAGTAGATCCAGTGTTAATGGTATTACACTCAAAACTTCGTAATGAAATTATAATAAACGTAGAAACAAAGAAAGTATTAATCGATACGATGGCAAAATGCTACCCAGCCCTATCGATAAGATAACTCTTATGGGTAATACCAGGAAACATGACGAATTGAATTCATACGCGTAGTGCATTACATTGCTGCACGCGTACATAGTTCCGTTGGTGCGCGTTATTCGCATAGGTATATTACCAGCAATGTATAAAAATTTGCGATATTTTCAGACACTTGCAGGAAAACACAGACTTTTAAATATTTTAGATCAAATCACTAAAAATTAAGGTTTAATGTACTTACCGGTGAAAAGAAATCCTTCCATTAGTCACATTAACATCTTGGCTTCTGGCTCTGCAAGTAATTATCGCGCAAGACGGCATTTTAACACTTTTTTTCGCAGTAACGCTTTCATAGAAAGTACGCGGCCGACTGAGGCACAGACCGAGGTGTTTTTGAGTATATTTGAGCATTTGCTCACAGTTGTGGCGCGCGGGAACCGCCCACATGGCCTTTCTAACCTATTGTTACTTGTTCTGTGGTGTGAACTCCGCCAACATACAGCTGCAAAGGTCATGATGAAACATTCAAGCAATTATTTTCTAAAAGCAAGAATGAATGACTAGTACACCGATGTCACATACATCCCATGTTAAAGTTGGACTTTAAATTAAATACAGTAAACTGATGTTTTCATTGGTAAGGAAATGTCATGTTTACTTACCCATGAATCATCAGTATACATCTAATTAAAAGTCTGACTTTAGTATAATGTTCTCTTTGGTTTTTCTAAATAATAATGGTCACATAACATTGAGAATTAGGTTTTCAGTGTTTTTATTATTGAATATTGATGAATGTTGTTATATTTTGTACAACAGGTATTTCTATTGCATTTTATAGAAGATGATATGTAACTATCTTATTTTCCTCTGAAATACCAATAATAAGGGCTCAACTCATGAAGGTCATGAATTAGCCTTTCCCAACTGTCATAGATACTAAATTGATCCGCTATTAGTGAATTTTGTATGGGTGTTAGAAATTGATTATAGATGTTTTTGGAAAAGTTTTTCAGTTTCTGAACTTAAGCTGAAGATCTCTGAAGCTCTGTTTATTTTTAATTTTTTTATTTATAGTTACACTCCATAGAAAGGCAACCGAGGTCAGTCCGAATATGATCTCCCACAGGTTTGCTTGATGCTCTGTGGCAGTCAACTGACATAGTTCAGAGCCTAGGTACTAAACTTGGCTGCACACATGTAGCCTATGGAGGGTTTATTTATACACAAAGAGCCTACTGGGCTCAAAGGGCTCAGTGTAACGTGTTTCTGGTGCTGGCTGTGCATCAGGCATGTTTACAGATGCAGGCCAACCACAACAGCCTCCTAAAGATACTAAGGGACAGAGTTAACTGCCCCTACAAGCAGGGATGCATCCGATACCGATATATTGGCAATATTTTTATTGCCGATACAACTCAACTTGCACTTTAAGAAGTAGAGTAAATGCGCCTCTTGTTTCGTTTATTTCCTTGTATACAAGGCACTAACTGTAGTCTGTTTTTTTTAATCTACAATTGATAAGCCCTCATCTCACCTGATGGTAAGTGACGATAATTCTGAAGATGGAAGCGGGCTTACCAAGATTCCCCAACGCAATGGAGACCTGGCTATCTTATCTTCAAGCCGGAACACATTAATGTTGTTAACACTGAAGTTTGGCAGCAACACTTAGATAAAATGGTAGTAGCTTGCCAGGCGGGCTATGAAAATACCATCAACCAAACCAAGTTTTACAAAATTAACCCTGCCTTTTAATACTCCTGGTGGGAAGTGACTATTACGCCATAGAGGCGGTGGCTGTTGGCTTTTTCCATGCTAAATAAAATACAAAATATTATCGAAATTAATTAGTATGCAAATGAGTATTTTTATAACTATGTAGTCTGTTTTATAAAAAAAAAGTAAAATTATTTTAATTTCAAAATACTAGTGCTAATAATTTTGAAATTTCGACTTTTGATAATTCCCAAGCAGTATGTATGTAATGTAAAGAAAATGTGTTGCATGGCATCAATATAAAAAAATATTAACACATCAAACTTTTGGATTCTCACGTAGAGGTACCATCCAAGTGAATTGGACACCACTTCAGCCATCGAAAACATCTATCCAGAAAATAAAATTCCATTCAAGTGAATTAGATGGCTACAGTGTCAAAGTAACTATCCAGAAAATAAAATTCACTGAGAGTATTGGTATCTATGGTAGTATTTAGAAGAGTATGGGTATAGGTATTGTATCGGCAAAAAGGTGTATCCATACATCCCTATATACATTTGCACATTTGCAGATATGCATTGTAATGAAATCAATTAACTACTAACACCTGATAAGTCATTTACTTACTATTGAGTTTTAGTTAATTGAATTAACAAATAAACTAAATAATAATTTCAGAAGAACCCCATACATACATTTTTGATGATGAACTTTTGTACTTAATAGCAAGAAAATAAGAATCAGTTACTTTAATGGTGGTAATTTACTGCTTTTTTGTTTTCTAATTATAATCGATATGTGGCATTGTTAGCATACCTAAATAAATCAATTATATTAAAAACTTTCAGAAATGGTGGAGGCGATGAAGAACGTAGCGTCCCGCAACGTGTCTGACAACGAGCTCACAGTGGAAGAGCGGAACCTGCTGTCGGTGGCATACAAGAACGTGATAGGCGCTCGGCGCGCCTCCTGGCGGATCATCTCTTCCATTGAACAGAAAGAAGAAACAAAAGTAAGTATTAGTTATCATCATAATTTACACCCTAAGGATCACAAACGGTCTGCTGTTCTGTGTGTGGATAGAAGCTAAGAGGTTGCTACCCACATTCTTCTGGGCTACACGGGATAATACAGGACCAGAGGCCACTCTCAGAAGTATGTTATTCATCTCTCTCGAATCTTAATTGCTTAATCTAATCATAATGGTTAAGTCCATTAGGTTTACATCAGGAGGGCGCCGGTTCGATTCCTGACGCAATCTTACTTTGTTGACTTGGTATCTAAATCTTGCCGCCAAGCATCAATGTTAACAGAATTGATGTGTTCAGATAAGATAGCCAGTTCCCCTGTGTTAAGGAATATTGGTAAGCCCGTCATTGTAGTCACTTACTATCGGGTGAGATGTCAGGGGCTCACCAATTGTGAATAAAAAATGTTATGAGGAATGATGACTATTAAGTCATTTGAGTTACTTTTACCATCTGTCAAAAACCATGTTTTCTTTTAATGATCTTCGGAATACTTAGAAGTGACAGCATAGTTTTTCAGCATCATTTATGTACTCATTTTGTGATTTTTATAAATAAAAAATTTAAAACTTGTTGAAAAATAAAAAAAGGTTTTTTTAAAATTTTTGTAGGAGAAATTTAGTGATGATTAATCTTTTATAATTTAGTTTAGATGCAGTCATCAACCCAACTATGATAACTCACTTGTTTTGCACATCCATTTATTCTGTCCCCCAAAATATTTATTTTTTGTATTAAGATAGGAAAATATCGGTATACAAGTTCCATCTCCAAGGAATAAAATATGACATTTTATTAAATACTTTTTGAAAAGAATATAAACACAAGTGCGGTTATATACAACCTGTCATCTGCGGACCTCGCTGGGGGGACCCGCCCGCGTTGCATTGCATCTCACCCCGGGTTTGCCTATTAGTGTACTAATACATGTATACTTTGGTTCTCGAAATTTATATTAGGTTTGTAATTTTATGATGTTGTGTTGTGTTTGATGATTTGGGGAAACTTTGTAGTGTTATATGATAGGACTAGGACTACACATACATAGTGCAACAACAGAATTTAATACTCGAAGTAATAAATATCTTGGACAATGAAAAAACTGCTCCTTCAATTTGCCTGTTGATTAAGCATCTAAAAGGACAATTATGAAAATAAAAAGTGAAGCCAAAGAAATACAAAGATTGGCGGAGTATTAGTGTAGAGATGTGGTATATCCAGAAAAACTCTAATAATAGTACCTATCATACAAAAAAGTTTTAAAATCTCTAAAAGAGCCTAAGTTTAATTATCAAATTTACACATTCGAAAATGTTATAGGCGGCGATAATGCCATCAATAGTAGATCTAGAAAAATCTTAAGAAAAGGTACCTTCCATACAAAATAAATAATGTAAGGCAGGAGCGAGGGGTTATATGGAAGAAATCGCTTTGAGCGATAAGACCGCACAAATTGTACCACTATAGTTCCTTTTTTTATACTGTTTGTTTTTTATTTTTTATGTTTTTATAATTTGTTTATATTTTTATTAACTAGTGTGTACAATAAAGAGTATTTATCTTTATCTTATCTTATATTCTCAGTCATTGATTTTCATTTTATATTAAGTTTGGAATTTAGATAACCCTGACGCCATAGATGAGATACTAGTTACTTCGTAACAGATACTGCACTCCCTTATAAAACGTAAATACCTACGCGTTTATTTACCTACTCATTCCGACTGTCGGACAATACACGGAAACATGGGTATTAAGTCGCTCGACTTAGCGGTTATAACTGCGTAAACAAGCAACGCGCGAATTGCGGCGGCGACAGAACATCGTTCTTGCACTAGGGTTGACTCATGTAAATGAAAATAAAAGTTTCACAAGTGATTTTTTTTATTTACTTTACGAATTTGATTGATATTACCTAATAGTTATACTAGTCGACCGCACTTAGAAGGCGCGCTCAGAAACTCTTTACAAAATGCCTAAATCTAAACTGAAAATCTAACTTTGTTAATTTAAAAAAAAAAATTTTTTTAATGACTACGGATTACGGAACCCTTCTTTGTTCACGATCCAACACGCACTTTGTCTGTGATGATGTGTTCCGGCTTGTTCCCCATAGTGTTGAGGAATCTTGGTAAGCACCCTTCCATCTTCGGCATCATCGATACTTACCATCAGGTGAGATGATGCCAAGGGGTTACCAATTGATTAGATCTACTTTTATTGAAATAAATGGTGATTTGATTACCTACCTACCTACTTAAAATGACCTAAGTACCTACCTATACTTTTTTTTGCGTACAATAAACCACATAGCACATAAGTACATAGACTTCCACATAATTAGCACGGTTCTGATACACAATAATATTGATGATTACCTACCTATCTCAATCTCAGATTATTAGGTAAGTACATATCTATGATTACATCGACACACGAAAACTAAACGTTTAATATCTGAAAGGTCACTTACCTACCTTTCCTCGTTTGCCGTAATTAAAAAAATGACACGTCCTTGCTTATCTTTTTTCTCATACATCCATAAAATGAACAATTTGTTTTTACGCTACCCATTTTAGTCACTCAGAAATACACCCACAAGAAAATAAAGCTCGCTGGTTACAGCCAACTTCCAATACTGCCAAGTTGGCAGTGTTGCCAAACTACTCGGTCAAAAAACAGTAAGGAGGTTCATATTACGGTTTTCACATACAAAATGGTTAAAACTAGTGTTGCAAATTGAAAAAAAAACAAAAGTTTTTTTCAAGTTTATGAAAGAAAACATGAAAAAAAACCTGGCACCATTGTTTTTTCCTATATTGGGTTTTAAAAAAAAAGAATACAATGTAAATCACCAAAATGGAAGAAACTTCGCACACAACGGTCACACCGAGTGCAGATCAAGTCATATTAAGTTAAAAAACGAAAAAAGGGAATTCCCCTGCCGCGAATCCAATATTGTTGGAATTCCCGTTCTTAATCGAAAATTTCGGTGAATGTTGCCAATTATTATGTTCATGATTTTTTAAAATTGAACCAGAAATATAAAGTATATACAAAAATAATAATATTCGATACAAACTCTAAATCATATCATATCAATAGTAGATTGCCTTATAAATATAAATTTAAGGTTCTGTACTTGTGAAAAAAAACGTTACAGAAAAAAAAAGTTTTTTTCAAGGTTTTTTTTTCATGTTTTTATTTAACACACAAAGAAAAAGACGTATTTTGCAACACTAGCCAAAACCCTAAAAATACAATTTTTCTATAAAAGCGCTGATGCTAAAACTACGGTTTTTGTATGAAAATTCTCAATACAAATTACGGTAGGCGAGACTGAACAACACGAAAATACGGTACATTTACCGTAATTACGGTGTAGTTGGCAACTCTTCTGACCACGCCCACCGCATTACTGCAACGTTGTCAATTTTATGCGAGGGGGGTCTCTCTGTACCCGGCAGTAAGATGTAATAGTATCTCATCTGTGCCGGCGCGGCGGCGGCGCATAAAACTGGCAACGTTTCGCCAGTGTGCGGCGGGGCGTCCTTCTTGCGAGAGTCGGTCCGAGCGGGCCGCTTTTTGTAGGTACATTTTGAGGTAGGTATAAGCGAGTAACGGAGCACTGATAACGCTTAGGTAGTGTGGTAGTGGTGATGAGCACATATACAGGGGCCCTTATGCTAAGTGGCTTTATATCTTCTATGGGCCTTTCATCATATCAGCCACAAATCGTCCACTGCTGGACAAAGGCCTCCTCCAAGGATTTCCACGACGACCGGTCCTGCGCTGCCCGCATCCATCGGCTTCCCGCGACCTTCACCACGTCATCGGTCCACCGCGTGGGAGGCCTGCCTACGCTACGTTTTCCGGTGCGCGGTCGCCACTCGAGAACTTTACTGCCCCATCGGCCATCTGTTCTGTCTTGGATGGGCCTTTACATGGTACAAACTTTATCTTTAACTATGACTGTTTTCATTCATTTTAAATGGATCACAAAAAATATAGTTTATACTGAACAGCATATTTTGAATTGTTTGATTTGATTCCATCGTTGAGTAAAAGTCTAATAAAATATCTCGTACAGAAACAGACTAATTGTTATTCATGAAGATGGAATGAATGTTTGATTAAATTCAATTACTTATAGGCACCCCTTGTCTGTTTCCTTTTATTATAATATCTCCATTGCATTGGTAACCACAGGTATTTGGCAGATAGTAAAAAGAAAGGTCTATATACATTCAACTACACTACATTTAACTACATTCAACCTGCTGGTTGAACCTATTTTTTTTTAATTCACCAAACTTAGTTTGTAATGCAAGAAAATGTAACATAAAATAACAGTTTAAATTACTTAAAACTTTATGGTTGAATTTGAAATGAGAGAAAGTAGATAACCATTAACTGTTTTGTAAGGAGGTTAAAAGTTAACCTTGTATGTAGTTTCTTAGGAACAATTTCTGAGTCAGTAGAATTTGAGACATAAGCCGAAGACCTTACGTCTATGGACGAGGCCATCCGATTTCCGGATTTAAACATTCGTCGTACTAGACAAAGTTAGAGAACGAAGCAAGAAGTCTGAAGTATGACTAATGTTTAATTGATTGGTGTAGGCTCATAGAAGGTCATACAATATACATAGAAGGTCTTTGTTGTATGAAATGTAGGTTTGCAATCAGTCCAGCTACACTTGGCATCTGGGTCATAAAGTTGAATCACATTTTATTGAGCCACAATGAGCTGCCCTTAATAGGTGTAGTCGAAGGGTTTAACATATGTTTTGTGAACCTTATAGGAAGCTGCTGGATCAATTTGGCTCAATATGCAAAGGGTTAGGAGAGGCCTATCAACCAATTAGAGGATGCATAGCTAGGTTAGTTATTTTTGGCCAGGAGAAGCTGACGGGAAGGTCAGGATGTTGCATGTGGCTCAGGGAGCCACTGAAGGTGCCTCTGCACTGGCTATGCTTGGATGAGACTAGCGAGAAATATAATCTTGCTGGCGGGCGGCGGCCCTTGTTCACCAAAAGTTATAATTGCTAGCTTGCGTTGTATCGTGATGTAATGTAATGAATGACCGTATAGCGATGACCATCGCGAGACATCGCTACCTAGCACTATACATCGCGAGATTGTGCATAACATACAGAAGAACTAATGCTATATTCTTTTCTTCATCGCAGGGCTGATTTCTTGCGATTATTAAGCTTTTTAGGGTTCCGTAGTACAACAAGGAACCCTTATAGTTTCGTCATGTTTGTCTGTACATCTGTCCCTCAGTACGTCTGTCTGTCCGCGGCCTAGCTCCTAGAATATTAGTAGTTAAGAGCTGAAACTGGGCAAAGATATATATATAAACAAGTAAAGTGGGGATGATTTTTTTTTCTCGTCAAACACAGTCGTGTGGGGTATCGTTGGCTAGAGCTTAAGAAATAGTTGTGAGTCTTCTAAGACCATTTTATAAAGTGCTAAATTTTGTTGAAGTCGAGTGTCCCCACCCCCTAACAACTAAACTGCTGTATTTGGAAATTTGAAAATTAGATATGGACGTGATAATGGCAACTACGGAACTCTACATTTCGCGTGGGCCGACACGTTGGTTTTTTATTAACAATTAGAGTATGTTTGGGTGCACCTCACCTGGTGGTAAGTGCCGATACAGCCGAATAGTAGTAAAGCTCAAATAGTACATATTAACTCTCGTCTTGAAGATTCCTAAATTATTCGAATCGGGGAACACAGATGCTGGCAGGGAATTCTACTCCCTGACCGTTCGCATGACGAATAGAGAAACAAAACGCTTTTTTCGTATATGTGGAACGTTAACGACAAAGGGGTGGAATCGCCCCCTTGCCTGGTCGTCCGATGATGGAATGGATCTAGCGATGTTTATCACTACCATTCGCATTAATTGTGTAGGTTACAGAGGTAATATGCATTCTATGCTCACAGCAATAAAGTTCAATTTTTAAACAAATTTTAATTCTCACTTTACACATCCACTCTCATCCAGGCCATATCCACTGTAGATGCGCTGGGAAGAAATTGAAATTTTACATAGTATAGACAGTGGTAGTCTTACGGTGAAGGAAAACATCGTGAGGAAACCTGCACACGCCTGCGAAGAAACTCGCAGGTTGTGTGTGAAGTCGACCAACCCACACTGGGCCCGCGTGGTCGACTAAGGCCCGATCGCCCTAATTCAGGGTAGGCTCGAGCCCCTTGGTGGGGACGTATATGAGCTGATATCAAGATCATAGACAGTGGATAAGCAGGTTCACAACAACAATGGACCTCTGGCTTCTAGCTGAAATGTTTATAACAAGCAGATGTTTAGCTAGATTTAATTTTTTCCGTGGTGTGTTGCAGGGAGCGGAGGACAAACTGAACATGATCCGAGCGTACCGCAGCCAGGTGGAGAAGGAGCTGCGCGACATCTGCTCCGACATCCTCACCGTGCTCGACAAACACCTCATCCCCAGCTCACAGACGGGCGAGAGCAAAGTGTTCTACTACAAAATGAAGGTATGTAGTTTTTGTGTTACATAAAATCACCCCAATTGAAGAACGAACTTAGGAAAATTTGCAACCTCAATTAGCTCAGAATATAAAGCCACCAGCTAGAGCTTGCTGATTCAGCGCAATAAGCCCAACTCACTGACTGATTAACTCGCTTAAAGTCTGTATCAAATTATTAATTGGTTTCTTTGCCCAAAGTTAACCCAATGCAATGTTTGACCAAAATTTTCTGCTGAGTGTTAGTTTGTCTGTATATTCTGTGTATTCGGTTGTTTTAGATATACAATGATTTGAGAATACATTACACTTTGCTTCAGTACTCGCGTAGTCTATCTGTAACAAAATTTCGGAACATTAAAAACTTACTAAGTTTCAAGAACAAATATGTAAGTTACAATAACGTTGTGTTTCAGGGTGACTACCACCGGTACCTGGCGGAGTTCGCGACGGGCAACGACCGCAAGGAGGCGGCGGAGAACTCCCTGGTGGCGTACAAGGCCGCCTCCGACATCGCCATGACGGAGCTGCCCCCCACGCACCCCATCCGCCTGGGCCTCGCGCTCAACTTCTCAGTGAGTCATCAACATCTTCCCTTCAGAACTGCTTTTCGAGATTTCGCCAGACCTGGGACCAGTGGCATCCTCCTGCACAAGCTCCTGCTTATTTGGGAATCATCATCATCATCATATCAACCACAAATCGTCCACTGCTGGACAAAGGCCTCCTCCAAGGATCTCCACGACGACCGGTCCTGCGCTGCCTGCTTCCCGCGATCTTCACCAGGTCATCGGTCCACCGCGTGGGAGGCCTGCCTACACTACGTTTTCCGGTGCGCGGTCGCCACTCGAGAACTTTACTGCCCTATCGGCCATCTGTTCTACGAGTTATGTGCCCTGCCTACTGCCACTTCAGTTTAGCGATTCTGTGAGCTATGTCGGTTACTTTAGTTCTCCTGCGGATCTCCTCGTTTCTGATTCGATCACGCAGAGAAGCTCCGAGCATAGCACGCTCCATTGCCCTTTGGGTGACCTTGAGCCTTATTATGAGGCCCATAGTAAGCGACCATGTCTCAGTTCCGTAAGTCATCACTGGCAACGCACACTGGTCAAAGACCTTAGTCTTGAGACACTGCGGTATTTGGGATGTGAAGATATTGCGAAGCTTCCCGAACGCTGCCCAGCCGAGTTGGATTCGTCGATTGATCTCTTTCTTGAAGTTGGACCTGCCTAGCTGGACTGTTTGTCCCAGGTATACATATTCGTCAACAACTTCCAGTGTAGAGTCTCCAACCTTTAGAGGGGTGGGTGCGACACGGACATTTAACATTACTTTCGTCTTGTCCATGTTCATTTTAAGGCCCACTTGTTGAGAGAATTTACTGAGGCCATCAAGCATTGTGATTAGGTCTTCCATAGTTTCAGCCATGACCACTATATCGTCAGCGAATCGGAGGTGGGATATGTACTCGCCGTTGATATTGATGCCGAGTCCACAGCAGTCCAGAAGCTTAAAAACATCATCCAGGGCGGCGGTGAACAGTTTCGGAGATAAAACGTCTCCCTGTCTCACCCCTCGCTGCAACTGGATAGGTTTCGAGTTCTGATCCTGGAGGCGAACCTGTTATTTGAGAATAGTCCGATATAAAGTTAGAAAATAATGATATATATAATATAACTATTATGAATTTCGAAAAATAATATTTTACTTACTGCGTTCCTTGTTTGATGCGAAATATTCTATGACTTTTTAGTAGTAGGTACAAAGCCAAAATATCGTTCTGAATATTTTTTGACGTACTTAAGTAGGTACCTTTGAATACTGTAGATGTTGCAAGATAGTCCTTCATGACTACATCCAACTCGGACACAAAATCAACAAGCCCACGAAACACCAACATTCATAGAGCCACTTGCTTAATCCAGTTTGTTTTGATAAAATTGCTTTTAATGTACAGTATACTAACTGTTTCCCGCGGCTTCACCCGCGTGGACAACGTTTCTATGACTACGAGGGTGCGCAGTGCGTGGAAAAAAGTAGCCTGTGTATTAATCCTAATCTGTCTACCTACCAAATTTCAGCCAGATCCGTTAAGTAGTTTTTGCGTGAAAGAGTAACAAACATACATCCATATGTTCTTACAAACTTTCGCGTTTATAATATTAGTAGGATAGGATTGTACTTTACAGTCATTTTTACTCAAAATTCACAAAATCATCGCTATTTTCTTAGGTATTAAGCAATTAATTACACAGGTACAAAATAACCGCAAACGTGCGCGAAATATGACTCGTAACCAATCTCTGTCAATCTGGGTGACGAGGGGGTGAGGTCGCAAACTAGAGAGCGACAGGGAGTGTCCCTGTATGTTAGTACTAATATATATACTTTGCCTATACTGTGCTAGTTTCTTGCAGTTCAGTAGGATGTGGGCAATAGTCTCTTCAGCCTCCATGCATTCTCGGCATAGTTGTCTGTCCGTGACACCTAGATCGAATCGTCTCGCTCGCAGGCTAGATGCCTTCCAGCCTCCCGAACTAGTCGGTTTCCGAAGCAGCTTTAGTACCATAGACCGCATACATACATACGCTGCGGCAGATTATATAGAAGACCGAAGAGTACAAACAGCCACTATGCTTGGTGTTTGTGGACTACGAGAAAGCCTCATAACTCGTAGAATTGGTAGCCGGTCTCGAGTGACAACTGCACACCGGAAGACATAGCATAAGAAGGTCTCCCACTCCGTGGACCGACGACCTTGTGAAGGTCGCGGGAATCCTCTAGATGCGTTCAGCACATAACCATTCATTGTGAAGTCCTATGTTCAGCAGTGGACGTCTTGCGGCTGATATGATGATGATGATGAACTAGTTAACATAATTATGGAGTGTCACTAGATTTGTATTGAATCTTGATGTAAAATTGGTGGCAGCTGTCGTTGCACAACAGAGTATTGTCACTGTATTACGATATGGCTTACTGTAGCGCAACGCCTTGATGTCGCACGATGCCGCCACGGCGCGGCGTAGGTACTAGCAGTACTAGCCTGTAGCCAGCCTGGCATGAAAATACTCAATGATTTCGGTTGAAGTCCAAATGAGCACATTATCATATTTCTATTGACGGCGCCAGCACAGTATTACGATATGGCTTACAGTAGCGAAATGCCTTTGATGTCGCACGATGCTGCCATGGCGTAGGTACTAGCAGTACTAGGCTGTGCCCCGCCGCCCACTGCCCTGCTAGTACCCTTCCGTTGCTCTGCGTCAGTACATTCGTTGCACTACTGTAAGGCGCTATATTGTAATACTGTGGTATGTCAAGTAGTGTACCGGATTAAGTAAGCAACACAGCGCAACGCAGCGTCATTCAGTAATGAAATGACATCACAGTACTGAAATGCCTTCTACGTATCGTGAGATAAGAAACCATTTGATAGGATTTGAGCGACTAACCGTGCTGGAGTGATGCGCAAAAGTTTGGTTAATTACTTAAAATTGTAAGCAGTTTTCCTGTTAAACACAGTCGGCCGCACGCAAGTTGTAACCCTATCAACATAAGCTAATTAGTATATATTTTCCTGTTTATGACTGTCCTTAATAATGTGTTGTTAAATTAAATGTTTTACTCAACTATGATTTAAAGTAAACTTCATACAAAGCGATAACAGCTCAAGGTCAAAGAGACAGGCGTAGGAGTTTATTGAAGTTTGACAAACAGTATTTTTGTCGCGCAAAAGTGTTAGAAATTTCAGGTGATTGTGACGTATTTATTGTTGAAACTCATACTGCGCGTCTTCTGCAATACGGCGTAGAATGTTATCTGTCGCAACTCGCAATCGATCGTAATTTGTTTGCACTCGAACTTGCTGCATCACTTAATTTATATGTATAAGTACTGCTTAAATTTGTTTTGTTCAATTTCCTTTGTGTAGGTACTGTCGCCGTCAGATATATCGTAGCGGGCGGGGTGTTCAAATATTTCTGATCAGTGTCGAATTTCAATAATTTATGTACACTGGAAGTTGCTACTAATATCTGAACATCTAATTACAGGTAATTTTCTCTAGCTAACCTCTAATTTATTTGTTACTTACCTTTTATTAAATGTTTAAAGAAGGATACTGATCTCCAAGATACAGATCCCCCTAGTTTGGAGATCAGTACACCTAATTATTTTTCCTGTTATCAACAACCATTTAAATTTTTTTGTTCCTCATTTAATATAACATAATATTATCATTATAAAGAATAGCACTACCTTTATGTGGTTTTTGTCAATAAAGATTATCTTATAAAGAATTTGTCATAAAATCTGAGCAGCAGATTTTTCAATATGTTCTTGACATACAATACAATGACGTGAAGTACTATTTACTAAAGAGCTACATATTGAAAAATCTGCTGCTCAGATATTTGACAAAATAGATGTTCAGATATTATTATTATAGATTGATTATAAACTGGTAGTCTACATAATTTATTGAAATTCAACACTGATCAGAAATATTTGAACACCTCGCCCGCTACGATATATCTAATGGTGACTGTACTAGTGAACAGAGGCGCAGTTTATGAGCTGTAAATTTATATACTTCGGGTTGGTTTCTCTTACATCTAGTCAGCCCCTACCTTACTCACTTGCACCCGAAGATGTGACCCTGCGGTGACCGGATTATATGCAATTACATATCTGCACAGCTAGGGGGGCCGATAGGGGGTGAGGTTGGAGAAGGCGGAAGCGAGGGGGGTACAACAAATAAACATTAAATAGTTACAAAACTGTTTCGCACTACTGTTGCGTGCCGTCGGTATTGGAGTGGCGAGGTAATTGAAATTGTTGGGGATGTACTGTTTGCTCTCTTTATACTGTTACTAGCTTTTGCCCGCCGCTTCGCTCGCTCCATCAGCTCCTTCAAGAAGTCCAGTAGCTCCCGCAGCTTGACGATGACTTCCAGGAGTGTCCTCAGATCGTTTCCCTTAATGCCCGCTACCTGCAGTTTAGAAGGATGTCAGCAGCTGTCTTTTCGGTCTAAATACCCAGGGTTCTCGCCATCTTCTCCATTCTGCTTCTTTACGATAACATATTACCGATAACACGTTTCCTTGCAGGTATTCTACTACGAGATCCTGAACAGCCCGGACCGCGCGTGCCGCCTGGCGAAGGCCGCGTTCGACGACGCAATCGCGGAGCTCGACACCCTCTCCGAAGAAAGCTACAAGGACTCCACCCTCATCATGCAGCTGCTGCGCGACAACCTCACACTGTGGACCAGTGACATGCAAGGCGACCAGGACGCCGACCACGAGCCCAAGGTGTGTAAATAAATATTTTTTGATGGTAACAGCTCACCTGATGGAAAGTAGTATCCTCCGCCGCCGTGACACCAGGGGCACAGCATAATGACTGTTCTTAGCCATAATACTGCACCAGGAAAACCATCAGTGCTTTGCTACCTCGAGGAATAAGATTACGCTTACCTTCTCGCCCCACCCCACAGAACACAGCATGATGTTTGGCAAGCATGCAGTGGTACCCACCTGGTCGGACCTTCAATAAAAGGTCGTAATACTAGCAAATTAGATATACAACATTCCTGTCAGCCGAAAGACGTCCACTGCTGGACAAAGGCCTCCCCAAGGATTTCCACGACGACCGATTAAAAGGTTATATCCTCCTTTATTATTGTAGACTTCTTATCTACATCATTATTTCCCTATGATCGTGAGAGTGAACAGTCATTATTCGAGTTTGCGTGTTCTTTTTTTATATTTTTTTATTCACAATTGGTAAACCCTTGACAACATCTCACCTGGTGGTAAGTGACGATGTTGCCGAAGATGAAAGCGGGCTTACCAAGATTCCCCAACGCAATGAGGAACTGGCTATCTTATCTTCATGCCTGAACACACCAATGATATCAACATTGATATTTGGCGGCAAGACTTAGATAAGATGGTGGTAGCTAGCCAGGCGGGCTTAGAGAATGCCCTTCCACCAACCAAGCAAAGTTTCACAAAGTTAAGACTCCGCCAGGAATCGAACCCACGACCTTCTGATGTAAAGCTAAGGCTCGGCACAAACGGGCGACCGACCACAGCGACCGGTGGCTGTCGTCGCCGCCACCGGCCACACGTGTGCAGCGAGCTTTACAATGTGTATGAAATAGCGCGTGAACTGCCTTGGCGGTGGCTGTGGTCGGTCGCCCGTTGGCGGCAAGCCTAATGGACTTGACCATTACGCCACAAAGGCGGTTATGATGCGCAGGGGTTTCCTCCCGATATCGGCCCCTTCACTGTTGAAAGTTCCAAAACCGACCGAGCCGCTACCATTAAACCAACGACGCTTTTGTAGTGTATTTTTAAAGTGAAACTTTTATTACATCGTCTAAAAATTTTTCGTCTGTGTGTTGCATGTCGCGTGACGGTCGCTTTCGTCTGACGGTATGATCGTTTCGTCCTCTGTACCGTAGCGAGAGCAGCCATGATCGTTTCGTCCTCTGTAAAGTTTCACTTTTACCGTGGTTTCATAAAACCACACACTTACTTTTTTATTATGTGATGTACTTGTACTTACACATATGGTGGTAAATTAAATGTGTGATTTCGGTTGTTCCAGGAGCCACAGCCGGAGCCGGAGGACCAGGACGTGTCGTAACCGCCGCGCTCCCCGCTCTACATCTAAATATTATAAAAATACATAGCCTCGTGTACACCGCGCGCCGGCTCTGCCGCCAAATTGTCTGTTTCGACCCGCCCCCACCACCCCGCCGCCCGCGACGGCGCCCGGCGGCGGCGCGCCTGCGCACAAGCCACCAGCCCGCCGCCGGGCGGCGTCTCCTCCGCACCCCCCCGGCACACCTATACTCGCCGACACAGACTGTTGTATGCGTGTATCGTGTCAAATTACAAACGAGTATATAAATATGTACTTCTTTTGATATAATTTGTTTTCGATAGTGAAAGGAGAATAATGTTTAAGAAAAAAATACTTTTGGTATTGCATTTTAACTGTGTGTTCTAAGGATGTATTTTCTCGACGGTACACTTTGATCTCTTAGCTTCGCTCCGCGCCCAAACCCGGTATGTGGTGTCTCGTGCAGAGTTAGATATCGTCACCAACAGGGATTTTTACTATTGTTAACTAACTAACTTAACGCTACTATAGGAATCTTTCCATCACTCCGATGGCCGCTCTAAGGTGGGAATTGTAAATTTTCTATGTATTTTATACGAGCGCGTGTAAAATTTTAATGTATTGTCGAGACCTGCACCGCAGTGGCGACGATCGGTGTCACCTAAATATCGTAAATTATAATTTATAACAAATAAATATATGAAATGAATTATAATTTCGATTACACTAGTCGATTGTAATAGATCAGTGTAATAGTTTTACCCGCGTCGATTCGGTCTGCACAAATAGTCGTTTTTATACATTGGACGTTTACTCTCGTGGCTAGGTTGTTGTTTGAAAACTGTTGCTAGTTCGGTGTTGTGGGGGCGCGCGGCGCGCGCGGCGGCGGTGCAGTCGCCGTGACGTCACCGCCCGCCGCCGCGCGCCCGCGCACGCTCGCTACATTTGTATACATTTGAAATCATTAATTGAATATATTTTAACGATTAATTAATTACTAGGGTGGTATATACGTAGTACTTGCAATATTTAGCTAAGTGATAGTCGCGTCACCCGTCACCCTGTTGGTCTCCATGTATCTGTGTATCGTACGTACGTACGCATGTGTGCGGCCGCCGGCTCGTGTACGTGTGACTGAGACTACTGTGTAGTACTGAACAAAGCCACGTCGCCGCGCCGCTGGTATTACAAACATTTGGAGTATTCACACTTGGATTGCTTTAATTACTTACGAGTATTGTGATAGAGATTTTGTATATTTTAATTTATTTTTTTAATTTCGCAAGTTTCTCGTGGAAAACATCTGTAGCTACATCTGTTAGTGTAGTAGGGTATCGCGCGATGTGGCGCGCCCGTACATTCCGACTCCAGGGCGCTGCCCAGTAAGATATTAGCCTCGTTTTATTTGAATTTTGTAATATTGTTAATTTTATCCACAATAATACTGATGCAACTAGCCTTAGTGTTATGCAATATTGATTTATGTCCTACCAATTACATGGAAAATTATTGTAAATGACAGTGTAAATCTAATAATAAAATTCAAAAGTCCAAAAGTTTAGTTTTATTGACATTTACATCAGACCCAACCCACAATACTAGACCTCGTCGTCAAGCTATTTATCGGTGTTTTCTGTATTAAGATGGGTGCAGTTACACAAGGCCTTGTTGTTGTAAGTGGATAGAAGGGCACGACGGGCACTCATTATTATGGTACTCACCAAGGGCCAAAGACCGACCGATATAGGCTAGTTGACTGCCTGCGCAATAACTGTCTGCCTAGTCATTTGAGTTACTTTTTATCATCTGTCAAAGCAAAATGTTCTAAAAAAGGAAATCGTGCCGTCATAGTGTGTAAGTGACGTTGATGTACTAATTTTATTTTAACCAATTATAATAGGGATGGACGACAGCATCAGAAATAAATTATGAACTCTGATCACTAAATTTCCCTCGTACTTAATCTTCGGAACGTTTTGTTTTCCATCAAGTTCAATTTTTAATTCATCAAAATCAGTAAATGAGTACATAAATGACGCTGCAAAACTATGACGTTCCGCCTAGGTATTTCAAACATTTTTAGAACAAAATGTCGTTTTTGACAGATGGATAAAAAGTAAATCAGATGACTAGCATTCGTCATCCCTATTGGCGCGTTACCACCCAGTAATCTTACTGAATAGTCCTACCACTTGAACTATTATATTGAAACGCAAAATGTTCGTTTCAAAGTCATTCTTCTTGCTTTGCGTTTCATGATTAAATTCTCTTTGGTTTTGTTCGTCTATGAAAATTTAATTTTAGAATGATTGTTACCTTTTGACAAATAGGAGAAAAATAAGTGATGACCGTGGAAACCATTGGTGTTTTGGAAAAATAATTTAAAGTTATAGTTAATTTGATTTTTACAAAGCCCTCCTAATTGTTAATCGGAGGCATGGTACAATAATATACTCCGCCTGGTACTCTCTTCCGAGCCTCGCGGACGTGACGGAACGTGACTCTCACAAACCTACGTCAGCGCTATTCTGTGTAACCATTAGTGTAAACAGAATTACCCGAACGTCTGAAATGTCTTTCGTGAATCGGAAGATATTGCTAACGAATAATTAAAAATGACGTGTTGTAAAATTTAAGTTAAAATACATATAAATGAAAATTATAAAATTACAAAGAAATATTTTACTATGTAACCATAGACCTAATTTACCCATGTAACATGTTATGTTGAAATAAAGTGGCAATGTTATTGTGACGTAGGCTTGTGTCACTCTGGGAATAGAAGACCAGTTTTTTAGACCATGATCGGAGGTACAGACCGCGCCAAACTTCTAGCTCTCTCTTAACACGAGGCGAGTCGCGTCGCAATAGCACATTATAGGTATCAGAGGGACGTAAGCGGTTAGGGACGAGAGAGCACACCCCCGCTCACTCCTGCGCTGTACCGCCTACGCCATATTTATTCGCGCGTCAGTGTGCGCCGAGTGCTTCTACGCTTGTGTTAGTGCTTGTTGCTAACTGTACACCTGCGCGGCGCAACTTCAGAGAGAGCTAGAAGTTTGGCGCGATCTGTAAATAATTTATGTTCGGAAACCATGGTGTGTTTTTGGTTGGTGCTGGTGCGAGCTTCATGTACTATTATTTTCGTAGGGTTTGCCGTACGGTCGGGTTTGCGCGCCCGAGCTTCCAAGTACCTCATCGATCATTGCCAGTCCTGGGCCGTAGCATTTCTCGCTGGCGCTGTCCGTTTTTGCCGCACTGCGCGTCCTTCTAGCAGCTTAAAGGGAATTGGAACTTTAATAAATTCTTAACGGCGAAAATCTACCTTTTAGTAATTTATATTTAAATAGTATTTTGTGTGTTTCTGTGTAATACCAACCCAACGTTAATTGAAATTCTATTTTCATAATTTTATTTGTGGTTTATTCGAATACTGGGGGAGCGACGATCGTTGCCCGCCTGGCATTAAATTAAATTAGTTACCTAATTTAAATTTTTATAAATAAATCTTATGTTCATAGATATAGTTACGTTTAAAACGATACTCCTATTTTGTAATTTCACGGTCATCCCTTTTTAAGAGCCAATTTACCCTTTGTTTTTATTAAATAAATATATTCCATTTTACCCCAAAAATATTTTTTCAGATTTTAAAGTTAGGTCCCGTCCTTTTTTAAAAAAAATTCTTCAAATCTAAATTCAAACATTTTTCAATTCGCTGGTCCCTATTAACCTTGACAACCCCCTCCCCCAATGTAACAGGACCGTAACGCTTGGCCGGACCCCCCCCCCCCCTCCCTCCAATTTGCGTTACGTATTTTGTGGACGACCCCTAAGAGCTTCATCTACATCTAAGAATTCACAGTATCTCGCCTGTTTACATAGACGCAACACAAATTGGTCAACATTTTCATCTTTTTCCATTGTGATGTTCCTGAATTTTTGTCGTTCATAGGTATGCAGTGTTTGAATGTGGCTCGAAGTAAGAATTCAATCTATACACACATTTCTGATTACATTTCATTTGTAAAAAATCAAGAAATAAACAATCATTAGTTAATAACGTCAAAATCCAATCCGTGATATAAAAAAAACAAATAATGTCATTAGAACATGAAAACAATATGACACGAGAAGTTATACATTAAAATCATTAAATGTCATGAACGCCTTTGACAAGTGTAGGCCAGTTCACACGGACAGCACCCGGTCACGAGTATAACGCGAGAGTCAGCCATCGCTCCTCTCAACCATATTAGAGGGAAAGGTTATCTGGTTGTTCCCGGGGGTCCACGGTAACTACTAGAGATATGACATCAAAAACCGGCCAAGTGCGAGTCGGACTCGCGCAAAGTAGGGTTCCGTAGTATTAGGTTGGTCCTATGTACATTTTATCAAAGTCGGTGTAGTACTTATTAGAAAACGTGCTTTGCTTTTCAAAATTATTTCCTTGGTACGACGGAAAATCAAAAACAACAAAAATTTTACATAAAAAAATTTATTGCACAGGGATACTCAATTTAATTACATACATACATAACATCAAACAGTGATTTGTCTCCGTACAATCCGTTATTTATTATGAAAATATGGCATGTGAACATGATTAAAATATGGTTCTGTACATTCTAAAAATCACAAGTAATAATAATTCATAATTATGTTACATCGAATAAAAATTCATATTTGAATAAGTGAAACTCAGCAACTTAACCAATTTAAAGGTAAATAAATTTTTAACATTTTATTTTTTTTACTTTGGTCTAAAAGCGCGTAATTTGTTTGACAATGGCACAAAAGCTCGTTTTCACTAACGCGACAGTCTGACTTCTGTCAGAACATGCCTATTTGCTGCTGCCTTTAAAAAAAATAACATTATGCAATTTAATTCATTATCATTACATAACAGCCGAAAGACGTGCACTGCTGGACATAGGTCTCCCCTAAGGATTTCCACGACGACCGGTTCTGCGCTACCCGCATCCAGCAGCTTCCCGCAGTAATTTATATATCTATAATAAATTATGTCTTATCACAAGTCGCGCGGGCAACCCCCGCATGCGAGAAGACGATCTAGTGAAAATGAGCTATGATTGTTTAGCTCTCATAAGCTTACGCGTCTGCGACTGATAATAACTTCATAAGGCTATATACACGTACTATTAATATCAGAAGACCCAAAGGTCTAAACTAATCTGACACAGGGACTAAAATTAAATTGATTCTTAATAATTTCTTTGAAGTCTCTGCTTGCAAAACATATCCAGTGCTTGGACGAGTCTGAATATTTTTAAAATTATTTAATACTATCACGCTTGCACTATTTAATTGTGCCTTAGGCTAATAAATAAACAAAATAACAATTTTAAAATTATAAAAAGAATTATATCGCACCCATTTAGATTTGCTAAACGGAGTTGAAAACAATGATTTATAATAAAACATTAGATCTAAAAACTTAATTAGATAAATACACAGTGAGCCTGGTCATAAGCCTCGCGTGTAGTTAACAAGGATTCGGAGCCAACGCATCTAATTCATAGTGTGATTGAATTTTAAACTACAGTTATTAAATCGTTGTCGACTACACTTTCAGTGAAAACAATGGGCGTCTCAATATTTTTTATCAATGGCCTACTTACTCTTTAATTATAATAACATACGTAAAAGCACGATTTTAGTTCATTTCTCGATAAAAAATATTGAAAGCACGTATTTCGTATCTGTTAATAATTAATTAGTTTATAAACAATAAAATAGATCAATGAGTAAATGTAGCACATCACAATATGTTTAAATCACATCAGTCTCGATTACAATGTTTATTATACTCATAGCAAAATTACAGTTCTGTCGGCATCGGCCAACTCAGCCGTCGGTCGCACTTTAAGGATGCGTACATATTAAGAGTTTAGAGGCAGCCTCGCCACACACGAGTACACATTTGAGGCAGCCCCGCCACACACGGGTACACATTAGAGGCAACCTCGCCACACACGGGTACATATTAGAGGCAGCCACGCCACACTCGGGTACACATTTGAGGCAGCCTCGCCACACACGGGTACACATTTGAGGCAACCTCGCCACACACGGGTACACATTAGAGGCAGCCTCGCCACACACGGGTACACATTTGAGGCAGCCTCGCCACACACGGGTACACATTAGAGGCAGCCTCGCCACACACGGGTACACATTTGAGGCAGCCTCGCCACACACGGGTACACATTTGAGGCAGCCTCGCCACACACGGGTACACATTTGAGGCAGCCTCGCCACACACGGGTACACATTAGAGGCAGCCTCGCCACACACGGGTACACATTAGAGGCAGCCTCGCCACACACGGGTACACATTAGAGGCAGCCTCGCCACACACGGGTACACATTTGAGGCAGCCTCGCCACACACGGGTACACATTTGAGGCAGCCTCGCCACACACGGGTACACATTTGAGGCACGCCGCGGATGTGATTCGGGCGTAGTTACAGGCAACTTGCGCATGTCCGTGGCAAACGCGAGCGCTCGATCGGCGCGAGACACGTTGCCTCCGCGCACGTCCGGGGCCCACGATGCGCGAGGCGCGAGCCGTGCTCGGCGAGGCTGCTCTTATGGTTACACACCTTTGTGCAGCACACGATGACGTGTCGAGCTGCAAACCAGGCCTGTAGCGTGCTTATTGCGCACCTTGCTTCTTACTCGACTACGAGAGGGTAATGTTTTGTTCTACGATACTTATATCGCAATAGATAGCCGCAGAAAGCCGCATTAACGCAGTCTTTTATCATTTTTCTATTTGTTAATACTTGACTATGGAATTATATACTATTCTACAATTACCTACCGGTGATGATGATTTCGACACTTACGAGTATATGATAGGAATTTTATGCGCAGACTACTAAGGGATGCTACGATGATCAAGGCTGTATTTTGATGCGAAATTATTTCTAAATGTCCTCAGTTCATATACACAGGCTGACCGGTGAGACGACAAACGCATGTCTGGTGGTAGGGTATTTTCAGAGCCCGCCTGGCCAGCTACTACCATCTTATCTAAGTCTTGCCGCTAAACATCAGTGTTAACTGCATTGATGTGTTATGGCTTGAAGATAAAGATAGCCAGATCCCCATTGCGTTAGGAAATCTTGGTAAGCCCGCTTCCATCTTCGGCATCATCGTCACTTATCATCAGGTGAGATGACGCCAAGGGCTTATTATTTGTGGATTAAAAAAAATACTTGGCAAAAAAACAACATTTAACAGAAATCTATGGTCAATTCTAAAAAAAACAAACGTGTAGATCATTAACCAACTTCGTATCAGAAGTCCAATTTTTTTTGCAAATAAAAGTTGTTCAGTTTCGTCTTCTCATTCACCTTCTGACACGCGTCTGTCATCTTACCAGTCATCTATTTATACATTATTTTGAGCACATTTTTCGCTTAGCTCAAAAATATAACTAAATAAATAATAAATATCACTTATAATTTAATTAGTACCTAGCTCAATAGGAATTTCACGCGACTCCACGGCCACCTAGCTACCGAAACGCGGGAATGTATCACCTACATGTGTAAGTTACAAACAACAAAAGTTTCAGGCAGAATTCTGTAGGAATGACACTGGTGCGATTAGAGTCGACGTGCTCCCTCCCACACCAGTGTTTACACGCGTCAATGATAAGAAATTATTAAAAAAATTAAAATTCGCAAACATTACTAAACATTTCAAAAAAATCACAATAATTTATTTGCAAGACGCTGAATCAGAAAAGTGGTAACTCCGATGTCGTTGCATAATAAAATAACACCGGAAAAATACTAGAACTAATTATAAAATTATTACATAGGAATATACCAACATACATAAGCATAGTAGTAGCTGCTTTTTAAATAAGGAATGAAGATATTCTAAATACTTACTCAACGTCGTCGCGATTAATATTAATCACTTTTATTTTTTAAACATTAATTATATTTACTATTGTCTTTAGTTAAACAAAATAATTTCATTTATTGAGTAAATTTAAATTTTATAACCTATATTTTTGGTTAAGAATTTTTTTCCCATTCAATTGGAGCCATTTTGACGAACCTAGTAGGTATGCTAGGCAGGTATCTGTACTTCAAAACTTGATCTAGTAAAATTACCCTCATCCCGAATAACCACATTTATAGTATGTCCCAATCAACAACATACCTACTTAATGTTAACAAACCCAAGGACCTTATAACCAATGGACTGGGTACTGTAATACAAACTATTCGGTCCGAGGGATCAAGACCTACCCTTTGTCCCATTTAAATTCCTTGGCTGTACATCTATACGATATTTATATTTAAAGATAAATTCTACTTTGCTCCAGCGCTCCTGGAATCAAATTTGGACCATAAATTTCAGAGAAAGAGGGCATGGATCTAGTTCCGTTGCCCCTGTCTAACAGCTAGGGTGGCAACATAGAATTAATATTAACTATATCTTTATAGTGCGCGCGCACTCCCTTCTTACATATACACCAGTATACAAGCTACTTGAACGAACCCATAAGAGACTACTCCCGAGCGAGAAGGACCACATTATGTGGTTGTATCCTTGACTACTGAATGCACTACATCGCATCGGGGAGAATAGGGATGACGAATACTAGTCATCTGAGTTACTTTTTATCATCTGTCAAAAACGATATTTTGTTCTACAAATGTTTGACATGCCTAGGCGTGACGTCATAGTTATGCAGCGTCATTTATTCATACTCATTTTGTGATTTTGATGAATTAAAAATCGAAGACTTGATGGAAAACAAAAGGAGTAAGGTTTTCCAAAGTTTAAGTAGGACGGCAATTTAGTGATCAAGAGTTCATAATTTATTTTTGATGCTGTCGTCATCCCTATTACTATCTGTGTCGAACTGAATCTCGCCTTTAAGGCCAACTGCTACGCCAAACGACAATGGACGAGGAAGCACGTTCATTTCGTGTTCCACCTTTGAATACTTCATAGTAAGTTCCCGCTCACTTGTCCGACCGTACTTTGCGCCGGCGGTTCACTGTATGACGCACTTCTTGAGGTCCGCTTCGTCGGGGTCCAGGGCGTCCGTGTCCTTCACCACCGGCTCCTGGCCCGACATGTCTGGCAGATACCTGCACGAAACGATGCTTGTAAGCACGTCCAAATTAATGTTTAATCAAAGTAATATCATTAGCAACTATGAGTTTCTATATACTCGTAATATCTCCAGAGGACAAATGTCTTTTCAAGGCTGGACGGAGAAGTGGAGATAAGTAACAGGTTCAAAGACGAAGCTGAGAGAAATAAATCACACTAATATTATAAAGGCGAAAGTTTGTGAGCGTGTTTACTACTCCTTAACGCAAAAACTACTGAACGGATCTGGCTGAAATTTGGTAGGTAGACAGATTAGGACCTGGATTAACACATAGGCTACTTTTTTTTTTGCGCTCGCGAGCCGCTTGTGGCAAGTCATAGAAACGTTGTCCACGCGGGTGAAGCCGCGGGAAACAGCTGGTTGTATAAAAACCCGACTGCATAAAAACTTAATCCCCCTTTTTTGGCCAATCGGGTAAAAATGTATCCTATGTCGCTCACGGGACCAACACAAATCTAACGACACCTCGCACTCCAAAATCCATCAAGCCGTTTTGGCTACAGAGAGTACCAAAGATATATACATACATACATACACTCGAAAAACATAACCCTCCTTCTGGCTCAGTCGGGTAAAATTACATTACACAAAAATACTTTCCCTGCAGCAACCCTGAGGAGTATGCCGTAAAGTATACGTCACGTGCGGCATGTACGTGACAAAGAATCTCCCTCTGGAGATATAGAAACGTATTAGTCCATTCGCTTCACACCAGGAGGTCGCGGGTTCGATTCCCGCCGGGGTCAACTTTGTAAGACTCGGTTTGGTTGGGCATTTTCATAGCCCGCCTGGCTAGCTACCACCATCTTATCTAAATCTTGACACCAACCATCAGTGTTAACAACATTGATGTGTACCGGCTTGAAGATAAGATAGCCAGATCCCCATTGCGTTGGGGAATATTGGTAAGCCCGCTTCCATCTTCGGTATCATCATCACTTACCATCAGGTGAGATGATGCTAAGGGCTTACCAATTATGAATATAAAAAAAAAACTTACAAACTTTCCCGTTTATAATATTACTAGAACTTACTATCGGGAGCCCCGCTGCTCCGTCCGCGTTTTAAATAAGTTCGGAAATTAAAATTTGATGATAATGCCAAGGGCTTATCAATTGTGGATAAAAAATGGTAAATTTCGTGATACGAAATTGCTCCATACTCAGCATAAACTGCAACATAGGACTCAATAGGGATTTCCTTTAAGAACCTAGCCTAGTACTGCCTATTTTAGGAGAACTGCTATGCTGCATCTTCTTAACCATGATTAAGCAATGCCAGTCAGGACCTAGGCTGAGTAGACCGCAGTTTGGGCATCACATCTGCAAAACAAGATGTGATACCCAATCCAGGTTCCCCCTTTTCCCCTCCGAAGTGTCCCAGGCTATGACTTTTCAATTTTACGGGGAAATGACAAAAGGAGCAAATTATCAAAAGACCATGTAATGTAGTTAAACTATATATCAATATGAAATTAATGCTGAGAATATGGTTACTTGAGAAAAGTGGTTCAGTATAAAGCGGAATACATTGATGTTGGCGGCAAGACTTAGAAAAATGGAGGTGAAATGAAATTACCATCAGGTGAGATGATGTCAAGGGCTTACTTATGTAAGAGTTAAAAAAGAGTGTATGGTTTTATGAAACCATGGTAAAAGTGAAACTTTTTTTCACATTATAGACATTTAAAGAGAACGAAACGATCATGGCTGCTCTGACGAAAAAGTTCGAGACGATGTAATAATCTCTTTGCCGTCACGCAACACACAGACGAAAAAGCTTGGGACGATGTAATAAAAGTTTCAGTTTAAAAATAGTTTAAGCTAGGCAGGCGACGCATTTAGAAAATACCCTACCACCAAACAGACCCGTTCTCGTACAAGTAACACCCCGCCGGGACGGAGCCCGCGACCTCCTGGTGTAACCATTGCTCCAAGGAGGCGGTATAACTGCGTTACGTACGGGTGTTTAATTTTGCCTATTTATTTGTCTTGTAACACTGCCAAAGACTGAGGAAGTATTATGAGTACAGATGTGTGATACAAAAAAAATTCCTAGGTGTGATGTAAGGTGTTGTAATGGTACTATATGCCGTAGTCGAGCCCGCGTCGCTCGTAGAACACCAGGGATAGGCGGATGCGGGGTCGAGGCGGGGGACAGAGGGCGCGGCAGCGGGAGTCCGCCTTAACCGCTTCTGTGGCGTAATGGTTAGTCCATTCGCTTCACACCAGGAGGTCGCGGGTTCGATTCCCGTTAGGGTCGACTTGTAAGACTCGGTTTGGTTGGTGGTAGGGCATTTTCTGAGCCCGCCTGGCTAGCTAACACCATCTTATCTAAGTCTTGCCGCCAAATATCAGTGTTAATAGCATTGATGTGTTCCGGTTTGAAGATAAGATAGCCAGTTTCCCTATTACGTTGGGGAATCTTGTTAAGTCCGCTTCAATCTTCGGCATCATCGTCATACCATCAGGTGAGATGATGCCAAGGGCTTACCAATTGTGGATAAAAAAAAGTCAATGTAGCGTGCGTGTATCACACACACAGCGAAAGTGACAGGGCTAGAACGTACGTGACGATACGAAACTAAACTTGTAGTGACGCGGTGTCTGGGCTGCGACGCTAGTGCTGGAGGTGTAATGTGTGTCTCTAAGCTGTGACGCACGTGTACAAAGTGTGGTATGGTATGTATGTATGTATGGCACTGACCTGTCATAGTCCAATCCCTGTCGCTCGTAGAACAACAGATAGGCGGCTGCGGGGTCGAGGCGCGGGGCGGAGAGGGCGCGGCAGCTCGAGTCGTTGTAGCACAGCCACGCGCCGGACGGGTTGCGCGCGTACGCCACGTAGTGCCCGCCGCTCAGCTGGCCCGAGTGAGACTGTGTGTGTACACAAAGAGCACATAAGTCGTGCACCACAGTATGTCGTAATCATCATCAACGTTCCTTATGAAAATCCATAAACTTCCCCACTGCTGGGACATTCTTCCCAAACTCACTATGGAAAATCATCATCATGATAATATGCGAGCCGAAAGACGTCCACTGCTGGACAAAGGCAGGCCCTTAGGATTTTAATTTAACAACGGCCGGTCCTGCGCTGCTAGCATCCGGCGGCTTCCCGCGACCTTCAACAGGTTTTCGGTCCACCGAGTGGGAAGCTTGTCTACGTTTTGTCTTCCGGTGCACAGTTGACACTCGATAACTTAAGTGCACCAACGGCCATCTGTTCTACGAGCTATGTGCCCTGCCCATAGCCACTTAACTTTAGCTGTGTCGATTACCTTGGTTCTCTTACGGATCTTCTCATTTCTGAATCGATCACATTAGGGATTACAAATTCGTTTTGTAACGTCTACAAAGTGACAGACTATGGATAGTTTGGCATACGCGGCCGGACTCCGTGAGACGAGCGCGCACCTACAGCTTGGCACAAATTTAATTTTTATACCAATAAATGTGATGTAAATTAAATGAAGCCGACAAGTGGTACTTCGACATGCCTAAAACCAAACATACTAATCTTCTATCGGACACAGCTATGTAAAGGCGTATGCGCATGGCATGTGACAAAATTCAAACCGTGCACATATTCAAGAAAGAACATAAAATCTATGTTCCGACAAGGGAAGAATGGAGTAAAGAGAACACTCCCACATGCATACAGACGGATTGAAAATGGAGTCTGGTGCTGGTGCAGGCGTCTATGCTAAGGATTACTCGGCGAGTATCAGATAAGGGCAATATGTAATAGTCTTCCAAGCGGAGAACTATGCTATTATTGCGCGTGCACAGGATATTACAGGGGGGAAAGTCAAAGACAAAACTAACTATATTCTCATAGATAACTAAGCTGCGCTTAAAGCTCTCGACTCCTACATAATTGGTGGGTTTGTGCTAAATTGCGTAAAGGTTCTCAATGATGCCAAGGGCTTACTAATTGTGGACAAAAAATAAATAAGGTGCAGCTGATATAATGAACTGCAACTGGTCTGGGTCCCTGGTCACGTACGAGTGGAACGCTACGAAGTAGTACACAAACTGGCTAGAACTGGATCTCTGTCAACAATGTCCAGAACCAGGGATAGGGTTTACTATAATATGGCTATGATTAGAGCGTTAAAGGAAGAGGCCAAAATAAGACATAGACTGACATGGCTATCCACGGATGGATTTAAACACTCCAAGCTCTTCATCGGTGAGGTAACCACAGGTGAAACAAAGTCATGTGTCCGGACTGTAACAGGAGCGTTCAAGGGTCTTTTTGCCACAAACGCACACTGAGAAAAATCGGCCTGACGAATGACTTGGAACTGCTACAGAATGTAAAATGCTGCAAAAAAGATACTGAATAAATGGAACACTTACTGTGTCACTGTGATGTCCTGGTCAGTAAACGTATGTGCCTCCTTGGTGATGGATACCAATATACACAATTATTTTTTTAGTATAGCCCTTTTTTTATTTAAAATATTTACAAATTAAAAGTATTCCGATTTACCCCAAATTTTTTCTTTGGTAATTTCCTCTATTAGGCAGGCCTTCCAAATTCTACGTATCATGTGGCGAATTCTGTGATGGTATTTTAGCTCGTTATCATTTATTTTCGCTACATTTATGTATTATAAATCCATTTATACCCAAAACCAAAGGACTACGAGCACTTTCCACTCAGCGGTATTGGTGCACTAATTCAGCACATGTTCGAGGAGGCTAGAGTGCAAGGGTTATAGGGGTAGACACAAAAGACCCTACTGGGTCGAAATGTCCCGCAGCCCTATTCACAAAGATAAGATAATCTATGTACTTGAGCTATTCTACCTCACAAATTTCATCCAAATGCGTGCAGCCGTGGACTATAAAGAGAAACAAACATCCATACTATCGCGTTTATAATTTGAGTGTGAATTACTTCAAGGTGCTTACCACGACAGCATACAGCCTGTACTTGAGATCGAACGCGTTCTGATGCCTGAGCAGGTGGTGCTGGTGGAAGTCCACCAGGTTGTCGTCGGTGACGGGCGTGGCGGCGAGGCTGGTGGACTGCAGTCGCTCCCTGGCCGTGTTGACGCGCGCGCGCTCGCTCGCGGCCCGCGCGCGGGGCGTCTCGTGATGCCACTCCTCTGACTCCGACTCCGAATCTGTGTTTTCTTCCGATTCCGATATTGTTTCGTCTATGAACATTGATGATCTGTAGAAACAAACGGAACATCATACAGTATGTGTGGGGTCTTGTGGGGTACTTTTAATATTTTGTACCCATTTATACAGGGTGACTGGTTAGACGACGGACGCAACTCTAGAGGGGAATAAGAGGAAGAAACTGAATAATTTTCCCCAAGGAAACAATGGTACATTCGCAAAAAAATTTTGGACTTCTCATGCAAATTTGGTTAATGAGATGATCGATTTGTATGGTCTATTTTTTTTAAGCATTCACCAAAGGTTTATCGGGAAAAATGTTTAGTTTCGTCTTCTGATTCATCTCCTGAAATGCGTCCGTCGTCTTACCAGTCACCCTGTAGGTGAACTTTTGTTCGCTGATCAACGGCAAATGGTACTGTCTATTCATGAAACTGAAGCTGATACCTGTACCGCATAGACTTGCTAAATCTGATAGATTGACACATATAATAGGTCCTAAGATACTTAATAATCTGCCCGAGAACTTATTAACATCAGCATCAAAGAAAATATTTAAGGCAAGATTAAAGACTGGCTTGTCAAGCAGACACTTTATAAAGTAAGTGATTTATTTAAGTGACAATTTAATTGATTTTTAAAATTTTAAATTTTTATTTTGATGATTTTGCATTTTGCATTGTACCTAATATAATTATAAATTGACATTATTTAAATTCACAAAACTTTGGCGTATAAAATGTAATTTTTATCAATAAATGAACTGAACAATCTTCTCCAAGGAAACTATAAAATCGGAGCAAAAAAAGTTTAATGTATTAGCGACGTCGTAGTCGAGCGAGGGGAACCCGGTAGTGTAGTTACGCAACTCACCTCTGCCGCGTGATCTCCTTGTATCTGAGAATGGTCTCCTGCGGCACGGCGGCGAGGTAGGCGCTGGGGTCGAAGTCTTGCAAGGGAAAGTTGACCACTTTCTGAGACTTGATCCATTTGTTCATGTATTGGCGACGTGGTAGTCGAGCGAGGGGAACCCTGTAGTGTAGTTACACAACTCACCTCTGCCGCGTGATCTCCTTGTATCTGAGAATGGTCTCCTGCGGCACGGCGGCGAGGTAGGCGCTGGGGTCGAAGTCTTGCAAGGGAAAGTTGACCACTTTCTGAGACTTGATCCATTTGTTCATGTATTGGCGACGTGGTAGTCGAGCGAGGGGAACCCTGTAGTGTAGTTACACAACTCACCTCTGCCGCGTGATCTCCTTGTATCTGAGAATGGTCTCCTGCGGCACGGCGGCGAGGTAGGCGCTGGGGTCGAAGTCTTGCAAGGGAAAGTTGACCACTTTCTGAGACTTGATCCACTTGTTGTTCATGTACTGGAACCGCTTTAAGTGGATTATCTGAAAGGAGTAATGAAAGTAGGTAAGTAAAAGTGTCAAAAGTTAAATGAACAATTTATGGAATATTTTCTCAATTTACAGGTTTTTTTTAGCCTAGTTTAGTAGCTAAAAAGTTCTCGTTATAGTTATAAATAAGTCTCGGAAGAAATTTAAGATTATATGCAACTAAAATTAAGATTTTTTTTCTTCTGTAAGCTTTTCGTAAATAAATATTATTTATTAAACTCATACACATTCTAACAAAAATGAAGTTTTTTTTTATCTACAATTGATAAGACCTTGGCATCATTAACCTGATGGTAAGTGACGATTATGCCGAAGATGGAAGCGGGCTCACCAATATTCCCTAACGCAATGGGGAACTGGCCATCTTATCGTCGTGCCGGAACACATAAATGCTGCTCATAACAGCGGAGGGCTTAGAAAATCCATTACCACTAACCAAACCGAATGTTATAAAGTTAGACGCCGCCAGGAATGGAACCCGTGACCTCCTGGCGTGAAGCGAATGGACTAACCGTTACCCCACAGAGGCGGTAAAATTTTAACGCTATTGGACGTTTGTGCAAGATAGTACACTCGGTAGCTGTATTGTATAATCCGCCGATTTTCAAAACAGCGCGCTGAATAACGCCGGATTGTACGAGTAAAACGGCGGCATCACGTTCAGCCGGATTGCATTTTAGCTGAAATAACGTAAGCCGCATGGTATGAGGCGCTGCTTTGTGTAAAAACTACTCGGTAAGAAATTCGTGAAGGAGTGCCGGGCCTGGCGTTTTGCGAGCAGAAAAAACGAGTTAAACGACCTTACCGCGGCGGCTGTAGACAGGTTACATAATTTAGATATTTAACTTTGTAACGCAGGTTTCCTTTAGAGAGGCCGTACGATACAATAATAAGTAATAAAGTGTGAATTGTAAATCGGGAGCCGGGTCGTTCCTTTCCCTCTAATATGGTTGATGGGAGCGATGGCTGACTCTCGCTTTATACTCGTGACCGGGTGCTCTCCGTGTGAAGTGGCCTACTCTTGCTAAATGAATTCAATGATTTTTATGTATATAACTTTTCGTTTAATATTGTTTTCATGTTCTAATGAAATAATCTGGTCTATATCAAGGATTGAATTTTGACGTTATTAACTAATTATTGTTTATTTCTTGATTATTCACAAATGACATTGTTATTATTATTTTATGACTATCAGAAGGAGTGTGATTTGCACCTATTTTGATAAATAGGTTGAATTGAAAAATGAGCGAAGCGAGCGATATTAGGTTCGGTCAGGTTTGATCGATTATAGAGTCTCCCCCCCCCTGGGTAGCAGAATGCTTCGCAGAAGAAGAAATCATCGGTCTCATTCGGAGTTTTTTAGTCAGTTTACAGTGGCGAAAAATGCGACATAACGGTTGCGACATAATATGTCGGAGTTTCTCTGCATGATCGAATCAGAAACGAGGAGGAGATCCGTAGGAAAACCAAAGTAACCGACATAGCTTTCAGAATTGCTAAACTTAAGTGGCAGTGGGCGGGGGCACTTAGACTGGGAGAAGCAATTTCCAAGTTTCTTCGATTCAGATGGTTAACCGATCTTGATATGTCCTGACAGAACTTCACCCCAAATGTTTCTTTGAAATCTTATACAGCAATTATATTTTTATTTATGTACATATTTTATTAACCTAGTCTGTCTTTGGACATAGAGACGTTCGTTACAACGGGGGTGACGAAAGCTAGTAATTTCAGTTACTTTTTAATATATGTCCAAAACGACATTTTGTTTTAAAAATGTTTGAAATACCTAGGAGTGACGTCATAGTTTAGCAGCGTCATATATGTACTTATTTTGTGATTTTGGTAAACTAAAAATTGAAGACTTGATGGAAAACAAAACGAGTGAGGTTTTCCGAAGTTTAAGTAGGAGGGCAATTTAGTGATCAAGAGTTCATAATTTATTTCTGATGCTGTCGTCATCCCTTTTATCTCCAGAGGGAAATTTTATGTCGCGTAAACGACCCCATGTTTGAGTGAACGGCATACTCCTCTCATAGGCTGCTGTTGTGAGAGTGAGACAAATGTGGTGTGACTTAGCCCCGAAAAGACATTGTATCTCTATACAGATATAGAAATAAAATACTTCCTTCCCTTGGTAATCCCTTTTCCCAGTCTAAGTGACCCGCCCACTGCACTTTAGCTTAGCAATTCTGAGATATATGTCGGTTACTTTGGTTTTCCTAAGGATCTCCTCGTTTCTGATTCGATCACGTAGAGAAACTTCAAGTATACCACGCTCCATTGCCCTTTGGGTGACTTTGAGCCTTCTCATGCGGCCATGTCTCAGTTCCGTACGTCATCACTACCAACACACGCTGGTCGAAGACCTTGGTCTTAAGACACTGCGGTATCTGTAATGACTCTCGAAAATATTTGTTTAGGTACTACGTTTGTAGAACTCACCATGATGGGCGGCGCGCGCCAGATCTGCAGTTTCTTGGTGGCCGGCTGGCGTCCCGCGCACTTGGCGCACTGGTAGCGCGCCTCCAGCAACTCCTCCGAGGTGAACGCTTGCAGACAGGATCCCAGGTCGATTGGTTTCGCTGCCTCCGCCAGGCACTGGCTGACTGAGGGGTGCTCTATAAACGCCTGCAAATTAAAAACTAAATCTTAAAACGACTGGCAAAAGTAAAAGGTAAGGTCACACCCTGGACACTTCATACAACGGGCCAGAAATGACATTTAAAAAAAGAAATGGAACAAACAAAATGGCCGCGAAATCCTATACGTTCGACAACCAAACTGTAACCAATCTGTATCAATCTGGGTGACGAGGGGGTGAGGTCGCAATCTAGAGAGCGGCAGGGAGTTTCCGTACTGTATGTTAGTTAGTACTAATATACAGGGTCCTAACAAAGGTACGCACTTTTTTTTACTGGAGCATGCTCTAATAAAACTGAACAACTTTCCCCAAGAAACCCATAGTCAATTCGCTTTTGTTTTTTTAATTAAAATTATTTAATTGCGCGAAATACACCAGAATACGCCGCGGCGGCGTGGCGGGTCGGCGCAGTCATTGAACTTTGTATTCTGAGCAGTTGATAATTTAATTAAAAAATAATAAATGCGAATTGGCCATGGGTTTCTTGAGGAAAGTTGTTCAGTTTCATGAGTATTAGATCCAGTTAAAAAAAAGTGCGTACCTTTGTTAAGACCCTATATATACTTTGGTAAGGTAGTCGATCGCGGAAAATTGTAAATCTAGAATTCGCTACATGCAACCCTCTTAACAAAGGATTTTTTTGGCACAAGTCTTCGTCAAAAAATATTCCTAATCGAAAAAACCACCTCGGGACTTGTCCGGCTTAAAATTACCTGGCAATATGCAGCGCTATATCAAGAATTATCTCATGATTTTATCGTTTAACGTTAAAAAAAGTATAGAAAAACGTAGCGTAGGCAAGCCTCCCACGCGGCGGACCGAAGACCTGGTGAAGATCGTGGAAAACCGATGGATGCGGGCAGCGCAGGACCGGTCGTCGTGGAAATCCTTAAGGAAGGCCTATGTCCAGCAGTGGATGATTTTCAGCTGATATGATGATGAAGTATAGAAATAGACCGTCGGTTACGTAACAGCTACGCTCGCTACCTTTTGTCCGGGAGGTCGTGGTTCGAATCCTGCCACGTATCAATGTGTTTTCGATTTCATATGTACTAACATTAATGGGCTATGTGGCCTTTGTTTTCTATCAAGTCTTCGATTTTTAATTCACCAAAATCACAAAACAAGTAAACTATGACGTCACGCCTAGGGCAGTTTGAATTTGAATTTAACCGCCTCCTTGGCGTAGTGGTAAATCCACTCGCTTCACAACAGACTGTCGCGTGTTAAGCCCGCCTAGCTAACTCCCACCATCTAAGAGTCTCCGGCTTGAATATAACAAAGCCAGTAGGGGAATGTTCGTAAGACCGCTTCCATCTTCAGAATCATCGTTACTTACCATCAGACGAAATGGTGGCAAGGGCTCATCAATCGTAGAAAGTAAATAAAGTAACCTTTTCTCTGGTGGACTGATACCGCAGGTGCAGCGCTGTGGGGTCCCAGTCTATCGCCAGCATGATGCCGCGCCCCCTCCGGTGCGCCTGCCGCAGCACGCTCAAATCCAGTCTTTTCAGCTCTCCGTATACTTCACCCTGCCGATATATTTTAAAACTCGAATTAATATTTTGTTCAAACAGCTTTAATTGGGAACGCTTAAACGAGCACCAGAGCCCACAAATGCACTTGGAAAAGCTTGTCTATACTAATATTATAAAGAGGAAAGATTTGATTGTTTGTTTGTTTACATTGAATAGGCTCCAAAACTACTGGACCGATTTGAAAAATTCTATCACCGTCGTTGGGAAGCTACACTATCCGCGGTTGCTACAAGCTACATTATATTTTCAAATAATTAGGTATCCTTACTAAAACTCAAATAATGTAACACAAGGTATAAAAAATGACCTAAAGTTCCTGCATTATTTACAAAAAGTATTGTAGTGTAGTGCGGTGTAGTGTAGTGTAGTATGAGGCGGTACAAAGTTCGCCGGGACAGCTAGTACTAAATAATGTTGTATCCAGCCATAGACAAGTTAATGAGAGAATTAATTAATGGACTTCTAGCGTGGACACAGGGGAAAACCTGTAAGATAGCAGTTATATGTAAACAATCCATAAACGTCCCCACAGCGGGGACGCGGCGCTCTTACCAAACTCGGTAATCTAAGGCTATACCACACCCTGGACACTTCATACAAAGGCCCAGAAATAACATTTGACGAATGACGGAACAAACAAAATGGCGGCGAAATCCTATACGTTCGAGAACCAAACGGTAACCAATCTGTCTCAATCTGGATGACGAGGGGGTGCTGAGGTCGCAATCTAGAGAGCGGCAGGGAGTGTCCATATTGTATGTTAGTACTAATATATATACTTTGGCTATACTCCACACACGGGGGCGAAGTAGGGCAAGTGGCGAACCCCACCGTCAGAAATTATTCAAGCCGAGCATCTGTACCGGCTTAACGACTATCATCTGGTAATAGCAACCGACACCAACGGGTACATACATATATTACTTACAATTATCATGGGCTTGTTTTTATTATCATTCACAATTGGTAAACCCTTGACAACATCTCACCTGGTGGTAAGTCACGATGTTGCCGAAGATGGAAGCGGGCTTACCAGGATTCCCCAACGCAATGGGGAACTGGCTGTCTTATCTTCATGCCGGAACACACCAATGATTTAAACATTGATATTTCGCGGCAAGACTTAGATAAGATGGTGGTAGCTAGCCAGGCGGGCTTAGAAAATTCCATACCACCAACCAAACCGAGTTTTACAAATAACCCCGCCGGGAATCGAACCTGCGACCTCCTGTGTAAAGCCAGTGAACTTTTGCCTCTGGGCTACGGAGGCGGTTAAATAATAATTGTTTCGAATAATAAGCCCGACGGTAAAGATTTTTTATAATATTTCCAAAGGGAAATTCTATGTCACGTAAATAGACGCACGTTTTAACATGTCGTACGGCATACTCCTATTATAAATTGCTGTAGTGAGAGTGAGACAGCTATAGTATAATTTTCATAAAGTTTGATATTCTCAGCCACTTATTTGAATCTGTTACATGACTCCGATTCTCTGTTGAGCCGTAAAGACATTACGTCTATACAGGGTGTAACAAAATCGGTGTAGGTCCCGTTAACTGGGGCGTCTACTCAACATACTGAACAACTTTTATTCTACGACTTTGCTGAAAACGTAAAAATTTTTTTTTATCCTTCATACAAATTGATCAGCTGATCGATCGATTTTGTGCATTTTAGTATAGAGGGTCCAATTTTTTTTTTAAGAATTGACTATCGTATCCTTGGGGAAAGTTGTTCAGTATGATGAGTAGAACCCCCAGTTAACGGGACCTACATCAATTTTGTTACACCCTGTATAGAGATATTATGGAAACTCTGTGGTTTAGACAGTGTCACAGAAACTGCGCCGCCTGGGACACAGTTATGGAAACGCGGGGCTGCCCCGGACCGGCGCCCCCCACTCAGCCAGCTGGCCGAGCCCGCAGGAACAACGAGTCGACACGCGCGGGGCCAGCTCGGGTGTGGCTGCGGGAGACAGTCACATTTTCAGGTTGATCCCTAACTAGCGCTACACCCCGGACACTGCATACAACGATCGTAAAATGACATTTCTTGACGGAGCAAACAAAATTACTGCGAAATCTTATACGACCAAAGAACCAAACTGTAACCAATCTGTATCCATCTGGGTGGCGAGGGGGTGTGGTATTAATCTGCGTGACGAGGGGGTGAGGTGGCAATCTAGAGAGCGGCAGGGAGTGTCCGTACTGTATGATAGTACTAATATACATACTTTGCTAGCGCCTAACGGAGACCGCGTCTCGAGCTTCATTTTACAGTTTTCTTTCTGCTACACAGGTTGCAGACCAACACTATTGCTTACATTTGTCATGGGCCATCATTTAACCGCCTCCGTGGCGTAATGGTTAGTCCATTCGCTTCACACCAGGAAGTCGCGGGTCCGATTCCTAGCGGGGTCAACTTTGTAAGACTCGGTTAGATTGGTGGTAGGGCATTTTCATAGCCCGCCTGGCTAGCTACCCCATCTTATCTAAGTCTTACCGCCAATATCAATGTTAACAGCATTGATGTGTTCCGGCTTGAAGATAACATTGCTAAATCCCCATTGCGTTGGGGAATCTTGGTAAGCCCGCTTGCATCTTCGGCATCATCGTCACTTACCATCCGGTGATATGATGCCAAGGGATCAAAAAAATAAATCAATTGTGGACTTAAAAAAAACAGTAACAAGCCCACCCACCTGAGACTGCTTTTTTATTTTTATTTAAAAAAAAAAGAAGATTACAAAAAATTATGATAATAGTACATCAAAAACCTTTACAGATTTATCCATGCACTAGTTAACGCCGTCGCTGACTAAATACACTTAAGCTTAATTAAAGTAACTACCCTATGTTAGCAAAAATCAAACAAAAAAAAAGAAATAAATAAGAAAATATATGAGTATTACAAAAATAATTATGAAATAAAATATGTTTCCACTTATAGGAAAAATTTGGAAAAAGTTTTCGACCAACCCGCACTGGGCCCGCGTGGTCGACTAAAGCCCGGTCGCCCTATTTCAGGGTAGGCTCGAGCCCCTCGGTGGGGACGTATATGAGCTGATATGATGATAGGAAAAATATATACATTACATTACAAGGTTCTCAAACGTCGTCTCCCGGCCGAGGTACTGGAGATGACTTACATTGCAGTCCACGCTGAGCCGGGCGCCGCTCAACCGATCCATCTTGGCTCGTGCTATGGGCGAATTGCAGTCGGGCGCGTCATCCGCCGTGGTGGTGGTGGGCGGCACTCGATGCACGCTCGACCGCTTGCGGGGGCGGGGCAACGAGTCTGTGGGGTGGGGGAACTCGTGTAAAGATCTAAAGCTTTCCCATAGATTACTAACGCTAGACATCGTTCGTCGTTAACTACCCGTAACGCAACGCAACAAGTACCTCGTGGGAGGGGGAGTGATCATAAATGTTGTACTCACTCATAGTTTTTTTTTATTCACAATTGGTAAGCCCATGGCATCATCTCACCTGATGGTAAGTGACGATGATGCCGAAGATGGAATCGGCCTTACCAAGATTCCCCAACGCAATGGAGAACTGGCTATCTTATCTTCAAGACGGAATACATCAATGTTGTTAAAACTGATGTTTGGCGGCAAGACTTAGATAAAATGGTGGTAGCTAGCCAGGCGGGCTTAGTAAATGCCCTACCACCAACCAAACCGACCTCACAAGTTGATCCCGCCGGGAATCGAACCCGCGACCTCTTGATGTGAAGCGAATGGAGTAACCATTACGCCACGGAGGCGGTTAAAAGGTTTTAACGTAAGTTGCCGCGAAAAATTTTAAATGAATGCACTGGCAGTAATAGTTAAGGGCAAGCGTTCCATATTATGAACCAAGTCAAACTTGCAGCCTCAGTTACGTCGATCGGTTTTGTGAGGGATACAGGTGCGATACGGGTGGATAAAGTTTCTGTCAGACTCGTCCATTTCTAATTGAAACGTAGTTGTTTATTAAACCGGCCGTCGGGGGAGTAAAGTTCTTGAGTGGCGAAGGAGCATAGGCAGGCCTCCCATTCAGTGGACCGACCTGGTGCAGGTCGCGAGAAGCCACTGGATGCGGGCAGCGCAGAATCGGTCGTTATGAAACTTTTTAGGGGAGGCCTGTGTTCAGCAGTGGACGTCTTTCGGCTAACATGGCACCGCCAAACATTAGTGTTAGTTACATTGATGTGTTCCGGCTTGAAGATAAGATAGCCTGTTCTCCATTGCGTTGGGGAATCTTGGTAAGCCCGCTTCCATCTGCGGCATCATCGACACTTATCATCAGGTGAGCTGATGCCAAGGGGATAAAAAAAAAGCACAGAAAAGCCAAGCCGACATCAAGACACCGGTCACAAGCTCCTTTGTGCTCCTACTCCTTGAATGAATTGTCCCAGACGGCTAAACAACGTATGGCAACTTAGGCTCGACTTCCCCCCTCTCGACCCACAACCCCCGCACGATTGACTCGTCTAGTCGCATTCATTAGCTGAGTTCTTTAGACCAGGGATGAGCAAACTTTTTTCAATAGGGGCCATAAAAACATAGGACATTTCACGGGAGGCCAAACACGCATTTAGTTTGAAAATCTTTCAATTTTAATAACTAATGTTTAAGTTAGAAAAATACAATAACGAATTCAACTTTTATTTTCAGGCTACGCCATTGGTAGGTCTTTTATATTCTTAATTTTATTATATTTTTAATTCTTTGTGTAGCTTTTTTAAATTTACTTATTTATTTTCATGTGTCGATATCTTTTCTATTTTCATTTTTCATTTTTCATTTCATTTCACACCTACTTTAGAAAGGTAGGCAGCGGGCCGGATTAAATGCCTTTGCTGGCCGGAGTTGGCCCGCGGGCAGCACTTTGCGCATCCCTGCTTTAGACTATGGTTGTTGAGTGTAGTTACCGGAGGTGAAGAGTGCGGGCGCGTCGCTGCGCAGCGCACAGCCGCGGCACAGCGCGGGCCAGGCGCACGCGCCGCACCACGCGCCGCCGCCGCTCACCAGCCGCAACGTGAAGGGGAACTCGTAGCCCAGACTGTCGTCGCTGGAACAACCACACTATGTCTAAGGATGGGGCACACTACTATCAAAGTATATATAGGGTGACTTTTAATTAGTTCTTGATAACAAAGGATATGAATGTTCTCGTGATTACAAAAAACTTTCCCAAAGAAACTATACGTCAAATCAGAAAAAAAATTTTTGGTCCTCATACATTTTTGCCGATTTAATAACTTGTTATGTACCAATAACAAGTTATTAAATCGGCAAAAATCGCCAATCAGCTGATCGACTTAGTATGGAGGAGCAAAAAATTTTTTTGCGATTTGACTATGGGTTCCTTGGGGAAAGTTGTTCAGTTTCACGAGTAGAAACACCCCTTGCAGCGGTGGCATATATTTTGGAAGCACCCTGTATATTAGTACTAACATACAGTATATTAACATACAGTATATTAGTACTAACATACAGTATGGACAGTCCCTGCCGCTCTCTAGATTGCGACCTCACCCCCTCGTCACTCAGATTGATGCAGATTGGTTACGTAGATTGTAGAACGTATAGGATTTCGCCGCCATTTTGTTTTTTCCGTCATTCGTTTTTTGAAATGTCATTTCTGGCCCGTTGTATGAAGTGTCCAGGGTGTGCTGCTATGGAGCTTATCCACCGACTACGCAAGAATGAGATGAGATGAGCGAGAGTTGACATCTTGCTGGCCGTCCTCCACCAAAAATTTCCTTCGCAAGCGATGTCTCGCGGTGTCTAGCGCTATACAAGCTGACGGACGCATTTCAGTACGTGAACCAAAAGGCGTAACTAAACAACTGTTGCCAAGACACCTACGGTCAATTCTACAAAAAAACCAGTCAAGTGCGAGTTGTACTAGCACTCCGAAGGTTCCGTACCACCACACCTCTCCACACAACTACCTAGTATAATGACATTTATAACCTATTCACATTAGAATCAAAAGACATCCATGCGAGCGACAAAAATATTTATTTATTTATATAATTTGTATGTCATTCAACTCGGACTCCTTAGCGCGAGTACGACTCACACTTGGCCGATTTTTTTAAATTTGTTGTTTAACTTTAGTATTAGTACTATAATGACACCAAGTTTTACGCTTGTATGTATTACCTTTATTACGCTAGAGCTAAATCAAATATATTTCTAAGGACCTTAAAAAAACACGTTTTTTGTATAGGTACTGTAAGAGCGTCGGTGGCGTAACGGCTAGGGCCACCGCCTCTTGTCCCGGAGGTCGTGGTTCGAATCCTGCCACGTACCAATGTGATTTCGAATTTAGATTTTATATGTACGTTTATCCGACGCTCTTACGGTGAAGGAAAACATCGTGAGGAAACCTGCACACGCCTGCGGAGAAACCCGCAGGTTATGTGTGAAGTCAACCAACCCGCACTGGGCCCGCGAAGTCGACTAAGGTACGATCGCCCTAATTTAGGGTAGGCTCGAGCCCCTCGGTGGGGACGTATATGAGCTGATATGATGAGACAGTTGAAAATATCGAAAAACACGTTTTTTGGTATTTTCAACTGTCTACCTATTACGGTTCATGAAATACAGCCCGCAGACAGACGGACAGACAGCGGAGGCTTAGTAATAGGGTCCCGTTGATCATCCGTAGGGTGTACAGAATCCCAAAAAGGCCTATCATACAACAAATCGTAGTCAACTAAGTCCAAAAATTTTTTTGCAAATTGACACTTGGAGGTACCCTAAAATATTTCGTTTACAAGATATTATTTTCCCACTGACGTGACGGCGAGACCCACACCCACTTTACCGCTGAAACTATATTGTTTTATAGTTGCATGTGCTTTGTTATCGTTACCACGACATGGAAAAAAATAATTAAAATACGGGTTCTTGAGGGAGTTGATTAAAGCAACATGGAGGATAAGACTTTAATCGTTTATTCCGTGCCGAGGTAATTTACAATTTACGATGTAAGTGAGACTATAAATTAAAGCGCCACAATAGCTTACGTTCACTCTAATATTCCTAAACGTGTCTAAAGGTCCAGCAGTTCCATGGATATGAAAGCTGTTGAGTGCTAGAGACAGCCCTAAGCGAGGAAGGTCCAGGACCCAGTATCAAAAGGCTGTTTTATCGGCTAGTAGGGGAATCTGGCTTAACGTGTATACCCATGCCAAATTACAATTTCTAGTAGATACTAAGAGTCTCTGAGCTAAGCCGAGACGAACGGAGATGGCGAAACTATAAAAGGTTTCTTGTTGCCTACGGAACCCTAAAAATATTGCACAATTTCGTTAACACTCATAAAAATTTGGAGTAAAAATATTGTAGACTTAAATCCATGATTCTAAGGCATATGATCTTAATGTACGAGTACACTGCTCAACAAGGTCTAGGGATATTTTGAAATTTTCAATGCAAAACATGGTTTCTTTAAACGCTATTGAAATTACTTAGGACATGTGCAGTACAGGCTGTAAAAACTTAAAAGCTATATTTAAGAGTACTTTCTCAGTTCTTATAAAAATGGGTTCTACTAACTTCATACAATCTGCGCCATCATTCTATGCCAATATAAAAACCCAATTTTCATTTTCCGCGCGTTTTTACAAAAACCAACGTAAATGTAGCAGTTGCTCATCTCTAAAGTTTCTACCCTACACATGATCTAAGTATTTTTTATAGTTCTTCGAAAAAACATGTTTTGTATAAAATGTCTAAAAATATCCCCAGGCAAAGTTGGTGTGTGTATGTGTGTATAATATACTGTATATGTGTCTCACCAGTCGTGCGCGTGGTTGTTGGGTGGCGCGTGCTGCGCCGGAGCCGGCCGCGCGCTCAGCAGCCGCGACACCTGCAATACATAATCGCAGTGTTAAAAACATGTAGAGGTTAAACGTATTTGATGTTTGCGTCAAAGCCAACATCATTAGTCAGTGTCACGTGTCCTCGTGCTTCTCCGCCTGCTGGAATGAATTGCCCAAAACGGGTGAACAACGTTGACTGTGGCAGGTCGGGCTCGAGCTCCCCCGTCTCGGCAGTTACTCCCCGCACGAATGTGGCTAGAAATCTACATTAGTGGACTGTTTGGAATCCTTACCACATCACACTAGCAAGTTCTGAGCGATTTTTCCGCTAGGTGCACGCACTGCGCGGTCGCCGTGGTAGCTCGTCGCGAGTTGCGAAAGCGTCGCATTTTTACACGACTGCCCATAACAAAGAGTTTAAGAGTACTGTTTTCAGGTCTAATGTATGTATGTACATTTATTCCACGATATCTTCTAAACGGCTTGATGGATTTAGGGTAGGGACGCATCTCTGATAGAGGAGTATTTATTACAAAGAGGTCTATTGATTCCTAATATATTTGGTACCCCTTTCTTTCTTTCTAGCTATGCCATTATCGGTGGAGTACATTCCTTGAGTTGACTCTTTGGCTTAATGAGATTCAGCAGTTTTCCTTCAGTCGATCAAGTAGGTTTTCTCCGTCTTCTTGTAACTTGTAACATTCCTTTTATTCATAGGGGGGTTTTTGCCGTAGCCATCCTCGACTACATCGTCACTTACCATCAGGTGGGATATAGTCAAACGCACTAAATTTTTTATTAAAAAAAAAACAAAAAAAAACGCTGCGCTTGGCAGGTGGGTTGGCGATCGCAGTGTGGTTGCAGGTGTGTTGTAATGCACGGAAAGGACGCTCCCACGCGGTGGACCGACGACCTGGTGAGGATCATGGGAAGCCGCTGGACGCGGGCAGCGCAGGACCGGTCGTCGTGGAAATCCTTGGGGGAGGCCTTTGTCCAGCAGTGGACGTTTCTCGGCTGATATGATGACACATACCTGTTGCCACACGGCGGCATACAGCTGCTGCCCACTCATGCCGCGCCGCACGCCGACTAGCAAGGGCACGCCGAACAGCACGGGGGCGCACCTTTGAGACGGGAGGAAGTACGCGTCCGACCGGCACTGCTTTCTGGAATAAATACATGACTCGGTTAAGTAGAGGAAAAACCGGCCAAGTGTAAGTCGGACTCGCGCACAGAAGGTGCCGTACCGCCACAACTCTCCACACAAGTGTAAGTCGGACTCGCGCACAGAAGGTGCCGTACCGCCACAACTCTCCACACAAGTGTAAGTCGGACTCGCGCACAGAAGGTGCCGTACCGCCACAACTCTCCACACAAGTGTAAGTCGGACTCGCGCACAGAAGGTGCCGTACCGCCACAACTCTCCACACAAGTGTAAGTCGGACTCGCGCACAGAAGGTGCCGTACCGCCACAACTCTCCACACAAGTGTAAGTCGGACTCGCGCACAGAAGGTGCCGTACCGCCACAACTCTCCACACAAGTGTAAGTCGGACTCGCGCACAGAAGGTGCCGTACCGCCACAACTCTCCACACAAGTGTAAGTCGGACTCGCGCACAGAAGGTGCCGTACAGCCACAACTCTCCACACAAGTGTAAGTCGGACTCGCGCACAGAAGGTGCCGTACAGCCACAACTCTCCACACAAGTGTAAGTCGGACTCGCGCACAGAAGGTGCCGTACAGCCACAACTTTCCACACAAGTGTAAGTCGGACTCGCGCACAGAAGGTGCCGTACAGCCACAACTTTCCACACAAGTGTAAGTCGGACTCGCGCACAGAAGGTGCCGTACCGCCACAACTCTCCACACAAGTGTAAGTCGGACTCGCGCACAGAAGGTGCCGTACAGCCACAACTCTCCACACAAGTGTAAGTCGAACTCGCGCACAGAAGGTGCCGTACAGCCACAACTCTCCACACAAGTGTAAGTCGGACTCGCGCACAGAAGGTGCCGTACCGCCACAACTCTCCACACAAGTGTAAGTCGGACTCGCGCACAGAAGGTGCCGTACAGCCACAACTCTCCACACAAGTGTAAGTCGGATTTGCGCACAGAAGGTGCCGTACCGCCACAACTCTCCACACAAGTGTAAGTCGGACTCGCGCACAGAAGGTGCCGTACAGCCACAACTCTCCACACAAGTGTAAGTCGGACTCGCGCACAGAAGGTGCCGTACCGCCACAACTCTCCACACAAGTGTAAGTCGGACTCGCGCACAGAAGGTGCCGTACCGCCACAACTCTCCACACAAGTGTAAGTCGGACTCGCGCACACAAGGTGCCGTACCGCCACAACTCTCCACACAAGTGTAAGTCGGACTCGCGCACAGAAGGTGCCGTACCGCCACAACTCTCCACACAAGTGTAAGTCGGACTCGCGCACAGAAGGTGCCGTACCGCCACAACTCTCCACACAAGTGTAAGTCGGACTCGCGCACAGAAGGTGCCGTACCGCCACAACTCTCCACACAAGTGTAAGTCGGACTCGCGCACAGAAGGTGCCGTACCGCCACAACTCTCCACACAAGTGTAAGTCGGACTCGCGCACAGAAGGTGCCGTACCGCCACAACTCTCCACACAAGTGTAAGTCGGACTCGCGCACAGAAGGTGCCGTACCGCCACAACTCTCCACACAAGTGTAAGTCGGACTCGCGCACACAAGGTGCCGTACCGCCACAACTCTCCACACAAGTGTAAGTCGGACTCGCGCACACAAGGTGCCGTACCGCCACAACTCTCCACACAAGTGTAAGTCGGACTCGCGCACAGAAGGTGCCGTACCGCCACAACTCTCCACACAAGTGTAAGTCGGACTCGCGCACAGAAGGTGCCGTACCGCCACAACTCTCCACACAAGTGTAAGTCGGACTCGCGCACAGAAGGTGCCGTACCGCCACAACTCTCCACACAAGTGTAAGTCGGACTCGCGCACAGAAGGTGCCGTACCGCCACAACTCTCCACACAAGTGTAAGTCGGACTCGCGCACAGAAGGTGCCGTACCGCCACAACTCTCCACACAAGTGTAAGTCGGACTCGCGCACAGAAGGTGCCGTACCGCCACAACTCTCCACACAAGTGTAAGTCGGACTCGCGCACAGAAGGTGCCGTACCGCCACAACTCTCCACACAAGTGTAAGTCGGACTCGCGCACACAAGGTGCCGTACCGCCACAACTCTCCACACAAGTGTAAGTCGGACTCGCGCACACAAGGTGCCGTACCGCCACAACTCTCCACACAAGTGTAAGTCGGACTCGCGCACAGAAGGTGCCGTACCGCCACAACTCTCCACACAAGTGTAAGTCGGACTCGCGCACAGAAGGTGCCGTACCGCCACAACTCTCCACACAAGTGTAAGTCGGACTCGCGCACAGAAGGTGCCGTACCGCCACAACTCTCCACACAAGTGTAAGTCGGACTCGCGCACAGAAGGTGCCGTACCGCCACAACTCTCCACACAAGTGTAAGTCGGACTCGCGCACAGAAGGTGCCGTACCGCCACAACTCTCCACACAAGTGTAAGTCGGACTCGCGCACAGAAGGTGCCGTACCGCCACAACTCTCCACACAAGTGTAAGTCGGACTCGCGCACAGAAGGTGCCGTACCGCCACAACTCTCCACACAAGTGTAAGTCGGACTCGCGCACAGAAGGTGCCGTACCGCCACAACTCTCCACACAAGTGTAAGTCGGACTCGCGCACAGAAGGTGGCGTACCGCCACAACTCTCCACACAAGTGTAAGTCGGACTCGCGCACAGAAGGTGCCGTGCCGCCACAACTCTCCACACAAGTGTAAGTCGGACTCGCGCACAGAAGGTGCCGTACCGCCACAACTCTCCACACAAGTGTAAGTCGGACTCGCGGACAGAAGGTGCCGTACCGCCACAACTCTCCACACAAGTGTAAGTCGGAATCGCGCACAGAAGGTGCCGTACCGCCACAACTCTCCACACAAGTGTAAGTCGGAATCGCGCACAGAAGGTGCCGTACCGCCACAACTCTCCACACAAGTGTAAGTCGGAATCGCGCACAGAAGGTGCCGTACCGCCACAACTCACCACACAAGTGTAAGTCGGACTCGCGCACAGAAGGTGCCGTACCGCCACAACTCACCACACAAGTGTAAGTCGGACTCGCGCACAGAAGGTGCCGTACCGCCACAACTCTCCACACAAGTGTAAGTCGGACTCGCGCACAGAAGGTGCCGTACCGCCACAACTCTCCACACAAGTGTAAGTCGGACTCGCGCACAGAAGGTGCCATACCGCCACAACTCTCCACACAAAAACCGGCCAAGTGTAAGTCGGACTCGCGCACAGAAGGTGCCGTACCGCCACAACTCTCCACACAAGTGTAAGTCGGACTCGCGCACAGAAGGTGCCGTACCGCCACAACTCTCCACACAAAAACGACAATGATACCTATTCATTTCTATCAAAAGAGATCAAGGAGAAAAACATCAGTCCGGGATCTTTAACGTGAGTACGACTTACACTTGGCCATATTTATTACAACCGTTTTCCGCGGCGCCTGAGTAGTAATTTTAACATCCCTAGGATTTGAAATATCATGTCCTTGCAACATTATTTTGAAGGCCAATATCGGTCGATACAGAAAATTTGTAACAGGAAACACCTATTTCACAGAAACTATGTTAAACTAGCTTTTTCCCGCGGCTACGCCTGCGTGGACATCGTTTTTAAGACTGTCTTTAAGGGTGATTAGTAAATTATGTCGTTTCCCACCTACTCAACCATCTCTGTGCAAAAAATCACAACAATCGACTATTTTTTTAGTTCCCTCAGGAACTGCATCAGATTATGCTATTTTCCCGGGATAAAAAGTAGCCTATGTCCTTCCCCGTGACACAGGCTACCTGCATGCCAAATTTCATAAAGATTGGCGTTGAAGCGTGAAAAGGTAACAAACAAACAAACACATTTTCACATTTATAATATTAGTAAGGATTTATTGTTTTACGTAAAATTTGAACTACAATCACACCAAATTTGACGCCTGTATGTATTACCGTTTTTGCGATAGATTAAAGACAAAAAGCCATTACTAGTAAGGGAACACAAATTGTAGCCCTAAAGCACAACGACCTAGCGCGATTATGTGTTTGACCTCAGCGCGCAAAGTGGTTGTAATTGGGGCCATAAACATTTTTCCTTTTCACCATTTTCGTTTGCATTTCGCCGCTTTTGATTATAAGTTTGGAAATGTCATCGGGCACCATAGTACGGAAACTATACCTACCGAGTACACAAGTACAAAAGCCTCGGATGTACAGACGAACACCTCTAGCTTACGATGGTGTCTATGGATCGTATTACTGTAGGTAATGGGTATTAGGCGACAAAAAAAAACCCAAATTTTTTTTACTGTAATCTCTTTTTGCTGGAATCGTGTTTTAAATGCCATTATTAAAAGAATCTTCAACTAACATAGAATTTTTAATGATATGTCATTTTTATTCCAATAGATTTTTAATGAAATACTAGCTTTTGCCCGCGTGGTTTACAATAACTTGACCATTTTAAATGTTCCTTTAGTGTAAGGTCCCTAGTACAACGAAGAGGTCAAACAATATTTCTAGTTTATCCCACCGGATTGGATGACATGTGGCTTAGATTTTAAGTTGGATTCCAAAGTTACCATACTGTAAAAACCATTACAAAATCCGTTCGGTACTTTTGCGCGATCTCAAAAAAAAATTGCAAGGTTACGTCCTAGTAACATATCTCGACAGTTTTCTTTGGAATATCTTCAATGTGCGGAAAATGTTTTTTTTTACAGTTTTGTGATAGTATACATGTACCAAAAATTAAAAGTGGGATGTTACTTAAGAAATGGGATCATGACAGCATCGAAAATAAATTATAAACTATTGATCACTAAATTAAGAAAAATCTTACTCGTTTTGTTATACTTCAAGTTTTCAATTTTTAATTCTTCGAAATAATAATTGCTTTTAAACAAGGTACAGTAAGTCAAATGATGTTCGTTATTAAAGTAGGAATCACTTGTTTAGCCATATAGAACAACAGCATGCAAATGTTATTACAGTATTAAATAGATAGAAACAAAACAAAAAAAAATTCAAATTTAATCCTTGACATACATCATAATTTGTGATCCAAAAACTCATCAAGAGAATAAAACATATTATGAAGAAGCCATTCATGTAGGGTTTTGTAACGGATTCATATGTATAAATAAATATCTATAGGTATTACAGTGAGTCTTGATAGACTAAAAGGAAACTGTCTATTGGAAAAAACATAACTAAGTTTTATTCAGTCGGGTTAGGATTAACCTCGAGTCGAATGAATAGACAGTTGTTAAAACAAATTAGCTCAGGGATTATTTCCGAGAAGCCAGGCCGGCGCCTTGTCGGTCGTCATTCGAACCACGCGGGGCGCACGTTATAACAGATTGTCTAAGGTAACTAGTAGTGTTTGGCGCCAAAACTGAGGCCGAAGAGATAGAGGCGTCGCCCTGTCTGGGTCCGGGCAGCGACCGACGCTCGCGCAGATTTGCCACGAGGTCGGATGCATGTGTGCAGCGGCCCGCGCGCCGCCGAGACTGTATCTGTGTGAAAGCTTATAAAACCACGGACACGCCGAAACTAGGGCACTCAGTCGAACAGACCACCACAGGAGAAGGACGTACTCGAAGAACAGTTGCCGCACGCCCCGGGCAAGTGTCACGCCAAGTATTTATTAGTCGCGAATTAATTTAGGAATCTCACTTTATATTGTGAGTTTAGAATAGAATTTAGTGTGGCCGAAATCCTAGTTATTTGCCTTTGAAAGTTCGGGCTCCTACCTGGGATCAAGCCATTGTTTAGTGCAGTTAGGAAGTGAGGTACAGTGGGCAATCGAGCTGGGATCTAGGAATTGAAACAAGATGCCAGGTCGGTTGCTAGCTGAAGGTTTCGTCAGGTGACCAGGTTGGTAGTTCATGTTTTCAGGAAGGCTAGTTGATTAAATTCAAGTGGATACGCTACCGTGACAACTAAGCGTGGGTTTATCAATGCAAGTGCCGAAAGCAAGCTGACAGGAGGGCTTGCCTGGCTAGCGACCCAAGTTTGGTTATGGCCGGAACATCCTGACTGTACCATTTTACGACCTACCGTCATGAGGACCACAGGTTGGACATGCGTTAGCGCGCTCATGTACGGAGCCACCGTATTTGGGACAGGCCTTACCTATCCAAATCCCATCCAAACACACTGTTTAGGAGGTGCAGCGAAGCGGCAGACCTGGTCTGTCGTGGCAGCGGCATTTCTTATTCAGGGCAGGTACACTTTAGCCGTAGGGAACTAAGACACAAGTTAGCTTTAGGTACGCACCACACCATGACACACTACACCTAATTGGGTTCATCTCGAAGGCACGGTTGGTTTAGTACCCCGGGGGAAAGACGAATAAAGCCGCCACGAGGTGTAACTGCTTGTTGAAACATGGACATCAAAATAAAATTTAGTTCTCGTAATACTTAGCTATCTCGCTAGGATAGGGTAAAAATAGGGCTGAGTTAGGGGGAATGCAATCTGTAGGAAATCTAGTAAATAAATCTATTACTAGGGAATAGCGAATTAGGTTTTGGAATAAACGTTAGTAGGAAGAAATGCGAGTCATATTAGTGAATAAGTAGTAGGTAGGTCTAAGCGATGCCCACGTTTTATTTATTTACGAATTGCCTTCACTGCAAGTGCCACGCGGCATCATAAGTTTTAGGGTTCCGTGAACACGAGGTCCACTCAGTTCACCAATTTCATTCGGGATAGTACAGTGCTATGCTATCGAAGGGAAGGCCTATTTCATATTTGAAATGACTGTTTACCAAGCTCCATGCAATATGGGCTAGTTATGTAGTTTAGTGGTTCATAGATATGAACAAATCCTAATTTTACCAAATTTTAGCTAAATCTGTCCACACGTTTATGGGATAAATGTATGGACTAACAAACAAACTATAGGCGTTCGAGCCTCGCCTATTCTGATACTAATGTAATTTTAGATAGGTAGGTCCTATCTGTAGCTTATCACAAGCATGCCTCGGCAGAATTTCACCCGAATCGGACCGAGCGTTTAGGAACGTATTGGGCAAACAAACAAATAGTTTAGGCGTTCGCGCCTTACTACTAGTGATTATAGTAAGACCGATTATGATGTAGGTAGCCGACCCATCCTGGTGGTAACCATAGCTAATATCAGTTAATATGTGCTAGATTTAGAAACTAAATCTATTCTACGGTTTTTGATTATTATGGACGGGTGTTCATGGTGTCCGCGTTCAGTCGGTTCCTATTGCGTCCTGAACTAGCGTCTCGACCAAACACTTGGCTTACACGCCTTCTCGCTCTGACCTAATTGTGATGCTGCGATTATGATTCGCGTGAGTGTCACAATGAGTTGCGACTGTGTTGGTTCGTTGTTCTTTACGCTTAGCCAACCTGCTGAACTGTCAGTACTTTCGCCCTTTATCAAGGGTCTACTACGTCTAAAGACAGACCTTTAACACTATGTATTATTTTGGAGCCGGCGGCACGTTGGATATTGTGTCCATTTCGCTTTAGTTATATAGACCGCAGGTCTTTATACCGTTATATACAACTGTACGACACAGTTCCAGGTCTAAGAACCATATTAGTAGATTACCTACTTACTTCACATTCCGTGGTGCTCCTCTCACAGGTTGAGCAGCATTCAAGGCGAAATATCTACTTTGTTTTAGTACCTAGTGCTAATATGTATTCGCGATCAATCGCTGTTCGAAGGTATTAATCCTACCTGACGAATAGGGATGGACAAGCTATGGCTGTAAAGACTCAGTCATAGTTCACACTATACACGTATAATAAGGCGCCTCACAAGCGTTTTATATACACTAGGTTTGGGATTCTGGGTGGTACACGGCTTAGTACACTATACAATGTCGTGTAGCTTAATTAAATTACACTTGAAGCGGGGTGGACGCCTAGTAGATTAGAGGTCGTAGGCAGACAGTATCTGGCGGGGCTCACCTTAGTCGTAAATACCTGTTTTGAGCTAAAATCGCTCGTTCACTTATCTTGTATTAGATGAACATTGTTTTAATCACCAAAATAATGTAGTACCGACGTCAGTCATGTATTACGTTATTCCGAGCACTGGGGGCCAGCTACCCTCCCCAATTTTGGGGGGGCCCAAAATAGGGACCAATCACAGTAGGGAAACTAGGGTTCCGCGCGAAATACTTCAAAATTACAAGTTAGATTACATCGTCCGTCCAAACACAACGTAATAGATTAATCTCTTTGAAATAACTTGTCATTCACCTTCAAAAAGATTCTGAGTTACTGCGATCACAAATTAGGGTTCTCTAGACGATCTGGCCAAACGTTTAATTGTATTTTTAAAATGCAAAGTATAGTTTACATATTTCTTATAGGTAGATAGTGGTAGGTTGTATATTGTATCTACGTTCGCATATTATAGGTAGGTTTAGTTAGCTACATATATTTATATATATAAATATATATATTTAAAGGGGGGGGTTACAGTTTTCTTAAATCTATTGAAAGGCAGATCTTTAAACGACTGCGGTATTTTGTTATATATGACGTGACCCATCCAATAGCAATTCTTTTGATAATTAGTAGTCTTGGGAATTTCGCTCATAACTAGCCTGTTGGGTTTTCTTTTCACTCTTGCAGTTACTTCACTCGCTTGCTTGTAGAATGTTTTCTGATATTTTTTAACAAATTTAGCCATTTCAAATACGTAAAGACAAGGCAGCGGCAAGATTTTCAAGGTCTTAAATAGCGGTCTACATGATACGTCCTGTGCTACTCCGTATATTGAACGAATACATTTTTTTTGGGCTATGAAAACACTCTTAACGTTTGTGCTGTTGCCCCAGATTACTATTCCATAACGAAGGATGGATTCAACGCAAGCATAATAAGCTGTGACAGCCGTACTTCTAGATGCATCTCTTGTCAGTTTATAGAGAGCGAAAGAAAAAATATTAATTTTGGCACATATTTTTTATGACGCTGTAACATTATGACGTCACTTCTAGGTAGTTCAAACGAAATATCGTTTGACAGATGATAAAAAGTAACTCAAATGACTAGCAGCATCATCCCTATTAAAAACTTATTTTAATTTTCTAGTAATCGCCAGTCGGTTTTCGCCTAGTGAACAACTTTAATCATTTTTGTTTCATTATACTAACAAATACATTTCAAGGTTTTTATATAATTTTATCAGCTGAAAAATCGTCGATCATTGAATCGGCACCAATTTGATTGGGCAGCTCGCCCTGTGGCACGTTGCCTCGGCGTGTTGCCTCAAATGTTGTACTGACGCAGGCTCGGCTCGAGCCGCGTGTGGTGAGGCTGCCTCTACTTCGCACGCACTTTAAGACATCCTATATTATATACTAGTTTTTGCCAGCGGCTTCGCTCGCGTGAACATAGTTCCTACAACTGTCTTCGAGGGTGCGCAGTGCGCGGCTCGCGAGCGTGGAAAAAAGTAGCCTCTATGTTAGCCCTGGTATTCTCCATCTTCCTGTATGGTTCAGAGACCTGGACAATTAAAGCAAACATGCAAAGCAGGATAGATGCATTTGAGATGTGGTGTTGGCGTCGTTTACTACGTATTCCTTGGACAGCCATGAGGACAAATCTCTCCATCCTAGAGGAGCTCAAAGTTAGGACCCGCCTTTCAACAGTGTGCCAACAACGCTCGCTCTCATTCTTTGGACACTGTGCACGCCGTCCCAACAGCTTAGAGTACCAAATCATGACGGGAAAGGTAGAGGGCAAAAGAGCTCGAGGAAGACCTCCTGCCAAGTGGTGCACCCAAGTCACCAGCACCACTGCTCTGCAGCTAAACGAAGCAGTGCACGCAGCGAGTGACAGAGCCCGGTGGAGAGCAATCTGCGCCCCCTCGATGACATGACGGTCACGATCCCCAGCATTGGGGGAACGACTGATTGGATTGGATGTTAATCCAAATCCTAATCTGTCTACTTACCAAATTTTAGTTAGATACGTTCAGTAGTTTTTGCGTGAAAGAGTAAGAAACATCCATACATAAAAACTTTCACATTTATAATATTAATAAGAGTTGGACCGATGACCTGGTGAAGGTCGCGGGAAGCCGCTGGATGCGGACAGCGCAGAACCGGTCGTCGTGGAAATCCTTGGGAAAGGCCTATGTCCAGCAATGGACTTCTTTCGGCTGTTATGATGATGAAGAGTAGGGTTATCCTGTTACCTGTGCACAGCGACGAGGTACTGTATCTTCCCGGGAACATCCTGCAGGCGGTTCATGTTAGACGGCGATGAGTTGAACTTGACCCTCCCGAGCGGCGGACTGGTCGGCTTCAGGTTGAGCGACTTCACGCTGAGTGTGGGTGAACTGTTGCCGGTCGCGTCCACCCTGAACAAGTTATTATAATAAAGGAATTTTGTAATATTCAATAAGTTTTTTTGACTATTTAAAAGTGTGTGTAAACACCAATTTTTAAATAAATTATTTTGATTTGAGGATTAATTTAAGGGTAATAGTTATATGTGTAAAATTTATTGAGTTCGTTTTTATTATTTCTTTTTTAATTAACTATCGTATATAAAAGGTAATTTAAGGGTAATTTTATACGATAGTTAATTAAGTAAGAAAGAAAAACGAAATCAATAAATTTTACATATATAGCTATTTCTGTCTTTAAAGAATCGACATTCTATGTTAAATGAATGTATGGATTTGAAATTTTTGGTGTAGGGCGCGTGAGTAGGAACTCTAGTCTTTGATAGAGAAAGTATATTATTTAATTCATACAGGCGATAATAATTTTAATTAAATGCTAATTAGCTATGCTAACAGTGAATGCACACGAACCGCGCGCTCAAAAATGCACAATTAATTCTATGCTGCACCGGCGGTGACGGCGGCGCGATACAGGGTATTCGGTGCCCATGCACCGAACAGTCGGTGAGGAATAAATATTGGTGACAAATACACACGGTCGTCTGGCCCCAAACTAGGATTTCCTGTGCTATGCGAACCAGATAACCCAGACACAGAGCAAACAAACTGGGTGGGGATTGAACCCACGCTCGACCCTCGGCCCAGCAGGCAGAAGACGACTACTGGACTACCGGGTCAGTCTACATACAGGTGTATCGCCTGGCGTTAGGACTGCACTATCTTTTTCCACTAGCTCCGCCGTTTCATCTAAAATCAGATGCCGGGTGCGCTTCTACCATTATGACCACATGTCTACCAAGACATTCTACCTTTGCGCACTAAACGCTTCGCTCTCTCGTTCATCAGGCGCACCGCTATGGAGTGGAATTCTTTGCATCTATGTATTCCGAATATGGGGATATTCAAGGCGAGAGTGAGTAGTCATTGTTTGGGATTGCGTGTTCCACTTTCGACTCCATCTTCGCTTAACGTCAGATGTGAGTCAAACGCACCCAAATGTACAACAAAAAATTACCAAACCAATTTAATTAAATATAAAGAAACCTATTGTAACAAAATATTACCCCTCTGTATTTTGGGCAGTTGGGTAAAAATGTATCCCTTGTCACTTAGGGAATCAAGACAAATAGGGCAATAAGGCCGCCTTTGCACTGTACATAGTTTTTATTTTTTTCTGGTGTGCTATATATAAAGAATAATATTTACTTTACTTACTTACGAATCCAACGACACCTCTCACTTCTAAATCCATCAAACCGTTGAAGCTACAGACTCCGCCAAAGAAACACACATACTTACATACATGTACTATAATACTGGCCCTCACATTTGGGCAATCGTGTCATAATTAACGAAAAGCCTAGAAGGTTTTAGGTAAAAGCTTTTATTTCAAAAGAGTTTTTATGCTCAAAAAGCCAAATTCTCAAATCAATATAAAAAAATATACGGATTCACATTCCAAAATGGTGAGCACAGTACAGTCTACTTGTTTAGATTGAAATATAAAAGACGATTCTGGGACCTTGAGTCCACCTAAAAAGTTCCTCTTCAGATCATCAAAGGATCTATTGTCACCAGGAATACGGCTTCATTCCAAATTTCAGCTCAATCGGAGCCCTCGAAGTTGCTTAAAAATCGACCTTAAGATTTGAACAAAACAAACACACATACATACACATCATCATCATCATATCAGCCGAAGGACGTCCACTGCTGGACATAGGCCTCCCCCAAGGATTTCCACGACGACCGGTTCTGCGCTGCCCGCATCCAGCGGCTTCCCGCCACCTTCACCAGGTCATCGGTCCACCGAGTGGGAGACCTGCCTACGCTACGTTTTCCGGTGCGCACATATATTGCAAGATAAATAAAATCTACTTTTGCTGATGGCAGTGGCAGCACTGTCACGTAGCAGCAGTGCCGCGCGCCTTCCGACAGGTGACCTCTGAGAAGCGCGGTAGGGCTCTGTTAAAGTTGTGGCTTTTGACCATGGCGCGACACTGGTCGTTTTTTGAATATCTTTTTTGGCATTTTTCCATCTAATAATCATTGCCGATACAAATGAATGTGTCAAAACACTCAAAACCATAATAGTAGATTTTATACGTTCATTCATGATCTCATATCAGCCGAAAGGACGTCCACTGCTGGACAAAGGCCTCTCCCAAAGATTTCCACGACGACCGTTCGTGTACTGCATTCATTAATTTTTCTTATTTTTTTTATTCACAATTGGTAAGCTCTTGGCCTCATCTCACCTGATGGTAAATGACGATGATGCTGAAGATGAAAGTAGGCTTACCAAGATTCTCCAACGCAATGGGGATATGGTTAGGAAAACATCAATGCTGTTAACACTGATGTTTGGCGCGAAGACTTAGATAAGATGGTGGCAGCTAGGCCAAATGCCCTACCACCAACCAAACCGAGTCTTACAAAGTTAAACCCGCCGGGAATCGAACCCGCAACCTCCTGGTGTGTAGCGAATGGACTAACCATTACGCTAAGAGGCGGTTAATCCGCAATATGTTTGTTTGTAATATATTTATAGAATAATAAGTAACGGACCATAATTATTCTTTTGAGATTCAAGATATTTATTCAAAATAGGTGCAATTTAAATTACACTCTTCCTGATAGTCATAAAATAGTGATTAAATAATTTAATTTGTAAAAAATCAAGAAATAAACAATCATTAGTCAATAACGTCAAAATCTAGTCCCTGATATATAAATAAAATGACGATAAGTCACGATAAGAAAGAATAAGATGCCATATATTGCAAAAAAAAACAACAAATTTGAATTTCGCGTTACAGTGGAGAGAAATCACTTTTAAGAACTAACCTCTTCAGCTCAGACAAATCCCTGGGCAGCGTGTGGCTTCTGCCGTCGCAGTGCGAATAGAACGAGGGCGGGCTCTGCGACATCAAAGCTTCCGATCGCGAACGCTGTGCACATACACGAGTCTCATTATCTAATCTGCATCTGCGCCCTGTCTTTAGTTTACTGGGGAAAACAATGTGGAAATGTTAATTAAGGCCCAGTGGTACTTAAAAATATGTCTTTGTCTTTTTCTTTACGTGTAAAGAGGGAAGAAAATAACCACACTTTTGCACTTTTTCGATATTTTCGTTTTTATTTTCATCATCATCATTACAGCTCATATACGTCCCCACCGAGGGGCTCGAGCCTACCCTGAATCAGGGCGATTAGGCCTTAGTCGACCACGCGGGCCCAGTGCGGGTTGGTCGACTTCACACACAGCCTTCGAGTTTCTTCGCAGGCGTATGCAGGTTTCCTCACGATGTTTTCCTTCACCGTTAAAGCAATAGGTATCGGTATCATCATATTTATCTAAAATAAAAATCCAATCGATGTTTTCCCTTCAGTCACCTATGAACTTTATTTTAGTAAATAAATCATACCATTAAATTACTTATTTTAAGAATAAAACCGAGAATAGACGATAAAATGGCTCGAAAAGAGGTACCTTTGCGAAATTATTCGATCGAGCCAACTATGATAAATCGGGTTTCCATTCGATATAGACCCTCGTAACTATTCTCAATAATATCAATATGTTTCCTAGATTTTAAATTTACTGTTAACTACTCCAAAAATGAATTCTAAAAACCTGTTTAAGTGGATTTTTAGGTACCACTGCGCCTTAACTGCTCATACATACATGTTTTCTAGATAACTATAAGTTCTTGCACATGACAACACACTGTGTGAGATAGAAATTTTGAAGGTGGCCAAGTAAATATATTTACACTTTTAGTTTTTGAAAACTAATTTTGTTGTACGTGGCATTTTACACAATCGTAAATCAACAATAATAAATAAATTAAATAACTGATTTATTTTTTTCGAAAAAATGGTTAAATCACAATCATTCTAAAGCCAACAAAATAGTCAGGTTCACTGTGTAATTTTGCGGGAATTTTATGGAGTTTCAAAAAGATATAATTTAATATATTTGGAAAAGTTATATTATAAGATAAGCAATAAAAAACAGTGTTGCCATTTGCCTGTTTGTTTTCTTAGATTTTACAAAATGCCTGACTTACAAATACAAACCAATATTGCTATGTAATTTCACCATTTGTTTTTAAAGTTTCAAAATAGTACCTACATTTTGTAAAGGTTATAGAACCAGCCAATTGTAAGCCGAGATTTACATACCAATTTCGATTTTTTTGTCACCACAATTCACTCCTTCGACGCTCAAAAGTAAAAGGTCGCAACTTTATAAAAAAAAAACTTCTTAAATATCCAACTAAAACCAAAAACGACCAAATAAGGGAAATAACTCGTGTAATCGTGGAATTTTGGCATAGTTGTAGGGAAAGGTGTCTTAAACAACATACTCTAAGTACTGTTGGATGGGGAGGGAGATAACGGTGCGGTGGGGGGAGGGTCGGGGGGTAAAGGTTTTCAATCAATCAATCCTACATACATAAGACCTGAAACAATACACTCTTTTTTTTTTTTTTTTTTTATTAAAAATTTGAGTGCATTTGACTGCAACTCACCTGTTGGTAAGTGATGATGCAGTCGAGGATGGCCATTTTGTGGCCAGTCGTGTAAAAAAACATATTAATGCATAATTATAACATTCATAATGTGTAAAACTGCTTAAAATTAACTTCCCCCTCCCATATCTCCTTAAATATACAAGAACTTTTTTGTAGAGAATTTTATGTAGATTACTTTAGTAAAGGAAACATTTTCTGCTCTAGACCGCCGTCTTCGAGCTATTTACGAAAAACTAAAGAAAGGGACCTTTACACCTCCCCTCCACCCGTTAGCTCCACCTCCCCCCCCCCCCCCCCTCCCACACGTTAGCTCCACCCCCATAGAACATTACTTTGAGAATGTTGTTTAAGACACCTATCCCTACAACTATGCCAGAATTCGCTTTTACACGAATTATTTCTCCTATTTATCTTTCGTTGGACGGGCTATGTTGAATATTAAACCACTCATTATAGAGAGGGCTAGGGGTTTTTAGAATAAACTACAAAAACGAATCCAAAAGACTTGCTAGCTAATAGCGCTGAGAAATGAGACACAAACATAAATAAAGACGTTCACTAATCTAAGGAAAAACAAATATTGGTGCTCAGAGATAGTGAACAAATACGATAGTATGAGTAAACACAAACAAATTCTACTTTATGTGTTTACATACAAACAAAATACTAGTGTTCTACTATTTGAATTGAAAGGATGATTCCCATGATTTGTGTGGTTTGGTTTAAACATAAATTAAATATGTAAAAATTGTTTATAATAGGATTACCTTCTCGCAGATTACAAGTGGGCAAACAAACGTAGACATTCTGTGACATAATTTTTGAAAACATTTAAAAAACAATTATTTGTGTTATTTACAAAGGTGGTGTTATACTAGTAGTTATTACGAAAGAATTTAATAAGTGTACATTATTTACAGAGGGTTGATGTAGCCTTAGAATAAGTTAGTTTCTTCCCCGTCCTCGAATACAATCCATCACCAATAATAATATTTTATAAGGTAGCCTTTTAAGTGTATGCAATATTTTTCACTGTCCAAAATTACCATACTGTGAGATAATATGTTTCTCATTACATTTCTCAATGAGTGCAAACAAAATTCTACATTGTTCCCCAGGGAGTTTTGGTTTCTCTCTCCTGATTGGTCCGCGTTCGAGCTGGAGTTTCTCATAGGTTGTGATGAAAAACTGTGTGCGTCACTCGAGGCTTTAGATTAAAAATAAAAGGTAGATGTAGTGTTAGCGCTTTAAAAAGGAGGTGTAAAAAACTCTGCTCCAATCACTTAGTTCACTCCAATTACTCAGTTTTGCTTACAGTCACGCGTTGGCAGACTTACCGTCAACATGCCAAGATGTGCTGTGACATGTCTCAAATGCACCATCTCAATTACAGTGATCATGTGTGGAAACATTATTTGAGGTCACCGCTCAGGGTAAAGATGCATACGTATATAATAGAACAAGCGTTGTCCCACTTTTTGTTATGATTGTTCTATGAAACTCAATATCTACATTATTTGTAATCTGTGCTCGAGGCGCTAATATTTTACTCTCGGGCGACATGTATTGAAAATATTACTTTGTCCCCTTTAGTAATTCTCGGGCGACGTATATTAAACTCTAAGCTAAGCCCAGGAATTCAAACTAACACCCTTGGAACAAAATACGACTTTGTCCCCCTTTGTTGCACACAATTATACATAAATGTATCTCGTTGGGGGTTTTCCTGAAAAGCGACGATGGAGCGTGCTATGCTCGGAGTTTCCTTACGTGAACGAATCTAAAATGAGGAGATCCGTAGGAGAACCAAAGTAACCGACACAGCTCACAGAATTGCTCGATGTACTAAAGTGGCAGTGGGCGGGGCCCAAAGCTTGTAGAACATACGGCCGGCGACGACAAAATTTATAAAAATAATAATAATAATGTGATGATAAAATGATTTAAACATCAACAGCAAAAAATCATATTCGCATTATTCTGAAACGGGATATTATCTAGCATAGATTGTTTGAAATTTCAAAATAGATAGGTATTTGTGGACAAGTAAAAATATTGAAAGTGTTGAGCTGCGATGTCAGTTTTGTACTTTGTTCGTTAAATATTAAAAAAAAAGATTGTTGTGTATTCTATGATAAGTCATACCCTTACCACAGTGGAAGGATTCATACAGTGGTACAACGCCTTTGATGTTTGCGTCAAAGGCGACGTCACTAGCAAACTGCTCATGTGCTCGGTAGCCCCCGCCTGAATGTATGAAGTGTGCCGCGATTTGACTAGGGAACCTGCGGCTCGACCTCCCCCGTCTCGCCCCTCGGCGCCCGCACGATTGCTCTGTCGAGACGTCTCCATTGGACAACTGTATGTATTCTTTAGACAACGCCTTTGATGTTTGCGTCAAAGGCGACGTCACTAGCAAACTGCTCATGTGCTCGGTAGCCCCCGCCTGAATGTATGAAGTGTCCCGCGATTTGACTAGGGAACCTGCGGCTCGACCTCCCCCGTCTCGCCCCTCGGCGCCCGCACGATTGCTCTGTCGAGACGTCTCCATTGGACAACTGTATGTATTCTTTAGACAACGCCTTTGATGTTTGCGTCAAAGGCGACGTCACTAGCAAACTGCTCATGTGCTCGGTAGCCCCCGCCTGAATGTATGAAGTGTGCCGCGATTTGACTAGGGAACCTGCGGCTCGACCTCCCCCGTCTCGCCCCTCGGCGCCCGCACGATTGCTCTGTCGAGACGTGTCCATTGGACAACTGTATGTATTCTTTAGACAACGCCTTTGATGTTTGCGTCAAAGGCGACGTCACTAGCAAACTGCTCATGTGCTCGCTAGCCCCCGCCTGAATGTATGAAGTGTGCCGCGATTTGACTAGGAAACCTGCGGCTCGACCTCCCCCGTCTCGCCCCTCGGCGCCCGCACGATTGCTCTGTCGAGACGTCTCCATTGGACAACTGTATGTATTCTTTAGACAGCGCCTTTGATGTTTGCGTCAAAGGCGACGTCACTAGCAAACTGCTCATGTGCTCGATAGCCCCCGCCTGAATGTATGAAGTGTCCCGAGATTTGACTAGGAAACCTGCGGCTCGACCTCCCCCGTCTCGCCCCTCGGCGCCCGCACGATTGCTCTGTCGAGACGTCTCCATTGGACAACTGTATGTATTCTTTAGACAACGCCTTTGATGTTTGCGTCAAAGGCGACGTCACTAGCAAACTGCTCATGTGCTCGGTAGCCCCCGCCTGAATGTATGAAGTGTGCCGCGATTTGACTAGGGAACCTGCGGCTCGACCTCCCCCGTCTCGCCCCTCGGCACCCGCACGATTGCTCTGTCGAGACGTCTCCATTGGACAACTGTATGTATTCTTTAGACAACGCCTTTGATGTTTGCGTCAAAGGCGACGTCACTAGCAAACTGCTCATGTGCTCGGTAGCCCCCGCCTGAATGTATGAAGTGTGCCGCGATTTGACTAGGAAACCTGCGGCTCGACCTCCCCCGTCTCGCCCCTCGGCGCCCGCACGATTGCTCTGTCGAGACGTCTCCATTGGACAACTGTATGTATTCTTTAGACAACGCCTTTGATGTTTGCGTCAAAGGCGACGTCACTAGCAAACTGCTCATGTGCTCGATAGCCCCCGCCTGAATGTATGAAGTGTCCCGAGATTTGACTAGGAAACCTGTGGCTCGACCTCCCCCGTCTCGCCCCTCGGCGCCCGCACGATTGCTCTGTCGAGACGTCTCCATTGGACAACTGTATGTATTCTTTAGACAACGCCTTTGATGTTTGCGTCAAAGGCGACGTCACTAGCAAACTGCTCATGTGCTCGATAGCCCCCGCCTGAATGTATGAAGTGTGCCGCGATTTGACTAGGGAACCTGCGGCTCGACCTCCCCCGTCTCGCCCCTCGGCGCCCGCACGATTGCTCTGTCGAGACGTCTCCATTGGACAACTGTATGTATTCTTTAGACAACGCCTTTGATGTTTGCGTCAAAGGCGACGTCACTAGCAAACTGCTCATGTGCTCGATAGCCCCCGCCTGAATGTATGAAGTGTCCCGAGATTTGACTAGGAAACCTGCGGCTCGACCTCCCCCATCTCGCCCCTCGGCGCCCGCACGATTGCTCTGTCGAGACGTCTCCATTGGACAACTGTATGTATTCTTTAAACTGTGCCCGTACTCTTTTAACTTCACTTTAAAATTGTATGTGTGTGTTTAAAAGACTGAGTATTTAAAGAGTTTATTGATATGACTTCAAATAAGTTTTGACGTAGACTATTGACATGTGCGTGCAGACAATCGTGATTTCAAATGCACGCAATCGGTTGCAGTCACGCATCGGCGTCGCCGCGCAGTTGAAGCCACGACTGCGTATTGTTCGGCAGATAGAAGTGTATGAAAAAATACTTATTTCAGAAACATCTTCCAACTACATACTAAACTCATAGTCGTGACTGCTTGTAGAACATGACTCTGTACCGCATAAAATAGCCGGTGTGTGTCAGGTACAAAGTACTAAATTTCTGAACATGGGACACGACTAAAACAAGAACATTGCCGAGTTAGATTTTATCGTGAACTTGACAATTGTGTGAATCCAAAACTAATAGGAGTAAAGGCCTGTCTGTATACACTTTGATTAGTGAGAATGCAGGTGATGAGTGAAGTAGCAGTACATTGCTTGGTTGATTTGTGGTGTAGTTCAGCACTGCAGTGAAGCGAGCAATGTACTTCTACTTTCACTTTACACCTGCACTCGCACTAATCAAACTGTATACCGGCCTTAACTGGCACTCGAATTTCTTTGTGTATAGTGTTGTTTTGTTGTGTGATGAACGGATGACGAAGTTCGCGTGTGTAATTGTGTGTTGGAGGCGTGATGATGATGGTGATGATGGTAGCTGTGCTGACCTTGAAGCAGAAGAGTGCGGGCATGCAGAGCGAGGCCGCCGGCGCACTCACCTCGGCCGCGCCGTCCGCACCGCACCCCCCCGCCGTCTCCTCCCACGCGCCCGCTGCGCAGTACCGATAACAAATACCACACTTGTTAAAACCACGTCAATAACCGATACTTTATAAGGAGAACAAGACCTTCCAAATATAAAAAAAAACTGCAAAAAAAACGGACGGAAGCACGATTGTGACTTAATTTTAAACAGGGAACCCTTCTTTCTCGTTTTCGAGGCGAGTATGAGTCCACTCCACTTGTACTGGGTTACGGTGCTAAATCTTCGTTGCAGAAAACGACTTTGGGGGCCTGATTGTCTGGGTTCTCGTAGGCTGATTGCGATGATTTTTGACTTAATCGACGCCTATTCTCTGATTTTAGCTTTTTTGTTTCGTTTTTTGATAGCATTCCTCTTAGGATTCTTTGATTTTAGGCGCGTCATGGCCATTTTCAAGTTCATCGGCTCATAGTTTCCAAAAATCACGAGGCGGTTTTGAAACTTATTACATTAACTAGCTTTTGCCCGCGGCTTCGCCCGCGCAGTACCAGCTTTTTGCCACTTTCTTATTTTTTTCTTTTATAAGAACCTTCTCCTGACAATAATAAACACAACAAAAAAATAATTAGTGGAATCGGTCCAGCCGTTCACGCGTGATGCGATGACCAAGGGAAATAGAGATTCATTTTTATATATAAAGATAGATTATTTATTTAACGCACCGCACAACGATACCTTATTTATAACCGTAGCACAATATATAGCAAATTTATTTTTATCTGAGCCTACTAAACTAGCTTTTGTTCTGTCTTACAACCTATCAAAAATTGGTCAAAATAGGTTAACATATAAGAGGTGAAAAGCGTCGGTGGCTCAGCCAGTATCGACTCTGTCCTTCTAACCAGAGGTGCCGGGTTCAAATCTGGACGGCCAATGTACCAATGAGTTTTTCAAAACTTACATACATACTTACCGATTGCTTTAACGGTGAAGGAAAACATCTTGAGGAAACCTGCACACGCCTGCGAAGAAACACAAAGGTTGTGTGTGAAGTTGACCAACTCGCACTGGGCCCGCGTGGTCGACTAAGGCCCGATCGTCCTAATTCAGGGTAGGTTCGAGCCCCTCGGTGGGGACGTATATATGAGCTGATGTGATGATAAGAGGTGAAATCGCTAACGCCGTTTGTATGAAGAATAATCTCCATGGGTTCACAATCTTCTTGTTTTTTTTTTTTTTTATTCACAATTGGTAAGCCCTTGGCATCATCTCACCTGATGGTAAGTGACGATGATGCCGAAGATGGAAGCGGGCTTACCAAGATTCTCCAACGCAATGGAGAACTGGCTATCTTATCTTCAAGCCGGAACACATCAATGTTGTTAACACTGATGTTTGGCGGCAAGACTTAGATAAGATGGTGGTAGCTAGCCAGGCGGGCTTAGAAAATGCCCTACCACCAACCAAACCGAGTCTTACAAATTGACCCCACCGGGAATCGAACCCGCGACCTCCTGGTGTGAAGCGAATGGGCTAACCATTACGCCACGGAGGCGTTTACTATTAATCCTAAACTAAGAAAATTTACTTAGCCGTGATAGCTAGTTTTCCTATTAAACTGATTATATGTCCTACTTTTTAATATTTTTTTTCAGATCTTCTGAAATAACGGTTACAAAAACTTACTCTAACAAATACAATCTAAAGTTGAATGTTTCTTAAAAAGTACCCTGAATCGAAAAATGGTTTTAGAAAACCCTCAATATCTTTGAAAGAGCTATTCAACGACACCCCGCACGATAGGGTGCGACATCAAAACAAAAATCACCCCCTCCTTACATGTAGGGGAGTACCCTAAAAAAAAATTTTCAAGGTTTGAAACCCTTGGGAAGTCTTTGTCCAGCGGTGGACGTCTTTCGGCTGACAGGATGATGACGTGCTCCAGCAGTGAGGACGTTCATGGGTTGTTACCAACTGTTTCTCACCGTCGCACTCGCCATCGCTGTACTCCTCGTCGTCGTAACAGGGCGTCTCGTACGCGCAGAGCGAGGCGGCCGCGACTGTTGCTATCCTCGTCTTGTCGTCCAGCACGCGCCCTATGGTAGCGCCCGATAGTTCTACTAGCAGCATCCTGGAGAAAAATAAAAATTGTTTTTTCATGTGAGCAATTCTTGTATAAAGGATGACTTTTAATTAGTTCTTGATAGCAAAGGATATGAATGTACTCGTGATTACAAACAACTTTCCCAAAGAAACTATACGTCAAATATGAAAAAAAGTTTTGGTCCTTTATACCTTTTTGCCGATTTGAAAACTTATGATTTCACATATAGTTTCTTTGGGCAAGTTGTTTGTAATCACGAGTAAGTGCATATCTTTTGTTATCAAGAACTAATTTAAAATCAACCTGTATACATGTTGTAACAAAATTCGTGTAGGTACCGTTAACTGGGGGATTCTACTCATTATACTGAACAAGATTCCTAATGGGACCCATAGTTAATTCTCAAAAAAATTTGGATCCTTCCTACAAAATGCACAAAATTGGTCGATCAGCTGATCAATTTGTATGAAGTGAATTTTATTTGCGATTTATGCGAAGTCATAGAACAAAAGTTGTTGAGTAGAAGCCCCAGTAAACACCAAATTTGTTAAACTTATACAAAAGTGGTTTTTCGGAAATGTTTTGGATGAAATTTCATATTGAGATAATGTTTAACTTTCCAAGTGTATAGGATCCCTTTTCATACTAAAAATAATATGTTTGGTTTTCTATTAGCTACTCAACAACAGATGGCGCTACACCACCGAGCACCAAAGTACATGAATACATTGCTGTAGGTACCGTTAACTAGGTTTGTTTGTGAACTCTTTTTTGTAAACAAAATATACAATTAAAGATACAGAATAGAAGTAGCATGTACAGAGGCGGACTTAGGACTTAGGTTTCTACTCTTGATACTGAAAATGAACCTATAACCCATTCACAAAAAAAATATCAGCTGATTAAAAGATTTTCAACAGATTCCAAAAAAGGTTTTCAATTTGACTGAAAGGTTTTTATTGTATGTATGTTACGAGATTTCTTCGCCGGTTGTAAACCGATTTTAAAGATTTCTCTAAAAAAATTAAAAAAATTATAGCCTCCATAGTGATCTCATATAAATTTTAGCAAAATCGGATAAGTATTTTTTTAAAATTAATAAAACATAAAATGTATCAAAATTAATACTTGGTTGTTGCGATTGAAGTCGGTTTTGTAACGTATTTAGGGCGGCCTATAATTAGTTTTGTAACATGTTTAGGGCGTCCTATAATTAGTTTTTGTAACGTTTTAGAGTGGCCTATGATTAAGTTTTTTTTTAGTTTTAGGGCCCAGGCCAACACGAGCTAAGGTCACCATCGACGGATACGTCTGGGAGGACATCGTCATCTGTATGGATTTTTTAGCTTTGTTGCAATCATACGTAGGTAATAAAAAAACAACCGACTTCAATCACAACAATTACAATATGGCTACTTATGTTCTCTTTGTTTTTGTTAGATAGTTAAAATATTATAAAAACATGTTGACGATCGGTGAAGATATCTCTTAATATACACACAAAAAATACAGTAAATTTAATAACTTCCCCTTTTTTGAAATCGATTGTAATTAGGGCCCTTCAGCCAGTGTCGCAGGGTGGCAACACTTACAGATGAGGCGGAAGGCCACACAGATCGCTGAGTTTGTTCTTCAGGTCCAAGCAGGTTCCCTCCGAGTTGACGCGCACGCCGTACTTCACTGGCACAGCCCCGTCCAGCCGCATCACTGCAACAATACGAATACAAGTCATCAAATGGTTAGTGACTTTTGGAAACGTTGGTCAAAAGAATATTTAGTAAATTTAAATCAAAGATATAAATGGAGCACTAAAAAGTGTGAACCGGACATTGGAGATTGGTAGTTGTTAGAGATGATATTGTACCGCCAGCCAAGTGGATTTTGGTTAAAATTGTAGATAAACATGTAGGCCCTGATAATATAACGAGAGTTGTTACTATTAAATGTAAAACTGGTTGTTTCAAACGGGCTATTAGTAAAGTATGTGTCTTAACTAAGTAATTGTATTTTTTATTTGTACCAGGTTATCTTTTTACGTGTATTTTCTATTTTGTCACGGTGGGCGGAATGCATTTCATTTTTTGTTCAACTTTATATTCAACTTTGTGTTTTCTTAAAGTGATGTTGTGTAATTTAGTGTTATTTAAAGAACAAGTCCTTGGTGGGCGGAATGTGTAAATCACCAATAAATGTCACTAGTAGAATAATAAAACGCGCTATAGTTTTGTTTCGGCCGACCGCCTTGTCCTAGAGGAGTTGGATACTTGAGATCAGTACAGTTAGTAATCATCAGTCCTGTATATATGTGAGTTAATTAAATATAACAGTGTATTGTGAGCGTTTCTATGGTGATCCTTCCTTACGTGAGTAAACATTATGGTGTCGAAACTGCTGAATAAAAGGATTTCTACAACGACCGGTACGGTGCTGATCGCATCCAGCGGCTTTCCGCGACTTTCACCAGGTCATCGATCCACAGCCTACGCTACTTATTCCAGTGCACGGTCGCTACTTGACAACTTGACTACCCCAACAGCCGTCTGTTCAACGAGCTGTGCCCCAGCATCTGCCACTTTAGCGATTCTGTGAGCTATGACGGTTACCTTGGTTCTTCTAGGGATCTCGTCATTTCTGATTCAACCATTTAGGGAAATTTCAAGCATAGCAAGCTCGGTAACATTGAGCTTTTTTGTGAGGCTCACCTTATATATAGTAAGGACCACGTTTCAGTTCTGCATATCGTCACTGGCAGGATACAGTAAACAAAGACCTAGCCTTGAGACACTGCGGTATTTGGGACGTGAAGATATTGCGAAGTTTTCGCAACGCGGCCAAAACGTGTTGGATTCGACAATTGATCTTTTTCGAAGTTGTAGCCAGGTGAGGTGTAGCCAAACCTATCAAATTTCTAATAATAAAAAACTTGGAATACAAATACTTTGGTACAATAAATAAATCAAGGACAATATTTGGGAAAAAAATGAGACAGCACCAACCATAGGAACCAGAGACTGACACACATATTTCAGCGCACGTAAGACTCCATGGGCAGCGGCAGTCTCAGCATGTTGAACGTGTCAAAGCGCACGGACTCGTGCCCGCAGGCCGCGCACCACACATACACACACTGGTTGCCATGGTTACCTCGCAGCTCGCAGCGCACGTACGACTCCATGGGCAGAGGCAGACTCAGCATGTTGAACGTGTCGAAGCGCACGGACTCGTGCCCGCAGGCCGCGCACCGCACATACACACACTGGTTGCCATGGTTACCTCGCAGCTCGCAGCGCACGTACGACTCCATGGGCAGAGGCAGACTCAGCATGTTGAACGTGTCGAAGCGCACGGACTCGTGCCCGCAGGCCGTGCACCGCACTTTGGATTTGAGCTGGCCGTAGAACAGCTCTGTCATGATGGACAGGTTGCGGCACGTGAAGGACTCCCAGGCTTCCGCTGCTACCACCTGTAGGGAATGTTTTGTTATGTAAATAAAGACGAATCTTTTGTCTAAAATCGTAAATCAACGTGGTTGTAAGCTTTTTTTTTATTCCCAATTGGTAAACCCTTGACAACATCTCACCTGGTGGTAAGTGACGATGTTGCCGAAGATGGAAGCGGGCTTACCAAGATTCCCCAACGCAATGGGGAACTGGCAATCTTATCTTCATGCCGGAACACACCAATGATATCAACATTGATATTTGGCGGCAAGACTTAGATAAGATGGTGGTAGCTAGCCAGGCGGGCTTAGAAAATGCCCTACCACCAACCAAACCGAATCTTACAATTGACCCCGCCGGGAATCGAACCCGCGACCTCCTGTGTAAAGCCAGTGAACTTTGCCTCTGAGCTACGGAGGCGGTTAAAAGACTTGTTAACCGAACATAGCTTTTAGGGCAGAAAATGATGTCAGTATCCCATTGGTCTGTCGACAACTTTTACATAGCAAAAAAAAACAGGACACGTGCAGCTCGGACTCGCACACGAAGGTTTCCATCGTACAATATATAAGACTTATATATATTTAAAAAAATCACCCTTATTACCCATTATTTTTAATTTTTATTATATGTTGTTATAGCGGCAACAGAAATGTAAAAATTTCAACTGTCTACCTATTAATCTTCAAGAAATACAGCCCGCTGACAGACAGACGGACGGACGGACGGACGGAAAGCGGTGGTGGTTGTCACTCTTTGGGTACGGAACTTTAATAACTAATATAAATATTGAGTTTCATTTAACTAACAGCTATAGATAATAACTATACGGGGTGTAAGAATATTGGCGTAGGATCCGTTAACTGGGGCTTCTACTCATCATACTTAACGACTTTCCCCAAGAAGTTCATAGTAAATTCTCAAAAAAATTTGACCCTCCATACTAAAATGCACAAAATTAGTCGACCAGCTGATTTTTTTGCTATTTCAGCAAAGTCATAGAACGAAAGTTGTTCAGTATGATGAATAGAAGCCCCAGTTAACGGGACCTACCCCATTTTGTTTCGCCCTGTATTGTCGTTCCAAATTCAGAAAACGGCAGGAACATCAATTTTCCATCAAAGAAAGCGAGGTGCAGACTTTGTAAGTATAGATAGATATCCTCTGTAAGTTGGTTATTGGTCACCTGGTCAGGCCTGCCGTCGGAGTCAGGACTGGTTTGCGGCGGCGGCTGCGACGCCCTGTTCAGATCCTCATGGAGAGTGTCCAGCAGCCAGGCCAGCAACTCCTGGGCGTCATGCTGCTGTCCATGAGCCAAGTGCCTGGCGTAGCGGGACACGCACCAGCGCACGCGCAGTGGCGCGACGGAGCGAGCGTTGCACGACCACACCTGGTGAATAAACTTGAGTTTCAAGGCTACCATATGGCAACGAGAAGATGGTCGCTAAATAAATAAATAGTTTCTTTAGCGTAATACAATGATGGCTGATACATGAAAGTTTAATCGGCTGATACTCGTACCTATAATTGAAAACGCTAAACACGTTAAAAAACCGACTTCCATCGCAACAACTTAGTACATTTTTGCATTATTATTTTTGGTTTTTGTTAATTTTCTAATTAAGTACTATACCGATTTTGATAAAATTTATATGACGATTTTGATACAATTTATATGGGACCACACGGGAAGCACTAGCTTTCAAATAAAAAAAAATCATCAAAATCGGTTCACCCAGTCAAAAGTTCTGAGGTAACACACATAAAAAATATATCATACAGTACAGACGAATTGAGAACCTCCTTCTTTGAAAATAGGTTTGAAGCTTGTGCCACTAGCTAGACTGTGCCTGTGCTATAGGCACCAGCACCCCATAATGGTGAGTACTCAAGGTTTTATTTAGTTTCATCTGCCCAGGTGTCTGTAATGAAAATTTGACCCACTTCCCAATTTCCGATTGAGCTGAAATTTTGCATGCATATGTATGTCGCGTCACAATAAAAGCTTGTACCAAAAATCTTTTAGGTTTTTCGGTGTGTTTTGCGTGTGTGCTCGTGTTTGTGCGTGCATGTGTGCGTGCGGGTGTAACATAGTTGCAATGCAAACAATAACTACTTGTTCTTTTTAATATTTAAATATTTTATTGTTATGCTTGTAATACTCATTAGGTGGTTTTGCAACAATGCCTCACTCAAACCATACAGCAAAGTTACCAACATTGCTATTGGAATATGAACTTAAGTAGGAGTGGGCGGGGCTCATAGTTCTTAGAAATGGCGACCGCGCACCGGAGGACGTAGCGCAAGCAGGTCTCCCACTCGGTAGACTAATGACCTGATGATCGTCGCGGGAAGCCGCTGGATGTGGGCAGCGCAGGAGCAGTCATAGCAGTATTTTCTCCCGTGGATATTTAAGTTACTAATAAACTGACCTCCCCAAGGAAAATACACCTCCTCGCAGGAGCGTCTAACATTATTTTATGTGTATGGGAGGTACCTTTTTAGGGCTACTTGAAATACCACGGATATAAATTATAGACACTAGTAAGATTTCTTGATTGCGTAAACTTGATAAATTAAATTAGCGCCATTATGGAGAAAACATTTGTATGACAGGAGACTGTACATACAATATATTATTTGATCGGAACGCTTAAGAAGACGGGTAATGTTTTTGGGGTGTATGTGAGTATGTATGTCTGTAATCCAAATCGGTCTAACAATTTCTCCGCACACATACATACACCGTTTTTTAAAGTGAAAACTTCTTAGGCGCGGTTAGTATTTTGGAGATAGAAAAAAACCATTGAACTCGCGGCACTGTAAGCGACACCTACACCGTACCAGGAACACTCGCAGGGTCAAAACTTATAAAACTGTAAAAAGTTTTCACTTCTGACGGCACGGCACTCCCGGAGTGGTTAGGTTTTTTTTTATCGAGTACGTTTCTTGTGTCTATAAGTGACAGTGTATCTTCATTAAAATCTCGTAGTCGGTTTTTCGGACGATCACAACCCTCTATTTGCTAAAAAGTTACAAACGCTTTTGTGGGTTCGGGGGCGTAACGGCTAGGGCTGCTACCTCCTGTCTGGGAGGTCGTGCTTCGAATCCTGCCTCGTACCAATGTGTTTTCGAATTTCGACTTCATATGTACGTTTAATAGAAGGAAAGATCGAAGGAAAACGCGGAAGAGGAAGACCTAGAATTGCTTATATAGACCAAGTTGAGAAGAAAGTTAAGGTGGAAACGTATAGAGATATGAAGGAGATAGTGTGGGAAAGAGAGACCTGGAAAAAGCTACACCGACAAGAGAACGGCTCTTAAATTGTGATGATGTACGTTTATCATAAATCATCATCATCATTACAGCTCATATACGTCCCCACCGAGGGGCTCGAGCCTACCCTGAATCAGGGCGATTAGGCCTTAGTCGATCACGCGGGCCCAGTGCGGGTTGGTCGACTTCACACACAACCTTCGAGTTTCTTCGCAGGCGTGTGCAGGTTTCCTCACGATGTTTTCCTTCACCGTTAAAGCAATCGGTAAGTATGTACGTAAGTTTTTGAAAAACTCATTGGTACATTGGCCGTCCAGATTTGAACCCGGTACCTCTGGTTAGATGGACCGAGTCGTTACCGGTTGAGCCACCGACGCTTTTTTATCATATCATAAATGTAATTATTTAAACAAGCCAAAATCACAAGATGGAAACACTCGCCTCCTTGCAGAGCTCGCCGTAGCGCAGCGCCAAGGCGCCCTTGGTCCCCAGGGGGTTGGTGGTGTTCAGCTCGTACAGGTGGATGCCCGAGTTGAAGTACCGGGTCAGCGGGCCCGTGTTCCATACCTGGGGGAGAGTTTTCACAAACTGTTTATTACTATTGCGACTGACTGAATTTAATTATGATTCTGTTTTAATTTTATGGTACTTTATTTATTTGGTCCATTGTTTTGAGAATATATTGGGTCGGGGCAAAAGTTTCACATTCAGACCAGAGCGATCTGCATATTGAACGGTAAAATTTCCAGACTGGAAACGCTTGTCCATAAACGACAAAAAAATTATTTGCGGCCTGTGTTACAATTTCAACTTTTTTAAATATAATTTCAAAATGTAGCAAACTTCTTCGTTACTTTCACTCATTTTTGTAGACCGAAAAACAATTGGAAAAAGTAGGAAAATTATATTTTTTATTAAAATTTCGAATATTTACCTTTTTAATTTTATTATAACCAGCCAGGTACAAATAATACAAGTAATGAGATTCTATTACAAATGTATACTTACAAAATGCGAAGAAATTTTTACCCCGACCTATGATTTACGCCGTGGACAAATAGAATGTAATGTAGATATAGAGGGATTAAAAAAAGAAGTTTAATTAGACCAAGTTATTTGAATAGTAATTTTTGTACTTTTATGGTACTTCATTCCTGGAAATAATGAGACTTTGTAATAAATACCTTATTTCGCTTACAATGCAACCATTTGCTATGGTGACCTACTGTTATAGAATAGAATAGAAAAACTTTTATTTAGAGCACAGTACAACAATTTCCAGGTACAATTTACAAACGATAGAAATAAACTATAAAAAATAGCTGTACTGTAAAAACGGTACTGACTCAGCATATGCTGCAGTATACTCTGCAGCGCTGTTATTCTGCCAGGAACCGGTTCGGCGAACGAACGCACGCTCTTCACAACATGTTAAAATAAATTTAATAAATGAAAATAGAAAAAAGGAAAAACCTAAATATGTAAAATAGAAACAATAAAAATGTTATTTTTAAAAGTAGAGGTACAAGAATATGTGTTATGATGTATTATTGTACTGACAATAAATTGAATTTTCAAGAAAACATTAAAACTACTTATTTTAAAAGCTTTGGAACTATTTAATATAAGGTAGGCAAGGAAAATGACCAGGCTCAGCTTGATTGCTGCGAAACCTTTACGCCACTAACAATTACGTCATGGAGGCAGTTATAATATGAATTTCAGAGGATTTTAAACCATTTTTGCATTTAGTTTGATTAAAAATTTAATTTAGATTGAAGTTGACACCCAAAAGGCGACATTAGACGAAGTAACTGACATAGGTCACAGAATCGCTTTAGTGGCAGTGGGCGGGGCACGTAGCTCTTAAAACAGATGGCCATTGGGGTAGTAAAATTATCGTATGGCGATCGCGGACTGGAAGACGTAGCATAAGCGGGCCTCTCACTTGGTGGACCGACGAAGGTGAAAGTCGCAGGAGGAAGCTGGATACGGGCAGCGCAGGACAGTTGTCAAGCAGTGGACGTCTTTCGGGTGATATACGTAATGATGATGATGAAGCAGTGGATGTCTTTCGGGTGATATACGTAATGATGATGATGAAGTTGAAAACATAAATAAAGCTGAAACAGCTCGGCAATGGTTTACCATGTAGTTTCAAACTTTGGTTTGGACCGTATTATTTCCTACTTTCCTCAATGGCCACAAACGCTCAACAAACCACTCACCGCTTGCAAGGCGGCGTTCATAAAGCACGTGTTGCCCAAGTTGTGCAGCCCGGTGGCGCCGGGCACGTTGGGCGCCGACAGCGTCTCGCGCCTCGCGCTCGCGCGGTTGCCGCCCGCGCCGCCGCTCATGCTACAAAACAAACAATTCATCAGTATCCACTTTAATGCGTTCCTTAGTTTCCTTATGAGATAGTTCTGACCGTCCGGCCTACATAGACAGTCAAAAAGTCTTGTTTTATATTTTTAAATTGTATTTTTTTACTCATTCGTTGAATAGGCAGTTTGAAATGATGCAGTTTCCTAATATTTTTAATATTTTTTTGTTAAGAACTTCATAAATTATCCTAATATTTCGATTAAAATTTCAGCAGTTCTGTGGTTACAACTAGAAAAAAGGCTGCATAAGGATATTTTCCTCTTTCCTAAAATAGTAATTTATGAAAGTATTGCATAATAAGGGGTATTAAGTCTTTTTAATAGTATCACACTAGTGTCTTAATACCTAGTTATGTGCAGTTTCATACACTACTTTGTCTTATCTCACAGATTGGGATTGAACCTGCTAAATAAAAAAATCAAGGTAAAAAATCAAATTCTGTACAACAAAACGTATAAAACCCAGCATATCAGCGCGCATGCGCTAAAGCGGGTGCTGTCATAGACCGATAAAAATTGGAATCAAAACTTTTTGTAATGCTATAAAAATGGCGCGATCTGTATATTCGTTCCATTATAAGAAAATAATTGCTGGTATCTCCTTGATGATGATTAACTTCTTGGATTCGCACTGTTATCGTATTGGTATAAAAAACATATTTTGTTAGAGAAAAAGTTTTATATTATTATTATATTTTTAAATTTTGGTATGATGTTAATAAAGTATGTTTATAATTCGAATTTTACGATATTTACTATTTTTAGTCTGGGAAATATGGGCTGTCAGCTCTGATCAAAATAAAAGGTAGATGTAGTGTTACCGCTTCGAAAACGGGGTATAAAAAAACTCTGCTCCAATCACGACGGAGCAGAGTTTTGCATACAGTCACGCGTTGGCAGACTTCCCGTCAACATGCAGAAATGTGCTGTGGCATGTCTCAAATGCACTTATTTCAATTACAGTGAAGGATAGGACCTATCACGTGTCGAAACATTATTCAAGGTCACCACTTAAGGTAAAGCTGCATACGTATATAATAGAACAAGCGTTACCCCACTTTTTGATTTGATTGTTGTATGAAACTCTATATCTACATTATTTTTAACTGAGCCTGACAGTTTTTGTTTTAAATTCACAACTGATAAGCCCTTGGCATCGTCTCAACTGACGGTAAGTGACGATGATGCCGAAGATGGAAGCGGGCTTACTATCACCCCCAACCGCTCCATATCGTTCCTAAACGGTTTGACCTAAAAACTTGAAAGTATTCATGTATGTGGGTCTTAATAGCAACTCTTATCCTGTGATAAACAGTTTTTAAGTTATGAAGTAATGACTACGGAACACTGCACCATGATTTTATAGAACATAGGATACTGGATCGAGCTTAATGACTCAAAAATCTTGTCGACGGATCGCCGGTACTACCCAAGAATCGTACGTGAAGCCATTGAAATTAAGAAACACAAAAATTTCAATCGTGATCAAGGATATAAGCTTTCCTCGTCATGGAATCCGGTGATTGATAAGTGTAGACAAGTAAACTGCGAACAAACACCCGTGCAGCCTGAGGACTGTGTCAGTGTAGTGTGTCGTGACCCTAACCCTTCATAAAATGAAGTGAGGGTAGATGGAGGTGTTCCTGCGATGCGCCGGCGGCGATGACACCGCGGCTTCAGTCTACTCGCCACCACGGCTATCGAAGCGTAGTCGAAACGTTGAGGTAAAAACAACATCAATACCTATGGCTTTCAATTTGTAATCACACTAATATTATAAAGGCGAAAGTTTCTGAGCGTGTATGTTTGTTACTTCTTCACGCAAAAACTACTGAACGGATCTGGCTGAAATTTGGTATAGACAGATTAGGACCTGGATTAACACATGGGTTACATTTTTCCTCGCTCGCGAGCCGTGCGGCTCGCACACTGCGCACCCTCGAAAAGTCAAAGAGACGTTGTCCACGCGGGTGAAGCCGCGGGAAACAGCTAGTAATGAATAATCGTGAAAGTTTAAAGTGTTATACTACACCACAGTGTAAGGATACTCCAAACTATGCGCAGCCCGACACTTATTTGTCCGATTCTCAAATTTTTGTACTGTTCTATTTCATTCTTATCATCATCAACAGTAGGATTTCACCACCACGCACTAACCTGAGCGCGTGGATCTCCTCGGGCCAGGTGAGGTCGGCGTTCCTGACCTCCACCAGCACGCGACTCCGCTCGTCCAAGCCCAGCTCGGTCAGGGTGGGCCTCTCATCGTCCAGGAGCACATTTGAGGAGCCAAGCAACCAAAGACGCATGTCTTCACGAGCCAGCCCCAGAGCTTGGCAGAGGAACTCGGATACCTAAGAAAGGTGAAATGTTGCAGGTTTTTATACAAGTTATAATGTAACAAACTTTATGAACGTGACTTAGGGATTGTGCTCATCTATCATACTGAACAACTTCCTCAGAAGCGTTTGGCCAATTCGTTCTTTTTATCTTTAAACGAATTTATCAACTGATTGACAAAGGAGTTTGAAAGTTATTAGCATACTGAGGATTCGCACAATCTAACCTGTGTTTTTGGATAGAGGACCTATAGAAGAACAAAAAATGTCATATAACATTTTGACCTAAAGAGTCACATTTCCGAGATAATATAGAAGTTAAAAATAATCAAAATTATTATGGAATATATATATATATATATATTCAATTATGTCCGTAGCGTGACGTTTTAGGACACTATGTTACATGACATTTTTTGTTTGTCTGTATCTCTCTGTATCCAAATATATGTCTCAATATGCAACGTCGATTTGAAAAAAAAAAAAAAAAATGGCGGACTCCAGTATGCCAGTCTCCATACAAAAATTTTCAAACCCCTTTGTGTATTATTGTACGGAGTCTCATTTATAGGGTTCCGTAATTCAAAAGGAAAAAAAAGAACCCTTATAGGATCACTTTGTTCTCCGTCCGTCTTTTTTTTATTATAGAGTGCGTTTGGCTGCACCTCACTTGATGGTAAGTGCCGATGCAGCCGAGGATGTAACACGCAAGCTCAAATAGCGCCTAGTTTGTCTGTCAAGACCGTTTATCTCGGGAACGCGTGGAGGTATGTAAAGGGTTTTTCAATTGGCGCGGGTAGATTTTGGCGGCCTGTGGCGGCCATTTTGTTTTGGTGACAATTGTCAAATCTTTTGCTTATTATTCAGTTGCTTATGCCAAATCATCATGGCAGGTTACACAATTGAACAGCGCGTACAAATGATAAAACTTTATTATCAAAATGAGTGTTCGTTAGTGCAAACGTTGCGTGCATTGCGCCCATTTTACGGTAGACGTGGTGGCCCTTCACAGTCGACTCTTCAGCGTTTGGTGGAAAAATTTGAAACAACCGGTTCGTTAATCAATCAACCCACACCTGTACGTTCAAGAAACGCAAGATCAGCCGAGAATATCGCGGCGGTCCGTCAAAGTGTACAGCAGAACCCGAGGCAGTCGATTCCTCGCCGTGCACAAGAACTCGGCCTTTCGCAAACTTCAACTTGGCGAATTTTGCGACGGGACTTAGGGTAACACCCGTATAAGATTCAACTGACCCAGGAGCTCAAAGTTCATGACCATAGACAACGTCGTTTGTTCGCTGCCTGGGCATCGAATCGTTTGGAAGAGGATCCCAATTTCGGGCGAAAAATCATCTTTAGCGACGAAGCGCATTTTTGGATGAATGGCTTTGTTAACAAACAAAATTGCCGTATATGGGACGACACAAACCCACACGAGGTTCACCAGGTGGTAATGCATCCTCAAAAAGTTACGGTTTGGTGTGGATTTTGGGCCGGCGGCGTCATTGGTCCGTATTTTTTCGAAAACGACGTTGGTGAGGCGGTCACTGTCAACGGCGAGCGCTACAGAACGATGATAACCAATTTTTTATGGCCCACATTGAACCATATGGACCTAGACAACATGTGGTTCCAGCAGGATGGCGCTACGTGTCACACAGCGAACGCCACGATTGACATTCTGCATGAGCGACTTGAGACTAAGGTTATCTCTCGCAGGGGTGATGTGAATTGGCCACCAAGGTCATGCGATTTAACCCCGCTAGAGTTTTTTTTGTGGGGTTTTTTGAAGTCGCAGGTCTATGCAAATAAACCACAATCCACCGATGCCCTGAAGGCGAACATAACACATGCCATCGCTCAAATTCAGGCGGATCTATGCGGAAGTCATCGAAAATTGGACCACTCGGATCCGTGCCACTGTGAGAAGCCGAGGCGGGCATTTGAATGATGTCATCTTCCATACTTAATGGCATATATGGGCCTTTTAAATAAATAAAAAAAATTGTTGATACCTCATACGCAGCTTGTTTAATTTCGTTTCAAAATCTACCCGCCCTTATTGAAAAACCCTTTAGTTGAAATTAAAACCATATACTCCGGTCTACAGTCCCTTGAAGCTGTGAAAAAATCAAACTTTTAAGTTAACGTAAAAAAAGATAAGGCCGTTTATGCCGCAAAAAACGTATATTTCGACACTCTCAAGGGAATCTAAATTTATAGGGTTTTTACAGTTGACCTAGAACTATGAAATTTGGCAAGAAATACCGTCTTATATTACAAGTATAGGGAAAAATCTGAAATCTACATTTGTTATAAAATCATAAAAAATAGTATACGTAATCAATTATGCAAGGAACGGCGGTCCAAATTTTGAACTGAGTTAACAGTGTCATGTGGGGTATCGTATGAAAGGGCTTCATTGGCACAAGCTTAAAATTGGGTATGCTAATTTTTTTATAAGCCATGAAAATAAAAAAACCATTTCGAGATATTTTTATTTAAAGCCATATTTTTTCATTTTCCACTCGAAAAAGTAAAAGATTGCGTAAAAAAATCGGAAAAGGACAATAACCTTCATTTGACCCCTATGACGTCACGAGTTTACAATAAAACCTTATTTCACCACTGAACGGAACGTGCACTCTTACTTGTCATATCAATTACGGACCTTGCATTTGAGGACGAGCTTTCGTCGAGCACTGAAAAAGGCACTATTTATTTATCATCCACCAAAAACTACGTTTGAAACAATCAAATATTATTAGAACGTCATTCAAATTAAATACTTAAATGGGTAAGATATTCATTAGAGGTCCAATTTTTATTGTGGTTCTAAAAAACATTTAAACTCTGAAGGCCTTGTCCATACATAGATTATGATGTTTGATGACAAGTAAATTTTGACTTTGACGTTTCGTTGTTGGCTTTGTGATAGTTTCGTTTCGGAAAAGGCAAAGGTTACTAAGACCATACAGCCAGGTCTGATGTATTTAGGCTTCCTTAGCTGTTGGATTTGTAATGCTAGTGCCGGTGCAATGAAAAAACAACAAAATAAAACTACGAATGTGTCTACCACAAATCCCGCCAAAAAACCTTTGGGAATTATTGACTTGAGTGACTTGACAGTTGACGTCAAGGCCTATTCATTTCATCGTCATAGAAATAGGGCTGTTCGTTTCATAGTAATGTGAACCGATGACGTCATCAAGGTTTCAAAATTTAAAAAAATATTTAAAAATATCTAGAGGCTTAAAAAATGAAATATTCAAATTAGTTTTTCAAAATGGTCTAAACCATCAGAAAAAAAATTAAAAAAATACATTTTTTTTTTAGCATACCCAATTATTTTTATGATGTACAGTTTTCGATTTATTATTTTTAAGGTTCCTTACCCAGAGATGTGGTGGTACGGAACCCTCGGTGAGCGAGTCCGACTCGAACTTGATCGGTTTTTATTATTTAAGCGGTTCTACACCGTATTTTTTAACGTTAAGATAAGATGTCAGATGTTGTTTAATGGTTGCACTAAGTTCAACCTACCTAAATCAAACACACACACACACTTAACATTGCTCGAACGCGTCTGCGACTTAGGGAGCGAAAGGAACATACAAAACATAATATAAATTATTATGAATTGTGGCAACACTGCCTCCTTTCTCTTCTCTATGAAGGACTTTTTGTTTTTGATGTATAATCATCATCATATCAGCCGAAAAACGTCCACTTCGGGACAAAGGCCTCCCCCAAGGATTTCCACGACTACCGGTCTTGCGCTGCCCGCATTCAGCAGCTTCCCGCGATCTTCACCAGGTCATCGGTCCACCGCGTGGGAGGCCTGCCTACGCAACGTTTTCCGGTGCGCGGTCGCCACTCGAGAACTTTACTACCCCAACGGCAATCAGTTCTAAGATCTATGTGCCCGCCCACTGCCACCTCAGTTTAGCGATTCAGTGAGCTATGTCGGTTCTCCTGCGAATCTCCTCATTTCTGATCGCGTAGGGAAATTCTGAGCATAGCTCGCTCCATTGCCCTTTGGGTGACCTTGAGCCTTCTTATGAAGCCCATAGTAAGCGACCATGTCTCAGTACCGTAAGTCATCACTGGCAACACTCACTGGTCAAAGACCTTAGTCTTGAGACACTGCGGTATTTGGGACGTGAAGATATTGCGAAGCTTCCCCAATGCTGCCGAGCTGAGTTGGATTCGTCGATTGATCTCTTTCTTGAAGTTGGACCTACCTAGCTGGAGCGTTTGTCCCAGGTATACATATTTGTCAACAACTTCCATTGTAGATGTATAATATTGATAGTCTATTATTCAGCAAAGTACCTATTATGCGTTTATTGTGTAGGATAAAGAAATAAATGCGTGTATGCTGTGGTTCGTGTTCCCACAATAACTCCGCGAAAGCTTCAGCAAAAGTGCTATCATTTTGCTGGAGTGTGTAGGTTAGGTTGGTTTGTAAGCAGTCCTAGTGGCAAGGTTAACAATGATTGCGAAAAATACTGAAAACTGTGAAAAATACTTATAAATTCGTCTGAAGGACTTGATTCCATGGCCAAGAAAAATTAAAACAACAATAATATCTTCTCTATCTCGTGGAATTATCGTAATGTAAAATAATTACAATTTTAAACAGCTGTGTGTGATAGGATTTTGTGTGATTATTGCGCCTATCTCTCGCTGAAAGTCGACCACATATAACATTTTATACGAGGACATACGACATTACCTCACTAAACTATCGTCTTAGATCACTTAATGAAGAAAGAGATTCGCTGTCAGGCGGTCAAAAGTGTCCGAAAATAAAGTCAACTTTTTTGTTCACGGAGATGTACTCTCACGGATCTCTCATCATTGTCTAATATGGGTATTTTTTATCCTTGTCTCCTGGCTAGCTACCACCATCTTATCAAGTCTTGCCACCAAACATCAGTGTTAACAACATTGATGCGTTCCGGCTTGGAGATAAGATAGCCAGTTCTCCATTGCGTTGGGGAATCTTGGTAAGCCCGCTTGCATCTACGGCATCATCGTCACCTACCATCAGGTGAAATGATGCCAAGGGCTTACCAATTAAGAATAAAAAAAAAACCTAACCACTCTGGGAGCGCCGACAGAAGTAAAAACTATTCACAGTTTTATAAGTTTTGACCCTCCGAGTGTTCCTGGCAAACGACTAGGTTGACAAAGTTTGGACCCTGCGAGTGTTCCTGGTAAAGTGTCGGTGTCGGTTACGGTAACAGTGTCGCGAGTTCAATGGTTTTTTCGCATCTAAAAAATGCCCAACGCGCCTAAAGAAGTTTTCACTTCAAAAACATTTTATGATGTTTTTTTGCATGAAACGGGGATCTACTTCATTTCTTTATATTTTACTTTTATAAGCTTTTTTTCGCTCCCTCATTTAGAAAACATAAACGGGTAGAAAGAGAACGATGAGTTAATTTATTTAAAAAATATCACTTCGGTGAAGTGGTCGTAGCATACTTCAGTGCGACTTGAGTGGTTGGGTCGTTCACGCAGGTTCACTGACCTGAAGTACGAGCTCATACACCTCCCCACCGGGGGACTCGAGCCTACCGTGAATGAGGGCGATCGGGCCGTAGTAGACCACGTGGAATATTTTTTAATGGCTGTTAGTGGTTTATGTTGACCGTGACACACCGTTGCCGTGCTTCGCAAGGCATTAAAAGTCGTTTGTGCCGGTCACTGTTGCCAACCTATGGAAAGCAAAAAGCAGCAAAATGGAACTTAAAAAAACAGCAGAAAACAGTAAAATAGTAATTTTAAAACAGCAAATATACTGTTCGACATAACATTCATAGAATTGATAAATAGTTATACAACTACTGTTAGATTTACCTCAAATTGCCTTTATTCAAGGAATTTCTGGGAATTGTAAAGTAAATAAAGTCAAAATGAAAGGTTTAATCAAAATTATACACTTTATATTACAATGGAATAGTTACTAATTACTTAAACATTTTTGATTTCCTGGTCTTCAACATTTTCGGACTCATTTATTTTTTTAAATCATGCATGTTTTTATTAATTTTTTTCATATGCACCTCAGTTGCATTAAATGCACAGCATTCATTTACTTCGACGAGCCGTGTCAGAGGCCTTCAGGTACCTATTTTTACTCGACTACGCCAGGAGGGTTATGTTTTTCGAGTGTATGTGTATGTATCTTTGGCACGTTCTTTAGTATAAAGGGATTGATGTATTTTGGAGTGCGACGTGTCGTTAGATTAGTCTTGATCCCGTGCGTGACATAGGATACATTTTTACCCGACTGGCCAAAAAAGAGGGGTTAAGTTTTTACACAGTCGGGTTTATAATTTTTAATTAATTCCTAAAGTTATTTGATAACTAGTTTTGTGACTGTCTTCGAGGGTGCGCAGTGTGGAAAAAAGTAGACTATATGTTAATCCAGGTCCTAAGCTGTCTACCTACCAAATTTCAGCCAGATATCTTCAGTAGATAGTTAGTTTTCGCGTGAACATAGTTTTTATGTCGGTCGTGCTGTCGAGCGTGAGAACTGAGTCAACTCTAGATCCCTTGGGAACTATGTCGGGCTATGCTAATTAGTAGTCAATTCGATAATCAGTATATTAGCACGTCAATCCTTCGCTTCATTGCGAAGTGACAGAAGTTACCAAAAAAGAGAGAGTTAACAGCTATCCCACGGGAACCACTAAAGAAATCTGGATAAAAAGTAGACTATATATTAATCCAGGACCTAAACTATATGTGTGCCAAGTTTCATCCCGATCCGCCCAGTGGTTGAAGCGTGAAAGAGTAACAAACATCCATCCATACATAGAAACTTTCGCGTTTATAATATTAGTAGGATTTATAAAAAGGTGGACAGACAACCTGGTGAAAGTGGTGGTAAGCCGCTGGATATGGGCAGCACATGACTAGTCGTTGTGGAATCCGCTGCTTGGGGAAGCCATTGTCCAGCAGCGGATGTTTTTCGGCTGACATGATGATGATGATGATGATGAATATTTACGGCTATTGTCGTGATTAGAGAAATTTACCTGTTTGACGGTGGCGAGCCTGGAGAAGGCCGCGGTGTACGCTAGCTGTCTCTCCGGCGGCGCCGGCACGCTGCTGTACAGCGACACGGCGGCCCCGCCCACCGCAGCCACTGTACTCAGCCCTAAAACGAGATAAAACGCTCAGCTCAAACTAGAATACGGTAAACCACCTCCAGTGTCCGCCATGTTCAATTACACCTCCGTGGCATACTGGTTAAGGCCATTAGATTCACACTAGGAGGTCGCGGGTTCGATTCCAGGTGGAGTCTAACTTTGTAAGACTCGGTTTGGTTGGTAGAAGGGCATAGTATAAGTCCGTATATAGGCTAGCTACTACCTTCTTATTTAAGTCTTGAAGATAAGAGCGTCGGTGCCGTAATTGTAAGGGCCGCTACCTCTTGTCCGGGACGTCGTGGGTCGAATCGTCTCACATACCAATATAAATTCGAATTTCGATTTCATATGTACGTTTATCCGACGCTCTTACGACGGTGAAGGAAAACATCGCGAGGAAACCTGCACACGCCTGCGAAGGAAGTCGACCAACCCGCACTGGGCCCGCGTGGTCGACTAAGGCCCGATCGCCCTAATTCAGAGTAGGCTCGAGCCCCTCGGTGGGGACACATATGAGCTGATATGATGATGATGATGATAAGATTGCCAGTTCCCCATTGCGTTGGGGAATCTTGGTAAGCCTGCTTCCATCTTCAGCATCATCGTCACTTACCATCAGGTGAAATGATGCCAAGGGCTTATCAATTGTGGATAAAAAAAACATGTACGACACCTCAACTTATCGGCTCAGTAGTTATGAAGTATATGGGAACAAACTTACAAACAGTTTGATACATAAAATCTCACCGCGCAGTAAAACAAGTTGGTAGCGCGGGAAGTGTTAATCCACCAATAATTACTCGGCGCGCGCTAAAATGTCTATTGAATTGCGATATAAATAAGGCTCTATAACAAGGGTCGAATAACAATATTTAATTAAATTATAGGAAGACTGCGTAAAGCTATCACTGTGGAAAATATATATAATATTCTTGAAGTAACAAAAAAATATAATATTCTTAAATACAATGGGGATGACAAAAGCTAATCATCTGATTTACTTTTTATCATGTGTCAAAAACGACATTTTGTTCTAAAAATGTTTGACATACCTAGGCGTGACGTCATAGTTTTGCAGCGTCATTTATGTACTCATTTTGGGATTTTGATGAATTAAAAATCGAAGGCTTAATGGAAAACAAAAGAAGTAAGGTTTTCCGAAGTTTATAAGTAGGAGGGCAATTTAGTGATCAAGAGTTCATAATTTATTTCTGATGCTGTCGTCATCCTTAAAAAAATTCTTTTGATGTAAAACAAATCCTGTAGACCCAGTATATGGTATTATTTGCTAAACATCTTCCAATTTAATTGAACACATTTTTTTAACTTATTTGAAAGTGAAGAAAAGTAATAAAAAAAATGTAAAATTGAAAATCGGGCGTTTGGTCTCCACATAACCGCCGCGCCGCATGAACTACGCATTGATTTGAACTTAAATTGTTACGTGCGATATTATTTTATCACGAGTCGTCTAAATATTTGTTTTCTTGAAAAAATGTTTTTTAGGATTTAAACTAATCGCGATATATTGGAACTATATAGTTAAGGTTAGAAAAGACAATAAGTGTAAGTCTTTGGTACTCACTGTGTGGACTGGTGACGTGTCGGAGCAGCTTCAACTGGAGAGGATACAGCTCCAATTCCACATCAGAGTTTGGCGGCCTTATCACCTGTAAGAACAACCACATTAATGTTACATTCAGGGACACATAGCACAAGGTCATCTGGCTTCCCTGTCACACCCTGGACACTTCATACAACGGGCCAGAAATGGCATTTCAAAAAAGGAATGACTGAACAAACAAAATAGAATTTCTAAAACTAGTCCTATTACCAACTGCAAATATAATTTTGTTTTTAAAATATTTTTTTTTCAAAGGCTACGGAAGCCTTTGCACGAGTCCGATGCGCACTTGAACTCGTGCAAAGTAGGCTTCCGTAGCCGGTTGTATTCTTTTAAAGTTTTTTACGGTTTCAATTCTACGTCTACTTATTTGAAATTCATTTTTAGGCAACTTAAAATTATCTTTTACCATTTCGAATATAGTTGACCGAGTACAAGTCGTAAATTTCAATGGTAAAAATCAGAAAAAAACTTTTAATTCAAATTCAAATTTTATTTATTTGTGATTATATGTTACAAAAGATGTTAAGTCAAAATTATGTCCTATTCTATAATCTCATTTGACGTACAAATTTAAAATAACAATACCTAATACAGTAATAAAAACATGTCAATACGGTCCTCAAAATAAAAATAAAAATTACATAACTAAATTGTCACAATATTATACAACTTAGACTTTTTGTCGAAAATACTTTTCATTTCGGTAAACATTAATACGAATGGAAGGCAATAATAAAAAATTGCAGAGAAATGAGTTTCAGATAGAATTGCATAATTTAAACTTTTAATGAAGAAAAAATAAAATCGGAAATCGCAATCGCAAATCACAGCTGTTTTAATCTTCGTCGTTAATAGCTGAAAACATAAGATCTTTGAAATCTTTTTATTAAACGCAGTGCACTGATTTGGTACACATTTTCGACGAATAACAAGCATTTGAGTTTAGCACAATTGTATTTGAGACATATTCAAACGACTTCCAAAAAGGAGGGCGTTCTTAATTCGACGCATGTTTTTTTTTATGTTTGTTACGCGATATCTTCGCAGATTGTGAACCGATTTTCATGATTATTTTTTATTCGATATGCTACTAGGTAGGTACCATATATTTTTTTTGAAAATCGGTTAGGTAATTTTTTTACAAAATCAACAAAAAACATAAATGCAAAACTATGTATTTTCTTTTGTCTAAATATTTAATGTATTTGTTTTAAAAGCAATAAAGAGTTTACAAACAAACAAACAAACTATACTACGTTGTTTCGATTGAAGTCGATTTTTTTAACGTATTGAGTTTTTATTATTATATCATTTATATCAAAGTTGACAGGATGTCTTTCGGCTGATACGATGAATGTTAGTGTTTTTTTTTAGTCAGAATTGGTAAGATGATGCCGAAGATGGAAGCAGGCTTACCAAAATTCCCCAACGCAATTGAGAACTAGCTATCCTGTCTTCAAGCCGGAACACATCAATGCTGTTAACACTGATGTTTGGCGGCAAGACTTAGATAAGATGGTGGTAGCTAGCCAGGCGGGCTTAGAAAATGCCCCGCCATTAACCAAACCGAGTCTTACAAGTTAACCCCACCGGGAAACGAACCCGCGACCTCCTGATTTGAAGCGAATGGACTAACCATTACGCCGCAGAGGCGGTTGAAACATACATTGTAAAATGGCGAAACAATGGTTACCTGTCTCGGCAGCGGGTCGGCGCCCCCGTACCATAGCGCCAACGCCCTCCACAGCGCGTCGGGCACTAGCTCAAAGTCGCGGTGTTGCGCCAGTGTGATGTCTCTCCTGAGGTGACCGCCTTCGCCTGTCAGCGTGCGCACCTGCCAAACAACTACCGATATAAATACACAACGAATGTTTTTTTTTTAATCTAAAATACGGCATTAGACTATATCTGTATCTTACTAATATTATAAACGCGAAAGTTTGTATGGATGTTAGTTACTCTTTCACGCAATAAAACTACTGAACGACTTGACTGACTCGGTGGCTCAGTGGTTAGTGCCCTTGACTACTGATCCGAGGGTTGTGGGTTCGATCCCCACCCAGGGCAAGCATTTGTGTGATGAGCAGATTTGTTTGCTCTGTGTCTGGGTGTTAAATATCTATATATGTATGTATGTATTTAAACGTATATAAGTATGTATATCAGTCTCTGGTAACCCATAACACAGGGAATCCTTCTTTGGGGCCAGATGACCATGTGTGATTTGTCCCAGAATATTTATTTATTTATTTATTTATTTATCTGGATGAAATTTGGTATGTAGACAGATTACGACCTGGATTAACATAGTGGCTACTTTTTTCCACGCTCGCGAGCCGCCGCGCACTGCGCAACCTCGGAGACAGTCATAGAAACTATGTTCTCGCGAGCGAAGCCGCTGGCAAAAGCTAGTATTATATAAAAGGAAACCTTGACTGATTGATCTATCAACGCACAGCTCAAACCACTGGACGGATCGGGCTGAAATTTGGCATGCAGGTTGGTTCAGATTTAATTAGAAGAACGGACTGTATATCCTTACATATCTATATCGACAAACACCCCCCCCCCCCTACCCTTCCTTCAATCAGATGCGAAAACATGGCGATCGAGTGCGCGTCGTCTGCGCTTATGTGCCGCTAAATTAATTATAAAAACTGTTAAATCTTGTGAATATCTAGTGTGTGATTACCAAACCTAGAAGCTGGCCAGCTGGAACATCCGTGACAGTGTTTGTGACAAAATAATATACTATATCAACCAAAATTACTACATTCACCGCGTCACGTGGACTCCTGATTGTTCGGCTATCACAAGAATCGTTATACAGGTGCGTTTTCCTTTACTTTATTCCTTCCATACATTTTACAAAACCACCATCCTCAAAAATACAGTCCACTTATTAATATCAAAACCACAGGTAGATGTTATGACGTGGGCATCCGCTAAGAAAGGATTTTGGGAAATTCCCACGGGAACCGCAAAAATCTGGATCTGCGCGGGCGAAGCTGCGGGCATCCACTAGTATTGTATAAAAGAAAACCGTGACTGATTGATCTATCAACGCACAGCTCAAAACAGAGGACTGATCGGGCTGAAATTGGCAAACAGATAGCAATTATGACGTAACCATTAGCTAAGAAAGGATTTTGGACGGGAACGGCAAAATACGAGATCTGCGCGGGCAAAGCCGTGGGCAACAGGTAGTTAAACACAAAAAAATAAATTACAAAATAATATTCACGAATTATCATTTATCCTACGAAAGCACAAAAACTTACTCATTTAATATTCTAGTCCATTTTCAATTTTACATTTATTAAAATCTTTTAATTAGTTCTTCAAAAGACAGTGACGTCACATGCCTTGTAACACGAACAATTTCAGAAAAAATACCGTTTTTGATAGTTGATAAAAGTAAGAAAAATATTCCAATACTAGATTGGTAAGTCCTCGGCATCACCTACACTCAATGGTAAGTGACGATGATGCCGAAGACGGAATCGCTGGAACACTCACCTTCAGATGATTAGGCGCCAACAGTCTCTTGTTATCGATAGGGCCGGGGTGGTGGTTCTGCCGGCCGGTCGGCGCCGAACTCACGCCGGAACTGCTGCCCGCACTGCCCAACGATGCTGTTTCAGCTCGCCACAGAAGAGAACCCATAGATTCTGAAATATACAGAGTGTAAAAAAAAACCACTCCCGGAAACTTAAACTGGGTCTTCTACTCATCACTCACACTGAACAACTTTCTCCAAGGAACCCATACTGAATTCTCGAAAAAAAATATTCGACTTTTCATACAAATCAGCCAACTAATCTGCCAATTTTGTATAGGAATTCTAAAATTTTTTTCGAGATTTCAATATGGGTTCCTTGGAGAAAGTCGTTCGGTGTGATAAGTAGAAACCCTAGCTTAAGTTTCCGGGAGTGGTCTTTTTACACCCCGTATATATATCCTTTATTATACACAAACATTTAAATGACAGGAACTTAGAGAGGACGTGTACAAAGGTGGACTTATCTCTATAAGAGATCTCTTCCAGCCTACCTTACCGGGTGTTAGGAGACTTTAAAAGTATGGGGGGCAAACCTGTGTGTACTTAATAATCATATAAACTAAATAAAATACAATAAAATATAAACTAACCTAATCTATGTACATAAATGACACATAGTTATAAAATAAATAAATTAATAGCATATATAATACGTAACTAAAATTATAATAATTATTGTTCTTACTAAAATAAATACTATATAAATAAACTTACATGTTCTGTAGGGAAAGAAGATGCTCTTTAAACAGTCATAACGACAATGAATGACAGTAAAAAGTCGTAGTAGTACATACAGTCGGCTATCGGAGATGTTTAAAGAGGGCAACCTTGCGGGGGGTGAGGGGCTAGACGAGGGGATCGAGCCCCAACTGCTATAGCCACCGTTTAGCCGTTTGGGATAACTCATTCATTCCAGGAGGCTAGTTTTTTTTTTCAATTGGTAAACCCTTGACAACATCTGACCTGGTGGTAAGTGATGATGTTGCCGAAGATGGAAGCGGGCTTACCAAAATTCCCCAACGCAATGGGGAACTGGCTATCTTATCTTCATGCCGGAACACACCAATGATATCAACATTGATATTTGACTTAGATAAGATGGTGGTAGCTAGCCAGGCGGGCTTAGAAAATGCCCTACCACCAACCTAACCGAGTCTTACAATTGGCCGGCTTTGACACAAACATCAAAGACTGGACCACTGTATAGTTTCTTACACTGTAGCATTAGACTAAAAGGAGAGAGGCATTCTAAGCGGTCACCACTGATCCCTACAAACTATGACGTCACAGAAGGGTTGCTATGGTTACCGGTGGAGTTGGTAGTGAAGCTGTCGTCACACACGCAAGCTTCGTCAATGGGAACACTTCTGGAGTCGCGGCAGCAGCCGGCGTTAGGCTGAGACGCGCAGTAACAGTTCCAGGAGTTCCACCATTCAGCCCCGATGAGGTACCAGAACTGGCCAACGGAGTAACCGCGGGAAACCTCGCGCCGAAGCCAGCCGAGCACTGTGGAGAAAGATCCATGGTTATTTCAATCAAACTTAAACTCATCGATATCTCAAAGTCTATCATCTAAATATTAGCTGAAAGACGCCTACTGCTGCACAAATATTTCTGCAAGGATTTTTACAACGACCAGTCGTGCGTTGACCACATCCAGCGGCAACCCGCGACTTCCACCAGGTCGACGATTCACCGAGTGGGAGGCCTGCCCACGCTACGTCTTCAAAAATAAAGTGTTTAAAAATAATATAGTACAAATAAACACTACCTAAAAAGCGTCGGTGGCTCAACCGGTAACGACTCGGTCCTCCTAACCAGAGGTGCCGGGTTCAAATCCGAACGGCCAATGTACCAATGAGTTTTTCGAAACTTACGTACATATACTCAACGATTGCTTTAACGGTGAATGACAGGAAAACATCGTGAGGAAACCTGCACACACTTGCGAAGAAACTCGAAGGTTGTGTGTGAAGTCTACCAACCCGCACCGGGCCCGCGTGGTCGACTAAGGCCCAATCGCCCTAATTCAGGGTAGGCTCGAGCCCCTAGCTGGGGACGTATATGAGCTGATATGATGAAACACTACCAAGTTAGTCGAAATAAAGGAAAGGAAAGTTATAGTTAGTATGGGACATTTTGCCTGGAATAAACCGCTTTAATTTACTTTGTTTATCAGCTTTTGCCCGCGGCGTCGCCCGAGTGGACATCGTTTTTATTACTGTCTTTGAGGGTGAGTGGTGGGACATATCAGGAACTATATCGGGCTATTTTGATTAGCAGTCTATGTCATTTCCCGCCCCCTCAACCAATTCTATATAAAAATCACTTCAATCCGTAGCTTCGTTGCGACGCCGACGCGCGCGAGCGTGGAAATGAGTTTTCCCCCATGTCCCTGGGAAACTATGTCAGGATATTATGCTCATTAGTAAATAGGCAACATGCAATACTTTTATTTTTGCTTTCATTTTAAAGAACTCCATGCAGAATAAACCAGGAGATTATAAAAGAAATAAACAAACTTGTTTTAATTTTCTTTTTTAATTTTAAATGCGGTTTTAAAGTAACCGTTTAAATTTACGCGCGCAAACGGACGTATAGTTCCGATGACGTCACTCCTGTCTGTCACTCAGACCAAAGAGAATATAATACATTGTAATTTATTGTAATTGTAATGTATTATATTCTCTTTGGTCTGAGCAACAGACAGGAGTGACGTCATCGGAACTATACGTCCGTTTGCGCGCGCAAATTTAAACGGTTACTTTAAAACCGCATTTAAAATTAAAAAAACAAGTTTTTTTATTGTTTTAATATACTCCTGGTTTATTCTGCATGGAGTTCTTTAAAATGAAAGCAAAAATAAAAATATTGCATGTTGCCTATTATGTCATTTCCCACCGCCTCAACTATCTCTGTGCAAAAAATCACAACAATCCATTGTTCCGTCGCGATGATAAAGAAATTAACTAAAAAGAGTAAGATAAAGAGTTATTTGAGTTTAAGATTAACCAATAAATATTATTTTTTCAGTTCTCCCAGGAACTGCATCGGACTAGGGCTATTTTCACGGGATAAAAAGTAGCATATGTCCTTCTTAGTGACACAGGCTACCTGCATGCCAAATTTCATCAAGATTGGTTGAAGTGTTGAAGCGTGAAAAGGTAACAAACACATTTTCACATTTATAATATTAGTAAGGATTTAAGAAAAGTGAAAAATCAAAATTTGTTAAGTTTTTTATGTTGTTTCAATCCATAATTCATGTATTTATTTTTTAACCCTTTGTCTATTTTTAGGGTTTCGTACCTTAAAAGGAAAAAATGGAACCCTTATAGGATCACTTTGTTATCCATCTGTCCGTCTGTCTGTCAAGAACCTTTATCTCGGGAACGCTTGGAGGTATCTAGTTGAAATTAAAACGATACTCCGGTCTACAGCCTCTCGAAGCTGTAAAAAAATCAAACTTCTAAGTTAACGTAAAAAACTATAGTTTAAAAAAAATATAAAAAACACGCTTTTAAAGCACATCAAACTGGGGCGCTTTGTGTAATATTTTTCGCATATCGAGCAAACCACGCTTTTTTCACAATATTACTAGTATTTTAGCTTATTATTTTACTATATGTATTAGCTTTACGATATTGTTTTGGTGTACTGTAAGTGTAAATAAATAAATAAATAAGAATTATTTCACTTCTTAGTTTGATGTGCTGTAATAGCGTGTTTTTTCAGTTTTTTTTTAAACTATATTTATTTTTTAGTTTAGGATAATGAGATAAAATTATGAAATTATTGTATTGTCACTGATTCTTGATAAATGTACAAAGTTGAATTAAATCCGTCCGTTTCAAGTGGGTCAAAATCGAGTGCAAAGGAGTCGGTTACAAACATACATACATACATACAGGTGAAGCTAATAAAAGCGTGTTAAAAAAGATAGTTTATGCCGCAAAAAACTTACATTTTTAAAACTAACTATTACAAAAACGAATCAAAATTCATAGGGTATTTTCCGTTGACCTAGAACTATGAAATTTGGCAAGTAATACCGTTTTATACAGGGTGGCGCAATAGAACGTGCATATTGCATCATCTTTTTTTGCGGGGTAGAAGGGGCGTGGGCGAGGGGAGACCGATATCGTTGGGTAGCGCGGTTCATGAAGTTTTAGTCACTATGAGTCACTTCGACGGGAAGCGTCGCGCATTTTACGAAAACTTTCGTTCGTACGTAGTTGTCAGGCGACTATTTTGTTCTGAGTATGGTGTACGGCAAATTAGGGAGGCTCCGAGTGCTAATTTAATTAAAATCTGGATAAAGCGGTTTGAAGAGACTGGATCGACGTTTAAACCACACGCAAAAGGTCGTCCACGCACATCTAGGACCGAAGACAATATTGAGAGTGTTAAGCAGTCGGTACGAGAAGATCCACAAATGTCTACTCGCAAGAGATCGTCTGTCCTAAACATATCGCGACGAAGTTTGCAACGAATTTTAAACTTGGATCTGAAATTGCATCCATACAAGCTGCAATTAACTCAAGAATTGAAAGACTCTGACTTCATAGCACGGCTCACACATCAAATGACTCCATGGCGGTTGTGAAGCAGATGTTCCCTGGCAAACTGATTTCGAAAAGAGGTGATATCCCATGGCCTCCGCGCAGTCCAGACTTGACGCCTCCTGACTTTTTTTTGTGGGGATACCTCAAACACAAAGTCTACACCAATAATCCGAGAAACATCAGTCAGCTCAAGGAGAATATTCGTGGTGAAATGGCAGCAATCACACCAGCACTACTTAAGAAAGTTTTCGGTAATTTCCGTTTGCGGTTAGAGGAGTGCCAACGTAGAGAGGGTCATCATTTAGATGATGTTATTTTTAAAAAATAAACTTCAGTTATCACTTAATAATTGCTTAGTTTTATTTTAACTATACCTTTTGTATTTATTTTTTAATAATTATTTTAAAAATGCACGTTCTATTGCGCCACCCTGTACTACAAGTATAGGGAAAAATCTGAAAACTATAAATTTGTAATTAAATCATAAAAAATATAGTCTTTATTTGAAGTACTTAGTTAGTTATGCAAGGAACGGCGGCGGTCCAGATTTTGAATTGATTTAACCGTGTCATGTGGGGTATCGTATGAAAGGGCTTCATTGGTACAAGCTTAAACAGATTTTTAATTATTTTTATGATGTATAGTTTTAGATTTATAAAGAAGAATAAAAAAAATCTTTTTTTATATGTACAGGTGGTAGGTACCTAATAATTTTGATGTATGCAGTACCTAACAGTTTACATTGTTATGATTTATAATATGTGCCTACAAATTTCTACGGAACCCTCGGTGGGTGAGTCCGACTCGCACTTTTCCGGTTTTTTGTATAAATAATATGACTTCACGGCGAGGTTGGTTGCGCACTTCACGGTGTGAACATCGTTTTAAAGCCGCTCCGTGTGTTTCTTTGTTTTAAAATTGTCATTTTCGATCCTAGACTATTAATTTTTAAACCTTAGTGAAAGTGCTTTAAGTGGTGTCAATATCGTAATAATTCACTTTTTGGACTTCCGTAAATTTAATCGCAAAGGTTTTATTTAAGTGTCACTCAAGAACAGCTGAGTGCGTGAGGTTCGACTTATCTCTGCCTACCCTCCTTTTTGCCATTGATAAAAATGAATTGCTTAGTTTGTTGTAATGTAATTAAGGAAGATGCTTTGCTAATATGTGTAGGGTGCAAGCATAACTATCACTATGGATGCATAAATATGACGTCAGCATATTACCTGGGTAATATTTATGATTTGAAACGATCCTGGCTATGTACACCTTGCCTCAATGTCACTCAAAGGAGGCCTACAAAAAGCGGAAATGAAAAGGAACTTACCCCTTCACCCCCTTCAATAATTGATATGTCATGTGAAGACATTATTTCTGGGAATGAGAACTCGAGTATGCCCAACGATCACCGTTCTGAGACCTGCGTCACGCCACCGAATAATTTTGATTGTTCCACAACCCAACCGTCAACTATAAATATTGAGCAATTTGCTAGCCTGCTCGACTCTAAACTAGAGGCCAAACTGATACTTAAGTTGGAAAGTATTCGGGTGGCTGTCACAGAAGACATAAAACAGGAGTTTCACGAAGTCATTAAACAGCTGGATAAGGATTTCAGGAAAATTACCGAAACGCTGGCATCTGAACTGAGTGAAGTTAAGCAGGACGTTGAGAGTCTACGTTCCCAAACCCAGGTACTCAGGGAAGAAAACCTAAAACTCCAAGGTGACTTAAATGTTTTGAAGGATCAGCAGAAATTGAGCAACAACTTGCATCTTGAGGAAATCGTAACAGAGCTGCAGGAGCAACTGAATGAGAGGGACCAAGAGGCTTTGCTCAATGATATTGAGGTCACCGGTATACCACAACTCCCGGGCGAATCTACTTATCATATAATAACAGCCATAGGCACCAAGTTGGGAGTGGAGCTTGCTCAAGGTGATATCGTTTTTGCGGAGCGTGTAGGCGCGCGGCGGCGCGCGGAACCGGTGGACGGCGCCCCGGCGAGCAGTGGCATAGGCGGCGGCCATCGCCGTGCGGCTGGCCAGGCGTACGCTTCGCGACCAACTACTACGAGCGGCTCGCGTGCGGCGGGCCCTATCCACATCGGAACTAGGTCTTCCTCCTCATGATAACAGGACCTTTTATGTAAACGAAAGACTAACCCGTGTAAATCGTGTTATTTTTGGCAAGGCGCGTGAAATGGGTAGGATCTTAGCTTGGAAGTTTGTGTGGAGTAGGAACGGCCGAATTTTTGCTAAACGCACTGATTCCCACGCTTGTAAACCACGTCTCATAAAATCTGTTAATGATATTGAACGTATTTTTGGCACCTTACCTAGTAATGGATCAGATTAACATTTTAGCATCGTTGGCATGTGATAATGCCTACATACACACAAGCCCACATAATTATTATCTTAATAAATGCAATATCCTTAATATAATATATAAAATAATATTCAAGACACTATTGTTACTACCTCTTGTTAATTTTATTTGCAAATCTCAACAGTCATATCATTTTAATGTTATTACAGACTGTACCTGCATGTTTATTGCTGTCCCTTTTGCTCTAGTTAGTCGTTGGCCTTGCGTAATAAGAAGCGTTTTAAACCTGTTATTCAATATTTTTTGTGTTATCGCGGTAATGGTTCTCTCACATCTAGAAATGCCTGAATGTAAATATAATGAATGTAGCTATATCATTGCGCAGTGCTATAGGTTTTATAATACTGTACTTGTAACGTTACTAATAATCGCCAATATTGTTATTTACTTATTTGTGAATAGTCATTGTTTCCTATTACACACGTATAAAAACTGTAGGTACTCAATCTCAGCCATGCCGGCCAGTAATAAGTTAGTGAGTTATATGATATTGATATTTATTATGACTGATTTTTGCGCGATTGCTTTGCAGTCGCGCGAGAATCAATATGGTTAGAACTAAACTTTTAAAAGTTGGTCTTTATAATGCCGGTTCCTTATGTAGCAAATATGACGAGTTGCAAGCAATTATAGCTCGGGAGTTGCCAGATATTTTTGCTGTTAATGAAACATGGTTAAAAAGTATACAGGACGCCTCTAACCCTACTGTGCCTGGGTATCGTTTTAGACATATCCCTCGGCCCTCCGGTCTTTGTAAGAAAAGCGGAGGTGGAGTAGGATTTTACTTTAAGCGTGGCCTAAATATTCGTTCGTGTGAGCATCCTATTTTACACAAAGAAGTTGAACAAATGTGGATTTCCGTTAATGTCAATTCCACTAGATTGCTGATCGGAACCGCATACCGTCCCCATTGGGTCAATGTGTACTCTTTCTTTGATTCTCTGTCAGATTCTTTAACCTCTTTCAGTAATTTTGACCATATAATTCTTGCGGGCGATTTTAACATAAATTTATTAAAAGATGACAGTATGTCTTGTCGGTTTAAGCAATTCTTATATTATTCTGATCTCAAAAACTGTGTCACACAACCTACACATTTTACATCTCACAGTTCCAGTCTTATTGACGTAATTTTATCCAACATCGCTGTGTCAAGTGTTAATGTAAACCATATCCCAGAACTTGGTGGTCACGCTGTGGTGATGGCTGAATTTAAAATAAAGAAGCCTTAAATACCCCCTCGTGTTATAACCTATAGGCCTATAAAAGATATAAATTTATCACATTTTAATGTAGATCTTGACGCTGTTGATTGGGATGCCATTGCAAACATTTCTTCTATCGACAGTATGGTTCTTTCTTTCAACCAATGCATAACTGCACTTTTCGATAAACACGCGCCATTGCAGACTCGCGTTATTAAAGACAGACCGCTTCCTTGGCTGACCAATAATGTGAAATACATGATGCAACTACGGAACAATGCACATAATCGTTATCGCCACACAAAATCCGAAGCCCATAAATGTTATTATAAGGATCTAAAACTTTTGGTGAATTCTTCCCTTTACGCTGAGAAAGTAGCATATTTTAAACATCATATAAACAACCACATAACAAAGCCTAGGTATTTGTGGAAAAATCTAAAATCAACAGTAATGCCCGACTTAAAAAATAATTACGATGTTCCTGAACATTTTAACGATCCAGATGCAATCAATAGTACTTTCCTGGATGTTCCAGGCAAAAACTCTGTTGACATATCCACTCTGTCCTTCTACGAACATCATAAGTTTGCCGAATCTGTTTTTAATTTTATGCCCGTTAATGAAACCATCGTAGCTAAAACCATACTTGCTATAAAGTCAAATGCACAAGGAGCAGATCTTATTAACTCAGACATGATTCTTATGACACTACCCAGAACTCTTAAAGTTATAACCGCAATTGTAAACACATCAATAGTTCAATCAGCTTTTCCATCTTTGTGGAAAACGGCCTTAGTGCGTCCTATTCCACAAAAACCGGATCCACAGGATTGCAAGGACCTACGCCCTATAAGCATACTACCTTACCTCTCTAAGATTATCGAAAAAGTTGTTTATGATCAGGTGGTAAAGTACTGCGAAACAAATCACATTCTCCCCGAACTTCAATCCGGATTTCGTAAAAACCGTGGCACAGCCACTGCACTCCTAGATGTAGTGGACAATATACTATCCTCCGTTGATATAGGTAAGAGTAGTATACTAACTTTGCTGGATTTTTCTCGTGCATTCGACTCAATCAACTCAACCCTACTGCTTTCCAAGCTTTCTTTTTATGGTTTCGACATTGCTTCGGTCAGATGGTTCCACAGTTATCTTAGTGGTAGAAGTCAGCAGGTAGTACTTTGTAAATCAAATGGCGATACGTTGACTTCTAAATTGCTTCCTGTTGATCGTGGCGTCCCACAGGGTTCCATTCTTGGGCCCCTATTGTTTATTATTTACAGCGCAGATATCACCAAGTGTATCCGTAAATGTCACTTTCACTTATATGCAGACGATCTGCAGGTATACATTCCTATTGATCCATCAAATGTTAGTAGCGTCATATTAGACCTAAACGAAGACCTAAATAGTATTTATGAGTGGTCTCAGACTAATTCCTTAATACTTAATCCGTCGAAGTCCAAATTTATGGTAATAGGAACTAAAAAACAAGTCGCAAGGATTGCATCGCATGGACCATTAGGTATCTTTATCGGTAACAATCGCATTGAACAGGTAGACCAAGTACGGAACCTTGGGCTTTTGATGGATAGTCAGCTACGATTTGAGAACCATGTTGTGGAGTTGGTAAGGAACTGTTTCTTTCGGCTCAAAGTTTTGTACAGAATAAGATCATTTATCACTACCGATCTTCGCAAAATGCTATGTGAAAGTTTAATACTTTCCAAACTTAATTACTGCATCACTGTGTATGGCCCGTGCCTTCTACAAAGGTCACACTGTCTTATTCAGCGGGTGCAGAACGCGTGTGCTCGTTTTATTTTTAATATTCCCCCACGTACCCATGTAACACCTTACTTAAATAATAGTAATATTTTAAAAATGAAAGGTCGTCTTAATCTTCACTTCGCTTCACTTCTTTTTGGAATTATTAATACGGGGCGTCCTGAATACTTATATAAAAAACTTGTATGGCGTTATGCTCAGCATAGGTATACGGCGCGAATGTGTTCGTACGTCTTTGTAGCACCCAAGCACAGATCTTCTATGTTTCGAGGTAGCTTCCGGTTTCTGGCTAGCAAATGTTGGAATGATATCCCGCCACCTCTGCGCACTGCTTCATCTAAGGCTTCTTTCAAAACCAAATATCGTTCCCATCTGCTTACTCTGCAGAAGTCAGGATAAGGAACGTTGCCTCTTACCACCTAATATTCCGCATAGCCTTGTGTTGTGTGTATGCGCCTATCTGTGTTACCATTATATTAATCAACTGCCCCTACTGTCAGTTTGTCAGTTTCTTAATTTCTTAATTTTTAAGCTATTGCATTTTTTTTAGTTTTTAATCTATTTTACAAGCTTTTAATTAACTTGCAATGTATGTACTATGTTTGTTCGGGTGAAATCTTGCAAGTTAAATTGACCCACTTCCCAGTTTCCGATTAAGCTAAAATCTTGCATGCATGATTATGTATATTGCGTGACAATGCAATATTAAAAGCTTGTACCTAAAACTTTATTGAATTTTTCGAAAATTATTTTTAAATTTTGTTTTTACTCTAACTGATATCTTTTGTTTTCTTTTTCCTCGTGAAGTGCGCACTCACCTTATGGGATCTGGCAGAATACCAGCGTTGTGGAACATCGTAATCCACAACATATGCTGAGTCAGATCCTTTTCGCTGAGCCTGCACAGCTCACCTGGCTATAATTATTTAATTTTGTATCTTTTACACACTTTCCTTAGTATGGTGAAATTTAAATATTTTATTTATCTGTTGCGAGTTGTGTTGGTTCGTGAATAAAGCATTTTCTATTCTATTCTATTCACTTAACTGTGTAAAAGAGCAACTTAATTTTTATTTTTTTAAAAGATAACACAGTGTGATGACCCCGAAAATACTATCTGTTACCGCAACTGTCATTTTCCTGTTTCTACCTACGCAAAAGAAAACGATACCGCTACTCTAAGTTAAAATTAATACGCATTATAAATGGTATTGAATTTATTGGACAAACTCAATTCAGTTCAGTGAGGTACGTTCGGCCGTACGTCACAAGTAATCATTGACAACGCTAAAAACGGTAAAAACAACATACTTCAATCGCAACAAATACAATTACCATTTTGGGCTTACCAGTACCGTTTAGAATACAAGCTCAGCCATAGAAACAGTCATATAGTCATACACCCGAAAAACATTATCCGTCTTGGGCATTAGGTTAGTAAGAAAAATCTTAAACATTGTGCTTTTAACACGTCATATTTTTATTTTTGTCTACCCAATAAACCATCTATACGTATAATTTTCATAGAACGCACGCGATGAAAGAACATTACAAACAGCGACGATAAACTCGACCAAGGCTACTCAAGTATGACGTCATAGACATACAAGCGACCGCACATACTCGATACTTTCGACAATCTTTTCACCGTCCGCGGTAGTATAGTGGTTAGTATCCCCGCCTGTCACGCGGGAGACCGGGGTTCGATTCCCCGCCGCGGAGAACATTTTTTTTTGTTTTTTTTTTACTATTAAATGCAGTGGGTCATTTTTTAGAAACTATTTTGAGTTTATTTTAATTATTGAATATTTTTTTTATTATTTCAAATATATTTTTTAAATTACAAGTAAGCCCTTGGTATCATCTCGGCTGATAATGAGTGCTAATAATGCCGAAAATGGTAGCAGGTTTACCAAGATTCCCCAACGCAATGGAGAACTGGCTATCTTATCTTCAAGCCCAGAACACACTAATCAATGCTGTTAACATTAATTTTTGGCGGTAAGACTTACAGACTTTTTATTTTTATTGATAAGATTGTAATAGTCAGCCAGGCGAGTTTAGAAAATGCCCTTCCACCAACAAAACAAGTAAGACTCCGCCGAGATCGAATCCATGACTTCCTGTTGTGAAGTTAAAGGACTAACCATCACGCCACGGAGACGGCTAAAAAGTGATGAACTCATATCTTTCTATTTATCTTAATGTATTTTGATGCCTAATAAAAAATTGAAGAATGTCAATTATAGCAGTGCATGTTTGTATATAGGTATTTGTGTCAAGTGTGCGACATTGAAATACATAGATAAGTTGATTGCATTATTTCAGTTTTCTATTTGCACGTACATTTATTTGTTAAAATTAAACTAGAAATCGCGCTAGATAATGCGCAAAAAAAGACTTGGTCAGCAGTAGAATGCTGGGCGGCAACAACACCATGTTGAACATTAGTTGGACATGTCGCTAGGCATATCCTGACGGCAGAAGACCCGACAGTGAGCTGCAGAAGCACTGGGTGTCAGCCCTGATTCACCCACACGCTGGCCTTGTTTACTATATTTATTGATTTCTTAGTTGTATTTTTCTTGTTTTACTAACATAGTCAATAAGTTTTTTACTGACATATCATGGACCCATGTTGTGTAGTAAATGAATAAATAAAAACAAATCCGTGGTCACTGGCGACAATTTCTGAAAGTTCATATAAAAACTTAATTTCGAGAACAATGGCCGTGGAGTCGCTAGGCATAACTCTGTAAATTATTTGAAATGTACATTGTACATCTATTATTCCGCTATCTATTAGCGACTGTGTTGATTGTGTTTATTATTTTTGATACTATGCAACCTAGTTGTTTTAAAATTGTCTTTTTTTTTAATTTCAAACGACGACGAAGGAAAACGGAAGGTATTGTGATGACCAAAAAAAATCGAAGTTGAGGTTTTGATGGGGATTGATTTTCTTACACAACTAGAGTCCAAAAACTAACAAATAAAAAATATGTGTGTGTGAGTGTGTCTGTCTGTACGACCGTCCGGTGCTCTAGTTCCCAAATTAGTTAGAGCAATATTTTTATAACACTAGCCGTTTTTTTTAAATTTACCCGATCTAGATTTTTAGGGTTGCCACCATAGTAAAAAATAACTTATTATTTTTTAATCAAAAATGGCTCTAACGATTTTGATGAAACCCGGTAGTTCGTTGTTCCAAGAAAAATCGGAATATGCTACCTCCCATACAAACCCAGGTTGTTTGATACTTTTCATCAAAAATGGGAAACTTTGTGAATAATTAGGACTTAATAAGGTCTACTGCACTGGTTTTTCATTATTCCAGAAAAAAATCTGAGTAAGGAACTACCTCCCCTACAAACCCAAATGATTAGTTAATCAATTCTGATTTATGTAGCTTATTATTTGCTTTTAAGCAAGTGTAATGTTTATTGTTGTTTGTGTATGCGCGACTACGACAGACGGTGAAGGCTTCGCGGGAAAGTAGCACAGCGAGGCTGCACAATTATTTGACTTTGTAAAGATCCGCGCACCGGAAGACGTAACATAGCAACCCGCGTGGTGAACCGACAACCTGGTAAAGGTTGCGGAAAGCCGCTGAATGCGGGCAGCACAGGACCGGTCGTTGCGGAAATCCTTGAAACCGTTACGCTTCTTCATTTATTATGCGTACTGCGCAGGAGTGGAACTCCTTGCCTGCGTCAATGTTTTCCGATTCCTATAATTTGGGGATCTTCAAGGCAAGAGTGAATAGGCATTATTTGAGTTTGCGTGTACCATCCTCGACTGCATCATCACTTACCATCAGGTAAGTTGCAGTCAAACGCACTCAAATTAAAAAAAAAGGTTTTGTCCAGCACTGGATTCCAATCCTGATAATTAGGCCGCCTATTGTATAATATTATTTATTTATTTATTTAATATTTATCTTCCGTTGTTTTTTTATTTATTTTTTGTGTTGAACTGAACACAAATCTAGCGCTTAACTCAGTACATATACTCCTGCGGTAGTTAGAGGTAGTTGGACTTCAGTCGGGCGGCCCGCCCGCATCCCAGTGCTGCTACGTCTAATGTCACCCCCTCCCACACCGTTCTCTTCCTACCGCTGGAACCTTCTGCGTAAAGCGCTACACCTGTAGTGTAAACAGTGACGCTGCACTCACCCACTGCGCGCTCCTGGTGCCGGCACTGTACCCGCAACCCCAGCACAATGTGGCACACTTCCAACACCAGCTGCAGGAACGGGCTCACCAAGGCACCGGCGCTCTCCACGCTCCAGATGAGGAAGTCTTCCAGCGACAGCGCCGTGTCATCGGGGATAATGGAGGGTTCGTTCTCGACGATGTCTTGGACTAGCGTTTCCTGGAGAAGGAAGATGTGATCGATATGTATCTACTCAATATATTCGCAAAGTTTGGATTCAATCCGGCATGTAGTTTTTGTATTAAAGCGGAACTACGTTTGTATGGAAACTCGAGCCTCCTAGGGACCCTTAAGCCCCAGCACTGAAGATGGAAAGGGCTATATATCACGATCATCCCGAGTCTAGGTACAATGTCATTTTACAACACTTGCTTGCAAAGTACCTTTTTCAGGGAACCATGTCGTGGCGCCGTGCCTGACGTGACATAATAGTACATGGACTAAATACTCATGTACTAACTCATGTATAATAATAGGGACAAAACACACTGGAGTGTTACAGTTTTATTTTATTCACAATTGGTAAGCTCTTGGGATCATCTCACCTGATGGTAAGTGACGATGATGCCGAACATGGATGCGGGCTTACCAAGATTCCCCAACGCAATGAGATCTGCCTTTCTTATCTCAAGCCGGAACACATCAATGCTGTTAATACTGATGTTGGGCGGAAAGACTTAGATAAGATGGTAGTAGCTAGCCAGGCGGGCTATGAAAATGCCCTAGCACCAACCAAACCGAGTCTTACAAAGTTGACCCCGCCAGGAATCGAACTCGCGACCTCCTGGTGTGAAGCGAATGGACTAACCATTACGTCACGGAGGCGGTTAAGCTGTACTCTGCCTGCAGGACATACAAGGGCAACACTAAAAGTATTGCGTAACTTTTAAACATAACAATTTATAACTATAATTATACATTTATTGCTTCTCAAAATATTCGCCATTACATTGTAAACATTTATAATCATGAAAGTTAAGGAGTTAAATCGTCCATCATCAGCTCATCTGAATAACCTGAAGGAATACAACTATCGGTCTATGCATACTAACGTATATATCTATGTATAACATTCAAAAGAATTTTCCTGCAACTCCTACCCGTTAAGGAGTTGTACCTTCCTACATCAGCTTATCAACATGAGAATATGACTAACAGAAGCAAGTAAATTAATACCTTTAGAAAACATATGAATCACGTAATTAGTGCCTTTAAAATTCAAATTTTTCATTATTTTTGAAGGGCTGCCCTAGATTTCCCTGGGATCCCACCATCAGATCCTGACTTGCTGACAATGGGACCCCCTCGGGAGTATACTCTTTCGAATGAAAAAAGAATTTTGAAAATCGGTCCACAATTGACGGAAAAATCGGTGAACATACATCAAAAACCTTATTACCTCCTCCTTTTTGAAGTCGGTAAAAACCAAAAAATGAGTACATAAATGACGCTGCAAAACTATGACGTCACGCCTAGGTATTTCAAACATTTTTAGAATAAAATGTCGTTTTTGACAGATAATAAAAAGCATTTTGAAGACGAACACTACATTCTTGCGGAGAAAGAGAACTTTTGAAATCGAAAAAAATCATTGCCCTAAAATCTTTTCGCGTCAAATCCATTTTCAGTGCAAAATTGTTCACTTCAAAACCCCAGAAAAACAAATGAGGACCAGTTTCCCGCCAACAACTATTCAATTCCATAAACAATAATCTATATTTAAAAAAATAAATAATTCGAAATTCAAATATTCAGTGCCAAACTTTCAGTGTAGCCAAGTAAAAGCCAGATTAGTGGAAGATATAACAAAGAGCAATTACAAGAAGTCTGCCTATTCCGAGTTACGCACAAGTATAAGTATGACAACTTTTGTATTAAATTGACAGTAAAGCTTGGATTTTAACATATTCTAATGACATTTTAATCTAATCACATTTAACTACCTACGCAAAATGGGCGCATCGACCGATAACCAGCCAGCCCCTAAATAATCACTCAGTCTTGATGAAAAGTATCTAACAGTTTCAAGGCGCAATTATCTAGTAATAAGCAAAAAAAACCCGAAAACGTAGCGTAGGCAGGCCTCCCACGCGGTGGACCGACGACCTGGTAAAGATCGCGGGAAGCCGATGGATGCAGGCAGCGCAGGACCGGTCGTCGTGGAAATCCTTGGGGGAGGCCTTTGTCAAGCAGTGGACGTTTTTGGCTGATATGATGATGATGATGATGGGACTACTCAGTATGAAGGTTCGAAATGTATTCTGAGAATTACATGTATGGTCTTTGGTAAACTTGGATCAAGTACAATTCTATTGATAGAAGTTCTCCAGCGAGCCTTGACACCGCTTAACAACTGCCTCCTTAGATATATTTTAGGAGCACAGCAAACGTACCTCACTATTAACCCTGACTTCTCCGTCCTCCCCGTTTGGTCCGAGCTGGAACACAGGCTTCTGTCGCGGTGACGTCACCATCTTCTCCCTCAAATCCATCAGCACCGAGTCAGGGTCGAACCCTTTATCTGTGCCTTCTGACTCCGGGCCATCTGAGGGTGTCGACGCTCGCGAGTTCTGCAAGGAATCAATTTTTAATAATTGTTAGCTCTTCAGGGATTGTGGCTACGATGGGGGGGGGGGGGGGGGGGTGAATAAATAAAATCTTTCACAAAATCGTTTCCCATACAAACTTAAAATTACTACTTCGGGATTAAAACTTCAGATACATAAGCAAGCCACGAGATTCTATTTTGTGGATACATTACATTTTCGAAATACTTTATTTTAAAAAAACATTAGTAAATTATAAAACTACTATAATAACTATTAAAAGCGTCGGTGGCTCAACCGGTAACGACTTGGTCCTTCTAACCAGAGGTGCCGGGTTCAAATCCGGACGGCCAATGTACCACTGAGTTTTTCGAAACTTACGTACATATACTCACCGATTGCTTTAAAGGTGAAGGAAAACATCATGAGGAAACGTGCACACCCCTGCGAAGAAACTCGAAGGTTGTGTGTGAAGTCGACCAACCCGCACTGGGCCCGCGTGGTCGACTAAGGCCCGATCGCCCTAATTCAGGGTAGGCTCGAACCCCTCGGTGGGGACGGATATGAGCTGATATGATGATATTAACTATTATTTAGTGACAACACTATTTATTGAAAACGTAATTTCATTAGAATCGGCCTATTCATTTTCAAGAAGTAGTAATTTTAAGTTTGTATGGGAAACGATTTTGTGTATACGTTCTCAACACCATGGCCATAAAGTGGATAGGGAACCATGTCGTGGCGCCACGCCTGACGCGATATAATGACATATGAACTAAATAAATACTCATGTACAACAACAGGGACAAAACACACACACTCCAAACTTACTGATTACCTTTGGTGGTGAGTGTGAGTGAGTGAGGGCCGCCCCAGAGCGATATTGCGAATGGAGTGACAAAAACCAGTTGGAGTTTAACATTTCTAAATAGTCTCCGCGACAGCGATGGTAACGATTATAGTGAAGGTGGAGAGGTTGGCTGTGGTGATCTTTAATACAGAGTGGAGTTATAAAAATGTATTATTAAGATAGGAAAGAAAGAACCGTCGACTTTTCTTTTACATAATATACAGCGTGTAACAAAATTGATGTAGGTCCGGTTAACTGGGGGTTTTTCTCGTCATACTGAACAGTTTTCTCCAAGGAACCCATAGCCAATTCTCAAAAAAAATTTGGATACCTCCATACTAAAATGCACAACATCGGTCGATCAGCTGATCAATTTGTATGAAGAGTAAAAATTTTTTTTTGCGTTTTCAGTAAAGTTGTAGAACAAAAGTTGTTCAGTATGATGAGTAGGACCTACACCAATTTTGTTACACCCTGCATAGGTAGTACTTAATTGTCTTGTGTACTTAAGTATTCCTCATTTACTGTGTACAATAATATTTAACCACATGGCAAGGCCGCTGATCAAATAACTACTTTGACCATAAACTGCGGCATATCGTCTGACCGGAAAATCGTCTTTTCTCAACTTCGGCTGGAGAGCGTCAACTTTCGGCCCGCTGCGTTAAACGAAGTTGCCGCTTTCCGGCTCCGCCGAGGAGAACAATAGCATACACACCTCGGTCAGGAAATACAAAAGCCTCAGGGGACCAGAAACAGAGTTTTTATTGTTGACTGGCTGTTTCCCGCGACTTTACCCGCGTGGAAAACATTTCTATGATTTTTGCGGCTCGCGAGCGTGGAAAAAGTAGCCTATGTGTTAATCCAGGTCCTAATCTGTCTACCTACCAAATTTCAGCCAGATCCGTTCAGTAGTTTTTGCGTGAAAGAGTAACAAACATACATCCATACATTCTTACAAACTTTCGCGTTTATAATATTAGTAGGATTATGGTACAAAGATCTTTAAGTAATATAAAGTTTTACATAATCTACCTAAAGAGGCATACAATACATTTTAGCTTGCACAAAAAATAGAAAAAAAATATTTAGTTAATACTTTTAAATTTTAAATTATTGATGACAATGGTTGTACTTAAGAATATATATTTAATGTATAATGTTGAACATAAATAAATCACGAAATATCACAATATGTCATCATTTAAATATTCATACATGTCATAGTAAGTATTTTCTAGTAAAATGTCAAGTAACTTGTTTTTAAAACTCGTAATGTTGTCAAACTCACGGATTTCCCGAGGTACTTGTTTGTTTGTTTGTTTGTAAACTCTTTATTGCTTTTAAAACAAATACATTAAATATTTAGACAAAAGAAAATACATTAAGCAAAGGCGGACTTATCCCTTTCGGGATCTCTTCCAGTCAACCTTGGAATGCTGAAAGGACATCAGAGCATACGGTCAGGTAAAGTTTACTAGTAAAAAAAAATATATTTAACTATCATATAATCGTCTCTAGTACTTATATTAATATATATATATATATATATATATATATATATATATATATATATATATATATATATATATATATAACTATATCAATACAAAATATATACTTATATATAATAAATACATACTCTACTTACATATTATAATATATTTAGCTTAAGGGAGGAGGATTAAGGTAATGTTTTTTGAGTGCAGCCTTAAATGCAATTTATTATATTATATATTTTAGGACCTAATGTAAATACGCTTTTGTGGAGCAGGGCTGTGTTACATGGAACTGTGCAAAGAGTGTTACCATGCCTTTGAGATTTTAAAGTCTTAAATAGGCGCAAATTAGATTTCACAAATACAGCTACTTCGTAGATAAAACATACAAGGAAAAGTTAGCAGTTTAAGTCTTTTGAAACGAGGTCTGCAGCTGTCAGTTCGATAAATGTTACAAATAGATCTTATACATCTTTTTTGAGCCTTAAATATAATTTCCCTACCAGATGCACTTCCCCAAAATACCCATCCCCACCTTTCTTACTTTACTGCCCTAGGGCATTTAATATACTATTATTACTTTAAAGATGCGCAACTGTTCGTTGGCTAGTCATCTGGATTGAAAAAAGTGTAGTCGCGAATTCTATTGACTGCAGGGTCCCACATTATATGAGCAATACTCGACTTAGTTGGGTGGGAGTATCGAATTATGCGACCAAGTTTAAAACTCGACTTAGTTGGGTGGGAGTATCGAATTATGCGACCAAGTTTAAAACTCGACTTAGTTGGGTGGGAGTATCGAATTATGCGACCAAGTTTAAAACTCGACTTTGTTGGGTGGGAATATCGAATTATGCGACCAAGTTTAAAACTTGACTTAGTTGGGTGGGAGTATCGAATTATGCGACCAAGTTTAAAACTCGACTTTGTTGGGTGGGAGTATCGAATTATGCGACCAAGTTTAAAACTCGACTTAGTTGGGTGGGAGTATCGAATTATGCGACCAAGTTTAAAACGGAAATGAATGATTAGGTTCCCAGTCTTCTCGCCAAGATATGTCCGGCAAAGAATATAAAGAATAGGGATGACGACAGCATCAGAAATAAATTATGAACTCTAGATCACTAAATTGCCCTCCTACTTAAACTTCGGAAAACCTTACTCATTTTGTTTTCTATCAAGTCTTCGATTTTTAATTCATCAAAATCACAAAATGAGTACATAAATGACGGTGCAAAACTATGAAGTCACGCCTAGGTATTTCAAACATTTTTATAACAAAATGTCGTTTTGGACAGATGATAAAAAGTAAATCAGATGACTAGCATTCGTCATCCCTATTTCCCAATGCCCATTTTAATTTATTACCCGACTGCGCTAGAAGGAGAGTTTTGTTTTTAAAGTGTAGGTATGTACATTTCTTTGGCACGCTCTGTAGAATATGGATTTTGAAGTGCAAGGTGTCGTCACATTCGTCTTGATCCCGAACCCGTGCGTGACGGAGACATGTACTTACATACATACCCGACTGGCCAAAAAAGAGTGCTAATGTTTTTATTCAGTCGGGTTTATTTTTGATGTGTAACATCTTTGCTCTCGCTTTCCTGCAATTTGTGGGAGTGATTTCGTGAAATGGGACGGAAATGTGTCCCATTGTAACAGGAAGTCGCGTTTTTTCAGGCTTTAAAAGCGCGGAAAAGGCAAAGGTATCTATGACCATACAGCCTAGTCTGCCGTAACTTTGCCGTCCTTTTTTCAGGCTTTAAAAGCGCGGAAAAGGCAAAGGTATCTATGACCATACAGCCTAGTCTGCCGTATCTTTGCCGTCCTTTTATAAAGTATTTTGTCACATGTTACATATCATATGCGAGTACTGTAGGTCTCGCTCGAATTTTTTTTTTGTTCATAGCTTTAAGAAACAAGCATAACAGTAGAAACACAGAAGTCGAAGACTATTAAATATGAAAACATCCGGTATAAAACATTCAGTTCTCGACAAAATATAAAACTTTTGCTTTATAATGTCATTTTGTCTTCTGTTTCTGCCACTGTCAATGTTTTATTGTGAAGGTAGGTCATAGGTGATACCAAAAGCATACGTAGGCATTGTATAAATAAAAATTACAAAAAAAATTATTGTTTGAATTTTTTAAAAACATTTTATTTTTATTATTTTTTTATTCACCATCATCTCACCTGATGGTAGGTAAGTGACGATGATACCGAAGATGGAAGCGGGCTTACCAAGATTCCCCAACGCAATGGAGAACTGGCTAGCTTATCTTTAAGCCGGAACACATTAATGTTGTTAAAACTGATGTTTGGCGACATAAGATGGTGGTAACTAGCCAGACGTGCCTAGAAAATGCCCTACCACCAACTAAACTGAGTCTTTTAAGTCGACTCCACCGAGAATCGTACCCGCGACCTCCTGGTGTGAAGCGAATGGACTAACCATTACGCCACGGAGGCAGTTAAAAACATATAAAAACTGAAGAACCCTGATTCCCCTACTAGGGTTTTCTGTGTTGGGAATGGGAATATTACATTTACATCCTACAGTTTAAGTTTTCCGACAGTCTGAATCGCGCTTGACGCAGGACATTGGTTGCTATGACGCGCAGTCGTGTTCGTCAATCAGATATATGACAATACATACTCGGCCGTCACACGGACAAGACAATACGTTCGTGCGTCTTGTACAGTAGCGAACAGTCGATAAATACGTCACTCAGGTGTTCCATGGACAGGCCATGTAATGTTCCTATTGGTCATGATTACGCTTTGTGTTTTTATGGCTCTAGATTGTAAATACACACTTATACATACAACATGAGAGATAAAAATTAAATGGTTATTAACATTTATAAAATAAATAAATACTCTTTATTGCACACACTATACCACCTGTATAGTGTGTGCAATAAAGAGTATTTAATTAACAAAATTGTATAGGAGCCGTAACAAAAATGGTAAATCAGCTGAATAATTTTTATGTATATAATATTTATCAATATTTATTTTTAACTAGCTGTCCCGGCGAACTTCTTTCCACCTTACACTACACTACCCTATCCTACCCTACCCTACACTACCCTAACCTACCCTACACTACGCTACCCTACCCAACACTACCCTACCCTACCCAACACTACCCTACACTACCCTACCCTACACTACCCTACACTACACTACACTACCCTACCCTGCCCTACCCTACCCTAATTACACTACACCTATACTACACTACACTACACTACCCTATTTTTTATTGATGATATCATATTTTTAATACTTATTATCCTATTCCGGACGAAAACAAATACAAAAACACAAAAATCATAAAAATTGGTCCAGCCGTTCTTGAGTTATAAATGGTGTAACTAACACGACTTTCTTTTATATATATAAGATTTAATTTTGATTATCTTTTTGGGTTTCCGTAGTACAACAAGGAACCCTTATAGTTTCGTCATGTCTGTCTGTCCGCGGCCTAGCTCCTAGAGTATTAGTAGTTAAGAGCTGAAATTTGGCAAAGATATAAAGTAAGTAAGTAATTCTTTATTCGCTTTTAAACAAGGTACTACAAGTAAGATGTTCTATTTAACAATACAGAATCACTTGTTTAGCCATTAATATAGCATGCAAATGTTAACACAGTAATAAAAGGTAGGTACGTATTTAAATCTTACAGTCATATACATGTTTAACTTTTTTTTTTAATTCCGCACCACTAACTTGTGATCCAAAAACTCACCAAGAGAGTAGAACATGTTTTGAAGCAGCCATTCGCGTAGACATTTTTGAAACTTGTTATAGGGAAGGTCTTTGTATGATTCTGGTATTTTGTTATATATAACGTAACCCATCCAGTAACAATTCTTTTTATAACAGGTCGTTTTTGGAACGTCGCTCATAACCAGCCTATTAGGGTTTCTTTTTACTCTGGCATTTACTTGTCGCGCTTGTTGGTAAAATGATTTCTCATATCGTTTTACAAATTTAGCCACCTCAAATATGTAAAGACATGGTAGCGGCAAGATCTTCAAGCTCCTAAATAGCGGTCTACAAGATACGTCTTGTGCTACTCCGTATATTGCGCGTATACATTTTTTTTGGGCAATGAAAACATTTTTAATATTTGTGCCGTTGCCCCAGATTACTACTCCGTACCGAAGGATGGATTCGACGTGAGCATAATAAGCTGTAATTGCCGTAGTTCTCGACGCAACCCTTGTCAATTTAAAGAGTGCAAAAGAAAAGCTGTTAATTTTGGCACTAATTTTGTCGATTTGCTCTTGCCAATTTAGTCTGTTGTTTATTGTAATACCAAGGAATTTTACACACAGTGCACTTTGTAGAGTTTGTCCTTTATAATTTACATTTATTTTTTGATTATTATTGTAATTTATATAAGTTGATTTGGTAAGATTTATTTGAAGATTGTTATTTTGAAGCCATCCAATTATTTCTACAAGTGTTTTATTAATGTCAAGTTCGTGATTATTTAATGTCAGGTTATTATTAGATGTCAGATTAGATATATTATTATTAGATGTCAGATTAGATATATTATTATTAGATGTCAGATTAGATATATTATTATTAGATGTCACAATTATAGAAATGTCATCTGCGAACAAAATGGTCCTATGTTTTGTAACATCAGGTAGATCGTTAATATAAATAAGAAACAGAAGCGGGCCAAGCACACTACCCTGTGGTACCCCATAAGAATTAGTCTTAAATTCAGATCTGTGTGAATGTTGTATATTTTTATGATCAAGATTAGGAATATTCACACATTGTACTCTATTTGAAAGATATGAACTTAACCATTTTAGTGCCGGACCTCGGATACCGTTATTTTCAAGCTTCAAAAGTAACAGATCATGATAGTCGAAAGCTTTTGACATATCGAAAAAAAGAACAGTCGTGAGTAGCCTGGAATTTTTACTCTGTAGAACTTCTTTAATCAAATTAAATGTTGCAAGAGTGGTTGATTTTTCTTTTTGAAACCCAAATTGATCATTTTTAATAACTTCATATTTCTGAAAGAAATTCATTAACTGCGCGTGTATTACTTTTTCGAAAATTTTCGAGAAGATTGGTATCAGTGTGATGGGTCGGTAATTTTCCATGTCATCTCTAGAGCCTTTTTTGTATAAAGGTTTAACAATGGAGACTTTCAGTTTGCTTGGAAATGTTCCTGTCTCCATAGATAGATTAATAAGATATACAAGAACAGCTTTTATCTGATCCTTACACGACTTAACAACTTTGGTACAAATATTATCATAACCTACAGAATTGGTTGTGTTTAGGGACATTACAATTGTACTTACACAATTTTCATCAATGGGAGATAGATAGATTGAGTTGGATTGTAAATATTTATTACAGGTGAGTTTTGATTTAAAATTAGTTTTATTTGTTAGATTAATATAATAGTCATTAAATGCTTCAGCTATTTGAGCGGGAATAGATATAGTATTACCATTATTTTTAATCATGTCAATATATTGGTCGATGTTTGATTTTCCTGTCTCACTATTTATTACTTCCCATGTAGATTTACAAAGGTTCTTACTATTTATTATGTAATTATTGTTGGTACGTCGTTTTGCATTGTAAATACACTTTCTTAATCTTTTGTTGTATTTATTATATTTTTCCCTATTGTGTTCATTTTTTTGTGTGTAGTATTTAAAGCGAAGAATCTTCTTTGTATTACAACATTTTCGTAGACCCTTTGTTATCCAGTTTTGGAAAGGTTTACCTTTTGTTTTTATTTTTATAACGGGAAAACAAAGGTCATAAAACAGCCTAAACAGTTCATAAAATTTGTCAAAGGCTTTATTCAGGTCTAGTTCAGAAAAAACTTCAGCGAAAGAAATATTACTTAAAGAGTTTTGAAATTTAACAATGTTTTCACTAGAATAACTACGTTTAAAGACAAATACAGATCTGGGTAGAATCTTCTTCTTTTTGACACAAAACTTTAAAAGTTGGGCAGTATCATGATCGGAGAGCCATAAGGGAAGTATTTGTCCAGCTGCATCGGTAATGTTACTGAACGCATGGTCAATACACGCTGAGCCTCTAGTAGGTTCTGTAATGTGGACTGTTAAGTTAAACGATTTGACAATTTCAAGAAGGCGTTTAGTTACGTTGTTGTTATCTAAAGTATTTATATTTATGTCACCAACTATAACTAATTTCTTTTTTGGGAATTTGACATAAAACTTGTGCAACAGTGAACTTAAATTATGAAAGAAATAGTCAAGATGCCGTTTTGTCTTCTTAGGGGTTCTATAAACACAGATAACTAAAAGATTATTTTGAGGAATCATAATAGAACAGCTTTCAAAGTGAAACTGCGACTCTAATTCCCGGAAACAATCTACCTTTTTATAAGTCATTCCCTTTTTTACCATGATACATGACCCTCCCCTTTTTTTTCCACGACAATAGCTAGCCGCTAGTTCATAATTCTTTATTAGAATGTTACGTTCTTCGCCGCACTTAATAAATGTTTCTGTAAAGCAAATAATGTCAGGTTCTACTTTCGAACTTATATCTTGTAGTGTAATTTCTATGACTTCTTTCTTAGTTAATAAACCTTGTATGTTTTGGTGAAGGATCATGAATTGACTGGATTTTGATTTAGGTACGAAAAAACTGTTCATCAGTGTTGCTAGGGGAGTAATTTTGTGTAGTCGATATACCTGGTACAGGGACTACTTGATGTAAGTCAGATGCAGTTACTTTATTTATAATGCTCGCTTCACGTATTGTGGAGTTCAGTCTTTGATTTGGTGGTATTATTGGGAAGTAGTAGGGAATAGTACCCTTCCTCGCTTTCTGTGTACTCTTAGGTAGTCGTTTAGGTTTGCATAGTTGTTGTTTACAAGACTTGTGTTTAAATGTCAAAAATTGTTTGCGATATTCGGTCATGTCAATTTGAAAATTAATTTTACTAGCTATATGGGTGAGAAAATCAATCCTGTTAATTTTAGTGTGCAATGGTCTAATAAAGGTGCAGTAATTCAAAAAACAATAATAACGCGGAGAGAACTGTAAAAAAATGGAAAAAAATATATTTTTAATATAGTATAGTAAGTAGTATAATGTGGTACAGTTGGTTCGTTTAAATAGTTGTAAGACCATTTTAAAATTTAGGGTTCCGTTTTCGAAAAAATAGGCTTGAAAGTGCAAAATTTTGTTGGAGTCGAGTGTCGAAACCCCCTAACAACTAAACCGCTGTATTTAACAATTTTAAAATTAGATATGGACGCGATAATGGCAACTACGGAACCCTACATTGCGCGTGGCTCGACACGCACTTGGTCGGTTTTTATGTTTGACTTTTATTTTTTTTATATATTTTTTACGACCACTTTATTCGTTGACATTTTAGTAATAAGCACTATTGTAATATGATATTGATAATATGAAATAAATAAATCTTATCTAATCTATGAAGAGTCATTTTTTTTTGTGAATTGACTATGTTTCTCATGAGGAAAGCTGTGCACTGTGATGAGTACAAACACCCATTTTTGTTACATCCTGTATAAAACAGTTTTATAGAGGCACAATTTCGTCCAAACAATACAGTGATTGAGACCAAAAGCATAAAAACCGAGTAGTTCACAAAAATCTAGCCAAGAGATCTTTAAAAAAATATTAGAATCATCATTACGTACTTGGTTTTTAACACTAAAAACTTGTGTTTACAACCGTTAACACTTTAGACACACCTGGGACACTGCATACAACGGTCACGAAATGACATTTCTATAAACAAATGACGGAGAAAACAAAATCACGACGAAATTCTATACGTTCGAGAACCAAACCTTAACCAATCTGTATCACCTCCGTAGCTCAGAGGCAAAGTTCACTGGCTTTACACAGGAGGTCGCGGGTTCGATTCCCGGCGGGGTCAATTGTAAGACTCGGTTTGGTTGGTGGTAGGGCATTTTCTAAGCCCGCCCGGCTAGCTACCACCATCTTATCTAAGTCTTGCCGCCAAATATCAATGTTGATATCATTGGTGTGTTCCGGCATGAAGATAAGATAGACAGTTTCCCCATTGCGTTGGGGAATCTTGGTAAGCCCGCTTCCATTTTCGGCAACATCGTCACTTACCACCAGGTGAGATGTTGTCAAGGGTTTACCAATTGTGAATAAAAAAATTAAAAAAAATCAATCTGGGTGACGAAGGGGTGAGGTTGGAATCTACAGAGCGGCAGGGAGTGTCCATACTGTATGCTACTACTAATATATATACTTTGGTTTAGGAGTGCATCCCCTACAGGTATAAGAGTGTACGTTGCAAGGTTTAAGAGATATACCAATAAAACGTAAATGTGAAATGGAGCCAAGTTCGATACAAAAATTTACAGAGATCTAAATGGGTAGGTATGTACCAAGTTCTCTGTCTGGAACAGTCTGGAAGAACCGCCTAAATTGTACCGCTATAGTACGCTCATAAGATTTTGTTTTAAGTTGCGTTTTTCTTTAAATTTTTAAGTTATAGTTTTTAAGTTTTACATTTATTTATTTTTTATTTAGCGTGTACAATAAAGAGTATTTATCTTATATTAAGTTTTATAGTGATTTCTTAAATCACAGCGCTATAGGACTTAAAAATAATGGAGAACGATTAAAGGTTTCCAGTTGCTTAAAAGAAAATGTGTAATGATGTTCTGTGCTATTATTGGTGTAACTTGGCAAGTTTTACATTTTTTAAAGTAAGATGTGCTTCATTATATATTTAAACTTGCCTAAACCCCACCTAAATAACAAACAAGCTTCTAAGTCACCTGGAAGTTTTAGAACACTTTGATGAATGGTAGTGGGAAGGAACCCTTACTACGCAAGTCCGACTTGCACTTGGCCGGTTATTAGATTTTTTTTCTTTATAAACGCCTAATAACTTCTCGACGCTAAGTTTCAAATTTATAAGTTATCTAGAAGTGGTCTAGATATACTTTGAAGAATAGTGGTAATACGGAACCCTTATTGCGCGCGTACGACTCACGCTTGGCCGTTTTTTTTTTCCTTTGTATACGTCTAATAACCTACCTCGATGCCAAATTTCAAGTTTCTAAGTCACCTGGAATTGATGAGAGAGTGAATCCACTGAGTCGGTCATTAACAAAAATAGTGATTTTTGGACGTCGATATCTCAGAAATGGTAAATAATATTAGTGAAATTGGGATTCTAAGTGGTCGAGAGTGTCTCACTAGATACACAAAATCGCAAGTGTGTAGGTCAAACAGATTTTAAAGATAGAGCGTGCCAAATAAATATACATACATACACATTAAAAAAAAAACCTCCTTCTGGCGCAGTAGGGTAAAAATATTAAGGGTAATGGAAGAGCTGAACTTTTAGGGTTCCGTACACCCAACGGGTGACCACGGGACCGTATTACCTGTACTATTACTAAGCCTCCGCTGTCTGTCTGTCCGTCTGTCAGCGGGCTGTATTTCATAAACCGTGCGGCTTCACCCGCGTGGACAACGTTTCTATGACTTTTCGAGGGTGCAGTAAAAAAAGTAGCCTATGTGTTAATCCAGGTCCCAAGGGAGCGTTCAAGTATTAGGTAACGCATTTTTTTTTAGAGATTTTTGACCCCCCCTCTCTCCATGTAACGCGCCGTAACGTTTTTCTGTACCCTCCCCCCTAGTAAAACGTTACGTAACCACCAAGTGACAATTTTTACCTAAAAGTCACAATAATAATTAAGTACCGGAAAGTCGCTAAAACACCTTTGTTATTGTTTTAACTTTTAATCGCGTTAATAGGAATAAAAAAAAACAATGTTACGTAACGCGCACTTCAAACCCCCTCCCGCCCCTATAACGCATCGTAACGTTTTACAAGACCCCCCCCTCTACTCCCAAATTAGTTACGTAATACTTGAACGCTCCCTTAATCTGTCTACCTACCAAATTTCAGCCAGATAAGAACTAACAAACATACACACTCACAAATAGGTAGACAGTTTAAATTTTCATATAATATGTATTTATATTGCCGCTATAACAACAAATACTAAAAACTTGACAAAGTGAGAAAATAAGGCGGTTCTCCATACAAAAAACGTGTTTTTATAGGTCTTTAGAAGTATATTTGATTTAGCTCTATCGATATCGTAAAAAGGGTAATACACACAAGCGTGAAACTTGTTGTTATTATAGTACTAATACTGAAGTAAACCAACAATTAATAAAAATCGGCCAAGTGTGAGTCGTACTCGCGCTAAGGAGTCCGAACTGAATGACAAAAAAAGCATATTTTTGTCGCTGGCGTTGATGTCTTTTGCTTGTAATGTGAATAAGTATCATTTTCATTATACTATGTAGTCGTGTGGAGAGGTGTGGTGGTACGGAACCCTCGGAGTGCTAGTCCGACTCGCACTTGGCCGGCTTTTTAAAGTTATTTCTGTTAGAATCCTGTATTGAAACAAATACACAAAACCACAAAACCTAAGTGGTTAAAAGGGTAGTTTGCTTGAGCGCCGTGTCACTTTTATTCGAGGTTGAAGACTACTTACATTTTTCAAGGACTCGTTGGCGACGGAGCAGAGTATGTTCACCATGTCGATGAGCTCCTCCTTGTTCAGCACTCTGTCTCTGTCCAGGTCGAAGATCTTGAAGCAGACTGAAAGAGACAGCAATAATTTAGAACCATAGACCAACATGCGCCGTTGCAAACGTATTTTATTGAAAGATCGAAACTCCATTTTTATAATGATTCATTACATAGGATCAGTTACCTCATTATCTTGCCACTTTTATTTTTTACGATTCCCCTTCAAAACAGTTATTAAAAAAAATACTTTTTCGAAAGCAGCAATGCGGAAACAAATAATTTTCGAAAAAAGTTAAAATAGTCCTATGATTTACGGTTTTAAAAGAGGGACCATAAAATAGGGAGTTTCAAGATTAGGGTCATCATATCAGCTCATATACGTCCCGTATCTGGGACGTAAAGATATTGCGAAGCTTCCCGAACGCTGCCCAGCCTAACTGTGCCTACCCTAAATAGGTAAAAAATTGTCGTCGCAACAACAGAATACAGAAGTACCAAAATGCACGCAAATTCAACACTAGACAGCTATCTGAGGAGACACGCGATAATGCGTTATCTTTGCGCCACAATTACACAATTGAAAACAAACAATCAACTCGGATTGGGATACTAATAATTAATATTAATGGAGCAATTAGTTTTTATTATCAGGCAGGCTTTTAAAATCGACGAAACATAACGACTTTGTTCGCTGTAACGGTGAAGGAAAACATCGTGAGGAAACCTGCACATCTGATTCCAGATGTGTATGAAGGTCGCGTTGCACAAGTCCGTAGATGTAAAGTTAGAGTGGTGATTTTTGTCAGAGTTGTATATCCCTACTTACAGCTAAGCCGTTATTTCAGGAAATCTAAAAAGTAATGGAAATAGTACATAAGGCATATGTGATCAATTTAAAGGAAGCCCCAAAATTATTAAAATGAACTTGCTAGTGTAAAAATAAAAGTAACATTAAAGAGCGAATGTCATCTAAAAAAACCGGTCAAGTGTGAGACGGATTCGCACAAAACAGGGTTTCGTAGCCTTATCAAAAAATAAAATGTATATTTTAAAAAACAAACTTTTTTTGATTATTAAAAATTTGAGTGCGTTTGGCTGCACCTCACCTGATGGTAAATGCCGATGCAGCCGAGGATGTGACACGCAAACTCAAAAAGTATTTATTCACTCTCGTCTTGAAGATTCCTAAATTATACGAATCGGGGAATACAGACGCCGGAAGGGAATTCCACTCCTTGGCCGTTCGCATGATGAACGAAGACGCAAAACGCTTCGTGCGTAAAGGTGGAACATTGACGACAAAGGAACTTGTTTTTGTAGTTGGTAATTGAACGTTTTGTATGCAAAATATATGGAATTTTTACAAATCCAACTGCACGTCTTAAGTTGGTCGACGATTACTCCTAAACTAAGAAAATTTCCTTACCTGTGATAGTTTTCCTTTAAAATTGATTATATGTCGTAATGTTTAAAAAAACAGATGTCCTGAAATAGCGGTTTAGCTGGTGGGGGGGACACACTTGACAAAATTATCACTTTAAAGCTTAATATTTGTCCAACGGAACCCTGAATCGAAAAATGGGTTGTAAAGGCACGTGATAGGGTAAGTCAACAACAAACATCACCCCCTCTTTACTTGTAGGGGAGGTATTGCGTTGGGGAATCTTGGTAAGCCCGCTTCCATCTTCGGCAACATCGTCACTTACCAGCAGGTGAGATGTTGTCAAGGGTTTACCAATTGTGAATAAAAAAAAAAGGTATCCATTTTTTATAATGATTTTATGTTAACACTTTGTCGACGTGATTAATATGTATGTATACCCATGCCAAATAACAGCTTTCTAGTAGAAATTGTCTCTGAGCTAAGCCGCAGACAGACACACAGACATGGCGAAACTATAAGGGTTCCTTGTTGATTATTCAGTTTAAGGAGAAGTCCTATCATATTAGTTTCTTAAATAATATAGGAACATCTGGGTGTGCAAATCCTAGTAACTGTAGGTACTACGGAACCCTATCAGCTCCTTCACGGCTCACACTAGTCACATACACATAGTTTATCTCAGTTAGCATTATGCAAACTTCGCTATTTACATAAAACGTTTCAAATATGTATTGAAAATAAATTAAACGAAAATAATATTTTTGAAAACATTATTTATTCTATAGTCCGGTATTTGACACACTAGTCATTTGAGTTAGAATTATCAACTATCAATAACTTTAAATTTAAAATTCAACAAAAACACGACTGCATAACATTACCAAAGATAATTATAGTTCCTTTTGTTATAGTTCCTAAACATTACTCATATTATTTGGAAAGTCGGGTAAAATGTATCCTATGTCACTCACGGGATCAATAATCTAACAATACCTCGAGCCGTTTAGAAGATATCGTGGAATAAAGAAACATACATACTCGTACATACATCAGACCTGAAAACAATCCTTTTTTGTCAGCAGCAGTGTTTCCATACACCGTAATTACGGTAAATGTACCTTATTTACGTGTTGTCCTGTATCGTCTACCGTGCTGTATTTTTAAATCTACTATATAAAAATAAGTCGGGTTTTCCTTCCTGACGCATTAACTCCAGAACGCACGAACCGATTTGGCTAATTCTTTTTTTGTCGAGTTCGTTAGTCAGGAGAAGGTTCTTATGTAAGGTAGGGTAGGGTAGTGTAGGGTAGGGTAGTGTAGGGTAGGGTAGGGTACGGTAGTGTAGGGTAGGGTAGGGTAGTGTAGTGTAGTGTAGTGTAGGGTAGTGTAGGGTAGTGTAGTGTATGTAGGGTAGGGTAGGGTAGTGTAGGGTAGGGTAGGGTAGTGTAGTGTAAGGTAGTGTAGAGTAGTGTACGGTAGGGTAGGGTACGGTAGTGTAGAGTAGGGTAGGGTAGTGTAGTGTAGTGTAGTGTAGGGTAGTGTAGTGTATGTAGGGTAGGGTAGGGTAGTGTAGGGTAGGGTAGGGTAGTGTAGGGTAGGGTAGGGTAGTGTAGTGTAAGGTAGTGTAGAGTAGTGTACGGTAGGGTAGTGTAGGGTAGGGTAGGGTAGTGTAGTGTAGGGTAGGGTAGTGTAGTGTATGTAGGGTAGGGTAGGGTAGGGTAGTGTAGGGTAGGGTAGTGTAGTGTAAGGTAGTGTAGAGTAGTGTACGGTAGGGTAGTGTAGGGTAGGGTAGGGTAGTGTAATGTAAGGCGGTACGTAGTTCGCCGGGACAGCTAGTTTCCTATATAAACTCTATAATTTTAGAATCATTATAGACACACCGTATTTTTTAAAGGTTTTGGTCATTTTGTATGGGGAAACCGTAATATGCACTTGCTGGCACCGTACTTTGTTTGAGCGGTTTGGCAACACTGGTCAGCAGTCGTGTCGTTTCTTCTTAAATTGTTCGTGTGACAGGCATGCGACGCCAGTCTTTGTGTTCCTAAGTTAGTGATTTTAATAATTCCTCTAAAGTAACCGACATAGCTCTCAGAATTGCTAAACTTAAGTGGCAGTGGGCGGGGCGAATTGCTCGTAGAACAGATGGCCGTTGGGGCAGTAAAGTTCTCGAGTGGCGACTACGCACCGGAAAACGTAGTGTAGGCAGGCCTCCCACTCGGTGGACCGATGACCTGGTGAAGGTCGCGGGAAGCCGCTGGATGCGAGCAGCGCAGAACCGGTCGTCGTGGAAATCATTGGGGGAGGCCTATGTCCAGCAGTGGACGTCCTTCGGCTGATATGATGATGATGATATCTAATTTATGAAAATTGACTAAAACATCAAATGAGTAAGTTTTTATGGGTTGTTGTATGAAAAATGATATACAGGGTCTTCGGCAGATGGTTGAAAATACGAAAATGGGGGATAGGTGGGGTCGCCTCCCACCTATTTTGAGAATTAAAAAAAATCTAGGACTTGTAATTTTTTTTACAGGATTTTTTTTCCTTTTTTTAGAAATTTTGCCATTTTTATACCTTTGAACACATGTAACTTTTTGTTTTTTAAAGCTAGCTCCAAAATCTTTTTTTTAATAGACTTTTATAAGATTGTCGGCTCTAAAAAAAATTATATTTGTTTCAAGTTATTGCTAAAAACAAAAATGTGGGCCCCCAAACTTAAAAAAAAAAGTTGAAGAAAAATTTAAAAGTCAACTTTGCGATGCATTTAAAAAAAAAAAATGGGGCTGAAAGGCTTCTGTTTTTTTTAAAACATCTCTAAAGCTTAGGCTTTTGAATGGTATGTAATTTGTTTCGGTATCTTTTTTGTAACCGGAGTTGTTAATTTTTTTACTCAATTGGACCATGTTGACGAAATTCCACTAGTTACATGTTTTGTGAAATGTATCAAATGCAAAGTTGAAAATAATGTAAATACTTACTGTTGGGACAGTTACAAAGAGCAGGTACGTTTTTTTACATTCTTGCACACACATAATGGCTATCTTTTGTCATTTATTGGCATATTAGAGTTAGCACTTCCATATGCCAATAAAATGTCCGCATATTCCGCATTGGTAAATTGAGCCATTTTAAACCACAACAAAGTCTTAACAAAACGTCTGATAATAACAAAAAGTGACAAACAACAAAAAAACTTAACAAAATCACAAACGTTAATAACGTTAACGTTTTTTTTTTGTTTTCGTTAATTTCACTTTGCTGTGTTTGTAATTTTGTTAAGTTTTTTTGTTGTTTGTTACTTTTTGTTATTATCAGACGTTTTGTTAAGACTTTTTTGTGGTTTAAAATGGCTCAATTTACCAATGCAGAATATGCGGACATTTTATTGGCATATGGAAGTGCTAACTCCAATATGCCAATAAATGACAAAAGATAGCCATTATGTGTGTGCAAGAATGTAAAAAAACGTACCTGCTCTTGGTAACTGTCCCAACAGTAAGTATTTACATTATTTTCAACTTTGCATTTGATACATTTCACAAAACATGTAACTAGTGGAATTTCGTCAACATGGTCCAATTGAGTAAAAAAATTAACAACTCCGGTTACAAAAAAGATACCGAAACAAATTACATACCATTCAAAAGCCTAAGCTTTAGAGATGTTTTAAAAAAAACAGAAGCCTTTCAGCCCCATTATTTTTTTTTTAAATGCATCGCAAAGTTGACTTTTAAATTTTTCTTCAACTTTTTTTTTAAGTTTGGGGGCCCACATTTTTGTTTTTAGCAATAACTTGAAACAAATATAATTTTTTTTAGAGCCGACAATCTTATAAAAGTCTATTAAAAAAAAGATTTTGGAGCTAGCTTTAAAAAACAAAAAGTTACATGTGTTTAAAGGTATAAAAATGGCAAAATTTCTAAAAAAAGGAAAAAAAATCCTGTAAAAAAAATTACAAGTCCTAGATTTTTTTTAATTCTCAAAATAGGTGGGAGGCGACCCCACCTATCCCCCATTTTCGTATTTTCAACCATCTGCCGAAGACCCTGTATAGTGAATTTATATTTATTTTAGATCCTCTTTTAAAATATTATATCAACTATTCATTATTACTAGACTAGGTTTTAAACGCGGCTACGCCCGCGTGGACATGGTTTTACGACTGTGTTTGAGGGTGAGTGGTGCGCGATCGTGGATTCGAATTTTCGACAGATCTCTCAGGAACTATACAGGGCTATTCTGATTAGCAGTCTATGTCACTTCCCATTCCCATTATGTCATTTCCCATCTCCTCAACCATCTCTATGCAAAAAAATACACCTTTTTGTAATCACATCAATCCATTGTTTCGTTACGATGTTAAAGAAATTAACCAAAAAAGGAGTATATTTTTGCATCGGACTATGCTTTTTTCACGGGATAAATAGTAGCCTATGTCCTTCCCAGTGTCACACAGGCTACCTGCACTGCATGCCAAATTTCATCAAAATTGGTCGAGGTGTTGAGGCGTGAAAAGGTAACAAACAAACACATTTTCACATTTATAATATTAAGTAAGGATTAGTAAGGATAATAAATTTTGTTATATAGTATCCTGTTTAAAAAAAAAGATGTAATACCTACACTAGATATGTATCTGTTTATTTTAAAAACCCGACTTCTTAAAAAGTATTCCATGTGACTCAGGGGATCAAGACGAATCTAAAGACACATAAACTCAAAACTGCATCAAGCCGTTAAGGCTACTGGCTCAGCCAAAGAAACATACTTTAAATTGAAATTGAAGTGTAAATATATTTCTTTTACCAATAAATGATTATAATAGGGATGACGACAGCATCAGAAATAAATTATGAACTCCTGATCACTAAATTGCCCTCCTACTTAAACTTACTCGTTTTGTTTTCCATCAAGTCTTCGATTTTTATCTCACCAAAATCACAAAATGAGTACATAAATGACGCTGCAAAACTATGACGTCACGCCTAGGTATGTCAAATATTTTTAGAACAAAATGACGTTTTTGACAGATGATAAAAATAAATCAGATGACTAGCATTCGTCATCCCAATTACAGTCGAAAAACATTATCCCCTCCTTGAGCAATAGGGTAGGAATATGAAAATATTTTACGTGACTGACAAACATCGCAGCAAAGAGCTGCAAACATACACATTTACTAACTTTTCATAGCTACTAAACTTTTGATAGAAATAAAACATCATAACAACACAAGTGTAATTTCCATTGCTTATCTATCTACCAATGGAAAGGTAGTGTTATCTGTATATAGTAGCGCTTGTACGATTGTTTATTACTTGCATTAGCTACTAAGGTCTGCCCGCGGCTTCGTTTCATGGAATTGTTATAACCTAGACTTTGCTTCGCCTGCGTGGATAACGTTTTTAACACTGTAATCTAGGGTGCATCGTTAAAATCTTGAGTTATAGTCTTAAGTTCATACAAAAATCCCATAGAATAAAGCACTTCATAGAATAAATCATAAGCACTTTATAGAATAAATATTAAGCACTTTGTAGAATAAAACTTAAGCACTTTATCGAATAAAACCTTATTCAGACTACTAGCTTTTGCCCGCGGCTTCGCCCACGTGGACATAGCTTTTATGACTCTTTTTGAGGGTGAGTGGTGCGCGAGCCGCAATCAGTTCGCAAGCGTGGACATGAGTTTTCACCAGGTACCTCAGAAACTGTATTGGGATATTCGGATTAGCAGTCTTTGTCACTTCCCACCCCCTCAACAAATTCTATACAAAAAATCACTTTAATCCGTTGCTCCGTTGCAACGCCATGGACGTGCGCGAGCGTAACTATGTCAGGATATACTTATTAGTAAATTATATCATTTTCCACCTCATCTCTGTGCGAAAAATCACACCAATCCATTTTTTCGTTACGATTTTAAATAAAACGAACAAAGAGTATTGTTTTAGTTTCCTCAGGAACTGCATCGGACTATGATAATTTCCACAGATAAAAGGTTGACTATTTCATTCCCAGTGATACAGGCTACCTGCATGCCAAATTTCATTAAGATTGGTAGAGGTGTTGAAGTATGAATAGGTAACAAACAAACAAACACATTTTCACATTTATAATATAAAGTAAGGATTTCTAAATCTTAAATAAAATATAGAGCGTTGGTGGCAAAATGGTTAGGGCCACTACCTCCTGCCCGGAAGGCCGTGGTTCGAATCCTGCCACTTACCAATATCTATACGAATATCGATTTCATACTGGTATGTACGTTTATCCGACGCTCTTACGGTGAGAGAAACATCGTGAGGAAACCTGCACACGCCTGCGAAGAAATTCGAAGCTTATGTGTGAAGTCAATCAACCCGCAATGGGCCCGCGTGATCGTCTAAGGCCAGATCGCCCTAACTCAGGGCAGGTCGAGCCCCTTGGTGGGGACGTATATAAACTGATATGATGAAATATTATCAAAAAACTAATTCAAATCATTAAAGGTATCAATCTAGTAATAAAATTTCCTAACAATATTAATATGGGTCAAATCCTCGAGTCGTATCAGCTCCAAAGGAGCCCAAGACGCACTTCTCATTGCCGCGCTAGATGGCAATAGACAACCTTAGCAGAAGGTAGGACCTCACGTCACATCTCCTCTCTCGAAGGCGAAGGCCATTCTTCTTTGTGAAGGCAAAGGCCACTGAGGGTTCAGCAGCCGGTTGTCTCACAGACCAGCAGCACAAAGCAGTAATTTGCCTCCAAGACCGAGTACTTATTATGCTTCTTTCTCATCGCAAATTGAGCAGCAGTACCGTACGGGTGAGGAGTGAGGCAGAAAAAGTGGCTTCCCAAAGCAGACACGTTCCTCTCTGCCATAGCACCTGTTTAAACCCTCCGGCCTTTTGCCATCAGATCGAGTAAAGCCCGGCCGGCGGATGCATCAAAGATGGAATATTCCATCTGGCCGAGACCAGTGCCCTCCGAGTGAGGTCATTAAGGAATTGGTGACGTGGTAATCTTCACAAACACGACTGCAACTCAGTGAGTGATGGCCAATTGCCTCCACCGAGGACCCGCAAATACATTGATGAGATTCACAGATATTGATATTGCAGGCGGAGAGCAACTGCCACACGCAAATAGTCGCCGTCAGAAGAGTTCCCATATCTGTGCCTCCTGTTAAAAGATGCTAAACTCGATATAAATGTGTTTTTAATTTTTTTACACTATTGCAATCTGTAAAAAAATACCTCTCTGTTCGTCTATGAAACACATCGCTACGTACCATAGTTCCAGAGTTTAAAGTAGCGTATGCTGAAAAATACATAAAAGAAATCCACTCAAAAGTATGAAATAATATTTTAATGTTTTAATACAACTTAAGCGCGTTTTATTATCCCTGCAGTGCCATCTATTGACATTCTGCTACTATGATTATAATGTTTGGTATGTGTAGCTAATATATAGAAAAAAGTACTCTTTTGTTATTATTGTTATTATTGTATGTATCGATAGATAATTTCCCACTGGACCTCTTTAGTTTTCTGGGATAAAGAATACCCGACTATACAGTGATGGTCAAAACACCCCATCCCTATGTAAAGGTTTCATATTGTTACGTTGAGTCATTCTAAGGATACAATTTTTTACATTCCTGTAGGAACCCTAATTTTTTTGGGATTCACAGTGTCCCAGTTTTAGTTCGCGATAAGGGTATCAACGTGTAAAATTTGATTGTAATAGGTCAAGCCACATTTGCGTGGTGAGCCACTCTATAAATGAATACTTTTGATTTTCCCACGGGAACTCTTGAATTTTCTGGGATAAAAGGTATCCTATATGTTAACCCGGGCTATAAGGAGCCACCATACAAAATTTCATCAAAATCGGCCTGGTAGTTTTTGCGTGATGCGCGAACATACAGACAGACAGACAGACAGACAGACAGACAAAAATTCCAAAAGTTGTTGTTTTGGCCTCTGTATCGTTAGTAATGTCCACCACAGTTATTATTTTCCAAAAATATTTCATGTACAGACACGACCCCGTTACAGTTTTATTATATTATAGATTGCAAACATTTAAATAAAATAGCCAAATTACCGCTTACCAACTTACATTTAATTTTTATTTATATACTAGCTGTTTCCCGAGATTCCGTCCGCTCAGATCCCGGTGATAAATTTTCTATTCTCAGACTAACCGAATATACATGGAAATCCGTCCAGCCGTTTCGGAGGAGTATGGCAACTTACACTGTGACACGAGAACTTTATACATATATAGAAGATAGAAGATGAAGATATCGAAATTTGGCATTTCATGTAATCTGAGTTGAGCGGGCTGGGTGGTGGAAGGCAGTTCAGGTTTGTTTCGCATGATATGGCCGGCCACATCATGATGTGGCCATGGCCAATCCATAACATAAAATGGCCAATTGTGCGACGGCCATTTCATGAAATGATCAATTTTATGATGTCGCTACGACATATAGATGGACTAGATTTTGCGAGCGGCTTCGCTCGCTTGAACATAGTTTTATGACTGTCTACGAGGGTGCGCAGTGCGCGAGCGTGGAAAAAAGTAGCCTATATCCAGGTCCTAAGCTGTCTACCTACCAAATCTCAGCCAGATATGTTGAGTAGTTAGTTAGGTTTCGCGTGAACATAGTTATTTATGTTTGTCGTGCTGTCGAGCGTGGGAACTGAGTCAACTCCAGATCGCTTGGGAACTATGTCGGGCTATGCTAATTAGTAGTCAATTCGATAATCAGTATTAATTAGCACGTCAACCCTTCGCTTCATTGCGAAGTGACAGAAATTACCAAAAAAGAAAGAGTTAACAGCTATCCCACGGGAACCAGTTAAGAAAACTGGATAAAAAGTAGCCTATGTGTTAATCCAGGACATAACCTATATGTGTGCCAAGTTTCATCCCGATCCGCCCAGTGGTTGAAGCGTGAAAGTGTAACAAACATCCATCCATACATATAAACTTTCGCGTTCATAATATTAGTAGGCTTAAATCCAGCGAGACTGAGAGCGTGACGCAGATTTTTGTATTCATCTAAATTCAACTACCTTTGTGTGAAATTTCATGCATATCGTTTCAAAAAATTTTAAATTACGACTCTGTGACAGAACCATCTTATGGGGTTAAGGATATTTAAAAGCAGCCTCTGTTATCATCTCCATAAGCTATCTATCTTAATATCAAACTTGATAGTTGACAGATAAAGAATAACGTGGACGAAACAAACAGAACATTTTTCGCATTTCTAACATTAATTATAGTATACATGTGACACATAAGTCTTGAGTATTGACTGATAGCGAAGAGGCGAGGATGAGGTACTGTATACGTAATCGCGCACAGTTAAGAGGAAACGCGGGCGCCATTTTTTTTTCATACAAACATAGTCCCCCGTTTCCTCCCGGATAATGACAATAGAGCAAAAATGATTTTTCCATAAAACCTATGTCTACCATTGCCATGCCCCTATGTTTTGTTTTTTCCCATATTCTAATTATAACAGGAAGTAGAAGCCTTCAAAAACTAAGGAAATTGCCCAATTGAAACGTTATTTTCCAACACTCACAAAAAAATACGCATATTAACAATAAAACGAAACATAGAGGCATTGGTAAAGCATTTTTAAAATTATTTTTAAATAAAATTCTATTATTGGTTAAGTTTGGGAGGAGGAAATAGGGGACTTACGAAATGCTGTTTTGGTTAATTTTTGTGCTTATTATCGGTCTGCGCTGCAGTTTTCCCTTTCTTACTGTATAAGGAGAGGTTTGGAGGAGGGAGACAGCAACATTTTATTCAAATACCTATTCTTTAGACCGCGTTTCCTCTTAACAAGCCTGCCGGCACCACAGCAGCTGCCTTATTTGCATGGAATGCGATCTATTTCTATAGATATGGAGTTTCCGTGACCTACAAAGGGGCTGGGATGACTAACAACGATTATAAGAGCATTTCAGACTCGCAGATGAAAAGCTTCGTCTATATATGTATCTATTCCCCGAGTATTTGAATGAATCTCGAAACTAATCTCGAAACTAAATCAACTTGAATTTGAGTGTGCATGTCGAAATTTATATGATACTAGCTTTTGCCAGCGGCTTCGCCCGCGTGAACCTCGTTTTTATGACTGTCTTAGAGGGTACGCGGTGCGCGAGACGCAAAGCAAGAGAGGACATGATTTTTCTCCAGATCCCTCGGGAGCTATGTCAGGATTTGCTTATTAGTAAATCATGTCATTTCCCCTCTCAACCATCTCTGTACAAAAAATCACAAAATCCATTGTTCCGTTGCAATGTTAAAGCAATTAATCGAAAATGAGTATTTTTTCAGTTCCCTCAGGAACTGCAACAGATTATGCTATTTTCACGGGAAAAAAAAGTAGCCTATGTCCTTCCCAGAGACACAGGCTACCTACATGCCAAATTTCATCAAGATTGGTCGAGGTGTTAAAGCGTGAAGAGGTAACAAACAAACAAATAAACAAACACATTTTCACATTTATAATATTAAGTAAGGATTGATTCGGCTTGTTTCATGAGAACTTGGTATCTCAAACCACCTGTATCGGTGTTAGTTACCATAGCAATGTCGGTAGATAAGGTAACATGTGGCACACCTGCCCATGAATTCTTATTAAAGTACAAAAGCATGACCCTGCCCTGCATCTACATATACCCCTTTCGAACCTGAATAACACCAAGTGCGGTCGAAATACCAATAATTTTTAACCTTATCTTATTATACACTAGGTGTATTTCACTGAAATCCACAAAAGTTCATTCCCGTCGAGGTTGGGTGCGAAAGGTATACTAGATTGCCACCTACACGCGTGACAACCTAGATGTATTCTTCGAACGCTGCGATGGACAGCCCCACAATCTGACGTTCAGGAGTAGGCTACGTCCTGCATCTCATAGATTATCCAAATTGACAGCCGATGTAAATCTTCCTCTGCCATGAGTTTTAAAAATAAATTAAAAAATTGGTTGCTGGACAAGCAGTATCATGAATTTTATGAATTTATCTTCTAAGCGAGACGACAAATTTATGGAAATAACCTCACATAATGATAAGTGAATTATGACCTGTAATAATTGTTATTAATAAAAATCTGTACATGTAGCTCTCTGTAGAAGCTAGCAAGGCTGACGGCCCAATGGAAAATGCCTGCTGCCACCTATAGACTATAGACATCTGTAAAGACTCTGCTGATCTTTCAGAAACCAACTTCCCAATATCCAAAAGCAATTACTTTTAAAAGACTACTCGTCGACTACTCACACTTCAGTCGCTCAGTCCTGGGCCCTCTGCACGCCGCACTCAGCCCGCAGCAAAGCTCCTTGAAGTCTATGTGCCCATCGCGGTTCTCGTCAAACGCCAAGAAGACGCCCTCGACGGCTGCGCGGGGGAGCGGGGGGGACAGAAGCGGGGTGACGCTCTCCGCGTCCAGCTGTCCAGTCGGTGCACTGTTGCGGAGCGACCAGAAGCACTTCTCTAGCTCTATTATGTCCTGCAAGAGAAGAGCTTGCTATAGCCTAAGTCTTAACGATAAGAGTATTCTTCTTTGTCACCATCATCATATCAGCCGAAAGACGTCCACTGCTAGACAGCAACCAGTCCTCCGCTGCCCTCATCCTCATTCGTCACCATCATCAGTCGTTAACTAAGATGTCGCCTTGGCCAAGACGGCATCGGCGACGACAATGCCAAATACGGCTTGCAATCTCGATATACCGAGTTTTCGCTTGAGTTTCCAGTCCCGCTTAATGATTTCCGGAATAAGGGTAGGTTAGGTAGGTAAACGCTATGATTTATTACTTAATTTTAACCACTTTTAAAGTTTTAAACTTTTAAACCACTTTTTTATTAGCTCGTAGTTAATTTTGTAATGTTATCACATAGTGTTTACTTAAGCTGTAAACTTACCTAATAAAATAAAATATTTATCACAAAAACGTGCGGGATCCCGTTATATCGAAATCCCGCACTATTGAATTTTTAAATACCGCCTATATCGAGCTCTCGCAAGGGCCGGCGGGATTAGAACCCTATGGCAAAACAAATGTATAGTGATGTTCGTAGGATGCCACAACTTCACCGCGGCGTCCAAATATCATTCCCATTTCCTATGCTTTTTTTGCCACTAAGGTCGGCACTGCCGCTTAGGTCGTGGCCAGGCCCTAAGATACGTGCGCAGAGCGGATGAAGCGTCTTTACCGGCGACGAGAGACATGTGTGTGAATACGGTTTTGTTGGCCTTTTATTGTGCAAGGCAACAAGGCACAATAATAGAAACGGTCAAACACATCAAAGAAGTTAAAATCACCCTTTTTAAGGCGTACTGTCAATCGTTTTACACGAGCAGCCTGTGGATTTCATACACCAAGCGTACCTACAATGCCCTACGTATACAATACAACAACATATTCAGGGTTCTGTTGGGGCTGCCCCGCTTCTGCAGTGCCTCAGGGATGTTTGCTGTCGCCCGCACTGATGATTTTTATGCGATTATGCGTAAAAAAGTAAACTCCTTGATGGTAAGATTGCGGGGTAGCACCAACGGGATTCTGAAGATGATTGCTGATAGGTGTGAGGGGCCTATCCTGAAACACTGGGTGGGCCTCCCACGCAGTCCGTATGTCTACATCAGAAACTAACTTTCTGATCCGTTTGACTCAAAATTGTATTTGCTTTTGCTGTTACTAATATAGGTTATGTTGTGTTCTTACTAAAAAATATGGATCTTTGGTCTGAAAATAAATAATATTATTATTATTATTAAAGATCTATAAATCTTTAGTCAGAACAGATTGCTAACCTTCATACTGAGGACAGAAGTCCAAAACATCAATTTTGACAGCATTGATGTGTTCCGGCATGAAGATAAGATAGCTAGTTCCAAATGGGGAACTTGACAATGGCTTTGCTGAATCTTGGTAAGACCCCTACCATCTTCGGCATCATCGTTACTTACCATCAGGTGAGATGATGCCAAGGGCGTATACAATATGGATTAAAAAACGTAACCTACTTGGAAGAAATCATTGCATATCATTATCTAAAGAGGGATCTAAAAATATTCAATTGAACTTCGCTGCTACCAATGTAATAAAAGTAAGATTATTTTTTTATCAGGACATACAGTTTAGTATTGGCACATATGTAGCTGATATGATAAACTTTGATGCGGCAACTTATAATTACCTGCACATTTCACTGAGAGAGGCAGATTGCTACATTTTTAGGGTACCGTACTCCCAACGGGACCCTATTACTAAGCCTCCGCTGTCTGTCCGTCCGTCTGTCAGCGAGCTGTATTTCATGAACCGTAAAAGGTAGACAGTTGAAATTTTCACATGTGTATTTCTATTGCCGCTTAAGAGCAAATAATAAAAAAAATTGAAAAAGTAAAAAATGGGGGTTATACAAAACAAAAAAAACGTGTTTTTTTACAGGTCTTTAGAAGTATATTTTATTTAGCTCTATCTTAAGAATGGTAATACATACAAGCGTAAAAATATTTGTGATTATAGTACTAATACTCAAGTAAAACAACAAATAATAATATTCGGTCAAGGGTGAGTCGTACTCGCGCTAAGGAGTCCGAAGTGAATGACAAAAAAAAATAACTTGTCATTCGCGTTGATGTCTTTTGCTTGTAATTTTTATTGGTATTCATATACTATGTAGTTGCTAAGCCACCAAAAGCGTTGCCTCTAGTCCAGGACATGGTAGTGAATAGACGCAGAGGCCAGAGGCCAGTGAGATGTAGTTGTGTGGAGAGGTGTGGTGGTACGGAACCCTCGGAATGCTAGGCCAACTCGCACTTGGCCGGTATTTTGTTTTTGTTGATTTTCTTGAAAGGTACTTAAACGATTTTGATACAATTTATATGGCACACTTTGCATAAACTATAAAAAAAAGAATCATTAAAATCGGTTCACAATAAGCGAAGAAATTGCGTTACATACATAAAATAAACTGTACAGACACTCTGTACATACTTTCTCGCGAAGTTTTCATCGCCCTACGTAGTCGGGCGCACACAAATCACAATAAACATTACGCTCACTTAGTAACGACTTAGAACAAAGGTGTACCGGGCTTGATGAAATTATCATATCAGCTCATATTTCGTCCCCACCGAGGGGCTCGAGCCTACCCTGAAATAGGGCGATTCGGCCTTAGTGGACCACGCTAGCCCAGTACAGGTTGGTCGACTTCACACACAACCTGCGAGTTTCTCCGCAGAATTGTGCAGGTTTCCTCACGATGTTTTCCTTCACCGTATGAGCGTCGGATAAACGTATATAAGAAATCGAAATTCGAAAACACATTGGTACGCGGCAGGATTCGAACCACGACCTCCCGGACAAGAAGTAGCGGCCCTAGTCATTACGCCACTGACGCTTGATGAAATATTTACAAATAATTTAGATTTGTATCGGAGATACCTTATTCACATTTTTACCTGTAATAATGAACTACATAGTGTAGTAAGGTCGTATATCATCATCATATCAGCCGAAGGAAGTCCACTGCTGGACATAGGCCTCCCCCAAGGATCTCCACGATGACCAGTTCTGCGCTGCCCGCATCCAGCGGCTTCCCGCGACCTTCACCAGGTCATCGGTCCACCGAGTGGGAGGCCTGCCTACACTACGCTTTCCGGTGCGTGGTCGCCACTCGATAACTTTACTGCCCCAACGGCCATCTGTTCTACGAGCAATGTGCCCCGCCCACTGCCACTTAAGTTTAGCAATTCTGAGAGCTATGTCGCTTACTTTGGTTCTCTTACGGATCACCTCGTTTCTGATTCGATCACGCAGAGAAATTCCGAGCATAGCACGCTCCATTGCCCTTTGGGTGACCTTGAGCCTCCTTATGAGGCCCATAGTAAGCGACCATGTCTCAGTTCCGTACGTCATCACTGGCAACACACATTGGTCGAAGACCTTGGTCTTAAGACACATATATAGTTTAATTAAAATCGTTAGTCATTTCTGAGAAAAAGTAAACAACAACCTGGATTTTTATGAGAGGTACCTTATTCCCACCTTCCTTGGAATAACGAACTACGGAGTAAAATATAAAGTTATAAGTACCTGGGCGGCCGAGCGATACTAGGAGTCTCCTAGCCACGTGTTTTTTTGACGTGATAACGTCTTATAAATCGATGGAGCCGGCTGCACGCACGAAAAAACATGACGCATGCGGCGTTACCTCGCTTTGAGGCGTTCCAACGAAAAAACATGACGCATGCGGCGTTACCTCGCTTTGAGGCGTTCCATTTAAGGCTTGAAGTGCAAGCGAGAGCGCGCAATGAGCGACAAAGAGGCACAATCAGCCTCCGCGTTCGGCAGCGTTCGACATCTGTCTCTCTCCTACTTGAGTGAGCGATGCGTCCGCGTGGACAGCTGCTATACATTAATACATTTACATGTTTTCGTCAAGTATGAAGTGCAGTGAAAAGTGAATGTGGTGTCAATTGTTTATAGCTGGGCATATAATTTTTTTTTTGCTTAGGGCTAAAACGCCTTGTCCTCTAACTTTGAGCGGTTATACCAAAGCCATTGATGTTTCTGGCGGCTTGGAAACGGTATTTTACACTTAAGTATCTATTTTTGTCTAGGAAAAGCGTACGAAACCGTAGAATAACATTATTTTCTAGTAAATAATGTAAATAAATACACTCAAAATGTGCGTTTTTAGCATGTCCCATCAAATCTTCTCAAGTTCGCAAAGCTATAATAATATCAATGCGTGCTCTTTGCTGAGAACTTATTATGTCATTCGAAAGATTTTATACATTGGCATTCAATTGCAAACCTTATTAACCTTCGTTTAAAGTAAAAACCCGATTAAACAATAATATTGTGTTGTCTTCAAAATTTGGTATAGTGGACTGTCCATCACACGTAACGGCCTCATTTTTCATACTACGCCGCAAAAAAAACCAAAAGCATTTCGGATTTTAATAAATAGCAACATTATTTTGTCTATGGAAGCCGCCATCATTTGAATATAGTGTCAGTTGCTCTTAAAACGCGATGTGGGTAAGACAGTTTTTCAGTGGTCAAAAAATTCTGTCCACTACGTTTGCTGCGAAACAAAGGTAAGGTTTGTTTTATAATTCTTAGTCATTTCGCATAATGCGTAATTAACTATTTCATTAGTGAACTTGCTATATCTTATCCATTAGTGTTAAAAACAAACTAAATATCTAGAATGAAATACTTACCGGCATAATACGTCACGTCCATTACAGAACGTTATGTATTAGTGGACAAAAAAAGTGACGTAATGGAACTATAAGGACTAGTTCCTATTGCAATAACCGACTTTGAAAAAGAGGTTATGTTTTTCCAAAAAATATATCTAGATCAAAACATGGTATATTACATGCAACTTTATTAGATGCGGATATTTTTGTCAGTGCTTCTACTCGTAATACTGAACAACTTTCCCCAAGGAACCCATTGCCAAATCGCAAAAAAATGACTTCTCATGCAAATCGACCAACTGATTAGCCAATTTTTTTACAAAATTTACGATTTCGATGTGATTTGATTTGTGCGTATGTGTGTGTGTGTGTGTGTGTGTGTGGTGTGTGTGCTTGTTACTTTTTCACACCTCAACGGCTGAATAGCTTTGGATTAGGGCCTGTATTAACATGGCTACCATATCATATTAATGTATCCTTTTTTTCATGTTTTCATGTGTAAAATATCTTTTACTTAGAAGGTATAATTATACAGTTAACGAATACGGGTAACTAAGTAATCGTTTCGGTGGTCTCACTAGTAATAAAACAGTTCAGTGCAAAAAGTTGTTTTACTATTTTGTTGCAGTAACCATTTCTTCTAGTCATTTAGACATGCCTTTACATGTCCATTACATAACATGATAATTCCTATTACGAAACTGTCCCATTATTGTGGTTTGAGAAAATTTAAATATTTTGATTTCAATTGAAATAAATTAAAAGATGTTACATTTAAAATATAGCTAAACAGCTATACTTTTCTTTAAATGTATAAATTGGAGAGAAAACTCATATTTACAATGGATTAAAGAAAAAATTAAGACGACAAAAGACACGAAAATGACGTAATGGACTAAATTAGGCTAATTACAATTAAATAAACGGGGTTTAATATATTATTTGGTGTTATAATGAGAGATTAGTGCTACTTTAAGATGATGGTTATAATATATATTGATAATCCAGCATAGTTCTAATTTTACAGCTCCTTGAATTTCGTTACGTAATGGATCATTTTCCTCAATACTGTTTCACTAAAAGTTGATTTTTTGTAAAAAATCTCTATTTGATTCACGAAAAAACTTAACAGTACATTCTACAGAATGTTATTTTACCAAGTAACATAAATTCAAAACAAAATATGCCAGAGATTTTTTGGAAGTCCATTACGTAACAAAGCAAATAAAAGTAAATATGCCCAGCTACGATAATTGCGGCGATAAATGTAATGATTCTTTCGATATTATGAAACCATTCCATCACTATTTTCTTATAACGTTGTCACGTTAAACTATCGTCCGTAAACCGACTTTACAGACAACTAATTTTTTTGTGTATGAACGGATTTTCAGAATAAATAAGTAGAACATAAACACAGAACATGAAAAATAAACATAACAAAATATACGCCTCTAGGCGAGGTTTTGAACCCGGTATGATTAGGATTGTGAGTTAGACTCTACAACCGCTCTCTCGCGTCAAAAGACGCTATGCGTATATCTCAGAAAAACGCGTTTTCCCATAGATGAGACCCATCTAGATCGATTTTCCCCCACAAAAATCCCCACATACCAATTTTTAAGCAAATCGTTTAAGCCGTTTCCGAGAAACCAATTATAGATAACGTGCAGAGTTTCTTCAAAATCGCTCTAACGATTTTAAGAAAAGAAATAAAATGTATTGGGCTGTCTGTCTGACTCTTAAAAGGCTGTATCTTTTGTACCACTATTACCTGAATGAAATTTTCACAGAACATGGGTTTTTAACTAGGCGAGTTCACTAACAAATAATAAAAATTTAAAATAGTGCAAAATTTAGAGGAACATATATAAAAGAAACGTGTTTTAAAGGTTTTTCTTAAAAGCGATTATACATACAAGCATGGCGTTATTACTGATTACAGTACTAATCCTAGAGTAAAATAACCAATAATAAGAACCAGCCAAGTGTAATCGTACTTGCGTTAAATAGCATTCTGTCGCTCGCGTTGATGTCTTTTTTTGATGATATATCAATGGGGTTGGCAACTTTCAAAATGGCGCTAACGTAGCTTGATTCCAAAACAAAGGTACTAAAACGTTCTTTGGTACTGTTTGTTTCCTCTTTGGTATTCTTTGTACGCCAATGAGAATAATTAACTACCTAAATTAATCCACTGAAAAGGGACAGAGCTATAGCACAGTAAAAGGAAATAATTAGTAGGTTATCTTCATACATGGTACATCGCGCGGTTTGAATGCGTGCCAGTAGGCACGCACGCACACTACAATAATAACAATGATTTAAGATGGTTTTAAGACTACTGCAACGTTATTATTGTAGTGTGCGTTCGTGCCTACTAAGAAAATGAAAATTTTATTAACAACATGTTTTGTTGCACGTTAATGTACATAAAATATAATTGAAGTACAAAGTAATTTATAGTATTAATAATATTATTAAAAATATGTATACATCTAATAATGATTATTAGTAATAGCACTAATTTTATTAATCAATGTCAAAAAAATAAAAATAACTTAGATTTATCTTGTACGTAATAAAAATAAAAAATATATATAATGACTCGTACTATTGCTGGCACTTTACATAGATACAAAGATGCGCACATATACAAACCGCGCGATGTACCATTGTATGAAGATGACCAACTAATTGTTTCCTTGTACTATGGTTACAGTAGCGTCATCTGCGTTTAGCTATCACTGACCAACCCCATTCTTGTGTGGAGAGGTGTGGTGGTGCGGAACCCTCGGTGCACGAGTCCGACTCGCACTTGGATGGCTTTTATGAAGTCGATTGAAAACGTCATTTCCAAAATGTTTGAAATATCCGCCGTTGACATATATTAGGTAATTATGTGATTTTGGTAAATAAATCAAAAACTTCATGAAAAACCAAACGAGACGTTTTTGTAAAATTATGACAAATTAAAAGCGGGACTTGATATGATGTTATAGAACAAAGGTGGACTGTGTTAGTGTAGTGTGTCGTGACCCTAACTTTTCAAGTGAAATGTGTCATGACCCTAATGCTTCACAAAATGAAGTGAGGGTAGATGGAGGTGTTCCTGCGATGCGCCGGCGGCGATGACACCGCGGCTCCAGTCTACTCTTTTCCGGTGCGCGGTCGCCACTCGAGAACTTTACTACCCCAACGGCCATCATATTAATAGTATATATTCGTAAAGTTTGTGGGTTTTTTTGTAGGAAACTCTTAGAACATTCTTTCACCAGTAGAAAGCTTCATTATTCCTGAGTAACATAGGCTGTATATACGATTGCGGCTCGCGCTACACTCACCCTCAAAGACAATCATAAAAACGATGTCCAGGCAAGCGAAGCCGCGGGCAAAAGCTAGTAATATACATTTATACATATTTGATATACAGTCAATTTGATTTTGTAAACCAACAACATAGAGATTTGTTGTGATGGAAAAATATGAATGTTACAAGGGCAACAATATGATGGCCATATTATTTGTGTTGTGTTCGTAGGAGTGGAAATCTGAAAGTCAATGACCGTGAACTTGGTGTGGTGATTATGTGTGTCAAATGAAATGCAATATTACTCAACTTTATTTTAATATACAGGATGTTAACTGGGGTTTCTTTCTACACTTCATACTGAATAACTTTTTGCTATATCTTTCCTAAAATCGCAAAAACATGTTTTAATTCTTTATACAAATCAATCATCTGATCGAACAATTTTGTGCTTTTTTTGGTATGGAGGATCAAATTATTTTTTATTTACTATGGGTTCTTTTGAGGAAAGTTGTTCAGTATGATGAGTAGAACCCCCAATTAACGGGTCCTAACCTTGTTTTGTAGGATAGAATTAAATTTTGTTCCTTTAGGCCTTTGCCAAATTTCAGTGAAATCAGTAGTTTCAATGTGAAGGAGTAACAAACAGACATAATAAACATTCAGACTTAACATATTTGTTGGTAGCAGGGTCACAAAACAGGGTTTCGCACCAAAACTTTAACTACCAAGACCTACTGAGTACATACTTTGCTCTAGGTAAATAGGGGTCTACTTATTATGGACTTAGAAATTTCATTTTTCCTGTGGGAATGGACAGATTTTAGATTTTCTCATACATTTTCCTGTAATTTATGCATTAAACCTCATAAACTGTGATTTTCCCAAGATTTTAGATCCAGTAGTTTCGGAGACAAGGGTCACAAATGGTAAATTTTTCACCTATTTTCTTAATTAACTTCATAACTATTTATCCTAAAATTACAACAAGTCCTTTCATTTGATATGTCACACAATATATTTAGAAAAACTTTTTAAAAAAATATTTAATTTATCCTCCAAAAGTGGCCCTATGTTTAAAATTCATTTATTTACATTACACATCCGTCTTTGAGTCACTGACTTACATATATGTACCAAATATCAAGTCAATCAGTCTAATAGTTTCCGAGCAAATTGGCTGTGACAGATGGATGGGCAGACAGACACACAAGTGATTCTGTAATGGTTCTGTTTTTACCTTTTGAAGTACGGAATCCTAAAATGGAGAAACAATGTCTTTTCACAGCTCGAAAGAAAAGAGGTCAAATAAGACCTTCAACAGGTCATTGGTCCTTCACTATGTCTTCAATTGTGTGGTCACTGTTCGAAAATTTTACTGCTCCAAACGCCATCTGATCTACGAGCTATGAACCACACAAGGAGTAAGGGGTAAGGGACATAGAATCTCCTTCTGGAGATATAGAAACCATTTATGTACACTGTCGTTCACCTTTAGTTGTCCATTGAAAGAGACAATGTGATTATGCCAACAAAAAGTGTTAATGAGTGATGACCTGACAATTGAATGACACAAGAACCATGAAAATTGGAGGGATAAAAAACTGGTTTTCAAGGAAACTACCAAAACATGAAAAACCCACATTCAGTAATAACAGAAATTATTAGTTCACAATCTGAATTTATTGTTTGACTAGCTTTTGCCTGCGGCTTCACCCGCATGGACATCGTTATCATGACTGTCTTTGAGGGTGCGCAGTGCAATGGAAAATGCAGTGGAAAAAAGAATCCTATATGTTAATCCAGGTTATAACCTGTCTACCTACCAAATTTCATCCAGATACGTTCAGTAGTTTTTGAGTGAAAGAGTAACAAACATCCATACATACAAACTTTCACATTGATTATATTAGTAGGATTGTTACATTTTGCACAATATGCATGGTAACAGTGCTTAATAGCATCCTAACTGCATTAAAAGTAAATAAAAAAAAAAGTTAGTTCCATAGTACCTTCCTCCTAAAAATAAAAAATAAACTTGCTTTTTAAATTTTCATTGCATCTTAGATTTTTTATGAATTAAGTTGTCAAAATTAGTAAATCAATGAAGCTGAAAAACTTGATATTTCAAACATCTGTGGAACAAAATTTAACTTTTGGCAGATGATAAAAAGTAACTTATACAACTAGCAGTCAACTCCAAAACAAACTATCAATAATCTTCAAAAATTTAATGTTAGTACTTCAATAAAAATTCTTCCAGAGTTGGCTAATGAACCCGTAGCTCAGCAGTAGGGTCATTATATGGGTTGTTAATGGAAAATATGCTATTCTCCAATTCCAAATTAAAAAAAACTACTTTTACAGATGAAGGGACCTCTCAAAGTAGTTTTACTGATTTAGAGAAGTGTCTCTAAAAGTAATAAATAGTTTGATTTAATCTTACCCTTTCTTCCAAGTGTGTAACGCCAGCAAGACTCTGGTAGAAAGTAGGAGTCTCCAGGTCTTGGGTGACTTTCGGCTGGTCGGACAGCAGCCACTTGGACAGCACAGTAGCATCCTTGTGTATTAGGAGCCATGATCGAAACTGCTCAAACGTTACTTTGTCACCCAGTCCAAACAAGCTCATCAGAATCTCAGCCGATTTGTGGACTTCTGTTACGGGCAACGATGTGTTCTCCAAATGTAGGGCGCGCGAAAAATCACGCTTGTATATGTGCGTGCCATTGTCACTCGAATTGTTCACGTAAAGTGTCCATAGAAATCTGTAAATAACAAATTATAAAGAAACATGTCGATGTTAACACAACAGTAAACTAATAAGAATGTTGGGTAGGGTTATTACTTGATTTTCTCCTCTAGATTGCCCTTGGTAAGGACGACAAGGCCACAGAGCAGCTCCCGGAAGGCCAGACCGCGCTTGGTGCCGCCACAGGCTTGATATAGCCATTCCGCGACCTCGAATGGGACTCCATCACAAAGAACTTCATGCACGAAAGCCTCAAGGCTCAGCGCCGAACCGTTAGCACCAGCAGACCTCTTAAACGCCTCGCGGATACGTCTCAACTCACTATCAGACACTGTAAAGCAAACAAGACAAAAGATACTACTGCTATCGCACAAGTTTTTAGCGCACTTTATATATATGAACATTTATAGAGGTACCTCGCTTCACAGCATCCTCGTAGGCGATGAAACTTGGCTTAGAGTCTTTCGCACCCATTTTCGCCTGGTAAACGCGATCATAACATAATTTTAACGCGTAATAAACACAAAGAATACAAAAATTATTACAGCTGACAGCTCACGTCGTATGATCTATCGCCATATTGAATATTTAATTTTTTTTTTACAACCCTCCAGCAGTGTGACCACATTTAAATTGATAAATCTACTATTTCAACATTAAAGAAACTACCAAAATAAACCAGAGCCCTGGTCAAAAACTATCACTAATCTACCTACCTTACTAATTGATAAAATAGAGATAAAAATAAAACTGTACCTAACTATTATTCCTCTTTCCCTGTATTACTTAAGTATACCTGATTACATCTTTATATAAAATGTTATCTGTCATGCGTTACTATCATTTGGGGATCAGATACAAAATCCGTGCATAGGGTTGACACCTTGTCTAAAATGCTGCAGAAACGCTGCTAAATTTTTATTTAAGAACCTATTTCGGTCTTTGGTTTTGATCATATTGATTGAAAATTTAATACATAAATTTCGTGCGATAGGTGCCGACTTTTGTAAGAGACTGGAGTGGAACTTAGCTTTGATTTAAAATTCTACCAAACGCTTTGGACTGTTTTTAAGCTAGCAACACTTTGTTCAGCTGGGCATCCGCTGGTTGCTGTGCAACTAAAAAGTTATAGAAAGTTATCTTACTGTACTCCCTTTCTTCCGCGTTGTCGAGTTAAAAGTTCGTAGTACAGTCGACATCGACCTATCTGGTCTTAGGAATATTTGCATTTTATGTTAAATAAATTGAGACAGGTAACTATACAGAAAAACCTCTTATCATATCAGTTCATATACGTCCCCACCGAGGGGCTCGAGCCTACACTGACTTAGGGCGATCGGGCCTTAGTCGACCACGTGGGCCCAGTGCGGGTTGGTCGACTTCACAAACAACCTGCGAGTTTCTCCGCAGGTGTGTGCAGGTTTCCTCACGATGTTTTCCTTCACCGTAAGAGCGTCGGATAAACGTACATAAGAAATCTAAATTCGAAATCAGATTGGTACGCAGCAGGACTCGAACCGCGACCTCCCGGACAGGAGGCGGCGGCCCTAGCCGTTACACCACCGATGCTCTCAACGAAGTTGGTACTGAAACAAATTCCAGTGTAATTAGGTCCAGTACTCCGAAAAAAGGGAGACCCAAAAACAATACCTAATTCTCAAACATAAGAACTTCCTTTTTATTGGAAGTCAGAAGAAGAAGTATTTTATTTTGTTTATATTTTTATTACTTTCGTTGGTATACTAAGTATACATAATGAATGATAGTTTTACAGCTCTATATAGTTCATGCGGGAATCAAAACAAAACAACAATAAAGTACTTAGTTCTGCCAAAGTATATTATATTAGTTGGTTCTGCATTCAAATTCTGAAAAACGATAAATCTAATAGTTGATGGACATGGAATTAGTATTCCTTAGTATTCGGAAATGCGATGGATGATTAACGATGTGCAATATTAACCGCCGGGTACTGTACCTACCAGGGAATTTTTATATTCTTCGTAACTGGAATGAGCACTACCGAATAGAACGCGGTCTGAAGGGCAAGGGAGCCCTGTGTCCTTGACAAACATGTTGCGCCGACGACCTCCAATAATAATTGGGACCTAGGCACGGCAATGATGATGATGATACTTACATGCTACTTTCAACTAGTCGTCAACGTGCAAATCAGTTAGCCATCGTCGTTACGTATTTTTTTGCATGTTTCATTTTAGAATACGAGAATTCTTAAAATTATAAAATTAATGCAAACATCCTCAGCAACAAGTGTGTACAATTTCAGTTAATTACCAAAATTCATATTATATTCTTTTACCTATTTTTTTTTTCTTTATAAAAAGCTTCTAGGTTTATGTTGTTTCTTGTAAATTACTGTGGCTAGGCTTGGACCGCAAAGAAAAGGTTGGCGGGCCGCAGTTCTGCTGTATGTAAGCAAAGAGTTTACCTAATCTCCTAATGGAATTTCTATGTCACGTAAATAGTCTGAGTATGCCGTACGGTACAGCTGCTATAGTGACAGTGAGCCCAGTGCCGGATTAATCCTGCGCTGGGCCCGTAGCAAATTCTATCGAGAGGCCCCTTTGTTTGCTATAACTAGGATTTTAAGTGAGTTAAGGTAGTAAAAAAATGTTACAAATTAACTTTTCTACATTTAATAGGGGCAAATTTAGAAATAATACTGTTAGTATCAATTCCTTTGAGTAAATCATATTCTATACTCATCAAAGAGAGATGATTCAGACGTTTTATAATACTAATATAAATAGTAATAAATACCATAAATATTATATAATAAATAAATAATAAATACATAAGTATACGTGCTCAGCGTACAGTTTTGGGACTCCACGTCTTTTTAGTAGATGCCTTGAAGGTGGCTAAAGAAGGACTTAACCCAACGTCGACCGGGAGAGCGTTCCAGAGACGCGCGGCTTGAAAATTTAATGACTTGGTGTAGGTGTCCATGGTGTGGGAGGGTATCGCGACGGCATAGGTTTTACTGGAGTCAACCTGGAGTCCGCAGGGGTACGGAAGTTAAAACTCTCTGAGATAACAAGGAGCAGTAGGTTGAACAAAACATTATGAAGAAGAGCTAAGTATAGGAGTCCCTGCGTTGGCGAATGAATAGCCAATTAAGCCTCACACGATATTCCGAGATATGGTCGTACTTCCGAAGGCCGAAAATATATCTGATGCATACATTTTGAAGACGTTCCAGCTTAAGGAGCAACTCTACAGTGGGTTCTACGAAGGCAACCTCCCCGTAATCTAGAAGTGGTATAAGAAGAGCACCAGCAAGTAAGATTTGAAAGGTAGAAAATTCTACAGGCGTTTTAAACCTTGAAAGGAAGCAAACAACTTCCTCCTCACCTTATTAATGTATGCAGTCCAAGACAAGCTTTGGTCCATGATGATGCCAAGATTCTTAACTGTGGACGATAAAGTTATTGATGTGTTATTAAATACGAGATCTGACATCATCGAGTTATGGAATTTTGAAATTAAGTAAGGGCTACCAATGACGATGACCTGTTTCTTATCTGCCTGCCTGTCGGCTAGCGCAAAGTTATTAGACCATTCCGCAATGGTACAGTGATCAGATCAGCATTTACAACAGCAACAGCGTGAGAAAAGTTAGAAAGATGAGCTGCATACAAATAAAATGAAGAACGAAGAGCATTGGCAATGCTGTTTATTAAAATAGAGAAGAGAATAGGAGAAAGTATACCGCCTTGTGGTACCCCAGAACTGAATAACACCAGCCAGATACTCGATCATTGATTTTGACCGATTGGAAGCGGTTAAAGAGATAAGATTTGAACCAGGAGGGGCCTGTTGGGGGATAGGTTAAGAGATTTAAGGATACAGAGAAGAATATCTAAATCTACAGTGTTGAACGCACTGTTGAAGTCCAGGAGAATAAGGAGCGTTATCTTCTTTTTTTCTATATTTACCCGAATGTCGTCGGTGATTTTGATAAGAGCTGTCACGGGACTGTGTCCCGAACAAAAAACCGAACTGAAAAACCATCAATACTGACGGCCTTAGTCTAAATGGATTTAAGTATTTTTAGGACTTCATCAACAATTAATTCTCCCAGTTCAAAAGAGGAACAGTTAGGAGGAGGAATTTCAGACAAAGGAGTTAAGGTTTTATGCTTTCTAGACGCAAATAAATAGGATGGTAACGTGCTGAAATGTTGGTTAAGGTCATCGAGGTCAATGAGATTGGAAGAAACAGGCAACAGAGTTTTACCTACACCAAGTGATTTTAAGAATTTATAACTTACTAGGTGGACTGTTCTCAATAGTAGCATGGATATACTTAAAACTTTAAGGGCTAATACATATTATTTTCCACTTTTTAGAGGTTTTTTGAATATTTAATTTAAGTTTTATGTAGGTGGTCTTTATTGAAAAAAAAAATCTCAGTCACTGACTGACAGTCAGAGGTGGGTCTAGGTAGTCTGGGTATGCGGCTGCGGGGCCCGTAGCAACTGCTACTCTTGCTACTAGGTTAATCCGGCACTGCGTGAGAAAGATACAGTGTATTTTTCATACAGTTTGATTTTCTCAGCTACGTTTTTACATCTGTTCATGACTCCACTCTACTTGAATTTACGTCGAGCCGTGAAAATACATTGTGGATGTTGTTAAAAGACTGGCAACATTTCACAGTACGTCATGCTCTACGTCATACATATAACTACTAAATAAGAATAACATCAGATTTTATATCTATCTAGTTTATTCTTGAGAAAACGCTCATATGAAGATAAGTGATAGAATAATAAATGCCATTTACTTTAAATTTCATGCAACAATAAAATTGTCTTCTTTTCCTTCTATTTTTGTTTACGTTTTCACTTTGATCAATAACATTCGAAAATTTCGAAATTCCAGCACAATCATTATAAAATCACGATTCGGCGAAATGAGCGTTCTCTTCATTGTGAAATAAACTTTTTGGACTGTAATTCATAACAAATAATAGTATTCGTAAATGTCTGTGTCTTTGTGTGTTTTACGCATCGAGGTCGACGAAGATCTGCCAGAAATGGGGGACAATCCAGCTGAAATCGGTACGCCGGTTCACTTCATACCGTTAGATTATTGTTTTGTGTAGGTCTAGGGTTTTACATTTGCCAAGGAACAGCAGGAATGCTGCAATACTGTGCAATACATTATTGCCAAGTATCCTTCACCTTGGCATCAATCCTTTGTGTATAATTATACCTCATACCTAATGTTATTGATCTGATCTACTGAGCGCAAGAAAGTTCAATGAACTTCAAAATCGTTTCAAATTTAAACCATCAACTTTTTGTTTTTGTTAAGCATGTGTGTTGTCCAAAGATCAGTACCTATATCATTAATTATCATTTATCTATGATACAAGGTTAAGCTGATATGAGCATCAGCTGATACAATGTTATTACCAACTGTACTAACTATAAGACAGAATGCATGATTCATAGAGTAAATAATCATTCATTGATGATGTTTATTTAAAGCCTGAACAGAAAAATATAAAGCTTTCAATGAGATACAATCTATTGCATATAAGTTATGGTAATATTTTGGCATCATCTCACCTGGTTGTAAGTGATGATGATGCCGATGATGAAAATGGGCATACCAGGTATGCTGTTAACTGTTGTTTGGCCTTTGCCCCCCCTGCCCCCGCTCTGGCATTGGCGGCCGTGCGGACTATCTGGACTACCAAGATCACCAGATTATAGCGGGGCCCAGATTATCGAGACCCTACTGTATTCAGGAAATTTCTAACACAACCTGAGACCTGAAAATAAGACACCACACACTGTTCAACTTAGATGCCACGATCTGTAGCTATTCAAAGGTTCCTTTTAAAAACAGTTATTAAAACCTTTAACCATTGTTGTGGTTTTTTTGTCACACAGTCGCCAATGTGAAGAAACATAAAAAAGCATAGACCATATTTTTAATTTGCAATTGGTCTCTTGGCATCACTGTAATATTTAGCTCATAAAATTAAAATTATCATATTTTTAACTACTTTTTTGAACTTTTTGTTTACAATTAAATAATAATTCAATAAATTAAACACCATAAAGCGTATTTACAAAATCGTTCCCCATACAAACTTAAGAATATCACAAGTTATACAAATGAAAAAATTTTATGAAAGAGTAGTCTTGCATGGAACCAAAAGGAAATGGTCACACTGTTGAAAATACTTTATATTTATACTAACTTTTTCGAAATATCTGGGATTGGATTTCACAAACACTGCAGTTTCATAAATACTTATTATAGTCAGGTCATAAGTTCTGTCAAAAACTTTTTGTAAAATTAATGATACACTTTTTGATAATTATATAGAAATTATATATGAAATGAAAGGTAATTTTATTTACACTATTCAAATGCCCCTATTTTGAATACATACCCTTAATCGACGAAACCAATCACCAATCGCAGCATGCACCACATTCATATCTATGTCTGCCGCTGCTTCAGCCAAAGATGCTCGGAGAGATTCCAAATTCTGATGAGGTTTAGCGCATACTTTCTCCTCCAAATGTTGCCATATCTTGTAATCCAGTGGGTTTAAATCTGGACTAGAAGAGGCCAGTCTTCATGTCTGATAAAATCATTTCCACGGGCGGTCAACCAGTTTTGCATGTTTCGTGCGATATGAGCTGGTGCAGAGTCCTGTTGGAATATCCAATGTCTGTTTTTGGACATTGTTTGAGAAAGAGGTAGAATATTTAACATCTCTTTTGGCGCGTAACCACAGCCATACTAATATACATATATACTGTGCCACAGCGGTGCAACGCGATAACCGCTACTCTATCTTCTTTCTTCGACCACTCCATATTTGAAAATGAATGAAAATGAATGTCTTTTTTATTTTCGGTAATGCGCAAACGTTCTACTTTTAAAATTGGTGAAATTCATCTAGCCAGTATTCGAAAATTTTAAATAATAAGATTTTGACAGAACTTATGACCCGACTAAGTATATATGGATGGGACAGTAAGCAAACTAAGTTCTTTGAAGTGTGGTCGACAGCTGTCTGTATGCCGCAGGTTACATATGGCACTTATACAACTTTTTTGGACTTTCAAAATTGATTCAACACCTGTGGGGTTTTCCCAGGAGATATTTGAGTGTCGAAACCACATATCCGAAGTACGCCGCGAGCACTGCTTTGCGATGTACCGTTTTACTAAGTATGTACAAGGCATACAAGAACCTCATCACTTTCTTACACACTACATCTATTTGAGTGCTCCATCTCATATGAAACTAATTCTAGAAAATGGATGGGCCGATTCCAATGAAACTTTATACACGTAAGCAATTCTACATTCTGGCTAGATTACATTGTCAAAAAGATAGCATTGTCACTAAATAATAGTAACTAGTATCTCATCATGTTTAATAGTAATAAAATGATGACCAACCTAAGAATTGATGTGGAAGCGATGAGACATGACAAGTCTAGTACTTCTTTTAATCAATATTTTTATCTTTTTTTATTTTTTTTTATTTATACAATTGATAAAAAGAATGTTACAAAAAATTATAATACTAATACATCAAAAACCTTTACAGGTTAGCGTTGACATGAGTGGTGCATGCTCGCTTAAATGTTAGTGCGGATGGTGGCGTATCGGGAGCCGGGTCATTCCTTTCCCTCTAATATGGTTGATGGGAGCGATGGCTGACTCTCGCGTTGTACTCGTGACCGGGTGCTGTCCGTGTGAACTGGTCTACTCTTGTTAAATGGATTCAATGATTTTTTTTTTCATTTCATTTTCATAATATCAAGCATTTAATTTTGACGTTATTAACTAATTATTGTTTATTTTTGATTCTTCACAAATGACATTGTTATTATTATTTTATGACTATCAGAAAGAGTGTAATTTGCACCTATTTTGAATAAATATATTGAATTGAATTGATGATATTAGTGATTTAAGGATTTTCAATTTGTTAATCTATCCTAAAATAAAGTATTTTCGATACTGTAATTTATTCAGAAACTAGAATTTGTGACTTGCTTATGTGTATAAAGTGTCACTAGAATCGGTGCATCCATTTTCAAGAAATAGTAATTTTAAGTTGGTACGGGAAACAATTTTGTGAATACGCTCTTAATTAAAAGATCATTGACATTAAAAAAATCTTAAATAAAATAACCTTAAAATTACCAAAAAACAACAATAAAATAATTTTCAATTACAAATTATCACCAAAAAAATAGTAAGTGGAAAATAAGGTTCAGACGCATAGTGGCAGAAACACAAATTACCTTTACTAAAGAAAGGTTACATAGTCTCCGATGTGCGGTCACACAGACCGCAGTTGGAATAATTTCGATCAAAGTTACTTGCTAAAATTGCTTCTGGTGATGCAGCCACTACCCGCTACGAAGCCAGCCCAATTGAACTCGAAGTTATTAAGATGCTCAGGTTGGGGCAACAGTGAGATGTAGCAGTTTAGTAAACCTCAGCGATCTGTGCGAAAGATTAAATTCCGCAATATGGCAAAAGATCATAACTGGTCAGGCTTTACTCAACTTTCAGGGCGTTAGAGTGCCCCTAAATTGGTTAAGAATATTCTAGAACATAACCAACGCTTCACTTCATGCCCGAATATTAGTCCATTTTACTTATCTCAAATTTTACTAGAACTTTAAATCTTATATTACAGTAAGGCATCTTTGTTGGTCAATTTCTTTCTCTTTTTTGTTCAGATGCAGCAAAGGAGCAGAAGAAGCGGGACCGTGGCGCTCGCGAGTCCCAGACCATCACAGTGGAAACCTACGCCAGCGTCCTCATGGGCCCCAGCATGGAAACGGGTCTGTTGCCCACCAGCTCGAGGCGATCGTCACCTGAAGATGCTGAGGAGGCAGATACGATAAGCTTCTTTTGTGGGAATCCATTAGTAGAGGTGACGAAGGGTGTTCTCCATTTGTATAAGGAGAAGTAAGTTTTAAATAAGATAAAATAATATTATGTATTGTCAAAACTGAGTAATGGTTACAATCATCATCAGTTCACGCATACAATAGTCACGATTTTATATTTTACATGTATTCATCATTGTATTCATCATCATCATATCAGCTGACGCACGTCCACTGCTGGACCTAGGCCTCCCCCAAGGATTTCCATGACGACCGGTTCTGCGATGCCCGCATCCAGCGGCTTCCCGCGACCTTCACCAGGTATCGATCCAACGAGTGGGAGCCCTACCTGCGCTACGTTTTCCGGTGCGCGATCGCCACTCGAGAGCTTTACTGCCCCAACGGTCATCTGTTCTACGAAATATGTGCCCCGCCTACTGCCACTTAAGTTTAGCAATTCTGAGAGCTATGTCGTAGAAATACATTTTAATCATCATTATGATAAAATTATTATTTTGTTTTGACATCCTATTTTATTTTGACATTGATTTTATGAATTTTTTGACGATCATGTTACACTTTGACATCTATACATATAAAAGAAAGTCGTGTTAGTTAAACCATTTATACCTCAAGAACGGCTAAACCAATTTTTATGATTTTTGTGTTTTTGCATTTGTCTTCGTCCGGAAAAAGATATTAAGTATTAAAATATGATATTCATCAATAAAAAATATTATCAGTCAAAAAATAATTGGTTTTAGGGTAGGGTAGTGTAGTGTAGTGTAGGTGTAGTGTAGTTAGGGTAGGGTAGTGTAGGGAAGGTAGTGTAGTGTAGTGTAGGGTAGGGTTGGGTAGTGTACGGTAGGGTAGGATAGTGTAGGGTAGGGTAGTGTAGTGTAGGGTAGGATAGTGTAGTGTAAGGTGGAACGAAGTCCGCCGCGCCGCCGGGACAGCTAGTTTTTAATATATTTAGTATAAATATATCATTGGTGACATGAAATAAATAATCTAATCTAAACTTATCTAATCTATGTAAGTACTCATGTTAGATCTTGTTCATCTATGTCACTCTTGTTTACTCATCCATCTTAACATTCTCATTTCCGCTGCATGTATCTGTCACCCGTCCCTTTAGTAGCCCCAATTTCCGATGTGTACAAGATGACGTATAATAATCTTGTAAATTTTCCCCATCACTGTAAGGGGCATTCGGGAATCACATGTTGTTCCCGTGACCTGTCGCCATTTCCTCCGTTCGTTACTTAATGTCCCGGACTATGTCGCCATCGCACATCACTTACCACCAGGTGAGATGTTGTCAAGGGTTTACCAATTGCGAAAAAAATAAATAAAAAATCTCTATGAATGAACTGAGGTACCATAAGACGGAACATACTGATATTGGTGCATCATTGAATGCTATGTCTTTAGGACCGGAGAGGCCGTCGAAGTCGCAAAACTAGCAAAAAGTAGCAATAAGTATGTCATATCATCATCATATCAGCCGAAAAACATCCACTGCTGGACAAAGGCCTCCCCCAAGGATTTCCACTACGACCGGTCCTGCGCTGCCCGCATCCATCGGCTTCCCGCGATCTTCACCAGGTCATCGGTCATAAGTATGTACGTACCATCAATTATTTTTTATTTTTTAAGTTGCAAATAGTAAATAGTTTTCAAAAACTTACGTACATACTTACCGATTGCTTTAACGGTGAAGGAAAACATCGTGAGGAAACCTGCACACGCCTGCGAAGAAACTCGAAGGTTGTGTGTGAAGTCGACCAACCCGCACTGGGCCCGCGTGGTCGACTAAGGCCTAGTCGCCCTGATTCAGGGTAGGCTCGAGCCCCTCGGTGGGGACGTATATGAGCTGTAATGATGAAATAGTAAATAAGTATGTACCATTAATTTTTTAATGTCCATATTTATTTAATTATATTAATTTAATTTTGACACATTGTGATATTGCTAAACATTTCTTGTATTTAATTTTAGTTTGTAATTAATAAGATTAGATTTATAATAAACGTCATTTTTAAAACCTAAAAACTTTTAGGTTTCTACTTAATTTTTTAATTGTTTCGTATTCTTCTCAGCAAACCCTTTCATTTGATATCCATATCATGGGGGTGCATAAAAAATTACTGATCCGTGATCTTTGGGAGTCCGCCATATTGGTTTTAGAATGACGTCACTTAGCTAAAAATTTCAGCTCAATCTGAAACCGGGAAGTAGTTCTTATTTAGCTTCCAAGATTTGTCCCAAATTATCTAACGGATAAACTAACACAGCGAGCTTATATGAAGCTTGTAAAAGAATGAATAAAGTAATGATATTTTATGTTTTAGATTATTTACTTTAGATTTTTGCCTTTGTCCAGCAGTGGACGTCTTTCGGCTGATATGATGATGATGGATGACTTTTAAATTATTGTATGCCTTAGTGGCGGACATAGCTGTGCTATATTTTGTTATCTGTTCAACTTACGATCCACAATAACATAATTTAATTTACAGTGAACTGAAAGAAGCAGAGGAAGCAAAAATGCTGTGTCTCCTAGCCGTGCCGGGGGCTCTCGGTGCCCCAGACTTGCTGGCGTTCGCAGCCGCGTGTCAGCAGGACATCGCTCATGTCAGGGTGCTGAGGGATGGCTCACCTGATCATTATATGGCATTGCTCACGTTAGTACTACCAACGTATCATCATTTCAGCTCATATACGTCCCCCTACCCTGGGGCTCGAGCCTACCCTGAATTAGGGCGATCGGGCCTTAGTCGACCACGTGGGCCCAGTGCGGGTTGGTCAACTTCACACACAACCTGCGAGTTTCTTCGCAGGCGTGTGCAGGTTTCCTCACGATGTTTTCCTTCACCGTAAGAGCGTCGGATAAACGTACATATGAAATTGAAATTCTAAATCACATTGGTACGTGGCGGGATTCGAACCACGACCTTCCGGACAGGAGGCGGCGGCCCTAGCCGTTACGCCACCGACGCAACCGACGACGTATAGACCGTGTAAAAAAATTGGCGTAGGACCCGTTAACTGGGAGTTCTACTGATCATACTGAACAACTTTCCTCAAGGAACCCATAGTCAGTCCTAAAAAAAATAGACCCTCCGTACATAAATGCACAGTTACGTTTTTTTTTGCAGATTCAGGAAATTAATAGAACAAAAGTGGTTCAGTATGATGAGTAGAGGCCCCAGATAACGGGACCTACACCAATTTCGTTGTACCCGCATACATGTTGTAAATGCAAACCCAAGAAACATTTAAGTAGGTGAATAAGAAAATGAAACTGAACAATTTTCCCCAAAAAACCTATGGTCAATTCTCACAAAATATTTGGACTTCCCATAGATTCTTGTCTTTTAATATAAGCTGATTGATTTGTATGGGAAGTCCAATTTTTTTTTAGAATTGACCATATATTTATCGCAATAGGACCTGAGGCTCCATCTTTGCTATTTTTAAGTCTCGATATCTATAATCGTGTGGCACAATTAACCGTGCTTTCCAAGGGATAGACGGGGGTAGGCCGGTGTTGCACTTAGCATCATCCGCGGTCACGTGTAGGCCGTGTGCAACGCGACATCTGGAATCAGATGTACAGGTTTCCTCACGATGTTTTCCTTCACCGTTCAAGCAACCGGTAAGTATATGTACGTAAGTTTCGCAAAACTCATTGGTACATTGGCCGTCCGGATTTGAACCACTTAGATTTTTAAGTTGTCTAACAGAAATGCTAACTACCAGTTTTGAAAATCCACAATTGATAAGACCTTGGCATCATCTCACCTGATGGTGACGATGATGACAATGAGACCCAGCATTCCGTTTTTTGCTCATAACTTTTCAAGTAGTACCTAAAAGTCTCAGCGGGTGAAGCACTCCCCAGACAGTTCCCGCTCGTGGGTGACGCACTGCACTTCCCGACCAGTTCCCGCTCTGCGCTTGAGTACTACGAACGTCAAAGTCAAACAATTCACAATAGGGATGACGAATGCTAGTCATCTGATTTACTTTTTATCATCTGTCAAAAACGATATTTTGTTCTAAAAATGTCTGAAATACCTAGGCGTGACGTCATAGTTTTGCAGCGTCATTTATGTACTCATTTTGTGATTTTGATGAATTAAAAATCAAACACTTGATGGAAAACAAAACGAGTAAGTTTTTCCGAAGTTTAAGTAGGAGGACAATTTAGTGATCAAGAGTTCATTATTTATTTCTGATTTTGTCGTCATCCCTATTGTCGACGTCATCGACGAGTCGACGACGAACGTTCGAAAAAAAAAATGATTGATCTGTTTTTGTGATTTTTAGTAAATTATTTCTTGTACTTTGAGAAGATATGACACCTTAATATAAGATAATTAATGTCTATAATTGGCTATTAGGCTTTAAGTAATAAGTGCCATAAAACTATGTAAAATTTTCACCAATCTTTGTCATTCCATTTTTACATGTAAAATTAATAAAAAACAATCATTTATACATTTTTACGTTATATTTTACTATAAAGAAGTATTCCCTACCACCAACCTAACAGAGTCTTACAAAGTTAGACCCCGTCGAATATCGAACCCTCGATCTTCTGGTGTGAGGCAAATGAACTAACCACTATGCCACGGAGGCGGTTAAAACTTTAGTAGGTACTTATCGGAAATGACTGCATATTCCTACCCTCTTTCCACAGCTTCCGTTCCTGCCAAGCAGCTCGCGAGTTCCACTCAGCATTCGACGGGGTCCCCTACAGCAGTTTAGAGCCCGGCGCCGTGTGTCACATGGCGTGGGTGTCGCGCGTCGAGTGGGCGCGCCACGGGACGCCGCCCCAGGCGCACACCGAGCTGCCCACCTGTCCCGTTTGTCTCGGTACATTGTATGGATATTGGACTTAAGATTGGTGAAAGTTGCATTTATTTCGGTTCAGTAGTTTTTGATAAAATCCCATCAGAAAATATATAAAAATACAAATCAAATAAAAATAAGAAATTACGTACCCAGATCAATAATGATTATTGATTATTGATCTGAGATTATAATAGGTTGTGTAAAAAGTTTTTTCGCATTTTGTGAGTGTAAATTTGTAATTAATAGCGGTTTAGCTTGTAGGGGGGGACTCTAACAAAAATAGCACTTTAAAGCTTAATATTTCGCAAATGGATCCTTGAGTCGTAAAATGGTTCAGCAAACTCTTGGTAGTTTTGAAAGACCTATTCAACGATACTCCACACGATTGGGTACGTCAACGCGTCAACAAAAAAAAAAGACGTGTGGCACTCGGGGCCTGCCGCGGTAAAGCTATTGCATAGCATTTTATATCAACTTATGCAATTATAATTATTTATTTATTTTTTATTTATGCAGTATTTACCAGTACCATATAGTCCTTGGGGCGCGGGATGTTTATGTAATAAATTAACACTAAGAAAGTTCATCATCATCATCAATCGCCATCATCAATTGCCATCATCATTCGCCATCATAAATCGCCATCATCAATCGCCATCATTAATCGCCTCATCAATCGCCATCGCCATCTTCATCATCACCATCATCATCATCATGAATAGATAGATGGCACTGTAACTTTTTTGGAACTCAATATATTTTTTTTAAGGTGTCAGGTTTTATTTTCGTTACGAAATTTCTTAAATCGGTCCCCTCAAAGCCCGCGATAAAACCTATACAATAGCTTAAAAATCATCCCCTCTTTACATAGAGGTATCCTAATTTTTTTTTTGCAAGATTTTATTTTACCACTTTGTCGGCGTGATTAATATGTATACCCATGCTAAATTACAGCTTTCTAGTACTAATAGTCTCTGAGCAAAGCCGCGGACGTGACAGACAGACATGGCGAAACAATAAGGGTTCCTTGTGGACTAAAGGTGGTTCGATGAAGCTCCTCAATGCTCAATTCTCGCTAGATGGCGCCTGCTCCACAAATTTTTAGTTTTAATTTTTTTTTTGAAGTCGTGGTTCCACATTTTTACCTTAAAAACGTTAAGCGCACTCTTTACATAAATATTTAACTGTCGAAAAACAAATTGCACAATTAATTGCATTGTAGTATCCAAAAATCTCGATTATATGTTCCTTCACGCAGTTTTGAACTCGACACTCACACATCCATTGAATATTGCAATCGGCAATCATCGCATTTCCGAATACAAACGAATGCTAATTCCATGTCCATCAATTACAAGATTTATCGTGTAACAGAATTTGAATTCAGAACTAAGTACTTTATTGTTGTTTTGTTTAGATTCCCGCACGAACTATATAGAGCTCTAAAATTATCATTATGTATAATATACTAACGAAATTAATAAAAATATAAAAAAAAAACAAAATAAATTCTTCAACCTACTTCCAATAAAGGGAAGGTTAAATGTTCGACAAATGTTTTTTTGGTCTCCTTTTTTTCGGAGTGCTGACCTTAATTATTAATTACACTGGAATGTGTTTCAGTCCTAACTTCATTTAGGATATTGCTCATAGTTCTTCTTGAAATTCCAGTGGCATTAGCAACTCTCTTAAAACTTCTTAAAATAATTACTTTCATTAACATACTAATTTTTTTAAATCTGTTGGCTTCGGTTACATAATATTTATAAACATTGAAGATAATTTCGCGTGACTGGCATTGTAAAAGTTTCCCTTTTTTTATAGATATTATCTGAAAACTATAAAATTCGTTCAATTTTAAATTTGGGGTTTTAACAACTCTTTATATATATCGATTAACATATTTACTTTTTTGAACTGAAAATTTCTCTAGGCGCGTTGGAAAAATTTGAGATGGGAAAAACCAACGTCACAGATACCTTGAAGTGAAAACTTTTTTGAGATTGAAAAACTATTGAACTTGCGACACCGTCACCGTCACCTTGAAGTGAAAACTTTTAAGATGGGAAAAACCATTGAACGCGCAACACCGTCACCGAAACCGTCACCGACACCTTGAATTGAAGACTTTTTGAAATGAGAAAAACCATAGAACGCGCGACACCGTCAACGGCACCGTTACCGTCAGCTTGAAGTAAAAAAAAATTAAGATGGGAAAAACCATTGAAACCGCGACACTGTCACCGACACCTAGGTGAAAACTTTTGACATGGGAAAAAAACCATTAAACTAGCGTCACCGTTACCGACACCGACACCGTCACCGACACCGTTACCGACACTGTTACCGACACCGTCAACGGCACCGTTACCGTCAGCTTGAAGTAAAAAAAAAATAAGATGGGAAAAACCATTGAAACCGCGACACTGTCACCGACACCTAGGTGAAAACTTTTGGCATGGGAAAAAAACCATTAAACTAGCGTCACCGTTACCGACACCGACACCGTCACCGACACCGTTACCGACACTGTTACCGACACCGTCAACGGCACCGTTACCGACAGCTTGAAGTTAAAAAAAAATTAAGATGGGAAAAAAACCATTGAAACCACGACACCGTCACCGACACCTAGGTGAAAACTTTTGACATTAGAAAAAACCCATTAAACTAGCGTCACCGTTACCGACACCGACACCGTCACCGACACCGTTACCGACACCGTTACCGACACCGTTACCGACACCGTTACCGACACTGTTACCGACACCGTCAACGGCACCGTTACCGACAGCTTGAAGTAAAAAAAAATTAAGATGAGAAAAAAACCATTGAAACCGCGACACCGTCACCGACACCTAGGTGAAAACTTTAGACTTTAGAAAAAAACCATTAAACTAGCGTCACCGTTACCGACACCGACACCGTCACCGACACCGTTACCGACACCGATACCGACACTGTTACCGACACCTTGAAGTAAAAACTTTTTTGAGATAGGAAAAATGGCGTTTCAAATTATGTATATTATTTATTTATTTATTTATTTATTTACACTTATAGTACACTAAAACAGTTTCGTAAAGCTAATACATAAAGTTATTATAATGAAGTGTACAGTAGGCGGTATATAGTATACTAGCTGTTTCCCGCGGTTTCACCCGCGTGGACAACGTTTCTATGACTTTTCGAGGGTGCGCAGTGCGTGGTAAAAAGTAGCCTATGTCTGAATCCAGGTCCTAATCTGTCTACCTACCAAATTTCAGCCAAAGCCGTTCAGTAGTTATTGCGGGAAAGCGTTACAGACAGACAGAGTTACTTTCACATTTATAATATTAGTAGGGATTAGTAATAATTCTTCAATCCATGAAAATGAAAAACAAACAAAAGACAGTTTGTTATATTCTCTTTGCAAACGATTGACTTGATGCAGTGACAGAACGTAAGAGCGGCAACATGCACGCGCGTCGGTCGGTTGCATGGAGCGGCAACGTCGCGCATCTTGTGTATTTACACGACATTTTGTCTCGCACACATTCGTAAATTTAATGAAAATTGAGCGTTGGTTTATTCCATAATTTTAAATGAAAGTATGTTTTTTTATTAATCTTGCGCAAACAAATACTTGAAAAAAGTTTGTAGCACACATAATTTACGCTTTATTCTGTATCCTGAACCAGATTATTGCAATTGTTTTTTGTATGATAATCGAACCACCCGAATATGCAGTCATAATACAACACTAGGTTCCACAATTGGCGCTAGTAGCTACTTTTCACAAGGACGAAATGAAGAAGACTGAGCGATTGCGTAATATGGTTCTGTCAGTTATACATATTTTCCACTTGCAGAGCGTATGGACGAAAGCGTGGCAGGCATTCTGAGCGTGCAGTGCGCGCACGCGTTCCACGCCGAGTGCCTCGTGCGCTGGCGCGCGGCGCGCTGCCCCGTGTGCCGCTGCGCGCAGGTCCCCGAGCCCCGGGCGGGCCCGCAACCGCGGTGCACCATGTGCGAACTCAGCGGTAAGCCACCGTCGTTATCATTTCAGCCTTCCCTCTATTTAGTCTAGCGCGCTCCAGAGCTATGTGTATCTTGCTTTCTGCGAGCTCCACGAGATCATAAGTCCACTCACGGATCAAATAAATAAGGTTGGATTGGAAATGTGCGCTGGGCCACAGATTACTAAATAGTTACTTGCTGGGCAGGCGCGCCACAAGTATGATTAGACAATCATACTTAACCGAAGCACGCGTTCATACTTTTTATTTGCGTGTGGTTGTGTGTAACGTACAGACTCTCGAAATGGTGTGAGACGCAATTGCAGCCCTGTGTTCTAAGTGTGTTTTGTTTATTAGTGCGCGCAATTCGTGTATGTATTATTATTGCTTGTGTAGTGGAGTTGATGGGTGGGAGACAGGCGGCGACGCTGGTTTTCAAACAAAAGTGTAACTATTGCCAATCCAACCGTATTTATCTTATCCGTGAGTCCACCTGATGGGCCGTTCAAAACTACGTAAACGAAAGCCGGCAAGCAGCACCGGCCCTGGGGTAGAGCGAAAAAAGCGGCCACTAAAGGCGCCAGGTGGCAAGAGTCGCCAAAAAGTCAAATGCGAAAAACAATTTCCAGCGCTTAATAGAAAATTGACGGTTTTGCCAGATTTGATTTAAAAAAATCCGTAGGTTGAGGCTGGAAAATCCGTAGATTTCCGTAGATTGCCTCTAGATAAATCTGTGGATCTAGACTTTAATATTGAAGAAGCAGGAGTATAATAAATTAAAGCTATTTAATTTAGTTAAAATCCAATTATTGTAATAAGTTAATTTTTTGAAAAATTAGGAATTATTATTTATATAATATAAAACCGAAGTACAATTTACGTGAAGTGAAAGCGTCGACCAAAGGGCGCTGTAAGACAATCTCGCTCCACCCTGATCAAGAGCTAGGGCCGGCGCTGCGGTGCATCTGTGGTGCACCATGTGCGATCTGGTGTGCACCATGTGCGAGCTGTGGTGCATTATGTGCGAGGTGTGGTTCACCATGTGCAAGCTGTACTGCACCATGTGCGAGGTGTGGTTCACCATGTGCAAGCTGTACTGCACCATGTGCGAGCTATGGTGCACCATGTGCAAGCTGTGGTGCCCCATGTGCGAGCTCAGTTGTAAGTGAAATAAAGATATTTATTACAAGGGACTGGAAACGGAATGTGGCAGTGGTAGTCGCTCTCTCCGCCGATCGGGATTAGTAAAAAGTAGGCTTGTATAGGAACACATCCGTTCCTACATTGGTGACCCGACGCTGAACATTGACGCACCTCAACAACAACAAGCAACAACTGCTCAACAGCCCTCAAGCCGGTAAAGCAAGCCAACAGCAGCATAGCAGTCCAATGCGAAGTTTACCAAGACCATCGCAGCCGTCATATCGAGCTTCCTGGCCCTGCACTTCACTCCGAAGCCTCATCAGGTTCGCAGCCGTCGACGTAGCATCAAAACTCCACGGACCTGCAGCTTCACTCTTCAGGCAGCAAGTTGTCAGCAGCTCACGCTGTAGAGCACGCGCTCCACGTAACCTGCTTCCCTTGCACCGTATGCCTGAACCACCTCCTCGTCCCGACTCACCGTGGACTCGAGTAGAGCATCATTGGCCTGGCGTCTCGACTCACCGCAGACGCCGCATCGCGACGCGTATCGTCGCTCCGCCGCACCGCAACATTGGACTGCCAACTCAATATGGATATGGACCTCCGGTCTCGGGGGGGGGGGGGGGGGAGTAATGTGGCGACATCTGCAGCACCCGCCACTAACAACTACATACCTCAGCTCAAGACTGAACCATAGATCAGATGATATGGAGAGTTGCATCTTCACCTCGATAGATGGCACCATCATCGCAAGAAGGCTATTAACAAAGCATCTACAACGCACTATCTACATTTCCTTGCTCATAAGCATATATACAAGAACCAGCCATACATGGTTGGTCCACGGTCGGACCCCAGGGACATCACCTCGCCTGGCGGAGATATCTCCCTTTGTTCTCGAGAGTAGGAGCACACCGTTCCTACAGGCTTAATGTTGATTAAATATTTATGTTTCGATGTTGCTTATTCGATAGGTATATTGATATTTTTGGCAATATTTTATATTTAGATATATCGTTATATCAAAAACGTATCAAAATATATATTTTTTCTAATGGTCACACTAAGCACGCATCTGTACGCAGATGATTTCTAATTTATACCGCCGCACTCCTTGCAAGTTTCGATCGGGCAATAGAAGTTGCTAATGCTGACCCGGTTACAATTGCTGAGTGGTCAAGCCTTCACGGACTTCTAGTCAATATTTCAAACTCCCAGGCAATTGTAATTGGCAGCCTTCACTTCATTTCCAATTTTCAGGACTTATATGTGCCTAACTATGTATTTGAAGCACTTAAAATAAAACACACCTAACTCCTCCACTGTAAAAAAATTAGGTATCACCTTGGACCAAACACTTTCCTGGTCCCCGCAAATTAATGAAGTGAGTCGCAAAGTCTTCGTTCTCTACACTCTTTAAAACGGCTTCCAATTTTTTTCTCTCGACACCACACCTCTCCTGGTCCGTTCTCTTCTTCCTCTGCTGGACTACGGCGTTGTTGTCTACCTCGACCCTCTTCTGAACCGCTAGGTAAATTAGAGCGTCTTCAGAACCAGTGCATTCGATAAGTAGTTGGCTTGCGGAAGTACGACCATACATCAAAGAGTCGTAGTACGCTGGGTTGGCCACTCTTCCGCCAGCTAAGAAACCACCATATCCTGTACCTCCTATATAACGTTCTTTCAAAACCTGCTGGTCCTCAATACCTCCGTCAATTACCCTGTTATGTGCTAATGAATGGCAATAGGAGATCTCGGGACTTGATTCGTTAAATATCTTCTACTATTTTCCCCCACAGAAGAAGAAGAGGAGGGCGATGAACCCCGAGACACGTTCACTGGCGTAGCTGAAGGCTTAGAGGGTGTGGAGGCTGGCTCGTTGTGGATATGCCTCATCTGCGGCAACGTCGGCTGCGGCAGGTAACCATAGGAGAACATTCATTCATTTCGAAGAACAGAACATTCGACCTGACTCGAATGACGTCACAGCGAAATACCACAGATAATCAATACATCGGAGAGACGTCTAGACAGAGCAATCGTACGGGGGCCGAGGGGCGAGACGGGCAGAGGCTGAGCCCCAAGTTCAAACCTCGGGCCACTTCATACTTACTGCATACTTCATACATTCAGGCGGTGCAAGGAGCAGCTGTCTAGGGCTAGTTAGTCAAGCACTCCAACATACTTACTGGCCGTCTTATAGATGATCATCGTCATACCAACTCATATACATCCCCACCTAGGTGCTTTAGCCTACCCTAAATTTGGGCGATCGGGCCTTAGTCGACCACGCGGGCTCAGTGCGGGTTGACAAACAAACTTCGAGTTCCTTCGCAGGCGTGTGCAGGTTTCCTCACGATGTTTTCCTTCACCGTAAAAGCGTCGCATAAACGTACATATGAAATCAAAATTCGACAACACATTGGTTAATGGCAGGATTCCAACCTCGACTTCCTGGACAGGAGGTAGCGGCCCTAACCGTCTTTAAAGATTTGATTCAAAGAATTTATGTATGTCGTGGCGTTGTAATTAAAATTTGCCATTTCATGAAATAGTCGGACGGATGTTGAAGAGATCATGAAAATCTAAGTTAAGCTAGCGTTAAGCGTCGGTGGCGTAATGGCTAAGGCCGCCGCCTCCTTTCCTGGAGTTCATGGTTCGAACCTGCCACGTACCAAAGTGATTTAGAATTTAGATTTCATATGTACGTTTATCCGACGCTCTTACGGTGAAGGAAAACATCGTGAGGAAACCTGCACAAGCCTGCGAAGAAACTAGCAGGTTGTGTGTGAAGTCGACCAACCCGCACTAGGCCCGTGTGGCCAACTAAGGCCCGATCGCCCTAATTCAGAGTAGGCTCGAGCCCCTCGGTGGGGACGTATATGAGCTGATATGATGATGATGACGGTTGAAGAGCCGCTGCTCGCTTCCTTGGGTGGTAGAAGGCAGTTAAGGTTAGGTTCTTTTCGCATGATATGGCCAGCCATTTCGTGATCTGGTAAACTCTATGATATTGCTACGAGATATACTCCAATTGGTGAGAACTATAATAACATGGCCGCTGGGGCAGTAAAGTTCTCGAGTGGCGACTGCGCACCGGAAAACGTAGCGTAGGCGGGCCTCCTACACGGTGGACAGACGACCTGGTGAAGATCGCGGGAAGCCGCTGGATGCGGGTAGCGCAAGACCGGTCGTCATGGAAATCCTTGGGGGAGGCCTTTGTCTAGCAGTGGACGTTTTTCGGCTGATATGATGATGATACACCAATTGGTGAGAACTATAATAACACGTCAGTTTGTTTGTTTGATGACATGTACTATAAGTTTTGAATTCGTGTCGACAACAGTGGCAAATACTGGTAATGTATATAATAAATATTGCAAAATCATGAAAAGAGTAACAAAGCATTCTAAAAGAATCACGAATATAAATTTTATAAACAAAAGTTCAAATAGAAGTAAAGCAACATGGGCAGTAATAAAAAGAAATATAACACAGACCAATACTTTAAAGGAAACTGTAAACATGATTCTAAAGAATGACATTTTGATTGAAAATCCCCTAGATATAGCGAATACTTTCAATGACCATTTCATAGATCTCAATGCCCCTTTGCAGTACAATAGGGTCAATACGTTTAAGCTAATTTCACAGTTAAATGTTAACAGTATGTTTATAACTCCAGTAACTATAGAGGAAATAAAGAAAACGATCCTTACACTAAATAATAAAAAGAGTACTGGTTACGACGAAATTCCCACGCTTTTTATTAAAAGTAGCATTGAATATATAGCGCAACCGCTTGAGTTCATAATTAATTTGTCCCTTGAGACTGGAATTTTTCCGAATGACTTAAAAAAGGCATTAATTAAGCCTTTGCATAAAAAGGGATCCAGAACTGACATAAATAACTACAGACCCATTGCGCTTTTGTCAATTTTTCCAAAATTATTGAAAAAATCATACATAATAGGTTAATGTCTTTTCTGAATAAACATTCTATACTTAGCAATAATCAGTTTGGATTTCAAAAGAGTAAAAACACAACTTTGGCTATTTTTAAAGTTTTGAAACAAATTTGGACTGAGGTGGAAAACAGAAATACATGTGTTGGGCTGTTTATGGATTTATCAAAAGCTTTTGACTGTGTTGTACATGAAATCTTGCTTAAACAACTAGAAAATATTGGGTTACGGGGGAATGCCTTGAAATTAATGGAGTCTTATCTTTCTAACAGAGTGCAAGCTACAATTGTTGAAAAGTATAATTCAAATACAAAGACGCTAGAGCAAATTCAATCTGACTTTAGAAAAATACGATTAGGTGTCCCACAGGGAAGTGTTCTTGGACCTCTACTATTCCTTATCTATATAAATGAGCTACCTTTGGTGATCAATCATCTCTGTGTTTTGTTTGCTGATGATGCTACTATTTTTATACCAAAGGATAATTTGAGTAATCACGAATATATCAATGAAATATGTAACACTATTGACATGGCTACAGAATGGTTGACATCAATTAATTTGAAATTAAATCTAGATAAGACTAAAATTATAGAATTTAGGAATTATAAAAAGGAACCACATTATTTAAATATCATTATTTGTGGTAAAGCAGTAGAATTAGTTAATGACATTAAATTTTTAGGAATTACAATTGATACTCATTTGAATTGGAAATCTCATATTGAAATGATCAACAAGAAGATATCAAGTAAATGTTATGCTTTGTCTATACTAAGTAATGTGACTTCAACAGAAGTTAGTCGAAATGCATATTATGGCTACGTTTATCCACTTTTGACATATGGCATCATATATTGGGGTAACTCTGTAAATGTTAACTCTACTTTTATATTACAAAAACGATGTCTAAGGATCATCTACAAAATACCTAGCACTGAGTCTCTAAGGTCTGTATTCAAAGAACAAAAATATCTTACAGTAATTAGTATATATATACTGGAAATGTGTGTGTTTGTAAAAAACCATAGAGAACATTTTACTAGAAAAAATGAAATCTATCATAGAAATGTTCTACGCAGCCAATATAAATATGACATGTGCGTTGTGTTAGCTAAAAGCTACATATTTAATAAAAGTGCTGTAGTTGTAGGTGCTAAAATTTTTAATCACTTACCAATGTATATCAAGTCATTAGATGGTACTAAATTTAAAAAAACACTAAAAGATTGGTTGACAGACAAGGTATTTTATACTTTAGAAGAATATTTTTCAAATTAATTTATACTTGCTTTTTATGTTTTAATTTTTGAATAAAATTATGACTGTACTTTAAATGTTAAACCATGACTATTGTATGCCCGAAATGGGTAAACTGATGATACTAATTAATTGTAACAACTATATTACTCAGTTTTGACAATAAATATTATCTTATCTTATCTTATCTTACAGTCGCACTCGCTCCCAAGCACTCGTAGAAGACGGACGTTGTTTGAAAGAACTGTCAAATAATGATAATAGTTTGATTATGTGTTTTGGCTATGAGAAAGAATAAAACTATTACAAAGTTGATAAGAGTGTTTGGGTGTGGATTATAGAGTTCTAATTTACCCCTAAATAATATGATTAAGATATCATTAAATTTATTGTCCAAAACTGAGTAAAAAATGTTATGACAGATAGTTTGGGCATCATCAGTTTACCCACTTCGGGCATACAATAGTTACATTATTTACGTTGTCATTTTGTCACGTCAAAATATAATATTGGCGCGTCCCATTTGAATGGTGACTTTTCATGGCATTGTTGTTGCAGATATGAAAACGGGCACGCAGCGAAACACTTCATGCAGTCGAATCACACGTACGCGCTGCAGCTGGGCTCGAACAGAGTGTGGGACTACGCCGGTGAGTTTATTGAATTTTAACCGGCTTCAAAAAAGGAGGTTCTTTGACCCGTATGTATGTAATATTGTTGCGTGGACATCATTTTTATGACTTTCTTAGAGGGCGCGCGGTGCGCGAGCCGCAAGCGGCTCGCGAGCGTGGACATGATTTTTCTCCGGACCCCTCGGGAACTATGCCAGGATATGCTTATTAGTAAATCATGTCATTTCCCACCCCCTCAACTATCTGTCCAAAAAATCACTCAATCCATTGTTCCGTTGCGATGTTAGAGAAATTGACCAAAAAGAGTATATTTTCAGTTCCCTCAGGATATGCATTGGGCTATGCTATTTTCACGGGATAAAAAGTAGCCTGTGTCCTTCCTCGTGACACAGGCTACCTGCATGCCAAATTTCATCAAGATTGGTCAATGCATTGAAGCGTGAAAAGGTAACAAACAAACAAACACATTTTCACATTTATAATATTAGTAAGAATTTCATAAGTGTATGTATGTGGTATGTATGTGTGTTTGTCCAAGTATTTATCAGAAACTAGAAATCGAAATACAATAACTATTTTTTTAATGGATTAAGTATCTTTCATCTTAGGGAACAGTGGAAGTTTCATCAAAATCCATTCAATAGTTTTCAAGATATGGACTATCATGTGTGAACCAATCACTGGAAAAACACGTTGTTGGCCTAACGCCGCAATTTTGGTATAAAATTTGCTTGTTTTTAACGTTTCAAGTGTTGTCACTTATTGAAATCATATTTTTTGTGACGGATTTTTTTATATTTTTTTATTCACAATTGGTAAGCCCTTGGCATCATCTCACCTGATGGTAAGTGACGATGATGACGAAGATGGAAGCGGGTTTACCAAGATTCCCCAACGCAATGGAGAACTGACTATCTTATCTTCAAACCGGAACACATCAATGTTGTTAATACTGATGTTTGGCGGCAAGACTTAGATAAGATAGTGGTAGATAGCCAGGCGGGCTTAGAAAATCCTACCACCAACCAAACCGAGTCTTACAAATTGACCGCACCGGAAATCGAACACGCGACCTCCTGGTGTGAAGCGAATAGACTGACCATGACGCCACGGAGGCGGTTAAAAATCCGGTAATCCTGTGGTCGGCGGTCCTGCCTGCTCGATTCCCGATCAGAGCAAACATTCGTGTGTTGCTTTGAGTCTTGGTATTTGTATGTGGCGTGATTTATAGTATAAGTGAAAAAACAATCTTTATATTGGCAACACTGCTCGTTTATTGTCGGTTGTCACGCGATGGTAATTACCTCAGCTCTGTGTAGGAGTGGGGAGAGAGGTTTGCCGCTCACGAACTGGTCAGTTGGTATTCAAACTTCGATGTGTTCAGTCGACGGAAGTTTCAATATTAGTACTCGGATATTGTGAATAAATACAGATTTATACAAGTAAAAGTGTACTTACTGAGTTTTTTTCTTAAAATATGTATTTAAAATGCATGTACAGTGTAATCTCACTAATCCGGCACTATTTTAAACCGGAGGGTGCCGGATTATTGAAATGTTCGGATTACTGGATTATACTGAAAAAGTAATAGGTAATGAATAAAATAAAGCATTTCATAGAGGGTTTAAACGTATGTAATGTATTAAATAAACATGTAGGTACATATGTAATTAACTAGTTTTAAAATAATCCTTAATTGAGGTCTGCTTTTGTGCAACTTGTAGTCCTTGCTTAAAAACCTTTTCTCGCGTGATGAGGGAGGCGTGCGCGGAGGGTGCCGGATTATTGGACGTGCCCATCTATCGAAGTGCCGGATTAGTGAGATTATACTATATATTGGTTTCTGTGAAAGATGATATGAGTAAGAAAGAAGTGAATGTAGTGATGAATGCAAATACGGGAGAACAGAAGAGAAAAACATGTGGCGCCAAGCCTAATAATAACTGGAAACGAGGCAGGGGGAACTCATGAAATGTCCATACTACAGGAAATTCCAGTTTGGGGCCAGATGACCATGTGTTCGTGTGTGGTTTGCCCCTGAATATACTTGTTTAAGGTTTTTTATTTACGAATGTGTATCTGGGATGAACAGTCAAGTCAGGTAGCTTTGCGCCGGTACCGTTCTTTTTTGCCCAAAACCTTCACTGGCGTGCCCACAACAGCTGTACATAGTTTCATTGTAAATTTTTATTATTTATGATTTACCACCGTTCTGGAAGATGTTTTTTTAAAGTTACTCGGCATCAATATCAACGGCGAGTACATCACCCACCTCCGGTGCGCTGACGATATCGTGGTCATAGCTGATACCTCTCTCCTATCAACAAGTGGGTTTTAAAATGAACATGGACAATACAAATATTTAAACCGCCTCTGTGGCGTAATCGTTAGTCCATTCGCTTCACACCAGGAGGTCGCGGGTTCGATTCCCGGCGGGGTCAACTTATAAGATTCGGTTTGGTTGGTAGTAGGGCATTTTCGAAGCCTGCCTGGCTAGCTACCACCATCTTATCTAAGTCTTGCCGCCAAACATCAGTGCTGACAGCATTGATGTGTTCCGGCTTGAAGATAAGATAGCCAGTTCTCCATTGCGTTGGGGAATCTTGGTACTTCCGCTTCCATCTTCGGCGTGAATGAAAAATAGTGATTTGAGCCGGCAAACGGAGAAAATCACTTTTTAGTTTTTAGCGGGAGATTCGTAAAAATTCAATTTGTATGGCAGGAGTGGGAGATACCTTTTTGAGTTTTCCCAAATATTTCACTTGAAACATGACTCGAGTTGATATGTGTTCTTGATGGTTGGTGAAAGTTTGATCGTCATTCTTAGCGCCATTTTATAGAAAAAAAATGTTTGTAAGACAGATACCATTTTTAGAGTTTACCCGGATAAAACACTTACATCATATTTTAAATGTTTATTTGTGTTACATATTTTGGCAAAATTTGGAGAAAAAGCCATTATTGGGGAAAATATAATATATTTTTTTGTTTGGGTATTACGAGAAATTGTTGTTCGCGCGAACTTGCTACAGTCGCGTGTATAAATGCAACGTCTAGAGTTCAAAATATTGTACCTTTAATTCCCAGGTGACAACTTCGTCCACCGGCTCGTCCAGAACAAAGCTGACGGCAAGTTGGTGGCTGCCGAAGGCGGGTCTGAGGACGCGGCTTGCGGTGGGGAGAAACTGGATTCAGCTCAGCTGGAGTTCACCTACATACTGACTCAACAGTTGGACAGCCAGAGGGTGTTCTATGAAGAGAAGATTGCCAAGTAAGAATTTCACAGCTATATCACACTGTAAGGAGACTTTACTAAGTTAGAAGAGTATTTAAGGGTCCCCCCAAAACTGAGTTTGTTGTTCCGTGAAAATAAGATAGCACACATCTATGTTTTTAATTAAAATTAGTACTAATCGTTAGTCAGAGAGAGGGAGTGTAACGTAATTAAGAAATAATATGCGGTAAAAATTTACGAGGACATCAAAAAATGCTCGAAAAATTCAAGAAGTATTTGCAGACTAAACACAATAGCTGATATTATACTGCAATTTTTCTCATTTATATTATATATACTTCATATCTTTGGCTAACGATACGTACCAATTTTGTGTAGAACCATGAAAGTTAGCTACAGTTAACGTCGAAACTAGTAAGCCTGCCGACCATTAAACTCCTTCGCTCTTCTGTGACTGAAGTTATATTTTTTTTAGGTGGAATATATCTACTGTAACACAGACCTCACTCGATTTACCTATTGAATTTAGCTGTTTCATGCGAGCTGCAGTAGATCACGTTTCCACCTTCTGTACAGATTCGCTTACAATATAAGGTAGTCAACTACGCGATAACCTCCCCACTGCCGGACTTGTGAAACTCAGAAAAGTTAATCCACACACGAGGGCCAAGTCCGGATTAAAGGAAGTTGTAGAGGTGTTCCATGCGAACTGCAATAGATCACGTGCCCACCTTCTGTACAGATTCACTTACAAGGTAGCTACGCGATAACCTCCCCACTGCCGGACTTGTGAAACTCAGAAAAGTTAATCCACACACGAGGGCCAAGTCCGGATTAAAGGAAGTTGTAGAGGTGTTCCATGCGAACTGCAATAGATCACGTGCCCACCTTCTGTACAGATTCACTTACAAGGTAGCTACGCGATAACCTCCCCACTGCCGGACTTGTCAAACTCAGAAAAGTTAATCCACACACGAGGGCCAAGTCCGGATTAAAGGAAGTTGTAGAGGTGTTCCATGCGAACTGCAATAGATCACGTGCCCACCTTCTGTACAGATTCACTTACAAGGTAGCTACGCGATAACCTCCCCACTGCCGGACTTGTGAAACTCAGAAAAGTTAATCCACACAAGAGGGCGAAGTCCAGATTAAAGGAAGTTGTAGAGGTGTTCCATGCGAACTGCAATAGATCACGTGCCCACCTTCTGTACAGATTCACTTACAAGGTAGCTACGCGATAACCTCCCCACTGCCGGACTTGTCAAACTCAGAAAAGTTAATCCACACACGAGGGCCAAGTCCGGATTAAAGGAAGTTGTAGAGGTGTTCCATGCGAACTGCAATAGATCACGTGCCCACCTTCTGTACAGATTCACTTACAAGGTAGCTACGCGATAACCTCCCCACTGCCGGACTTGTGAAACTCAGAAAAGTTAATCCACACAAGAGGGCCAAGTCCGGATTAAAGGAAGTTGTAGAGGTGTTCCATGCGAACTGCAATAGATCACGTGCCCACCTTCTGTACAGATTCACTTACAAGGTAGCTACGCGATAACCTCCCCACTGCCGGACTTGTCAAACTCAGAAAAGTTAATCCACACACGAGGGCCAAGTCCGGATTAAAGGAAGTTGTAGAGGTGTTCCATGCGAACTGCAATAGATCACGTGCCCACCTTCTGTACAGATTCACTTACAAGGTAGCTACGCGATAACCTCCCCACTGCCGGACTTGTCAAACTCAGAAAAGTTAATCCACACACGAGGGCCAAGTCCGGATTAAAGGAAGTTGTAGAGGTGTTCCATGCGAACTGCAATAGATCACGTGCCCACCTTCTGTACAGATTCACTTACAAGGTAGCTACGCGATAACCTCCCCACTGCCGGACTTGTCAAACTCAGAAAAGTTAATCCACACACGAGGGCCAAGTCCGGATTAAAGGAAGTTGTAGAGGTGTTCCATGCGAACTGCAATAGATCACGTGCCCACCTTCTGTACAGATTCACTTACAAGGTAGCTACGCGATAACCTCCCCACTGCCGGACTTGTGAAACTCAGAAAAGTTAATCCACACAAGAGGGCGAAGTCCAGATTAAAGGAAGTAGTAGGGCTAGTGGCAGATCGCACTGTCAGGTGTTTCAAAGCCACCTATAAAACTCCTAATACGGCTTTACGAACGCCATCTTGTGATTGCAACCGGTATCATCGGTTATCTTGGGAAACACCCAACGTGCCTTAAGAAGTGTCGAAACTATCGAGAGAAATGCCACTAACAAACAGTCAACCCCACCCAGGTAATGAACGTGCTTATAATAATCGTTTCATCAAATAGATACCGAGAGTGGTTGTGTCGTAGGGAACGAACGGTGTTTCCTACATGATCAGAACAAAGGGAGATATCTCCGCCAGGACGAGGTGGTGTTTTTTTTTCGAAAGGACAAGCTTGTTGTTGGCCGTTGGGGCCTTTACAATTTCACCGGACAGGGGAGGCGAGTACGGAAGGCACTCAACCTAGTACAAAGAAAAAAGATGCAACTGCTTAAGAGCGCCCAGGTGGGCACGGGCCTCGGCTTAGGTCGTTGCTTGGACGGGGGAGGATCGGAGAGAAGCGGCATGGTATATGCCGGTAGCGCTGGTAAGCGCCAGAAGCGGGGGGACACCGCCCTCGCCGGCGAGGGCAGAATGTCGGTGAAACATTATTTCTAAAAGTAATTAAAAAGAAAATAATATAAAACAGGTCTAAAATAAATCAAAACGTATGACTTCGTCACAAAGTAACCACTAAGCTACGAGTGTTTCTAGTATACAGTAACCAATGTACATTCATTACCAGGTTAGAATCCGATCACTCGGCGGAGAGCGAGACACAACGCGCGCGCGCCGCCGCGGCCGAGGAGACCGCCAAGCAACTGCGCCAACAGTTGCAGACCGTGTCCAAGGAAAACAAGTCGCTCGAGAAGAAACTGCACCATGTCACCAACAAGTAAGGCTTACAATCGTTTACAACATATAACGTCTCCACCGTTCTCGTGAAGATTAGGCCATAATCCACACACCAAGTCCGCTTGGTAGAGCTTGTAGAACTTGTGGTGAATTCCATTGTCAGGGGTTTTCAAGCCTCTCACACAACTTAACGACTGCCAAGGCCTTGCGCTTAACTCAGTGGGTTCCTGCGGTGCGGAGTGGTGCGGAAGGGTGACATTTGACGTGACAGTTCAGCGATAAGACCGCCCAAATTGTACGTCTCATAGTTGTTACTTTTGTTATGTACTAGTATTTTTTATTACAAGCTTTTTATTAACTTGCAATGTATGTATGTATGTATGTTTGTTCGGGTGAAATCTTGCAATATAAATTAGACCCTCTTCCCGGTTTGCGATTGAGCTGAAATTTTGCATACATGTGTAAATCGCGTGACAATGCAATATTATGATGACGTGGTGCTGATCTGATGATGGATCTGGAAGATGGCCATAGGAACTTCGCAATGAAACGACACAACCTCATCATGTTTTGGGCTCGTTTGATTCGTATTGACGAGTACTTTGATTGTAAAAAGCTTGTGCCTAAAAGCTTTTAGGTTTTTCGAAACTTATTTATTCTGATGCACAATAAAGAGTTATTTGAGATTGAGTAACAGCACTGGGATGCATGCGCCCGATGCGCCCGATGAGCGCTACTAAAGTCTCGCGTTAATCTGCGCGGGCTATGGTCCTTCGACCCGGATCATTATTTTTAATAATTAATTTCTTTTTGCAGACTGTCGTCGCTGCAAACTGAGCTGTCAGAGGAGCGCGGGCTGGCGGCCGCCCTGGCCAACAGCCAGGCGGAGTGGCAGGCGCGCGCCAAGGTTAAGGAGGAGAACTTCATCAAGGAGGTGAGGTGCATAGTTCATACAGAGTAGTCAAGAGGAGTGTGAGCTGGCGGCCGCCCTGGCCAACAGCCAGGCGGAGTGGCAGGCGCGCGCCAAGGTTAAGGAGGAGAACTTCATCAAGGAGGTGAGGTGCATAGTTCATACAGAGTATTCAAGAGGAGTGTGAGCTGGCGGCCGCCCTGGCCAACAGCTAGGCGAAGTGGCAGGCGCGCGCTAAGGTTAAGGAGGAGAACTTCATCAAGGAGGTGAGGTGCATACCTAATACATCGTCGTCAAGAGGAGTGTGAGCTGGCGGCCGCCTTGGCCAACAACCAGGCGGAGTGGCAGGCGCGCGCTAAGGTTAAGGAGGAGTACTTCATCAAGGAGGTGAGGTGCATACCTAATACATCGTCGTCAAGAGGAGTGTGAGCTGGCGGCCGCCTTGGCCAACAACCAGGCGGAGTGGCAGGCGCGCGCTAAGGTTAAGGAGGAGTACTTCATCAAGGAGGTGAGGTGCATACCTAATACATCGTCGTCAAGAGGAGTGTGAGCTGGCGGCCGCCTTGGCCAACAACCAGGCGGAGTGGCAGGCGCGCGCTAAGGTTAAGGAGGAGTACTTCATCAAGGAGGTGAGGTGCATACCTAATACATCGTCGTCAAGAGGAGTGTGAGCTGGCGGCCGCCTTGGCCAACAACCAGGCGGAGTGGCAGGCGCGCGCTAAGGTTAAGGAGGAGTACTTCATCAAGGAGGTGAGGTGCATACCTAATACATCGTCGTTAAGAGGAGTGTGAGCTGGCGGCCGCCTTGGTCAACAACCAGGCGGAGTGGCAGGCGCGCGCTAAGGTTAATGAGGAGAAAAGAAAGTATATTCATTCATATCAGCTCAAATACGTCCCCACCGAGGGGCTCGAGCCTACCCTGAATTAGGGCGATCGGGCCTAAGTCGACCGCGCGGGCCCAGTGCGGGTTGGTCGACTTCACACACAACCTGCGAGTTTCTTCGCAGGCGTGTGCAGGTTTCCTCACGATGTTTTCCTTCACCGTAAGAGTATCGGATAAACGTACATATGAAATCTAAATTCGAAATCACATTGGTACGTGGCAGGTTCGAACCACGACCTCCCGGACCGAAGTCGGCGGCCCTAGCCATTACGCCACCGACGCGCATATAAAAGACGCCATATTTCAGTTTAGCTCCATACTAAAATTTAGTTCCGGCCGGCATTGCTTCTAGGCCATGACTTGGTAATGACGAAGACGGTATGATTAGCCTGTACACATTGGTCCAGCTGAGTCCGCTGGGGACAGGTTTGAATCAGTAATTAGGTCCCCAATATGTCCCCCATTGGATCGGACTGAATTGGCGTATTTAAATCTAAGTCCATGTCCAACTAAAGAGATTGAGTTTATCTGAATCTACGATACAAAGTTTTCAGCTTTAAAATATGCAACGAATAAATCGGCTATTTCTCCCCAGGTATCCGACTTGAAAGAGCAGCTTCGAGACGTGATGTTCTTCGTGGAAGCGCGCGGCCAACTGGAACAGGCAGAGGGCGCCACTCAGGAGGAAATAGCCGGTGCGAGCGTGACGGTGGCACCGCAACAGAACAAGGGGCGAAGGAAGCGGCGGTAGTGGGCTCGTCGTTGAAAAGTTACAGCGACGCGGCGATAGATGGCTTTGCGCGGGATGGTGGCGCTACAGGCTGCGGCGCCCGCCGTGGAGGTAGAGAGCTCGCTGGTAAAAAGTTACAGCGGCTCGCCGATAGATGGCTTTGCGCGGAATTAAATATTGTGATGGTGGCACCGTGCACCGCAACAAAACAAGGCGTTGCAATATTATATGCACCCTGCGGGCAGATTTTTAGATACAATAAAAAAATTAAATGGCGAAAAAAACATGGCAACCTAAGCGAAAGTTGCGATTGGGATGAAATATGGTCGTTGCCTTGCCGCACACTGGGCGGGGCGGTAATAAATATAATTAATTTACTGTGATATAACTTATTTGATAAGTCGTAAGATTAAAAATAAAATGTATTTTGTTATAGACCGACTTTTTAACATTAAATCTTATTCTTGTAAGTGGTAACACATTGGCTGTAAATATCGTTACTCGTGAGATAAAAGCGGTCTTTTTATTCTAATCATTATCATTTATTAATTGTAGAAAGATTTTTGGAAATAAATTCATACATATCGGTCAACTCTTTTTTTTTTTGCTGCTATGCTTGCTAACAGAATTAATCATGATAATATGAAACCGTAAACATTTCTATGAACGTTGCTAAACGTTACAAAAGGTCATCTTTGACTAAATACTAAACTAGAAATATTTTCTGTCTGCTTGTAGATATAAAGCAGGAAAGCTGGACTGGATTGTTGGGTTTGGTTTAAAATACATAACATGCATAATGCATTTTTATATTCACACACACTTGTACCTTTATAAGCACATACGCATGTTTATAGGCAAAGATGACCTGTAGAGGTGACAAAAAAAATCGCGAATTAAGGATGTATCTGTTAAAAACTGGCAAAGTGCGACTTGGGGTGACAAACAGGTTTCCGCACCAAAACTTTATCAACAGAAGAGACCTCTCAGTATATACTTTGCTCTAGGTGAATAGGGGTCTACTTGTCTGGACTTTAGAATATTATTTTTTCTGTGGGAACGGAAGGACTAAATTTTTTCATAAATGTTCCTGTAATCTTTGCATTCAATCTCATATACTGTGAGTTTTTCAAAATTTCAGGTCGAGTAGTTTTGGAGATATGGGGAAGTGGGAAGGTCAACTTTTGCGTATTTTCTTAAATAACTTGTAAAAAATGTAACTGAAAACCGTTGTACATTCTCTATTATTTAAATAGGTCTAAAATAAATATTTCTATTTGAAGTTCCGTAGCTATGCTTCAGGAACCACTATATAACTTGGTACCTACTCATTTAGATCGCTGTAATTTTTTTATAACGAACTTGGCTCCATTTCAGATTTATGTTTTGTTGCGATATCATTAATTTTTGTAAAGTATTTATACTAATTTCCTATCTTCATTCAAGTAAAAGAGATACGAGGGCAGTTTGGCAACTCTTTCATCAGGATAATGCACCGGCCCACTCGTCTGCAATCGCGACATCAAAAATTGTCGAATTAGGATACGAATTATTGCTACACCCTCCGTATTCACCAGATTTAGCCCCCTGTGACCTACGAACCTGTGACTTTTTCCTCTTCCCAAACATGAAGAAATGACTTGGCGGCCAAAGATTTTCGTCAAACGAAGAGGTGGTTGCCGAAACTGAGGCCTATTTTACATATCAGATATTTTTGGTGGTACCGAACCGGGCTGTGGTCTGTGAGACCTTGCTTCTTGCTAAATTTCATGATTCTATGTAAACGAGAGTACCTATAGAGATTTTAAAGAATCAATTCGCGAGTGTCAAAAATGTAACTGAAATGACCTTAACTTCGATTGCGTTGATTTAGTAGCATGAATTTTTACACCTCAAAAGGGCTATATACCTCCATATTTGATGTTAATATTAACTTGAAATCTTACCTGTTCCTGAGAATATTTTTTTTACAGACGGAGAGATAGACAGACAGTCGGACAACTAAGTTAACCTATAAGAGTTCAGCTTTTTCCTTTTAAGGTACAGAACCCTGAAAAACGGTCCAAATACGATTCGGACTCAAACACCGCCGAGGGTTACATACCACCACCTCTTTGGATAAGGAACCTTAAAAACATTAACAATGACACAAAAACATTAACAATGACACCTATTCATTTCACTCAAAAGCCATCAACGTTAGTGACAGAAAAATGATTTTTACCTGACTACGCCAAGAGGAGGATTAAGTATCTCGAGTGTATGTATATATGTTACGGCTAAAGGTGGGTGTGAACATAAACTTAAGATTAGCCGGCTAAGGGGGGGGGGGGGGACTAAAATCAATCAAACCTGACCGAACCTAATATCGCACGCTTCGCTCGCTCACCACCCAAAAAACATTACCCGGGTAGACCTTGTTGTGTACGTTTAAACGCCGAATACCAACTAATAATCGGACTTTTACCCAAACAACTTTAGCCGGCTAATCTTAATAGCCCGCTGGAGTTCATAAATCCCATACAAACGTAGTACATATATGATTCATTTGTTAACCAAACAACCGATTAAGAAATAATTTTATATCGATGATCGGATGACGTATATCTGTGTCGGTATCGCATTACTTTTTTGAAAAACGAAACAGGCATCCAATATTAACCAATAAACTTTTTTCAAGGTAAAACACGGAAAACAAGTTTATTGGTAAATAATGGATTCCTATTAAGTTTCTCAAAAAAGTAATGCGATACCGACACAGATGTACGTCATACGATTATCGATATAAAATTATTTCAAAATTGGTTGTTTGGTTAACAAATGAATCAAATACTACGTTTGTATGGGATTTATGAACTCCTGCGGGCTCTTAAGTTTCTGTTCATACCCAGCTTTAGCCGTGACATATATATTTACTAGCTGTCCCGGCGAACTTCGTACCGCCTTACATTACATTACACTGCCCTGCCCTACCCTACACTACCCTACACTACACTACACTACCCTACCCTACCCTACATACACTACACTACACTACCCTACCCTACACTAAACTACACTACCCTACATACACTACACTACACTACCCTACCCTACACTACCCTACCCTACCCTACATACACTACACTACACTACCCTACCCTACACTACTCTACACTACCCTACACTACACTACCCTACCCTACCCTACACTACCCTACCCTACACTACCCTACCCTACCCTATCCTATCTCTCAAGTTAGATCGAACTGCACATGGTGTGCGAATTTTATTATAATCGGTTAAGTGGTTTAGGAGTCCATTGGGGACAAACATTGTGACACGAGATTTATATATATTAAGATTTCTTTGGCACGCTCTGTAGCCTAAACGACTTGATGGATACTGGAGTGCGCGGTGTCGATACATTTGTCTAGATCCCGTGAGTGACATAGAATACATTTTTACCCGACTGGCCAAAAAGCGGGGTTAAGTTTTAATGCAGTCGGGTCATTAAAATAATTCTTGTAGTTATTCTATTATTCGTTTCGAGATCCTAAGTGCGAGTTCGACTCACACTTTGCCAGATTTTATTAATACTTAATTCACTTTAGACTTTGCACCTAATCACACCAAGTTTGTGACATGCATCTATTACAGGTGATTCCTAATACCCCTAGATGTAAGGCATCCAAAAATAAAAAACGAGACCTACAGTACTCGCATATGATGTGTAACATGTGACAAAATACTTATGAAATTAATTAATTATCGGGTCGTACATTCACGGGCCGACCCTTCGAATAGTAGTATGTCATCTTTGCCTTTGCCATCACACTAGGCGGCATGGCTATGACAACCTTAGTTTTCGAGAATTAAAAAATATTCGCATTTCCTGTTACACATTTCCGTCCCATTTCACGAAATCACTCCCACAAATTGCAGGAAAGCGAGAGCAAAGATGTTACACATCAAAAATTTTGGACGTGTCTTCCCTGGCCACCCTGTATATGCAAGCAAGCAATTTATTAGAACAAATTGCACAGCCACGCTGTACACACTTTCTCGCGAAGCCTTCATCGTTTAGCGTAGTCTACACAAATCTTTACATATAGGTAGGGTAGGGTAAAGTACGGTAGGGTAGGGTAGTGTAGTTTAGTGTGAGGTGGAACGAAGAACAATAAACATTACACTTACTCAGTAGCAATGAATAACCTTGTATCAGACTTAAAATTCACAAATAATTAGACTTTGTATGGGAGGTACCTTGTACAGATGTTTCCTGTAATAATGAACTACAAGCCAGCAGGCCTTATTTATTACGTCCAAGTCATTTACTTGATTCATAAAAGGTACGTCTACAGCTAATCAAATGTAGTTTTTTTTTACAAATTGCGATCGGTGACTTAAGTCCATGTTGATGACAAGGCCAATCTCTCCGAAATAAGATACCGTGCCACTTCATAGACACCATAGCTTACTGCCGCACCGCTCCGGAATCCAACACCTCTCCGGGTGCCATTCTCGCTCCAGGCCCCAACACTGATCCCTCCCCCATTCTCGCCCAAGGCCCCATTATCGCTCTGGGCCCCACCACCGATCCGCGTCCCACCACAGCTCCTTGCCCCACATCCGATTCGGCCCCCACCACTGCTCCGGAGCGAATCACCGCTCCGTTGTGCACCACCGCTCCGGACTGGATCACCGCTCCGGACTCCACCAACCCTCCGGGCTCCACTTCTCTGGACTTCCGCACCACACCTGGCGCTATTACCAAAAGAACATTTAAAAAGAAAAGTTTGAAATTATGGTTTTTTTCCCCTCTGACAGAGGAGGGGAGGGGGAAAATGCATTAACGCATACCAATACAGCCGGCTGTACTGGTTATGTGGGACTCACAGCCCTGCGCCTATATGCATACATACCCGTTTGATGTATACATAAGGTATATATGTATAAATATGCACAGGCCCAAGACCACACTACCCACTAACAACCCTCTGTAGCCTTGGCAGCTAAGCCGCCTTAAAAGCTAATCGGAGCGACCCACACCTTAAGGGAAGGGTGTGGGTGCGAAAAATACACGCTAAGGGGACAGAAATTATGAATTGTAATAGACAGCTAACGTTAATCATAAACTAGATACATTTCGGCTTACAGAGGATATTATGTGTTTTCTGCTATGTTATATGAACAGTGTTTGATATGTCGTAGCTCGATCATATAATTTGCAAGATCATCAAATGCTCAGTTAATCGCGGGGCTCGAAAACAAAAGGGTAAGGTTTCTTCAGCATATCTGGTACCAACCGCTTGTTAACCGCATCCGTAGCCCAGAGGCAAAGTTCACTGGCTTTACACAGGAGGTCGCGAGTTCGATTCCCGGCGGGGTCAATTGTAATACTCGGTTTGGTTGGTGGTAGGGCATTTTCTAAGCCCGCCTGGCTAGCTACCACCATCTTATCTAAGTCTTGCCGCCAAATATCATAGTCAATATCATTGGTGTGTTCCGACATGAAGTTCCGACATGATGGTAAGTAACGATGGTGCAGAAGATTAAAGCGGACTTTCTAATATTCCCCAACGCAATGCGGAACTGACTATCTTATCTTCAATGCGCAACTGATCAATGCTGTTAACATTGATGTTTGGCGGTAAGACTTATATAAGATGGTGCAGGTAGCTAGCCTGACGGACTTAGAAATAAAAATGCCCTTTTTTATCCACAGTTGGTAAGCCCTTACCATCTCTCACCTGATGGTAAGTGCAGATGATGCCAAAGATTGATCCCAACGTAATCTTGTATGTATGTATCTTCAAGCCAGAACACATTAATGTTGTTAACTTTGATGTTTGGCGGCAAGACTTAGATCAGATGGTGGTAGCTACCCAGGCGGGCTTAGGAAATGCCCTATCACCAACCAAGCCGAGTCGTAAAAAGTTAGAGCCGCCGGGAATCGAACCCGCGACCTCCTAGTGTGGAACGAATGGACTATCCATTACGTTACGCCACCGAGGTGGTTGAAGAAAAGTGATTTACTAATAGTCACGATTTATTCAATATTTATTCAGCCCTAAAATGTGCTAAAAGTATGACAAAAATTAAGACGATGTTTGCCAAATGAATAGGAAGATTAGCAACTTAGAAAGTTAGTGGACTTAGTAAAAATTTGAGCTGATGGATATGTATGTATACGGCAGAGTAAGTGACGTCACAATAAATACAACGTCAAGATCATCCCGATTATAATTTGCTATTAGCCTTGATCATTGTCTTGTTATTTTGGTAGGGATGAATTTAATGATTGAATGAATCCGTCAAAATATTGGTATTAGTGTGATACAATATACGAATAAAGATCAAAATGTATAGGTTTTTAAAATCAGAATTAAAATTTTGAATAGATATGGCTCAGCAAGAAAATACTCCCTGTTTAAAATTATTAATTGAAAAACATTGAAAAAAATCGCTCCACGTAAATCGTATATCTATATATACAAAAAAAAAATTGAGATGAATTGAAATTATTGAAAACAATTCAAATCTCTCTAAAGTGAATTGTTTTCTTTTTTTTTTTTTTTATTTTTTTTTATTCACAATTGGTAAACCCTTGACAACATCTCACCTGGTGGTAAGTAACGATGTTGCCGAAGATGGAAGCGGGCTTACCAAGATTCCCCAACGCAATGGAGAACTTTCAATCAATATTTTTAATCAGGGCCACACTGTTCCCTTTATACTCGAAAACTAGAACAAGGTACTAAAGTCTAACGTATTCATAAAATTATTCCATAGGTATTCCGCGATTCCATAGGTATTCCGCGATTCCATAGGTACGTATTCCACGCAACAGTGTGTCTGTGAATACACGTTGCGACAATGGCGCGGATTTTGCTCGGTAAAGTAATATATAACTCCGAAGTAAACAGAAAAAAGTTCAAGAAAAAAATTGTTCATAATGAAAAGATCTACACTTTGATGATCGGTAAAATTTAATAAAATTGAATGGTTGGGGAGAAAACGACGAAAAATAGAAAAAAAAGTAAAATTTTTGCCTTGCGGGAGTAATAAGTTGAAAAATATCAATGTTAAAAAAAGTTTCAGATAAAACAGTTAGTTAATTTAATTTAGAAGAGAAAAGGTCTCTGCAATTTTTTACCTAACACTAACCATTCTCGAGATATCGAATTAAACAGGTTTCCATCGAAATGACCTTGAGCTGACCTCAGTAGAACCCCTCAAATTGGAATTTATGCTCAGAATACAACCCCCTATCGATCCTCAAAATCCCCAAACTGTGTTCGTTCATGTTTATTTAACCCATTTTTAGCCTTAATTTGACTGGACCTAACAACCTATGGCTAAACAGTTATTTAAAATCCAATATGGCTGTTTATGTCTATCGATAATCGATCTCAGCAGGTGGGACAGTTGATATCGTGTATGTAAACTATCTGAGGGCGGAGAAAGTATCACTCTTTTAAAGCTACCCCTTAGATAAGGGTGTGCGGAAAGTTTAGTAACCGGTTTTTTATTTTCAGTGAACCATGAGTACTAGCAGCAATAAGAAGACACAACCAAGCCTGCTGAACTTCTTCAACACTAGAAGTTTTTTGGAATTCATGCAAAGTCCCAACTCCATCGCCCAAATTTTAGATGAATACACCCGGATGACCAAGGATTCACCAACGACCGAGCACTGGAAGACATTCGAGTCTGATAAGAAGGTCTCAGCACTACTTTTACGGCTGATAAGTTTTTTGCATTATGTGGCAAATACAATCATGTATAAAATGACTGCGACTAATAGTACAAGTTACGATGCATGCAAGTACAGATGCACTGAACATCCCACTGAAGAGAATTCGGATCAGTTTTGGAAAGCAGTTTTAGATCAAAATACCGATGTTATAGTCGCGCTGTCGACTAACAGCACAATTTACCGATACTGGGGTCTAAGCGAAGGCTCGGAAGTGAAATGTAACGAACTCAAAATAACAACTATCAAAGTTGTGATAACGAATTTCTATACCAAGACATTGCTGCAGTTGAAAAAAAAGGTCAAGTTACGCGTCACATAGTACACTTTCATTACACTGGGTGGCCGTCGGACAACATGTCGCATAGCCCAATGCAATTAACAAGTTTCATTACTACCGTGAATGATGTTCCAACTTGTGGGCCAATAGTCGTCTCTTGCAGCGATGGTACTAATAAGTGCGGGGTGTTCTGTCTATTAGACATGCGCATTGCTAAATTTAAGAAGGAAAAGGGTGTATTTGTGTCGAAAGCCCTAAGAAAGATAAGACAGGTGAATAAAAACGCCATTAGCCGACCAGTAAATTATATTTTTTGTTATAACGCATTATACCATTATGTTATCAACAGTATGTAGTCATTTGGGTAGGCTACGTGCCATATACAACGTGCGGTAATCATCAACGCACCCCTTACCCCTTATTATATCCTATTAATGCTTAGCGCACTGCTCCGGCCGGCAATATCTGCCCAGGCATCAGATGCGAGTAGTCCCTTAGCTGTGATCCTTCCTTCATTATCGCTCCGCCCCCCACCACTGCATGGCTGCCCACTATTGCATACTCATCCACTATTGATCCGCTCTCCACTAGCGCATTTTCCGAAACTTGTGCATAGCCCTTTACGATTGCTCCGCTTAGCACGCGTGCTGTGGGATGGACGTACGCTGTGGCATCCACTATCGCTCCAGACGCTACAGAGCTGGCGTGACCTCCTGACCTAGCTGTCGCAGTAACAAAACATGATAACGGTTAGAAATAGTTACGAAAGCGTGCCTCTAGCAATACCTCTTAGCACATACTTTGCTCTAGGTAAAAAGAGGTCTTTTTATTCTGGACTATAGAAATTTTATTTTTCTGTAGAAACGGGAGGACAATAGATTTTCTCATAGATTTTCATGTAATCTATCCATTCAACCTCACATACTGTCATTTTTTCAAGATTTTAGGCCCATAAGTTTCGAAAATAAGGGAAAAATGGTATTTTTTTCCTATTTTCCTTCAAAAGTATTAATCCTAGAATTATAAAAAAAAAAAATTAAAATCTCACGATAAGCCCTTTCATTTGATTTTTCACACAAAATATTTATAAAAACTTTTTTAAATTTCCTAATATACCGCCCAAAAGTAGCTCAAGTTTAAAAATTCATTTATTTACGTTACACGTTCATTTATTTATTTTCGTTACAAATTGGCTGTGACAGACAGACGGACAGACAGACACACGAGTTATCCTATGATTGTTCCGTTTTTACCTTTTGAGACACGGAACCCTAAAAATAGATTAGCGAACCGACGGTTCCGTACCACCACACAAGTATATTTATAAGCGACTTAAGCCTTTCGGCCGCGTATGTAACCAAGTTTTGTAACCAGGTACAAAATAATAAAATTTACTCTTTTCTCATATCCAGTTACAAACTGAAACATTCTCGGCCGCTGTTGTTACTATGTTTTGTAACCGCTGTTAAGATACAAAAGAAGAAAGTTTTATCTTTTCTCGTTACCAGTAATAACAGTTATAAAATAAGAATATTTCATTATGTTTTCGTATTTTTTTTTTTCAGTAATGATATCAGATTTTTTTTCGTTGCTGGTAACTAAGTTCTATACAAACCGTCAAGTAGGTTTCTACGTTTCAACGATTCTCTTTTCTGTAAGTCATTAGTACTGGCCATACAGATCACATTATTTCTATGATAAATAAGTAATTGTCACATTGTGAAGACTGTATGTCTCTATGACAAACTCTTTGGTCATATGATTGCGCATTGACAAGTTCAATATTAAAAAAAATGTTGTTTCCTAGCAACGTGTCGTTGTTATTCTACCGACACTATGATTTCACTTGTAAAATATTTTCTCATTTATTGTTTCTATATTTACTAGCTACAAATAATACAGCAGTTCAGTTTACTAATGTTTAATCTTGTATTACTTCTACTTCCACTGCGAACATTAAAATCTAAAATCAGTTCAAAACTTAAAATGGTAGCATTAGCGTGAAAACATACAAGATATTTTAACATGTCGAAGATACGTATTGAACCTTTAACAAAGGACAACTACGACACTTGGGCAATTCAAGCTGAGGCTGTGCTAGTGAAAGACAAACTATGGAAATATGTGCAAACTGTTCCAAGCGTTACTGCAAATGCTGAGGACATTGAAGGAGACAAACAAGCTAAGTCTACACTATTGTTATAATCGCTCCATCAGAACTAAAGCAAATTAAAAAATGTAAGACAGCAAAAAATATTTGGGACAAACTAAGAGAAATATACGCAAGCAAAGGTCCAGCTCGTAAAGCATCACTTCTAAAACAGTTGATACTCACTAAACTAGAAGGGAACAACATACGAGAACACCTGTATAGGTTTATGGACACTGTGAACAAGCTCGCTGATATGGAAGTAATCATCAACGATAACCTGTTGACAATAATGATGCTCTATATAGTCTCTCATCAGATTATGAAAACTTCAGAGTAGCCATTGAAAGCAGGGATACTTTACCTAAACCAGACGAATTAAAAACCAAAATTCGACTTCCTGTTACACATTTCCGTCTCATGTTACACATTTCCGTCCCATTTCACGAAATCACTCCCACAAATTGCAGGAAAGCGAGAGCAAAGATGTTACACATCAAAAATTTTGGACGTGTCTTCCCTGGCCACCCTGTATATGCAAGCAAGCAATTTATTAGAACAAATTGCACAGCCTCGCTGTACACACTTTCTCGCGAAGCCTTCATCGTTTAGCGTAGTCTACACAAATCTTTGCATATAGGTACAGGGTAAAGTAGTGTAGGGTAGGGTAGGGTAGGGTAGGGTAGTGTAGTTTAGTGTGCGGTAGAACGAAGAACAATAAACATTACACTTACTCAGTAGCAATGAATACCTTGTATCAGACTTAAAATTCACAAATAATTAGACTTTGTATGGGAGGTACCTTGTACAGATGTTTCCTGTAATAATGAACTACAAGCCAGTAGGCCTTATTTATTACGTCCAAGTCATTTACTTGATTCATAAAAGGTACGTCTACAGCTAATCAAATGTAGTTTTTTTTTTACAAATTGCGATCGGTGACTTAAGTCCATGTTGATGACAAGGCCAATCTCTCCGAAATAAGATACCGTGCCACTTCATAGACACCATAGCTTACTGCCGCACCGCTCCGGAATCCAGCACCTCTCCGGGTGCCATTCTCGCTCCAGGCCCCAACACTGATCCCTCCCCCATTCTCACCCAAGGCCCCATTATCGCTCTGGGCCCCACCACCGATCCGCGTCCCACCACAGCTCCTTGCCCCACATCCGATTCGGCCCCCACCACTGCTCCGGAGCGAATCACCGCTCCGTTGTGCACCACCGCTCCGGACTGGATCACCGCTCCGGACTCCACCAACCCTCCGGGCTCCACTTCTCTGGACTTCCGCACCACACCTGGCGCTATTACCAAAAGAACATTTAAAAAGAAAAGTTTGAAATTATGGTTTTTTCCCCTCTGACTGAGGAGGGGAGGGGGAAAATGCATTAACGCATACCAATACAGCCGGCTGTACTGGTTATGTGGGACTCACAGCCCTGCGTCTATACGCATACATACCCGTTTGATGTATACATAAGGTATATATAAATAAATATGCACAGGCCCAAGACCACACTACCCGCTAACAACCCTCTGTAGCCTTGGCAGCTAAGCCGCCTTAAAAGCTAATCGGAGCGACCCACACCTTAAGGGAAGGGTGTGGGTGCGAAAAATACACGCTAAGGGGACAGAAATTATGAATTGTAATAGACAGCTAACGTTAATCATAAACTAGATACATTTCGGCTTACAGAGGATATTATGTGTTTTCTGCTATGTTATATGAACAGTGTTTGATATGTCGTAGCTCGATCATATAATTTGCAAGATCATGAATCAAATGCTCAGTTAATCGCGGGGCTCGAAAACAAAAGGGTAAGGTTTCTTCAGCATATCTGGTACCAACCGCTTGTTAACCGCATCCGTAGCCCAGAGGCAAAGTTCACTGGCTTTACACAGGAGGTCGCGAGTTCGATTCCCGGCGGGGTCAATTGTAATACTCGGTTTGGTTGGTGGTAGGGCATTTTCTAAGCCCGCCTGGCTAGCTACCACCATCTTATCTAAGTCTTGCCGCCAAATATCATAGTCAATATCATTGGTGTGTTCCGACATGAAGTTCCGACATGATGGTAAGTAACGATGGTGCAGAAGATTAAAGCGGACTTTCTAATATTCCCCAACGCAATGCGGAACTGACTATCTTATCTTCAATGCGCAACTGATCAATGCTGTTAACATTGATGTTTGGCGGTAAGACTTATATAAGATGGTGCAGGTAGCTAGCCTGACGGACTTAGAAATAAAAATGCCCTTTTTTATCCACAGTTGGTAAGCCCTTACCATCTCTCACCTGATGGTAAGTGACGATGATGCCAAAGATTGATCCCAACGTAATCTTGTATGTATGTATCTTCAAGCCAGAACACATTAATGTTGTTAACTTTGATGTTTGGCGGCAAGACTTAGATCAGATGGTGGTAGCTACCCAGGCGGGCTTAGGAAATGCCCTATCACCAACCAAGCCGAGTCGTAAAAAGTTAGAGCCGCCGGGAATCGAACCCGCGACCTCCTAGTGTGGAACGAATGGACTATCCATTACGTTACGCCACCGAGGTGGTTGAAGAAAAGTGATTTACTAATAGTCACGATTTATTCAATATTTATTCAGCCCTAAAATGTGCTAAAAGTATGACAAAAATTAAGACGATGTTTGCCAAATGAATAGGAAGATTTGCAACTTAGAAAGTTAGTGGACTTAGTAAAAATTTGAGCTGATGGATATGTATGTATACGGCAGAGTAAGTGACGTCACAATAAATACAACGTCAAGATCATCCCGATTATAATTTGCTATTAGCCTTGATCATTGTCTTGTTATTTTGGTAGGGATGAATTTAATGATTGAATGAATCCGTCAAAATATTGGTATTAGTGTGATACAATATACGAATAAAGATCAAAATGTATAGGTTTTTAAAATCAGAATTAAAATTTTGAATAGATATGGCTCAGCAAGAAAATACTCCCTGTTTAAAATTATTAATTGAAAAACATTGAAAAAATCGCTCCACGTAAATCGTATATCTATATATACAAAAAAAAATTGAGATGAATTGAAATTATTGAAAACAATTCAAATCTCTCTAAAGTGAATTGTTTTCAATCAATATTTTTAATCAGGGCCACACTGTTCCCTTTATACTCGAAAACTAGAACAAGATACTAAAGTCTAACGTATTCATAAAATTATTCCATAGGTATTCCGCGATTCCATAGGTATTCCGCGATTCCATAGGTAGGTATTCCACGCAACAGTGTGTCTGTGAATACACGTTGCCACAATGGCGCGGATTTCGCTCGGTAAAGTAATATATAACTCCGAAGTAAACAGAAAAAAGTTCAAGAAAAAAAATTGTTCATAATGAAAAGATCTACACTTTGATGATCGGTAAAATTTAATAAAATTGAATGGTTGGGGAGAAAACGACGAAAAATAGAAAAAAAAGTAAAATTTTTGCCTTGCGGGAGTAATAAGTTGAAAAATATCAATGTTAAAAAAAGTTTCAGATAAAACAGTTAGTTAATTTAATTTAGAAGAGAAAAGGTCTCTGCAATTTTTTACCTAACACTAACCATTCTCGAGATATCGAATTAAACAGGTTTCCATCGAAATGACCTTGAGCTGACCTCAGTAGAACCCCTCAAATTGGAATTTATGCTCAGAATACAACCCCCTATCGATCCTCAAAATCCCCAAACTGTGTTCGTTCATGTTTATTTAACCCATTTTTAGCCTTAATTTGACTGGACCTAACAACCTATGGCTAAACAGTTATTTAAAATCCAATATGGCTGTTTATGTCTATCGATAATCGATCTCAGCAGGTGGGACAGTTGATATCGTGTATGTAAACTATCTGAGGGCGGAGAAAGTATCACTCTTTTAAAGCTACCCCTTAGATAAGGGTGTGCGGAAAGTTTAGTAACCGGTTTTTTATTTTCAGTGAACCATGAGTACTAGCAGCAATAAGAAGACACAACCAAGCCTGCTGAACTTCTTCAACACTAGAAGTTTTTTGGAATTCATGCAAAGTCCCAACTCCATCGCCCAAATTTTAGATGAATACACCCGGATGACCAAGGATTCACCAACGACCGAGCACTGGAAGACATTCGAGTCTGATAAGAAGGTCTCAGTACTACTTTTACGGCCGATAAGTTTTTTGCATTATGTGGCAAATACAATCATGTATAAATCGACTAACAGCACAATTTACCGATACTGGGGTCTAAGCGAAGGCTCGGAAGTGAAATGTAACGAACTCAAAATAACAACTATCAAAGTTGTGATAACGAATTTCTATACCAAGACATTGCTGCAGTTGAAAGAAAAAGGTCAAGTTACGCGTCACATAGTACACTTTCATTACACTGGGTGGCCGTCGGACAACATGTCGCATAGCCCAATGCAATTAACAAGTTTCATTACTACCGTGAATGATGTTCCAACTTGTGGGCCAATAGTCGTCTCTTGCAGCGATGGTACTAATAAGTGCGGGGTGTTCTGTCTATTAGACATGCGCATTGCTAAATTTAAGAAGGAAAAGGGTGTATTTGTGTCGAAAGCCCTAAGAAAGATAAGACAGGTGAATAAAAACGCCATTAGCCGACCAGTAAATTATATTTTTTGTTATAACGCATTATACCATTATGTTATCAACAGTATGTAGTCATTTGGGTAGGCTACGTGCCATATACAACGTGCGGTAATCATCAACGCACCCCTTACCCCTTATTATATCCTATTAATGCTTAGCGCACTGCTCCGGCCGGCAATATCTGCCCGGGCATCAGATGCGAGTAGTCCCTTAGCTGTGATCCTTCCTTCATTATCGCTCCGCCCCCCACCACTGCATGGCTGCCCACTATTGCATACTCATCCACTATTGATCCGCTCTCCACTAGCGCATTTTCCGAAACTTGTGCATAGCCCTTTACGATTGCTCCGCTTAGCACGCGTGCTGTGGGATGGACGTACGCTGTGGCATCCACTATCGCTCCAGACGCTACAGAGCTGGCGTGACCTCCTGACCTAGCTGTCGCAGTAACAAAACATGATAACGGTTAGAAATAGTTACGAAAGCGTGCCTCTAGCAATACCTCTTAGCACATACTTTGCTCTAGGTAAAAAGAGGTCTTTTTATTCTGGACTATAGAAATTTTATTTTTCTGTAGAAACGGGAGGACAATAGATTTTCTCATAGATTTTCATGTAATCTATCCATTCAACCTCACATACTGTCATTTTTTCAAGATTTTAGGCCCATAAGTTTCGAAAATAAGGGAAAAATGGTAATTTTTTCCTATTTTCCTTCAAAAGTATTAATCCTAGAATTATAAAAAAAAAATTAAAATCTCACGATAAGCCCTTTCATTTGATTTTTCACACAAAATATTTATAAAAACTTTTTTTTAATTTCATAATATACCGCCCACAAGTAGCTCAAGTTTAAAATTCATTTATTTACGTTACACGTTCATTTATTTATTTTCGTTACAAATTGGCTGTGACAGACAGACGGACAGACAGACATACGAGCTATCCTATGATTGTTCCGTTTTTACCTTTTGAGACACGGAACCCTAAAAATGGATTAGTGAACCGACGGTTCCGTACCACCACACAAGTATATTTATAAGCGACTTAAACCTTTCGGCCGCGTATGTAACCGAGTTTAGTAAGCAGGTACAAAATAATAAAATTTACTCTTTTCTCATAACCAGTTACAAACTGAAACATTCTCGGCCGCTGTTGTTACTATGTTTTGTAACTGCTGTTAAGATACAAAAGAATAAAGATTTATCTTTTCTCGTTACCAGTAATACCAGTTATAAATTAAGAATATTTCATTATGTTTTCGTATATTTTTTTCCAGTAATGATATCAGATCAGATTTTTTTTCGTTGTTGGTAACTAAGTTCTATACAAACCGTCAAGTAGGTTTCTACGTTTCAACGAATCTCTTTTCTGTATGTCATTAGTACTGGCCATACAGATCACATTATATCTATGATAAATAAGTAATTGTCACATTGTGAAGACTGTATGTCTCTATGACAAACTCTTTGGTCATATGATTGCGCATTGACAAGTTCAATATAAAAACAAAATGTTGTTTCCTAGCAACGTGTCGTTGTTATTCTACCGACACTATGATTTCACTTGTAAAATATATTCTCATTTATTGTTTCTATATTTACTAGCTACAAATAATACAGCAGTTCAGTTTACTAATGTTTAATCTTGTATTACTTCTACTTCCACTGCGAACATTAAAATCTAAAATCAGTTCAAAACTTAAAATGGTAGCATTAGCGTGAAAACATACAAGATATTTTAACATGTCGAAGATACGTATTGAACCTTTAACAAAGGACAACTACGACACTTGGGCAATTCAAGCTGGGGCTGTGCTAGTGAAAGACAAACTATGGAAATATGTGCAAACTGTTCCAAGCGTTACTGCAAAAGTGCAAATGCTGAGGACATTGAAGGAGACAAACAAGCTAAGTCTACACTATTGTTATAATCGCTCCATCAGAACTAAAGCAAATTAAAAAATGTAAGACAGCAAAAAATATTTGGGACAAACTAAGAGAAATATACGCAAGCAAAGGTCCAGCTCGTAAAGCATCACTTCTAAAACAGTTGATACTCACTAAACTAGAAGGGAACAACATACGAGAACACCTGTATAGGTTTATGGACACTGTGGACAAGCTCGCTGATATGGAAGTAATCATCAACGATGACCTGTTGACAATAATGATGCTCTATAGTCTCTCATCAGATTATGAAAACTTCAGAGAAGCCATTGAAAGCAGGGATACTTTACCTAAACCAGACGAATTAAAAACTAAAATACTAGAAGAAAGTGAGGCTCGACACCAATCTGAAATGGAACCAACAACGAGTTCTCAAGTTCTTCATGCTGCTCAATATGCTAAAACATGCAAAGTATGCAAAAACAAAAAAGTATACTTCAAAAAGAGCTCACACAAAGTTTGTACAAAATGCTGGTCTAATCAAAACAAAAATAAGAAGACGAAGAATGTGACATCACAAAATGAAACGTCAAACCACATGGAAGAAGACTGTCTACTCAACGTTCAACCTGCACTTACTAACAGTAACTGGGTACTGGACAGTGGATGCACTTCTCACATGGCCTACGCAAGAGAATACTTTACAATGTTAAAGCCAGACTCTAGCAAACTTAACTTCGCTTCTAAAAACCAATCGACTGAGATAAAAGGACGAGGTACAGTTAAAGTTGTAACTAACGAATATGGTACAGTAAACCTTCTAGAAACGTTGTACGTACCACAACTAATCTTCTGTCTGTTGGAAAAATCACTCAAAATGGTGGCACCGTAACTTTCACTGGAAACTAAGCTACAGTTACGAAGAACAATAAAACGATGATGACTACTGAAAAGAAAAACAATCTTTATTATGTCAAAACGCAATTTAAAAATGGTTGTACAGTAACACCTGAAACAAACATGGTGACAACTCAAGAAAACTCCATTGGAGACTGGCATAGAAAACTGGGACACATGGATGGCAAAGATCTTCACCTAGCGTTGAAAAACGAGACACTCATTGGCTTAAACTTCAACAAGGACGAGGTATTGTCAGATTGTGAGGCTTGCATTCAAGCAAAAATGACGCAAGTGCCAAGTCCTAACCCAAGAACTACGCCTAGAACTACGCAACGTCTAGAAATTATACACAGCGACGTTTGTGGCCCTATCAAAACGCCTAGCACTGGGAGTAACAGATACTTTGTTACATTCATCGATGACTACAGCAGATATAGCCGCGTATACTTCCTGAAACATAAATCTGACTAAATAAAGAAATCTGAATAAAGAAGAAATGGAAAACTTTACTGGCAACAAGATAAAATTTTTGCAAACTGACAACGGTACTGAATACATAAACAAAGAACTTCAAAACTACCTAAAGGCAAACGGGATTGCACAACGACTATCGGCACCCTACACGCCACACCAAAACGGTCTTGCAGAACGGAAGAATCGGACACTTGTAGAAAAAGCAAGAGCTATGCTAATTGATTCCAAAGCACCGATGCATCTATGGGCTGAAGCAGTTAATACAGCTAACTATTTAGCAAACAGAAGCATTAACAGTGCTATTGGAAATCAAACACCATTCGAACGATGGGTACTAAGAAAGCCGTGCGTCAACCACTTACACCTATTTGGATCTAAAGCCTTTGTTCTGAAGAAAGGTCCAAAAGGTCACAAATTTGCGTCGAAAGCAAAACCTGGTTTGTTTGTCGGTTACTCAGAAATAAGCAAAGCATATAAGATCTATATTCCATCTGAAAGCAAGACAGTCGTCTCTAAAGATGTCAAAATACTGAAGACAAACTTCTACGAAACAACTTCTATAAACATTCTCAACAACGGCACATCGTCTCTAGAACAAAATCAAACACCACAAACAGAGATGATTGAAATAGAGATTGAGAATAATGAAGAGAATGTAACTGGAAGCCATCTGAATGAAAGTGTTTATGAAGAATCTCTGGAGCAAGTAGATCAAATCGAAAGCACACCTCTTGACACAGAAAACGTTGACACTCTACAGCAAGACGAAATAAACATTGATGATGAATCTGTAAATGTAGAATCTGTACAAAACCAACGATCTCTACGAGATAGATCATTATTACGTTTGCCACAACGGTACGATGACTTCATTCTGGCAGCTGCTAATGAAGTTAACAAACATGGAGAACCTACTTCATACAAAGAAGCGCTAAATTCACCTCCGCGCTGCTGGAACACCTGTATCAACGGTTTTTTGTTACAATCAGGATTCAAACAGTCTGAAGCGGATCCATGTCTATACACAAGAGTAAGAGGGACAAAGAAAGTCCATATCGCTTTGTATGTAGATGACGGACTCGTAGCCAGCAATAATATTGAGGCTGAAACCGAATTTATTGATGAGTTACAAAATAAACTAAAGATCAGAACGTCACCTGCTACATATTTCCTTGGAATGGAGATTAGCAAAGTGAATACCAAGATCACTCTCCGTCAAACATCCTATACAAAGAAACTCTTACAAAAATTCAACATGAGTAACTGCAAGTCTGCACCGACACCCATTTTCAAAGAAAACATGGGAGGAGGAGATGAACAAGAAACACAAGCGGAACCAAGTTTTCCTTACAGACAGGCTGTAGGTGCACTGACATTTTTAGCAGTGGCCACAAGGCCTGACATATCTTACGCTGTCGGAATGGCATCAAGACATCTTGAAGCGCCAACCACTAAGGATGTTGCGCTCGTTAAACGAATTCTGCGCTATCTCATAGGAACATCTGACGTCGGTCTGACATACACTAAGGACTCGCTAGATAATATACTTTGTTAAAGTGACTCTGATTTTGCTGGAGATCAATCTACTGGCAGGTCTACATCTGGTATGGTGTGCTTACTCGCTGGAACTGCTATTAGCTGGAGATCGCAACGCCAAAGTGTTGTATCCATTTCCTCGACGGAAGCTGAAACAATCGCAGCCAGTGAGGCTTCTCAAGAACTTATATGGCTGAACAGCCTCCTTAAGGACTTGATGAAACTGAATAAACCTACGCTTTATCTAGATAATGAGTCAGCAATCAAGCTATCACAGAACCCTAAGTATGAGTACCACAAGCGTACTAAACACATCAAGCTGAAGCATTTCTTTAGCAGAGAATGTGTGGCCAATGGAGAACTTGAAGTTAAGCAAGTGTCTTCAGAGTTACAGCTAGCTGACATGCTGACCAAACCTCTATATGGACCCAGACTGCAAGATTTGAGCAAAAGAGTCGGTCTCAACAGAATCTCTTGATTCTGAAAAAGTTGGGAGGGTGTGAAGACTGTATGTCTCTATGACAAACTCTTTGGTCATATAATTGCGCATTGACAAGTTCAATATAAAAACAAAATGTTGTTTCCTAGCAACGTGTCGTTGTTATTCTACCGACACTATGATTACACTTGTAAAATATTTTCTCATTTATTGTTTCTATATTTACTAGCTACAAATAATACAGCAGTTCAGTTTACTAATGTTTAATCTTGTATTACTTCTACTTCCACTGCGAACATTAAAATCTAAAATAAGTTCAAAACTTAAAATGGTAGCATTAGCGTGAAAACATACAAGATATTTTAACATGTCGAAGAAACGTATTGAACCTTTAACAAAGGACGACTACGACACTTGGGCAATTCAAGCTGAGGCTGCGCTAGTGAAAGACAAACTATGGAAATATGTGCAAACTGTTCCAAGCGTTACTGCAAATGCTGAGGACATTGAAGGAGACAAACAAGCTAAGTCTACACTATTGTTATAATCGCTCCATCAGAACTGAAGCAAATTAAAAAATGTAAGACAGCAAAAAATATTTGGGACAAACTAAGAGAAATATACGCAAGCAAAGGTCCAGCTCGTAAAGCATCACTTCTAAAACAGTTGGTACTCACTAAACTAGAAGGGAACAACATACGAGAACACCTGTATAGGTTTATGGACACTGTGGACAAGCTCGCTGATATGGAAGTAATCATCAACGATTACTTGAAAAGGTGGTGTCCTATTATTTCACTATGGACACAGATTTCTACGCAGAAAAATATATAAAGATGGAAGCTCATATTTGCTCTGCTATACTGCCAACACTCGCAAGGTAAAAACTTTGTCAACCTAGTCGTTCGCCAGGAATACTCGGAGGGTCAAAACTTATAAAACTGTAAAAAGTTTTCACTTCTGTCAGCACTTCCGGAGTGCATTTGTGTGAGTACTGGCACGTTACTTTATGTGGCAGGCGTTTTGAATGAAGGTGTCAATCTTTGTTATTGATTGTTCTTCTGTTAATATGGACTGTCTGAGTAGAAAGAAAATACAATTTTTATTTCAATATGTTTATTGTTGTTTCGATCTATGCTAAATCTCTCACAAATTGTTGTTAATGAGCGTTAAAAAACTAAACTAGTGAAATACAAATGGCCACATCGACTAGTTATCGTAATATTTAGTTGCTCTCGAAGGCCAACTACGATACCTGGTGCCTGCAAGCACAGGCAGTCCTAATAAAATGTGATTACTGGAACATCGTAAGTGGAGAAAGAATTTTAAAACCTAACGGAAAAAACGTCGTTTCAAAAAGATGATCTGAAAGCAAGGGCCGAAATTTTACTTTTGTTATCGCCACCCGAATTGAAGCAAATCAAAGGATGTACAACTTCAAAACAGGTATGGGATAAACTAAAAGGAATTTACCAAAGTTCGGGTCCCGCCAGAAAGGCAACTTTGTTAAAGCAATTAGTTCTAAAGAGAATGACCAAAGAAGAAGATATTCGTGATCACATAAATAATTTTATGGATATCGTGGGCAAACTTGCCAAAATGGACATTTAAATACCAATACAACACCATACAAATATAATAATTTTATACAGCCTGCCAACAAGGTTCGACAATTTTCGAATAGCCATAGAATCTAGAGACACACTGCCAAGCCCTGATGACCTAAAAGTTAAAATCCTGGAAGAATACCAGGCTAGGAGTGGCAGTGAACAGCCTGAAAGCTCAGAAGCATATCACACTAAAGGAAACATGTTTTGTAAAAAATGCAATAAGAAAGGACATGCTACAGAGACATGTTGGACTAAGAAAAAAGTACACAATGGGAAGAAGAACAGTAAGCAACATAAAAACTTTAACGTTTGCTTAAGTACTGCAGATTCGGATACAACAAAAGAGATGTGGTGTCTAGATAGCGGCTGTTCATCTCACATATGCGGAAACAAAACCATGTTTTCAAATATGACCCCTGAAAAAGGCATATTAAAGTTGGCATCAAGTAAATATACCAGTTAAATCCAAGGTAAAGGCAAAGTTACTGTGAGTACTTAACAAAAATGAAATAAACTTTAATAATACACTGTTTGTTCCCGAAATTTCGACGAACCTATTGTCAATGGGAAAAATAACAGACAGAGAATAAGATTGTTTTTAAAAAGACAAAGCCTACATAATAAAAGAAGACGGTGAATTAGCGATGACAGCAAAACGTAAGGATGAGCTATACTATCTTGAGTTAAATAAAAAAGAGACTGCACAATAAACACCAAAGAAAGAAAAACAAGCTAACGATGTCATGGAATGGCATCGAAAACTTGGTCATATCAATGAAAAATATTTACTAAAAATGGCTAAAGAGGATCTTATGTATGGCTTAAACTTGACTGAAAATAAATTTGTAACCTGCGAAACATGTATCAAAGGCAAAATGTCAAGACTGCCATTCAAAAGACACGATGATCTTTATTCAACTGAACCGCTTAAAATAATTCATAGCGATGTTTGTGGGCCATTAGAGTGTGAAACATTAGCAGGCTCAAGGTACTATGTTACTTTCATAGATGATTTCACTCGTTATTTTCACGTTTATTTTATCAAAAGGAAAAGTGACGTGTTAAATGTTTTCAAAGAATACAAAAACGAAGTGGAGACATTCAAGAATAAGAAGATAAAAACTCTACAATCGGATAACGGTACAGAATACCGCAATAATGATTTTGATGACTTCCTCAAATTACACGGAATCAAAGGGAGATTAAAGACAGTGTATACACCACAACAGAATGGGATTAGCGAAAGGAAAAATAGATCCTAACTAGAAAAGACAAATGCTTGCTAATTGAAGCGAATGCTCCAAAGAAGCTAAGGGCAGAAGCAATGGCGACCGCTAATTATCTTGTAAACCGCTGTCCATCAAAAGCCTTAAAGGGCGAAGTGCCATTCAAAAAACGGATTGGCGAAACTCCATCAGGTAATCACATGCACGTTTTTGGTCGGAAGACATTTGTTTAAAAAAAAAACATAAAAGGAAAACTCACCCAAACCGCTAAAGAAGGCGTTTTCATGGGATATTCGTTGATTTCAAAAAGTTTCCGAGTATATATACCTGAAGAAAATGATGTTATAGCTAGTAGAGATGTCAAGGTCATAGACAAGATGTACTATGAAAAAAACGAAGACAACTACGAAAACCTTATAAATGAAAAGGCACACGACTCTAGAAAACCTGAAAAAGAAAAGAAAAGTAACAATAAGAGAAAAAAAAAGAAATTCAGCAAATATAAGTTGAAATTTCAGAAAAGAAAAATGAAATTATAACGCCGAGTCCAAACACTGTGGAAGAGGAAGATGAATTAGTCTCACGAAGACGCTGCAGAAGTTGTAGAAATGCCTGAAAATGGGAGGCTGTAAAAAGAAAAACACCCGCCGGCGTGGATAAATGATTATGTGTTGGCTGCAACAAAAGAAAGTTTATAAAAATTATAGTAGTAATAATTATAGAAATAAGAGCGCATGTAAAGAATGGAACCTGGAATATAATTAAAAAAGGTAAAGACATGAAAATAATCGACTATAAGATGGTTCTAAAAAATAAAGCAGGACCAGACAGTTGTATTACAAGGAAAGCCAGACTTGTGGCAGGGGGGTTTACTCAACGACCAGGCGTTGATTACAACGAAACGTTTGCTCCCGTTGCAAAGCTTAGTACGATCCGTTCGCTAGTCGGAGTAGCATTAGATCAGAGATTGCAGCTTAACAACTGCGTACCTTAATGGTGTATTAGAAGAAAATATTGTAATGAAATATCCTGACTATTTGGAAGACTACCTAACAGAAATTATGGTTGATGAAAGCGAAAATAAAGATCTAACTATGGACCACAAAACAGTGAGTATGTTGAAAGATATAAAGGACGTACAAGGAGAAAAAGTATGTCTTCTAATAAACGCTCTTTATGGTCTCAAGTAGGCAGGAAGGCAATGGTACAAGAAGCTCGATACAGAATTAAAAATATTAGTTTTAAAACATCACATGCAGATCCATGTGTATATATCTTTATATATATAAATCTTCTGTCCGTGTGTTAGTCATTGAACTCCTCCTAAACGGCTAGACCGATTTTGATGAAATTTTTTGTGTGTATTCCAGGGGGTTTGAGGATGGTTTAGATTCACAAATCAGCCCGGCAGATGGCGCTGGTAGTGTAGCGTAGTGTAAGGTGGAACGAGGTTCGCCGGGACAGCTAGTATTAGAGAAAAGAGGAGCTAAAGTTATCATAGCTGTATACGTTGATGATCTTTTGATTGCCTACTCGTGTCCAAAGATGCTAAAAGAGATCAAAGACTTGCTCAACACCAAAGAAATGAAAGATTTGGGTTCACCCAAAAGGTTACTAGACATAGATGTGATCTATGAAAAAGATATAATAAAGTTAAACCAAGAAAGGTTTATAGAGGACATTTTGAAAAAGTATAAAATGGAAGACTGCCAACCCACGTCTACACCTATAGAGCCAGGTCTTACGCTACAGAAAAGCGAGACACAACATGAACAAAAACATCGATACAAAAATTCAATTGGAACACTTATGTACATAGCGGTGGCTACGAGACCGGATATAATGTTCGCCATAAGTTACTTGTCACAGTTTAATGACTACTATGGGGAAGAACATTTTAAGTGTGCAAAAAGGGTGTTGCGTTATCTAAAAGGTACGACAGATATTGGTCTAACGTTTACGAAAACAGACGATGAGTTGTATGGATTGGCGGACGCAGACTGGGGCGGATGCAAGCTTGATCGCAAATCATACTCGGGCTACTGTTTTTAATTTGCAAGAACATATGTCAGCTGGCAATCCAAGAAACAAATATGTGTTGCATTATCAACAGCAGAGGCAGAATGTACAGCTCTGACGGAAGCGGCAAATGAAGCCATCCACCTTAAGAGACTTTTCAAAGATTTAGTAGCCAGCTATGAGCAAATACTGGTCTTAACTCTTTCAGTCTTGGTGGTTAGCAGCGCTAACCACCTAAAATCTACCGTATTTTTAACGTTTTATTTTAAAAGGCACATATAGAAGGAAATTATTAACTTGAAAAAGTCCAAAAAAGTTAATTTAATATGTATTTCTGGATATAATTAATTTTTTTTTGTTTTTTTTTTTTGAGGTTAAGATGTTAAATTATATAAACCAAATTATGTCATTATTACTGCCAATAAAAATCCGTGACGCAAAGGGTTAAACAACAATCAGGCAGCCATAAAATTAAGTCGTAATGCGATGGTGTCTAACAAGTCGAAACATATAGACCTCAAAGTACATTACATAAGAGACTGCATCCAAGAAGGTGTTTTAGAAGTGAAGTATCTGCGAACAGAAGAAACGGAAGCAGATTTGCTTACTAAGGCTTTAGCCGGTCCACGACTGGTGAAGCTGAGGAGGCCTTGGGCTATTATAATGGCCACAACTGTGCCGTAAAGAGGAGTGTGAGAACTGGCACGTTACATTATGTGGCAGGCGTTTTGAATGAAGGTGTCAATGTTTGTTATTGATTGTTTTTCTGTTAATATTGTATATCTTAGTCATTTACTCGCTGAGGTGGGATGAAAAGTTACGTGTTGCACTCGAGTGCAAAGATTTTTCACCTCGTGCTCTTTATATTCCCTCGCTAACGCTCAGGATTCTTATTTTTTAGAATCCTTCGCTTGATCGGTCATTGATGAAAATGAGCACGCGGTTAAAAAGTAACTTTGCACTCTTGTATAACAAATCCCTATTTGTTTATTCCGTTAAATGCCGATCTCCACCTCTAGAAGGAACAAATTGACATATAATACCTACCTATCTTCATGAAAAACCAAAGAAGTTTTAGGTATTCCTCCTTAAGAGAACCTCCTCCTTTTTTGAAGTCGGTTGAAAAGAAGTTTTAGGTAATCATGAGGTAATCTTAGATATCACAACAGAAAACACCAATTAAGCGAACTCGCGAAGGACGAACCGATCACACGATGACCAGCACTGATAACGTAAGCTCACTAAGTGGTATCTGATACTCGTTCATCAGAAGGTCGCACAATTGTACGCACACAGCCCTGTCCTTGTTTACGATGGAAGAGTTAACTTACCGCTGGAATACGGGAATCCTTGTCTTTGATGCTCATCCGCGATTGCGTTGTACAGGTAGTAGTGCCGGTTGTTAGCCTGGACTACTTCCTCCGTATTCTTCGGGTCGTTACGGGTCGCTTGGTAGCGGTGCTGGCCTGGAATTTTAAATGAATCATCATCAATTACACAAATACACCAAGCATGATTAAGAATCTGTTCTTAGGTTTCTATGCGCTTAATAATCAATAAATCTGTCAGCAATTTCGAACGAGGCATACAGTTTGTTCACGTCCCTCTGTTACGGTTGAGGTGAGTAATGGCTTACTCTCGCATGATAATCGAGATCGGGTGCTGTTCGTGTGGACTAGCCTACTCGTGTTAAACTACGCTTTATTTTTTTTTTACTTTGCACTGTAAGAAACACAATATCTAGTAATTTGTTCCTTACAATGCAAATTGCAATTGTCATGTAGATAATATTTCTTTCAATTATAATTGTTGCAGCCAAATGATCATATTATTATTAACTATTTTATTAACGGAATCGACCGCTTTCTTTTGTATCAGATATGATAATGATTTTGTATCAGGCTCCTTTCAATGGTACTGAAATAACCTAACAAACCATCCGTCCTTCTGCCGACTCATTTTTATTTAGCTAGTCCGTAACTAAAATTGTTATCAGGAGTGGAAATAATATATAAGGCTACATATCAAAAACAACTATGTAAGACTACATATCAAAAACAACTATTAGTCTGCAAGTGCGACAAAAGTATTTTTGATTATACACTACAAGAAAACTCCAAATTGCTTCTAACGTAGCTATTATATAGTAGCTTGTACGTACGAGCTTGTTTAAAAGGTTTTAATATCCTTAAAATAAAGCCTAGCAGCCTAAATGCCTTATTTAAAACTTTGTCAAGATGTGGTACAAAAGTCTACTTTGAATCTATGATGACTCCTAGGTCCCTTACTTGTGATACTATTGTCAAATCATTGTTTGTTACACAAAGTGTAATTATAAACTATTGATTTAGTATTTTTGGAAAAAGTATAATTAACAACAGTCAACATTAAGATACAATTTATTGTTGTGGCAGTACGACTCAAAATTAGCAAGTTCGGATTGAAGTTGTTTACAGTCAACATTACGGATAATTCTGAATATTCTAGAGTCATCTGCGTATAGCAACACATTTGATTGTTTAGCAATATTGTCAATATCATTAATATAAAGAATAAAAAGCAATGGACCTAAACGCGAACCTTGTGGAATTCCGGAACGAATGTATTGGTAATCTGAGTTAAAACCTCCAATTGCTACAGCTTGACTCCTATTTTCTATATAAGATTTTACCCAACGAAGGAAATCGCCGTGTATACCGAGAAATCTCAGTTTAATAATTAATTTATTGTGACAAATTTTGTCAAATGCTTTTGCGAAGTTAAGTGCATTTAATAATATATCAGTATAATTAAATTAGTTTCAACGCTACGACCTTTAAAGAACCCATGCTGATTTTGACTTATAAGTAGATACACTGTATTAAATATCTGAAAGGTGACAATTTTTTCCAAACTGACAAAATTTGGAAATGGGACGGCAGTTTCGAATATCCTGATTAAAGGAACCTTTGGGTATGGGGGTTACTAAAGCTGGTTTCCATATGTTCGGCACGTAAACCTCGCTAATTGTTTTTTTTTGTAATTGTAAGAGGTAAAGCCAGACTAGAAGCACAGTTATGAATGAGCAGAGGACGCGCACCCTCAGGGCTTGCTCCTTTATTTGTGTTCAATGATTTTAAATGTTTGAAAACGACGGATTCCGATATTTCAATAGTATGTAAATCAAACACAGCTTGATCTTGCGAATTTAAATCGTTAAAGTATGCTTAAGGGCTAGATACCGACGAAGGCTCAAACAACGAATAAAAATGGACATTGAATAAATTACAAATCTCCGCACCGTCACGTCACTAGATGAATGATTATTGTAATGCATAGTTTGCGGTAAACCATTATTAGAGAATATTGACTTTACAAAGGACCAAATAAGTTTAGGGTGAGTTTATAATAAATAAATATTGTTTATTTCTTCATTCAGTTTACAAATAGTTTACAGTTTCTGAATACTTCTTTTAAGCAATGTTAAACTGCTTGTGTCAGAAGTATTCGCTCTTCTTTACTAAAAAGAAGGGTACATAAATTACTCTAAGACAGATTCAAAGAAATAATAATAATAATAATTGAAAAATAATGATAATAAAATAAAATAAAAGAAATAAAATGTAATTAAATTAAAATAATTTAATTTAAATTAAATAATTTAAATTAAATTAAATGAGTATTTATTTTAATTCAGAATATTCCAAGTAATTTTATTAATGACTTTGTATACCATACTGGTTTAGTAGTTGAATATCTTTGAGACCGTAATGAAACAAATTTTGAAACAAATTTGGAGACAGAATCTTCTAAACAAAGGGTATTAAAAAAAGGTACCAATCAATTTTATAAAGTTTAATGTTAAGTTCGCCGTAATTAGCAGCATGATAGTTACGAATGTCTTTAAGGGAGATATGTAGACCAATGGTACATAAATAATAAGAGACGGGTAATGAAAGTCTTCCCCTTCCAAATTTGAGGGTTGCCCTTGATTTACCTGGGATCCCATCATCAGATCCTGACTTGGTGACAATGGGACCCTCTCGGGAGTATACTCTTTCGAATAAAAAAAGAATTTTGAAAATCGGTTCACAACCTGCGGACATATCGCGTAACAAACAAACAAAAAAACAAAACATACAGTTGAATTGAGAACCTCCTCCTTTTTTGAAGTCGGTTGAAAAGAAGTTTTAGGTAATCATGAGGTAATCTTAGATATCACAACAGAAAACACCAGATAAGCGAACTCGCGAAGAACGACCCGATCACACGATGACCAGCACTGAGTACGTAAGCTCACTAAGTGGTATCTGATACTCGTTCATCAGAAGGTCGCACAATTGTACGCACACAGCCCTGTCCTTGTTTACGATGGAAGAGTTAACTTACCGCTGGAATACGGGAATCCTTGTCTTTGATGCTCATCCGCGATTGCGTTGTACAGGTTGTAGTGCCGGTTGTTCGCCTGGACTACTTCCTCCGTGTTCTTCGGGTCGTTACGGGTCGCTTGGTAGCGGTGCTGGCCTGGAATTTTAAATGAATCATCATCAATTACACAAATACACCAAGCATGATTAAGAATCTGTTCTAAGGTTTCTATGCGCTTAATAATCAGTAAATCTGCCAGCAATTTCGGTCGAGGCATACAGTTTGTTCACGTCCCTCTGTTACAGTTGAGGTGAGTGGCTTACTCTCGCATGATAATCGAGATCGGGTGCTGTTCGTGTGGACTGGCCTACTCGTGTAAAACTACGCTATATTTTATTTTTACTTTGCACTGTAAGAAACACAATATGTAGTGTAATGTGTTCCTTACAGTGCAAATTGCAATTTTCATGTAGATAATATTTCGTTCAATTATAATTGTTGCAGCCAAATGATCATATTAACTATTTTATTAACGGACTCGACCGCTTTCTTTTGTATCAGATATGATCATGATTTTGTATCAGGCTCCTTTCAATGGTAATGAAATAACCTAACAAACCGTCCGTCCTTCTGCCGACTCATTTTTATTTTTTTACACATTTTAATGATGGGCTAGTCCGTAACTAAAATTGCTATCAGGAGTGGAAATAATATATAAGGCTACATATGAAAAACAACTATGTAAGGCTACATATCAAAAACAACTATCAGTCTGCAAGTGCGACAAAAGTATTTTTGATTATACACTACAAGCAAACTCCAGATTGCTTCTAACGTAGCTATTATATAGTAGCTTGTACGTACGGGCTTGTTTAAAAGGTTTTAATATCCATAAAATAAAACCTAGCTGCCTGACTCCTTATTTAAAACTTTGTCAAGATGTGGTACAAAAGTCTACTTTGAATCTATGATGACTCCTAGGTCCCTTACTTGTGTTACTCTTGTCAAATTTTTGTTACACAGAGTGTAATTATAAACTATTGATTTAGTATTTTTGGAGAAAGTATAATTAATAACAGTCAACATTAAGATACAATTTATTGTTGTGGCAGTACGACTCAAAATTAGCAAGTTCGGATTGAAGTTGTTCACAGTTAACATTACGGATAATTCTGAATATCCTAGAGTCGTCTGCGTATAGCAACACATTTGATTGTTTAGCAATATTGTCAATATCATTAATATAAAGAATAAAAAGCAATGGACCAAAACGAGAACCTTGTGGAATTCCGGAACGAATGTATTTGTAATCTGAGTTAAAACCTCCAATTGCTACAGCTTGACTCCTATTTTCTATATAAGATTTCACCCAACGAAGGAAATCGCCGTGTATACCGAGAAATCTCAGTTTTATAATTAATTTATTGTGACAAATTTTGTCAAATGCTTTTGCGAAGTCGGTATACACGGCGTCAACTTGGTAACCCTCGTTAAGTGCATTTAATAATATATCAGTAAAATTAATTAAATTATTTTCAACGCTACGACCTTTAAAGAACCCATGCTGATTTTGACTTATAAGTAGATACACTGCATTAAATATCTGAAAGGTGACTATTTTTTCCAGACTGCAAAATTTGGAAATGGGACGGCAGTTTTGAATATCCTGATTAAAGGAACCTTGGGGTATGGGGGTTACTAAAGCTGGTTTCCATATGTTCGGCACGAAACCCTAGCTAATTGTTTTTTTTGTAATTGTAAGAGGTAAAACCAGGCTAGAAGCACAGTTATGAATGAGCAGAGGATGCACACCATCAGGGCCTGCTCCTTTATTTGTGTTCAATGATTTTAAATGTTTATAAAAACGACGGATTCCGATATTTCAATTGTATGTAAATCAAACACAGCTTGATCTTGCGAATTCAAATCGTTAAAGTATGCATAAGGGCTAGATACCGACGAAGGCTCAAACAACGAATAAAAATGGATATTGAATAAATTACAAATCTCCGCACCGTCACGTCACTAGATGAATGATTATTGTAATGCATAGTTTGCGGTAAACCATTATTAGAGAATATTGACTTTACAAAGGACCAAATAAATTTAGGGTGAGTTTATAATAAATAAATATTGTTTATTTCTTCATTCAGTTTACAAATAGTTTACAGTTTCTGAATACTTCTTTTAAGCAATGTTAAACTGCTTGTGTCAGAAGTATTCGCTCTTCTTTACTAAAAAGAAGGGTACATAAATTACTCTAAGACAGATTCAAAGAAATAATAATAATAATAATAGAAAAATAATGATAATGAAATAAAATAATATAAATAAAAATTAAATTAAATTAAAATAATTAAAATTAAATTAAATTAAATGAGTATTTATTGTCTATTCAGAATATTCCAAGTATTTACTGTAACACTTACGTTCCAATTTAAATGCTGTTTTACGCAGAATGGAAAAACTATTGTAATCCAGTGGATTACCATACTGTTTCCAAAGTCTGTGATATTTTCGTTTTTCTTTTAGTAATTTTATTAATGACTTTGTATACCATACTGGTTTAGTAGTTGAATATCTTTGAGACCGTAATGAAACAAATTTTGAAACAAATTTGGAGACAGAATCTTCTAAACAAAGGGTATTAAAAAAAGGCACCAATCAATTTTATAAGGTTTAATGTTAATTTCGCCGTAATTAGCAGCATGATAGTTACGAATGTCTTTAAGGGAGATATGTAAACCAATGGTACATAAATAATAAGAGACGGGTAATGAGAGTCTTCCCCTTCCAAATTTGAGGGTTGCCCTTGATTTACCTGGGATCCCATCATCAGATCCTGACTTGGTGACAATGGGACCCTCTCGGGAGTATACTCTTTCGAATAAAAAAAGAATTTTGAAAATCGGTTCACAACCTGCGGACATATCGCGTAACAAACAAACAAAAAAAAAAAACATACAGTTGAATTGAGAACCTCCTCCTTTTTTGAAGTCGGTTGAAAAGAAGTTTTAGGTAATCATGAGGTAATCTTAGATATCACAACAGAAAACACCAGATAAGCGAACTCGCGAAGAACGACCCGATCACACGATGACCAGCACTGAGTACGTAAGCTCACTAAGTGGTATCTGATACTCGGTCATCAGAAGGTCGCACAATTGTACGCACACAGCCCTGTCCTTGTTTACGACGATGGAAGAGTTAACTTACCGCTGGAATACGGGAATCCTTGTCTTTGATGCTCATCCGCGATTGCGTTGTACAGGTTGTAGTGCCGGTTGTTCGCCTGGACTACTTCCTCCGTGTTCTTCGGGTCGTTACGGGTCGCTTGGTAGCCTTGCGTGTCAGTGTAGCGGTGCTGGCCTGGAATTTTAAATGAATCATCATCAGTTACACAAATACATCAAGCCTTGTTAAAAATCTGTTCTAAGGTTTCTATGCGCTTAATAATCAGTAAATCTGCCAGCAATTTCGGTCGACGCATACAGTTTGTTCAGGTCCCTCTATTATGGTTAAGGTGAGTAATGGCTCATTCTCGCATGATAATCGAGATCGGCTGCTGTTCTTGTGGACTGGCCTACAGTCTACTACTCGTGTCAGAATAGTGTCATTTTTACACGATTTGCTCGGGCATAGACATACGTTTCGTTCTTAACCACCGCTCCGGGGACCATCGTTTTGATATCACGTTGAGACCAGGTGCCAAAAATACTAATTTATGGTCGAATCTGCCACGTGTCTAAATGCTCTAGAGACAAACACAACTAAATTTTAAATTTTGAAATAGGTATTCTTCTTGACGACAAAATAAATTGAGCTGAGAGGTGAACCACTATTGCTGAAGCACCATTATAACGTACCCGCAGTTACATTAGGTATGCTTTCTGTATGAGCGAACGTTTATGTTATTTTATACTCCGAGTCAAGTAATTTAAAAACATAAGTGTTTCACTGATAGGCTATAAATATACAACGCGAAAAAATGTGCTCAAATGCCAAAATATTATGACAAAAATGAGGGTTATATGTTTTCCTATGAGTATAATAGTCAGTTTTCCTTTATTTGTTTATCTAAAAATCAATCAAAAAGCAGTTTTTTCAATAATCATTTATTCCTAAATAAAAAATAGAACTTAAAATATAGTTAATCGTTTCAAAAAGTGCGTTCGACCATTTATGATCCTTGATAGAAATAACACTTAAATCCAAACCGAAGTCAAAAAAATAAATTTATCTTGTATTTTGTTGCGTGCATATTGCTATAAGATTTAGTTTCACGTATGAACATTTCTCAAATATTTTTTAGGTGTAGGCTGCAGATTCGATTCTAAATATTCTTAATATTTCTAATTATGATTAACCTTTTCATTACAATATACAGTGAGTAAAAAAAAAATTATGCTGAAAACTTATACAGGGATTCTTGTCATAAAACTTATAACTTTCCCCAATGAACCCACGTGGAATTTAATTGAAAACAACTGAACTTTCCGTACAATGATGGCTGATCGATTGGTGTAAAAAGTAAAAAAAACACAATGAGTTAAGGTTGGATAGATCCCTCAGAGCCCCCTGTTTAAGTTTTCAGAACAGTCTTTTGACATTTTATATATAGGGTTTAAAAAGAACACTCCCTGAAAATTAAACTGGGGCTTCTACGCGTCATACTGAACAACTTTCTCCAAGGAACCCGTACTGGATTCTCGAAAAAAAAAATTCGACTTTTAATACAAATCAGCCAGCTGATCGGCCAATTTTGTATGGGAAGTCCAAAAAAAATTTCGAGATTTCAGTATGGGATCCTTGGAGAAAGTTGTTCAGTATGATGAGTAGAAACCCCAGTTTAAGTTTCCGGGTGTGGTCTTTTTACATCCTGTATGTACAAGTAAGTAAGAATAAAAAAGGAAACATTAAAATATGAATTAGAAGTCTTCGAACTGGATTAAAAGTCAAATTTAGGAAATGTTAATTACTCAAAATGTGAGAGTTTTCACAAATACAGTTAAATAAATAAATGAAATGGCGCCTCAAAATATGGAAAATCGTAAAAGTCATCACGTATTATATAATCTTAAAGACTTATCCGATTAATGCTTAGAATATTAATGCCCAGCGCACTGCTCCAGCCGGCATCGGCAATGTCTGTCCGGGTTCCAGATGCAAATATAGTCTCTTAGCTGTAGCGAAGAGCTTTATTATCGCTCGCACCTAACGCATGTTCCAAAACTTATGCTTAGCTCTGATAACTCCGCTTGGCAGTGTTGGCACCCTCGCTGTGGGACGCACTTGGACATACGCTGTTGCATCCATTATCGCTCTGGACGCTCTGGACGCTATAGCGCCGGCACGACCTCCAGTCCTGGCTGTCGCAGAAACAAAATAATAAAAATGGCTAGAAATATGTAGTTATGTAAAGCGAGCCGATTACGTTAACATAGAAATAGTGAACATGCAAGTCGTTGGGCAAGATATGTTTTAAAAATAATTTTTTTCCCGAAAAAAAGAACGTAGTGTAAATGAGAATCCTTGGGGGAAGCCTTTGTCTTTCAGCTGATATGACGATGATGAATGTAAATGGGCACATCGTACTCTGCTGTTTGTCTAATTCTATTGGCGTTTTTGCTTGATTACATGTTTAATTAGTATTATTATTCAAATCGCTAAACTGAAGTGACAGTGGGCAGGGCACATAGCTCAGCCAACAGAGCAACAGATGGCCGTTGGATCGGTAAAGTTCTCGAGTGGCAACCGCGCACCGCAAAACATAGCGTGGGCAGGCCTCCCACGCGGTAGACTGACGACCTGGTGAAGATCGCGAGAAGCCGCTATGTTCACAATTTTTTTTTTCAACATATTTCAAGTGAAGAACAGTGCTAATGTAGATTTTATTTGTGAAATCCTTGGGAGAGACCGTTATCCAATCCAGCAGTGGACGTTTTGTCAGAAGGCCTCGACCTGGTGAAGATCGCGGGAAGCCGATGGATGCGGGCAGCGCAGGACCCGTCGTTGTGGAAATCCTCGGGGGACGCCTTTGTCCAGCAGTAGACGTTTTTCGGCTGATATGATGTTGATGATGATTTGTGAAAATCAAGGATAAAATAAAGACATAAATATATTGATGATATAAAAAATAGTACCTATACTTAGGACTACTGATGCACAAATGAAACTTATTATTTAACTTGCATTTATATTTGTTCGGGTGAAATCTTGCGACTCAATTTTGAAACAGTTATCTTTAACAGATTGAGCTGAAATTTTGTATCATCATCATCATATCAGCCGAAGGAAGTCCACTGCTGGACATAGGCCTCCCCCAAGGATCTCCACGACGACCGGTTCTGCGCTGCCCGCATTTTTTTAAATTTTGTATACACGTTCAGTTTGGATGACAATGCATGGTTAATGGTGTAACTTTATTTTAAATCCAACATGGCGGCGCACCCAAGATGGCGGACTAGTTATTTTTAATGCACTACTACAATGTGGGTATCAAATAAAAGGGTTTGAGTAGGAGAATAGGAAATAATTGAAAATTTTCAAATAAAAGCTTGTACCTAAAAGTTTTTAGGTCTTTCGTAAATTGTTAATCAAATAGGTAATTTATGAATTATTAATGACAATTAGTTACTTTTCCATCGCAACAATTAATTGGTCCCCACAGGAGACACATCGGCGCACATAAAAACGAAAAATTGCTGTTTACAGCTGTTTATCACAACATATCAGTATTGTTTACATTGATAGCTCCTACCGATGCCCTACATCTTCTTTATATATATATATTAATCTTCTGTCCGTGTGTTAGTCATTGAACTCCTCCTAAACGGCTGGACCGATTACGCTAATTCTTTTTTTGTCGAGTTCGTTATTGTCAGGAGAAGGTTCTTATGTAGGGTAGGGTAGGGTAGTGTAGTGTAGGGTAGGGTAGTGTAGGGTAGGGTAGGGTAGTGTAGGGTAGGGTAGTGTAGGGTAGGGTAGTGTAGTGTAGGGTAGGGTAGTGTAGTGTAGTGTAGGTTAGGGTAGGGTAAGGCAGTGTAGTGTAATGTAAGGCGGTACGTAGTTCGCCGGGACAGCTAGTATACTATTAAAATTTTGAACTACAACAATTAGTTTGGTGTCACCAAAGTGGCGCGTTATTAATAAGTATTGAAATAAATGTTAATAAAAACTTTGTTTTGTATGAAATCAATGTGTCTCTTATGAAGAAATTTAAAAAAAAATACTACACAAAAATCAATAAAAAATCATCCCTTCATCATATTAAATTTTTTGGAGATACTCTTAAAAAATTTATCACAATACACCGTTGCAACAGTATATGAAACAGTCATATCAACAGTCAACAGTCATATGAAAGGCCGGCGGGACCTCAAAAATGTATGATATCAGAACGAGAGTCCTTCTGAGACCTGCCCCTTGATTCTAAAATTATCTCGTTTGACTCGTTATGCGGAGTCGGCAAAACTGTCGAACGATTCGACAAAGGAACCCTTATAAAGGCAAAACAATCTAATCCGTTCGATTTTTCTCCGATTCCGTGTAACGAATCAAACTCTAAGCGTGTAGAATCACGGAGCATAAAAGCAGCCTTACAAATTGTCGAAGCTGTTACGAATCAAACTCAATCCATTGTAATCAGGGACAGGAAAGTACCTAAACTAGTTGGATTACCCATTGCATTGCATACTATTATTCAAATTAAATAGTTATTAGAATAATTTATAGTTAATAGTTCATATTTAATAGTTGTACCGTGCCTATTAGTTCCGATGTTCTCCGGGCGCCAGCACCTCTCTAGGCGCCAACACTGCTCCTGGTCCCATCACCGAATCGGGCCCCATCACCGATCCAGCTCCCATCACCGCTCCAACCCCCAGCACCGCATGGGGGCCCATCACCGCTCCCGCGTTCATCTTTGAATTGGCCATAGCATAGGCGTGGGGTCCGACCACCGCTCCGCCCATTATTTCGGCTCCGGAGCCAACTCTCGATGCAGGGCCGGTCACCGCTCTGGCTCTCAATATAGCTCCTGGATCCAGCACTACTCCTTCGGGCCCAATCACCGCTCCTGGTTCCACTATCGTTCCGGACGACAGCATATTATAACCTTGGGCTAAAACCAGTTTTAATTTAGATTTTCAATACATAGTCAATGAAATAAACAATGCAATTCACATTGTTTCTTTAATAACGAATAATGAATCAAAGTATATATATTAGTACTAACATACAGTATGGATACTCCCTGCCGCTCTCTAGATTGTGACCTCACCCCCTCGTCACCCAGATTGATACAGATTGGTTACAGTTTGGTTCTTAAACTTATGGGATTTCGCAGTGATTTTGTTTGCTCCGTCATTTGTTTTTAGAAATATCATTTCACGACCGTTGTATGCAGTGTCCGGGGTGTGGTATAATTATATTTTTACAATGTAGTCTTTAGTAGGTGTTCATCAATTTTGATTCATTAATGTATTAGGAAACATTAATGTGGCCGAGTAAGGCACTACATCAGCACCACCCCACCTCTCCCCTAGGGCGGCGTAAGAGACGACCAAGGGACATGATCCGGAGGATAGGCAGCAGCGCCCCTTTCGCGTACTGTGCCTCCACACTGCACACTGTGATCGCCAACCCGCCTGCCAAGCTTGGCGGTTACTGCAAGACCCCCCTACTCGGTAACCTGATGGTAAGTGACGATGATGCCGAAGATGGAAGCGGGCTTACCAAGATTCCCCAACGCAATGGGGATCTGGCTATCTTACTTTAAAAGTAACCTATTAAATATGTTTATCAGTATATCACTTTAAAGATTAAATATAAAATTAAAGCAATACAATGATGCAAGACTCATTGAATCACTAGTACTTGTACTTATTCAACGTCTACAAAATAAAAGTATAATTACCGGCACGAGTTATCCTTGTTTTCAAGTATTCTGGTTGCGCTGCAAGGAACACACGGTGTCATGTAGATAAAATAGTAATGTTAACAGCCAAATGGTCAAATAATTTTATTACATAAGATTTTTTTATTTATTTTATTTTATTATTTTTATTAACAACTTTATAAAACTCAAAAATGAAAATACTTTTGCATCAGATACATAGACTCGTATAAAGATCCTTTTTTAGGCCTGTTATGTTGCCATCAGACATGTAACATAAGCTAACAAACCGTCCTTCCAGACTGTTTTTTCAACCGACTTTCAAAAAGGAGGAGGTTCTCAATTCGACAGTATGTTTTTTTTATGTGTGTTACCCCAGAACTTTTGACTGGGTGAACTGAATTTGATAATTCTTTTTTTATTTGAAAGCTATAGTGCTTCCCGTGTGGTCTCATATAAATTTTATTAAAGTCGGTGTAGTACTTTATTAGGAAATTAACAAAAACCAAAAATAATAATGCAAAAATGTAATAAGTTGTTGTGATGGAAGTCGGTTTTTTAACGTGTTTATTAGATTTCACACAGTAGTTAAACAGTCGCCGATCCTGGTAGCTTAAATTGCTTTCGTTAGTATAAGGCTTAAGTGTACAATTAATAATTTTCCTACAACTCCTAACCGATAAGGAGTTGTACCTTCCTTCATCAGCTTATCAACATGAGATGATGACTAACAGACGAAAGTATTTTAATAGCTTTAGAAAACATGAATCACATAATAAGTGCCTATAAAATTTGAGGGTTGCCCTCGATTTCGCTGGGATCCCATCATCAGATCCTGACTTGGTGACAATGGGACCCTCTCGGCAGTATACTCTTTCGAATAAAAAAATAATTTTGAAAATCGGTCCACAATTGACGGAGAAATCGATGCACATACATAAAAAAATATATACAGTGGAACAAAGAATTTCCTACTTTTTTAAATCGGTTAAAAAATTACTGTCTGGCTGCAACACAACTACGTTTATTTTTATTTTTCCGTAGATTAACTTTTTCAACCCGAATAGAACTGCGTGACATAGCTTTATATGTCGCAGGAAGATAGAAAAATCCGTACCATGAATACATCCCTAATGTATGTATTGATAATAGGGCTATCAAGCCTCCGTTGTCTGTCTGTGCGTCCGCTTGTCCGTCTGTCAGCGAGCTGTATTTCATAAACCGTAATAGTTAGACAGTTAAAATTTTCACAGAGTGTATTTGTATTGTTTGTATAAAAAAAAACGAGCAAGCCTTACAGTACTGTTACAATAAGTAAAAAAACTATCTTATGGGTCTTATGGGCCTCCGGGCCTCCGGCCTCGCATTAGGCGGCATTGCCAAGTTTCATTAGCCTACGTGGCTGAAAAAAATAAAGCGGCATGGCCACGTTTTCTTAGCCTAAGTGACTTAAAAAACGCATTCCTGTTATGTACACACTTCTGTCCCTTTTCACGAAATCACTCCCACAGAAATCACTCGAACAGATTTTATTAAAAGGGGCTCCCATGCCAGATTTTTTAAAAGTATAAAAACAAATAATAAAAACTGTCCGAGTGTGAGCTGTAGGTACTTACACCAAGAAGTCTGATTTGAATGAAAAAAAAAAACATAATTCTCTGTCGCTCGCGTTGATGTCTTTTGTTTGTAATGTGAATAGGTATCATTGTCATAGTGTTGTGGAGAGGTGTAGTGGTACGGAACCCATGGAGCGCGAGAACGACTCGTACAGGTCGCGCCAAAGTTTAATACGGCTCTGAAGTTGGTCGCAAGACGCGTCGCAGTAGCAAACTTTGGGTGTTAGCGGGACGTACCTACTACTCGGTTATACCGGCGCAGTAAGCACCCGCTTCACAGTTCAGATCAGCAATAAAGTTTGTCGCGAGTTCTACCTTTCCGGTTTTTTTTACCAACTTGATACTTTTCGAAGCCCCGCACAAACTTTTTTGTGGCTTATTTCTTTCAAGCGACGTAGAGATGGGAAAAAATCGCTCTTGTCTTATTGATGGGGATCGATTGTTTCACATTAATAGAGCCCAAAAAAAAAGTCTGTGTGCGTGTGTGTCGGGCCGGGCTATATATAGCTCCGAAATTACTAATCGGATTTGGATAAAATTTAAATTAGGTTAATATTAGGTTATTTATATTAACCTAATTTAAGCTTTTGTTCTGTCTACAACCTATCAAAAGTTGGTCAAAATAGGTAAACATATAAGAGGTGAAAAGCGTTAGTGGCTCAACCGGTAACGACTCGGTTCTCCTAACCAGAGGTGCCGGGTTCAAATCCGAACGGTCAATGTACCAATGAGTTTTTCTAAAACTTACGTACATATACTCACCGATTGCTTTAACGGTGAAGGAAAACATCGTGAGGAAACCTGCACACACCTGCGAAGAAACTCGAAGGTTTGTGTGAGAAGTCGACCAACCCGCACTGGGCCCGCGTGGTCGACTAAGGCCTGATCGCCCTAATTCAGGGTAGGCTCGAGCCCCTCGGTGGGGACGTATATGAGCTGATGACAATATTATATGAAGCGGTCTTATCTCAGTGTGATTCGCATGCTTGGTTGATTACGCAGCAGGCTAACTGACATGAATGAAGCACGGTCATTACGTAGATGGGTTTTACTATTAATGACATTTATCTCACCGTTTTCGTGCTCCGCAAGGCACGTTAAGCGGTTGGTGCCGGTTACTATCACCAGATGGCAGACGTTGATCTGTGTCAGATGCCTCAAAGGAGGCTAGAAAAACTCCTGACAGTAGAGTCGCCACTAGCCCTACAACCTCCACTAACCCGGACTTGGCCCCCGTGATGTGTGGAGTATGGTCTAACCTTCCCGAGCTTGGGGAGAGAGCCGAGCCCCAGCTGTGGGGATTAAAGGTTGTTAATTAAACCTAGTAAAGTTTAGTGAGCATATCTTGGAAAACCCTCCGGGCGCCGCCGGTGGGTCGACCCAGGTATCGCTGGAAAGATGAACTCGTTAAAGACCTCAAAGAGTTGGGAGTGCTCGAATGGTCAATCTTGGCACAAAAAAGGATAGAGTGGCGCACTTTAATGTCGGAGGCCAAGTTCCACTTCGGGTCGCTGAGCCAGCGAAGTAAGTGTATGAAAGTTTTTTATTTATTTATCGTATCTTGTTTTTAGGGTTGCAACCGTAGTAAAAACACAGGGTTCCGTACCTCAAAAGGAAAAACGGAACCCTTATAGGATCAGTTTGTTGTCCGCCTGTCTGTCCGTCTGTCTGTCCGTCCGTCCGTCTGTCTGTCAAGACCCTTTATCTCGGGAACACGTGGAAGTTTCGAGTTGAATTTAAGATCATATACTCCTGTCTATAGTCCCTTGAAGCTAAGAAAAAATCAAACTTCTAAGTTAACGAAAAAAAAGATATGGCCGTTTATGCCGCAAAAAACGTATATTTTGACACTCTCAAGGGAATCAAAATTTAAAGGGTATTTTTCGTTGATCTAGAACTATGAAATTTGGCAAGTTATACTGTCGTATACTACAAATATAAACCTCTTCCTTTTTTGAAGTCGGTTAAAAAAAAATCTTTATTCATAGTACAATATCAATAACGCATGGAACGGCGGTACAAATCTTGAATTGAGTTAACCGACCGTGTCATGTGGGTTAGCGTATGAAAGGGCTTCATTGGCAAAAGCCTAAACAGATATTAAATTATTTTTATGATGTACAGTTTTCTATTTATTATTTTCAAGGTTTCTTACCAAGAGATGTGGTGGTACAGAATCCTCGGTGAGCGAACCTTACTCGCACTTGGCCGGTTTTTCTCTCAAAAATGGCTCTAACAATAATAATAAAACTTTGCAAGTTCCTATAACTTTATACGACCTATAATTATAATGTTATGTTCATTATTCCAGGAAAAATGGAAATAAAATTCTATTCATACAATAATGTTTGTATTTAAAAAAAAATGGCTAGTTTAAAACATTTTAATATATTAATTAATAAAACATTGTAAGTTACTAGAAATTAATAAGGCCTACCATCTTACTACACCGGGTAGTTATGGTTTCATAAATAATCGCAATAAGGTACCTCCCATACGAACCCAAATCATTTGAAATATTTTTAATCAAGTCTTTCAACATCTGTTGCATTTGCTAATAAACTTTATTGCGGATCTGAAGTTGGTCGCAAGACGCGTCGCAGTAGCAAACTTTGGGTGTTAGCGGGACGTAAAGGTACCTAGTACTCGGTTATACCGGCGCAGTAAGCACTCGCATCTCACTTCAGATCCGCAATGAAGTTTGGCGCAACCTGTAAGCTTGTATAGGGTGGGCTAAAAAGTTCGTAGGCTGACACATAGATGGCACCACTAGTATCAAATCCATATTTTTTTTACTTGGCCCTAACCTTTAAAAGACGCGTGTATAAATTTGACAGCTGTTGAACGATTAGTATCGGAGTTATAAAATTTGTTATTTGTTTTGGTTCTCCACATCATCTAAAAATTACACTTATCACATCGAAATAAAAATTAAAAAATAAATATAGTTTAAAAAAAACTAAAAAGACACGCTTTTAAAGCACCTCAAAACTGAAAAGTGAAAAATAATTCTTAATATAAGCTGAAAACAATAATGAACGCAAAATACTTATATTATTGTGCAAAAAGCGTGGGTTGTGCTCGGTATACGAAAAATGTGGCACAAAGCGCCCCACTCTTTTTGCACAATAATAGGTACTAGTATTTTTCGTTCATTATTGTTTTCAGCCCTGTCCAGCGATAAACGGCCAGTTTTGGCTGTTTAATGAAGAATTATTTTTCACTTTTTGGTTTGAGGTGTTTTTTAGTTTTTGTAAACTAGATTTTTAACTTATCAGACCCGGTGGCTAAAAATGGCCTTGTTTCATGATGGTACAGTAAACTCACCGTCAGAATACTCGTTCGGGTTCCCTTGTCGTTGATGCTCGGCCGCGATCTTGTTGTACAGCCGGTAGTGTCGGTTGTTCGCCTGGACTACTTCCTCCGTGTTCTTCGGGTCGTCGCGCGCCGGTTGGAAGTCTTGCGTGCCAACAACGTTGTGAACGTTCTGCTGAGGATCAGTGTAGGAGTACTGGCCTGGAATCGGAAATGACGTTGATTAATTAATACAATTTTGGCTGTTTTTTTTAAATTTACAATTAGTAAGCCTTTATGGCATCATCTCACCTGATGGTAAGTGACGATGATGCCGAAGATGGAAGCGGGCTTACCAAGATTCCCCAACGCAACGGAGAACTGGCTATCTTATCTTCATGCCGCAACACATCAATGTTGTTAACACTGATGTTTGGCGGCAAGACTTTGATATGATGGTGGTAGCTAGCCAGGCGGGCTTAAAAAATGCCCTACCACCAACTAAACCGAGTCTCACAAGTTGAACCCACCGGGAATCGAACCCGCGACCTCCTGGTGTGAAGCGAATGGACTCACCATTACGCCACGGAAGCTGTTGTTTGTGGTCATTGAAAAGGAGGAACTGATGGCCGTTGGGGTAGTTAAGTTCTAGAGTGGCAAGTTCTTCGCAAATTCATTCTATTTTCAGTGAAAGTCATAATGCTCGCTGAAATGATAATAACTATACAAACATGTCGCAGGAAAACTGAAAACTAAAGACCTTTTGTAAACCTTGGTACTCTGCTCCTTGGGTTAGCAAGTGTCTTGTGGAAGTTAAACACCGTTAGTAACCGCCTCCGTGGCGAAATGGTTAGTCCATTCGCTCCACACCAGGAGGTCGCGGGTTCGATTCCCGGTGCAGGGGTCAACTAGTAAGACTCGGTTTGGTTGGTAGGGCATTTTCTAAGCCCGCCTGGCTAGCTACCACTATCTTATCTTACTTTTACCGCCAAACATCAGTGTTGACAACATTGATGTGTTCCGGCTTGAAGATAAGATAGCCAGTTCTTGGTAGAATCATTTACCATCAGGTGAGATGATGCCAAGGGCTTACCAATTGTAAAAAAAAACACCACCTACAGTCCAGGAAGGTACCGGAACTGTAGGAACACGGCCTACCGCGGTTTTAGCTGCTGGTCTCAGAAAACCAGAGATGCTGGCTTCCAAATCTCCAGAGTGGTACCGGAGCTGCAGGCACGCTCACTTCCTGGCGCTTATTCCACCTGCCCACCCACATACAGTAGGTTACCACATTTTCTCGCTGATAAGTAGTACTTAAGTACCTCTGATTACTCCACTGCCAGGGTATGTGTCTGCTGTATACGCGTAAGTGTCTTGGCCTTGGTAACACGAGGCGTCGTTCGTCACTAGCGCGAATGTGGACCACAGGAGTAGCAACAGCATCTGGAACATACATTGGTAAAACTTCAAAGAAAGATCTATGCAACTGTGTAAGTAATAAAAAACCGGTCAAGTGCGAGTTGGACTCGCGGTGTGAGGGTTCCGTACCAGCACACCTCTCCACACAACTATGACAATGATACCTTTTCACATTACAAACAAAAGAAATCAACGCCAGCAACAGAAAGCGTTATCTAGTGGGGTTTTAGTGAATTATTTTCCGCAAGTGAACGTATTATATTGAGTTTACTACTTTATTTTTAATTAATAGAATCCCCATAGGTTTTCCTGTAATCTACAAGCAACGAACTGTATTTTGTATTTTTTTCAAAATTTTAGGCTCAGTAGTTTCGGAGATCAGGGGGGAGGGGAATGGTCAATTTTAGTCTTCTTTCATGAATAAATTCAAAAATATTTAATACTAGCTGTTTCCCGCGGCTTCACCCGCGTGGACCACGTTTCTATGACTTTTCGAGGGTGCGCAGTGCGCGAGCCGCAAGCGGCTCGCGAGCGCGGTAAAAGGTAGCCTATGTCTTAACCCAGGTCCTAATCTGTCTACCTACAAAATTTCAGCCAAATCCGTTCAGTAGTTTTTGCGGGAAAGCGTAACAGACAGACAGAGTTACTTTCGCATTTATAATATTAGTAGGGATAATAAGAAAAACAGAGCCCTTTCATTTGATATAATGATACAGTGAGGTTTGCAAAACTTTTTTTTTTAAATCCTAATTTTTCCCCCGAAAATACAGTTATTTAAAAAAATATTAATTTACTTTGCACATCTGTGTTTGGGTCATAGGACTACACCTTCCTACCAAATTTCACCTGATTTGGTTCAGTAAATTCAGAGCATATTGGCTGTGACAGACGGACGGACAGACAGACAGACGCATGAGTGATCCTATAAGGGTTCCGTTTTTTTTGTGCGGAACCCTAAAAAAGAACTGAAACAAATTCTCTGCATACTTTCTCGCGAAGCCTTAACCATCTGTCGTAGTCGAGCCTACACACATAAACTGTAAACATTACACTTACTTAAGACTTGATAAAATATTTCCAAATACTTTCGGTTTGTATGGGAGGTTCTTTACTATGATTTCCCCTGGAATAATTAGGTACCCAGGGCAGTAGGCCTTGTTAAGTCCTAGTTATTCACAAATTTTCCTTAAAATCTTTGGAGTTATTTTTGAGAAAAAAAGTAAAAACTACCTGGATTTGTATGGGAAGTACCTTATTCAGATTTTTTATGGTAATCGTACCAAAATGCATACAAATCGTTTGAACCATTATCAGTGCTCCGTCACTCGCCTATACCTACCGCAAAATACATATACCTACGCTTAGCGAGCGACCCACTCGGACGGGCCTCGCGAGTCGGGCCGCCACCCACCGCGTGTCTTGTATAGGTACTACTTATAATAATCTAAGATCGAGATAATATGTAGGTCATCATCATCACTATTTAAGACCCGTGCTCTTGTCGGTGTAGCTAATATGTAGGTAGGTAATCATTATTACTGTGTGTCAGAACCGTGCTAAGTCTATGTATGTGCTAGGTATGTAGGTAATAAAAAATATTAAAAACAGATCTAAGAAAACTGGCTAAGTGCGTGTCGGATCATGAACAAAGTAGGGTTCCGTAGTGATAAAAAAATGTAAATTAAAAAAAACAGTTAATTTTGCAGTTTAGATTTAGACATTTTGTATGGAGTTAATTTTTTTACAAATGTAACTGCACGTTAAGCCTACTTAGCTGTGATATTTTTTCTTGTTAATTCATTAAGTGTCCTACTATTCCAAATCATATTCAGATTTCCTAAAATAGCGGTTTCGAAACTGTAACAAAAATCAGCACTTAAAAACCCAATATTTCGTAAACTTATCATTTATTGACGGACTTGGCGAAACCATAAAGGTTCTGAAGTCTGACTACATAACCTTAAAAATCACCGAAGTACCGATAAAAACAGCTGTGTTAAGTAAATTTTAACCGCCTCCGTGCCGTTATGGTTAGTCCATTCGCTGCGCACCAGGAGGTCGCGGGTTCGATTCCCGGCGGGGTCAACTTTGTAAGAGTCGGTTTGGTTGGTGGTAGGGTATTTTCATAGCCCGTCTGGCTAGCTACCACCATCTTATCTAAGTCTTGTCGCCAAACACCAGTTTTAACAGCATTGATGTGTTCTGGCTTGAAGATAAGATAGCCAGATCCCCATTGCGTTGGGGAATCTTGGTAAGCCCGCTTCTATGTTCGGCATCATCGTCATTTAACAACAGGTGAGATGATGCCAAGTAAGGGCTTATCAATTTTGAATTAAAAAAAATATCGGGTCGCAATCAAAACGCGTCAATCAAGATTTGCCTAGTAATTAGTATTTGCGCATATATATTTTTAATCAAACAAAAATGAAAGGTAACTTGTAATTCGGTTTAAGCTGGCGCACCTTCTAAGTGCGATCAACTAGTACGACTGTTACTTAAACTAATCAAACAAATAAAAACCATCACTTGTGAAACTTTTAATTTCATTTTCCTGAATCAACCCTAGCGCTAAAACGTCGTACAGTCGCCGCGCCGCCCGTGTACGCAGTTATAACCGCTAAGTCGAGCGCTTTAATACCCATATTTCCGTGTATTGTCTGACAGTGGCAAGGAGTAGGTGAATAAATGCGTAGGTATTTTCGTTTTATAAGTATCTGTTACGAAGTAACTAGTATCTCATCTGTGCCATTATTGAGTATAAAAATAATAACTGATTTTTTTACTATGGTGGCAACCCTAAAAAATCAAGATAGGGGAAATTTGTAAAATAATATTACTCTCTCGCCTCGCCATTACTCAAACAGACACACACACACACTCATTTTTTATTTTGCTCTAACTCAAATTTCACTCAAAACCGTGTTAGTAGTTTGGGAACTAGAACACCGGACGGAGGCACACACACATTTTTTTTCTTTTTACAGTTCCGTACCTTTAAAGGCAAAAACGTAACTATTATATGAACACTTGTGTGTCTGTCTGTCCGTGTGTCACATTTGTAAGGTACACGTTGCTAAGTCGGTGACCCCTAGAAGGAAGTCCTACACAATTGACATTGTTTCTGGATTGAATAAATTGACGTGTAACGTAAAGAAATGAATTTTAACAATGGGCGCCACTTTCGTGGGGTAAATTAGATTTTTTTTTTCAAGTTTTTCAAAATATATTGTGTGAAATAATGAAAGGGCTTGTTGTGAGAATCTCAAATACATTTTTTTATAATTTTAAGAGAAATAGTTATAAAGTTATATGAAGAAAATAGGCGAATATTGACAATACCCCCCCTTATCTCCGGAACTACTGGGCCCAAAATCTTGAAAAAAAATCACAGTGTATGAGGTTGAATGCATAGATTTCAGGAAAATCTATAAGAAAATCTAAAATCTACATGAAATGTCTAATGTCCAGAATAAAGTTGACCCCTATTTACCTAGAGCAAAGTATGTACTGACAGGTTTTGTTCTGTAGGTAGTAAAACTTTTGGTGCGGAACCCTGTTTGTATGACCCCAAGTCGCACTTGGCAAGTTTTAAGACTCTATTAGTGTAAGACAATCGATCCCCATTAAAATCTCAGCTTCGATTATTTTGCCATCATAATACCTTCTTCACTTCTTCGTCGCTCGAAAGTAATAAATAGAAACTAAAAAACACGCTTTTAAAGTACATCAGACTAAAAAGTAAAAAATGATTGTAAAATAATAATTAACAAATAACTCGTAGCATATTGGTGCTCATAATAATATAGCTTTAAAATGTACGTTCTACATTTAGTCAACTTTTTATTATCACGCTTTAATTAGCTTCACCTGTGTGTTTGTATGTAACCGACTCCTTTGGACTCGATTTTGACCCACTTTAAACGGACAGATTTAATTCAAACTTTGTAGACTTATCAAGAATCAGCGACAATATAATAGTTTCATAAGTTTGAACTAAAAAATAAAAAATAAATAGAGTTTAAAAAAAATAAAAAACACGCTTTTAAAGTACATCAGACTAAATAGTAAAAAATAATTCTTAATATAAGTTGAAAATAATAATTAACAAATTACTAGTATTATTGTGAAAAAGTGTGGGTTGCTCGATAGACGAAAAATATGGCACAGAGCGCACCACGCTTTTTCACAATAATACTAGTATCTTGTTAATTATTATTTTAAACTTTTTTTTACTTTTTAGTCTGATGTACTTTAAAGGCGTGTTTTTTAGTTTTTTTAAACTCTATTTATTTTTTGTAATCAATTAAATATGTATCATTGTTGTACTAGCTAATGTTTAGGGTTCGTTATCCAAAGGTGTGGTGGTAGCAAACCCTCGGTACGAGAGTCCGACTCTCACTTGGCTAGTTTCTTAAGGGTACATATATTCGGTTTCATATGAAATTAAGGGTTAAAATTAAACGGCAAGCAAGTAACATTAAGTTTCGAAAAAAAAAAATGATTAATACAACTCATTAACGTCCCTACTGTCGGGATGCGGCTCTGTGTCTAAGCTCGGAAAGGTCAGGGGAAGTACGTATGGAATTACCCAATTAATAATAAGTGTGTGGTTTTATGAAACCACGGTAAAAGTGAAACTTTACAGAGGACGAAACGATCATGGCTGCTCTCGCTACGGTATAGAGGACGAAACGATCATCATACCGTCAGACGAAAGCGACTATCACGCGACATGCAACACACAGACGAAAAAGTTTGAGACGATGTAATAAAAAGTTTCACTTTAAAAACTTACAGTTCCAAACAAACTTCTCTTTAAGATATTATTTAAATAGAATTAGCACGATGTCTTAACACTTGTAATTGTGCCACTAGAGTGATACCTTGCTCCTGTGTTAGCTTTATTTATATAGGTACGTTAGTGGGGAAATTTTGGCTCAGTGGTCAACATGGGCCGGAGCCCGGAGCCACGTCAACAACCACGGCAAGGATGGGTCACAACGGGTCAGGGCCAGACATGGCCAGAACATAGGTAAAACTCTAAGGCTATGATTGGAGAGCCTTAATTAACTTATGTAGGTACTTAACAAAATTTTCCAAAGTGTGTTGTTTTTCATCCTTATTAATCCTTATTAATAATATTATAAATGTGTAAATGTGTTTGTTTGTTTGTTTGTTTGTTACCTTTTCACGCTTCAACGCCTTGACCGATCTTAATGAAATTTGGCATGCAGGTAGCCTGTGTCACAAGGAAGGACATAGGCTACTTTTTATCCTGTGAAAATAGCATAGCCCGATGAAATTCCCGAGGGAACTGAAAATATACTCTTTTTTGGTTAATTAACATCGCAGCGGAACAATGGATTGTGTGATTTTTTGCACCGAAATGGTTGAGGGGGTGGGAAATGACACGATTTACTAATAAGCATATCCTGACATAGTTCCCGAAGGATCTTGAGAAAATTCATGTCCACGCTCGCGCACCGCGCACCCTGTAAGTCAGCCACAAAAACGATGTTCACGCGGGCGAAGCCGCGGGCAAAAGCTAGTTATTCATAAAATAACATCGGATCGTCGTTATATTACTCGACTGTCCAAAAATAGGACAATGTTTTTCGGGTGCATACAGGTGAACAAAATTGGTACAGTTGTCGTTATCTGGGGCTTCTACTCATCATACTGAACAACTTTTGTTCTATAATTTTGCTTTAGTTGCAAAAAAAATATTTCTCTTCATACAAATCGATCAGCCGAATCATACCAATTTTCTGCATTTTTGTATGAAGAGTTTTTTGAGAATTGACTTAAGGGAAAGTTGTATAGTATGTTATGTAGAAGACGCAGTTAACGAGACCTACACCAATATTGTTAAACGACGATGATGCCGAAGATGGAAAACAGATTCCCCAATACAACGGGGACATGGCTTCCTTATCTTCATGTCGGTACACGTCAATGTTGTCGGCAAGATTTAGAATTTAGATGTAATGTTGGCAGCTAGACAAGCAGTCTTATAAAATGAGTTTAACCCCACTGGGAATCGAACCCGCGACCTCCTGATGTGAAGCTATGATTTCGTTCAAAAACATATTTTAAAACACCGTGTTGAATTTAAAGGACAAATGGACAATAAACTATAGAGGGACTCCTTTTAATAATATATTTTGGTTATCATATTATATTTTTTAAGGTTTTTAGTTTTTGTTCTAGTATATATTTTTTTATTTCTGTATAAATAATCAATGTTTAGTCTATAAATGTCAGTTTATATAGGATAAATTAAGTATATTAAATTTGAACAAACCTAACATTACTTTTCAATCGACTTTCAAAAAAAATGAGGGATTGTATTTTTTAATTTATTTTTTCAACTTTTAATGTTGTTACCTCAGAATTCCGTTTTTTATGAATCGATTTGGAAAATTCTGTTTTTTATTTTGATAGGGTATTTCCCAGATTGGTGCTTTATAAATTTTATCAAAATCGATTCAGTACTTTTTTTAAATTTAACAAAACCTTAAATAATGTAGCAAAATTGTTTGTTGCAATTGAAATCTGGTTTTTGCACGTATTCTTCAGCGTGGTCAACTATACAGGATGTTTTTTTTAACACCGGGCAGGCCGTTAAGGGTAGGCTCTACTCATGAAACTGAACAACTTTCCCTAACAAACCCATACTGAAATCGCAAAAAAAGTTGACTCTCCATACAAAGTTGGCGAATCGGAATGATCGATTTCTATAAAAAGTCCAAAAAAATTATTACGGTTTCAGTATGGTTTTCTTTGGGAAAATGTTCAGTTTCATGGGTAAGGCCTACCCTTAACGGCCTGCCCGGTGTTAAAAAAGACCCTCTACCATATGTACATTAATATTAGCCTTAAATTAAACATCACAAACACATTTGTTTCCAATGGTCATCATTGCAGCCGAAGGACGTCCACTGCTGGACAAAGGCTTCTCCCAAGGGTTCCCACGACGACCAGTCCTGCGCTGACCGTATGCAGCGGCTTTCAACGGTACCAGCAGCAAAATATTCCATTCACTTAATTTATCAGGTGTTTCGTGTGCAAATATGAAGGGTGCAAATAAGAACGTAAGCACATGCTACGGATCCACATGAGAACGTGGGCACATGCTACGGATCCAAATGAGAACGTTGGCACATGCTGCGGATCCAAACGAAAACGTGGGCACATGCTGCGGATCCAAATGAGAACGTTGGCACATGCTGCGGATCCAAACGAGAACATGGGCACATGCTACGGATCCGAATGAGTACGTTGGCACATGCTGCGGATCTAAACGAAAACGTGGGCACATGCTACGGATCCAAATGAGAACATTGACACATGCTGCGGATCCAAACGAGAACGTGGGCATATGCTACGGATCCGAATGAGAACGTTGGCACATGTTGCGGATCCTATATATTTTCTAAAAGTGCGTAGGTAAATATCTACTAAAGTACCTGCCTGTGATTTTCCAGAAAAAGTTATAATACAGTTGGATTGCCCAATAGGGTGAAAACTTCCTTATTTTATCAGCTTTCCAACAAAGTAAAATAATTAAAAAAATACAAATTAGTACCAAAAAAAAGATTGCCTCAAATCCCATACTAATTTTCAAGTTTTTTTCGCATTTCAGCCATCTGTGACACTCTAGCATCATTGAATTACTTTAATTCACAAGCTCATTAAAAAAAAAATGAAAAATTTGTATGGGATTTTAGGCACCCTTTTGCCAACAATCATAAATCATACTGAATAAATAAATAAATAAATAAATCATTGGTTTTTGTTGGAACTAATTTGTATTTTATTAACTATTTTACTTTGTTGAAAAGCTGAAGAAGAAATAAGGAAGTTTTCACCCTATTGGGCAATCCAACTGTATTATAACTTTTTTCTGGAAAATCACAAAGCATTCAAACAAATGTGTTTTTCATACAAAATTAGAAAAAAACGAAAATGGTGAGACTTTTACATAACTTAAATTTTAGGATGTAATAGGCTATAGTATTACCTATTGAAACGCTAACTATCGTTTCGAGCCGATCTCTTTTGTTGCGTTTCATAATTAAATTCTTTTTTGATGTCGTTGCTCTATGGAATTTGAATTTGAAAATAGTTGTTATTTTTTGACAAGAGAAAAACAAAGGTTGATCGTGATCCCGTCTACACTCATGTGAATTTAAATTTTTTGGATAAATTGTTTTATAATGTGTTGTTGAGGCCCACTATTTTATTCTGTGGTAAGTAATTTGTATAAGGAAACCGCTTTGCGTGTATTTTTGGTACTGCGGCGAACTAGATTTATATATGTCCGTAGGGTTTCATCCACCCCCCTGCGAGGTTGACGTCCCGACGCTAATCCTGAGATGGAGCTGTGCTGACCACCAGCCAGTCCTTTCACTGCCCGCCCAGCTGCTTGCCAAGGGAAGTGAATATTTATTTTATCTTTTGTCCCGAGCGTCTCTCTAACTCTTTGACTTTTCTGCCTTCCTAGAAGATTTCCTGCTTCCAGTTTCTAACCAATAATTATTTATTTTAAATTTTAAAAGTGTTTTGTATCTGATACGTGTTATGTTAGGAAAATAGGGTAATTCAGACCAAAGTGAAATTTAATTATTTTAGAACTTAGTAACTCATTTAAGTACCAAAGGGACGGTAACGATCGTTGCCTACCGGCATTCTATAAAATAACCTTTTTATATACTAATAAAATTGTAACTTTAAATTTTTTTCCGGGAATTGCCCATAAATAAAGTAGGTCATTGTTTTAAATTTTCAACACGGTCAACCAATGTAATCGCACCTTTTTTTTATACTCATATTGTTTATTGTTCCTTCCTTTTAAAATAATCATAAAATACATATAATATTCTAATTTACCCCATAACCTTTTTTTTCTTAAAACTCCGTTTAGGCCCGAACCTCTAAATCTTACGTATCATATGTGGCAAACTCCGTAAGGGTTTTTATCCCCAGTTTCCATTATTTTTGTCACACTATCCGCAGTTACAGGATTGTCATTCATTTTTGTGTCACCCTGTATATATTAGTATGGATGTCTGTCGTCGACCCCACTGTGCGCTGTCTGGCTTACGTCTGACCTCTAGTGAGTCAGTGGGCTAGTGTCTCAGTGCGTCTGCGTGCCCTCTCTGTGCCCCGGGGCCCGTGAGTCAGTGACTCCATGCCGTTGTTTTTATGATTCGATCTGTTTTGTTTCTGCGGCATAAATATTTGCCCTACCTACTCTTAGGTGTTTCCGGCACCGACATTGACAACGCCAAAAACGTTAAGAACAACCGACTTCAGTCACAAATATTGGTTAAACCGAAGATGATTTTTTCAGTGGTCGGTAGATACACACACAAAGTCCATATCTTGAAAACTACTTAACCAATTTTAATGAAACTTGCACTGTTCCCTAAGTTAAAAATTGTTAATCCAAGAAGATTAAAGATTTAAGGTATTCATTCAAAATAGCTGCAAATTACACTCTTTTTGATAGTCATAAAATAATAATACCATAATTTTATTTTCAAAATTCAATCCTTGAAATAAACCATAAAACAATATAACACGAAAAGTTATACATACATAAAAAACATTGAATGTCATTGAAACCTTTGACAAGTGTAGGCCAGTTCACACGGACAGCACCCGGTCACGAGTATAACGCGAGAGTCAGCCATCGCTCCCATCAACCATATATGTATATAAAAAAAGGTGAGTTTTCTAGATTATAAGAAATACTCATGGACTAACATAAATTAAGTCGGTTAAAAATACATCAACCTGAACGACACAAAACGTTGGTTATGAAAAAAAAAAAAGTTTTTTCGTGTGTTGTGTTTCTTTTTAGGGTTCCGTACCCAAAAGGTAAAAATAAAACCCTTATAGGATCACTTGTGTGTCTGTCCGTCCGTCTGTCACAGCCAATTTGCTCAGAAATTACTGGACCGATTAAGTTGGAATTCGGTACACACATGTAAATTGACCCAAAGACGGACGTGGAACGTAAATAAATAAATTTTAAACATGGGTGCACCTTTTGAGGGGGTTAAATAAAAAAATAAAAACAGGTGAAAATTGACTTGCTCTCGAATTGAAATTCCCTTGCTCTCGGAACCATACGAGAGCATTAACCCGGCCCCAGGGGGGACAGAGTCATCTTCTCTGCCCCCCACTGAGGTAATTCCTGTTCGGCGCGTCCTCGCCGCGGGGGTGGGCACCACACATCTCAGTAGGCCGGGATGTGCTGGTGGCGAAGTTCGGCAGGGACCTAGTTCTGCGGGGTATAGCGCAGAGCCCGTGCCCAGGGTTACGGGCGAAGACCTTAACGGCTGCGGAGGCGGAAGTGGTAGCCACTGGTACGGTAAAGCAGGCGGAAGAGGCAAAACACCATCGACAGGCTGCCCTTACATATTTAGGCCCCAGGCTGCGATGGAGCTGCAGTGTTAGGCAGGACACTGCAAAAGGGATGGCAGCGGAAGAGACTACCATAAGGTCCAACGGTGGCTCCCATACGACTCCAGGAGTAATACTGTCTTGACGTCAGGCGGCAGCCGGTCGTAAAACTAACTAAGCCACCAATTATACTAATCATGAGGCGAAACTTAAAGAAGGGTAATATAAAGGCTAGGGCGTCCCCCTTAAGCGACGGCACGAGCGAAGATGCTATCAAAAGTACTAGGGCGTCCCCCATAAGCGACGGAAAGAAGAAACACCATAGCATGGTTCCAATATCTAAACTACGCATAGCGAGTTGGAATATTGGGTCGATGACAGGACGTAGCACGGAACTTAGTGCAGTACTAGAACGCAGAAACATAGACATATGTTGCGTACAGGAAACGAAATGGAAGGGCGCAAAGTCACGTCAAATCGGAAAGGGGTTCAAACTTATATATAATGGTTCCACAAATACAAGAAACGGAGTAGGTGTCGTACTAAGCCGACAGTACAGCGACAAGATAGTAGAAATAAACCGAATCAGTGATCGTATCATCTCAGTCAAAATAGCTTTAGAGCGACAGCCATGCCTTAACATCGTATCCGTCTATGCACCTCAAGTAAATTGTCCAGAAGCAGAAAAGAGTGAGTTCTGGGAAGACCTGCACAGTCTTGCTACTGCAGTACCCAGTAAAGAACAAAAGCTCATATGTGGTGACCTCAATGGGCATGTGGGCCAAGATAGCGATGGCTATGAGGGATTCCATGGCAACAGGGGCTTTGGCGCCAGAAACCCAGAAGGTGAGAGAATCCTAGACTTTGTAGCATCAAATAATCTGTGTATAGTCAATACTTATTTCCAGAAAAAAGATGAGCATCTTATAACTTATAAAAGTGGTAATGCGAAGACACAAATTGACTATTTTTTTGTGGACAAACAAAATCTGTCACTAGCAAAAGACTGCAAGGTAATTCCAGGCGAGCCTCTCACCTCACAGCATAGGCTGCTGCTACTAGCTCTGAACCTAAAACATCCAATTAAAATAAAACCGCCAAAAGTCCAGAAAATTAAATGGCATACCATGAAAGGAGCTAAAGCCGAAGTTATGAAGGACAAGTTGGCAAAACATATTCAAGAAAACATTGTTCAGACACTCCCAGATAAATCGTGGTCTAAATTTGAAGAGGAATGTGTTGCAGCTGCTAAACAAGTTCTTGGCATAAGTAAAGGAGCCCTACACAACTCTAAAGATACTTCGTGGTGGAATGATGTAGCCAAGAAAAGTGTTGAAGAAAAGAAGCGTCTTTTCAAGATATGGCAAACATCTAACGATGATGAAGATAAAGAGAAGTATAGGGAGGCCAAAAAGGAAGCCAGAAAGACAGCTGCAATTCAAAAAGAAGAATGTCATAAAGATCTGTATGAGCGCCTCGAACAAGCCAATGATCACGAAATCTTCAAAATTGCTAAAGCTAGAAATAATAACACTAAGGATTTCGCAACTGCTAAGTACATCAAAAACCAAACTGGTGACCTGCTGACGTCCAATGCAGATATAAACAAGAGATGGTATGAGTATTATAATAAACTCATGAACGAAGAGTATCCTAGACAGCCCACCAAAGAAGAGTTTAGAGTGCAGGGACCTATCGATGCAATAAGCGCAGACGAGGTTAAAAGGGCCATCACCAAAATGAAAAACCATAAAGCAACTGGACCCGACCAGATCCCAGCGGAGGTGTGGAAATTACTTGGTGAGTGTGGCATCGCATGGCTAACTAGCCTATTCAACAATATTCTTACAGAAGGCCAAATGCCCCAATCATGGCGAAACAGCACGATAGTTCCCTTTTACAAAAATAAAGGCGATGTGCGTATATGCGGTAACTTCCGAGGCATTAAACTTACCTCCCATACATTAAAGATTTGGGAGAGGATCCTTAACCAGCGACTTCTCCGCCTCGTTACGCTCACGGAAAACCAATTCGGCTTTTTGCCTGGGAAAGGCACGATGGATGCGATTCATGCAATCAGAACAGTGATGGAAAAAGCAAGAGACGACAAAAACACGCTTTGGATGGTCTTTATTGACCTTGAAAAAGCGTTTGACAGAGTCCCAAGGCCGGTCATATGGCAAGCCTTAAGGGCGCATAATATACCAGAACATTACGTCAAACTCGTCCAGGATACCTACAGGAACGTTAGAACGGCAGTCAGAAGCCCAGCTGGACTATCGGACAGTTTCGACGTTAAAGTCGGTGTACACCAAGGTAGCGCCCTAAGGCCCTAAGCCCTTTACTGTTTAATATTGTTATGAACTACCTAACCGCAAACATACAGAAGCCCGTACCATGGAACATGCTTTATGCCGACGATGTGGTCCTCATATCTGAAAACAAGCACGACATCCAAGAGAACCTAGAGCAATGGAGAGTGGCGCTGGAGAGTAATGGTTTGAAAATCAGTACAAGCAAAACTGAGTATATGGTCTGTAACTTTAACCGAATACAGCCCTTGGACACGGACGTCACGCTAGACAACATCAAATTGCCGCAAGTTCATAAATTTAAATACTTAGGGTCTGTAATATCCGACGACGGCAAAATCGAAGCGGACGTCACGCATAGAATAACCACAGCCTGGAGCAAATGGCGATCACTTACGGGAGTTCTGTGTGATGCAAAGGTACCTGTTAAGACCAAAGGAAAGGTTTATAAAACTGCTGTCAGACCAGCTATACTGTATGGTAGTGAAACGTGGGCGGCTAAACAAACCCACACACAAAAACTTCATACCACAGAAATGCGAATGTTGCGATGGTCTGCAGGAGTAACGATGAAGGATAAGGTCCGCAACGAATACATAAGGGGAAGCATGAAGGTAGCACCTATCGCTGATAAAATAGTAGAAGCAAGACTGAGATGGTACGGACACGTGATGAGACGCCCTGACGATTACGTTGTAAAAAAGTGCCTATCCTGTACAGCAACACCAAAACGACAAAGAGGAAGACCCTTAGCGACCTGGCTAACGACAGTCCAAAAGGACATGAAGAGTATGTCCCTTACAGTGGACGATACAAGTAACCGGCAGAAGTGGCGCCGTCTGATTAGAAAAGCCGACCCCGTGTAGCGGGATATAGCGAGGAAGAAGAAGAAGAAGAAGGTGAAAATTGACCATACCTCCCCCCCTATCTCTGAAACTGCTGCGCCTAAAATCTTGAAAAAAATCACAGTAAGTATATGAGGTTGAATGCATAGATTACAAAACAATCTATAAAAAAAACTAAAGTCCTTCCGTTCCCACAGGAAAAATAAAAATTCCAATTCCAATTAGATCCCTATTTACCTAGAGCATAGTATGTACTGAGAGGTCTTGTACTGCTGGGACCTAGTTAAAGTTTTGGTGTGGAGCCCTGTTCGTGTGACCCCTAGTCGCATTTGGCCGTTTTTTTGTGAATTCAGTTCGGAGACTTTAGCCCGATTACGAATCACACTTGGCCGGTTTTTTACTACTTATATTATCATAGTAAAGAGTGTGCATTATTATAATTACACTAAGTTTAATGCTTATAATATTTAAAGTTTTTATATAATTTTAATGTTATGCGCTCCTGACTGGTCTCCTGTTCTGACACGTCTGTACCGCCTCTCTCTTAAAACAGGTGTCGTCCAAAAGTCCTGAAAACTTGCCAACGTGCAGTTGCCCTAAAAAGGCAGTCAGGCAGACCCGGGCAGTTACCGCCGCATAGCAATCACCTCTGTAATCTGTAAGACTATGGAGCGTGTATTGAACCCCCGAATTTTGGCATACCTAGAGGATAATGACCTCCTTAGAGATCGACAATACCGTTTTCGTCCAGTTCAGTCCACTGAAGATCTTCTAGTGTATGCTACGCATATATGGGGTGAGGCCATCGAGAAGCACGGTGAGGCTATCGCAGTGTCACTCGACATCTCGAAGGCCTTTGACCGAGTCTGGCACGTTAGCCTTATTGGCAAGCTTCCTTCATACGACTGCCTGTGGGCTTGTGTAACTGAGTATCTGATTTCCTGAGGGAACGGTCTATTCGAGTTAGTTTATAAATCTGTGATTCGAGTAGTCATGATGGCTGCTCCTCTGAACTATTAGCAATCGAAGCTGGGGTACCTTAAGGGTCTGTTCTTTACGCTACTCTTTTCCTGCTACATATAAACGATCTGCTGACACCGGGTATTATTGGGTATGCAGACGATAGCACAGTTGTGGAAAGGTACCTATCCAGTGCACGAGCGAACGGTGATGAGACGCTGTCTTTGATCGAGCAAATGTAACCTACCGCTCCAGGCAGTGTGATTGGGGTGATCCCAACCTCGTAAGGTTCAATGTCTCTAAGACACAGGCGTGTCTCTTTTCCGCTAAAAGAAGTCCTTTCAACTTGACTCCCACTTTCCGGATTTAATTCATTCAGATATCCGACGACCTTGAGCTTCTTGGCGTGGAATTAACACCTAATCTCAATTTCGGTCGATACATTGAGTCCAAGGCAAAAGTTACTGCAATGAAGCCCACCTTCAATATTCTACCTAAGATGAGACGGTAATTCACACCTGGACAGATTCTTTCTTTATATCAAGCACAAGTCCGATCTTGTATGGAGTACTGCTCTCACCTATGGGATGGATCAGCCGCTATCAGCTGGATACTATAGACGCCATCGACCGACACGCCTGGAGACTCATTGGCGACGATGAGCTCGTCAAAAACAAGCTCCAAAGCCTTGAAAGTTGCCTGCCTTTCGGTATTCTATTGAATTCATTTCGCAGAGTGTGCACAAGAACTGCACGACCTCATTCACCCAGCTCTATTCCTACTTCGGTCAACGAAACGCGGGGAGGGGTTCCACCCCTTTGTTGTTGATATTAAGGCGAAACCCTTTCAGAAAATAATGTAAACCCCAAAATCGAGAATTGGAAAGAGTAATTTTTCTGCGGTTGAAAATAAAATACATTAATCATTTCATATTCGAACTCAATGATTTGTTGTCACTTCAGGTTCATTGCTGAGTGTGCAGGTTTAGGAGTGTTTAACACTATTTTAATTGTTAGTATAGTTTATGCTTGTTTTAAGTAAATATTAATGTTAACTAAACAGTATTGTCTTCAAGGCTGATTTAATCTTATTAGTACCTATTAAACTGAGGTGAGAAAGATCTATAGTGTCTTCATGTTTGGTGAAAATATTGCTTTATTTTTTTTGATGTTTATGAAAGGAGGAAGAAAACCACTTTCAATGTAAAGTCTATTTTAATATTTTGTAGACATGTCTATTATTACCTACAGCACAAGGTAAAATAGTTTGTGTTAATATTGTCTCATTTATGTACCGTAGAGTTTGAAAATTGTTTAAGTTCAAAAATGTTTTTAGTTTAGTTTCATTGTTTTCATCATGAAAAAGAGAGAGATGTATTAGAGTACAACACTGTGGTTTCTATAATTGTCTATGGCCACTAGAAAAATGTCACCTGGAGAGTTTTGATATCCTAACCTTTGTTATTTCTAAAATTAATATTTAACGTAATAAAACAAGTCCGTTCTCAATAATATGCCATGTATTTTGCCATATAATACATGGCAAATGTTGTCAAGGGTTTACCAATTGTGAATAAAAAAAACATTAAAAAAATATATAAAACAATATGTCTGCTACGAAGTCTGCTACTGCCAAAACAGGATTTTATAAAATTTTCTCTTTAGAAAAAATTGCAAAGTTCGCTTAAATTTTGTCAATTTCTGCTGTTTTAGCCCACAAAAACCAGTTTGACTTCACTACAGTTAGACATAGCACCTTATTTTTTTCCTCCCTTTTTCCTCGATAAAATCCCGACATATTGTCGGACTCACTTTTTCAAAAATGCCTATGTCTAAGTTAAAAAAATAAAACATTGAAAAAGTGCAGTTATCTTCTTTACTCTTTACACGTAAACTGAATGAAAAATGATACAACTGTTCTGAACAGTACCTCGCCTTAATATAATAATCGTTACGCTTACCTGCGTCTGTGTTTCCCGATTTCTACAATTTGGGGATCTTCAACGCGATCATCAGGTGAGATGTAGTCAAAAGCACTAAAATTTTTGATAAAAAAGTACTATAGCATAACAAAAAAAAAACACCATAAGAAAACACGTTTTTCGTATATGTTTTCTTTTGTGAACTCTTTTTTGTACCTACAACAAAACATACAATTATAGGTACGGAATATTTTATATAGGATGACTTAATTAGTTCTTGATAGCAAAGGATATGAATGTACTCGTGTTTACAAACAACTTTGGCAAAGAAACTATAAGTCAAATAAGAAAAAAAAATTTTGGTCCTTTATACAGTTTTTGCCGATTTGATAACATTATTGTATGGAAGACCAAAATTTTTTTTTTCGATTTGACATATAGTTTCTTTGGAAAAGTTGTTTGTAATCACGAGTTTTCTACGAGTTTTCAGTAACTTTTTTTCCTTTTTTGTTTTTATTTATATTTTTGGAAAGTCTCCATAATGATAAATCTATACAGGGTGTAACAAAATTGGTGTAGGTCCCGTTATTTTGGGGCTTCTACTCATCATACTGAACATATTTCTCCAAGGAACACATAGTCAATTCTCCAAAATAAATTTCGACGCTCCATACAAAAATACACAAAATTGGTCAATTAGCTGATCGTTTTGTATGAAGAGTTTTTTTTTTGCGATTTCAGCAAACTTGTAGAACAAAAGTTGTTCAGTTTGATGAGTACAGGCCCCAGTTATCGGGACCTACACCAATTTTGTTACAACCTGTATATATAAACTTTTTAACCGCCTCCGTAGCCTAGCGGAAAAGTTCACTGGCTTTACACAGGAGATCGCGGGTTCGATTCCCGGCGGGGTCAATTGTAAGACTCGGTTTGATTGGTGGAAGGGCATTTTCTAAGCCAGCCTGGCTTATCTTATCTAAGTCTTGCCGCCAAATATCAATGTTGATATCATTGGTGTGTTCCGGTATGAAGATAAGATAGCCAGTTCCCCATTGCGTTGGGGAATCTTGGTAAGTCCGCTTCCATCTTCGGCAACATCGTCACTTACCAGGTGAGATGATGCCAAGGGTTTACCAATTGTGAATAAAAAAAATAAAAAAAAATTCTTGTGCCACAGTGTTAGTTGCCATACTCCTCCGAAACGGCTAAACGGATTTCCATAAAATTTTCTGTGTATATTCGGTAGGTCTGAGAATAGGTATAGAAAATTTTTCACCGGGATCTGAGCGGGCGAATCCGCGGAAAACAGCTAGTATTTTATGAGCCCGGGTACCTGTTACGGTTGAACAGAAACAATCCTTTAAAGGTCAGACAAGTGGATGGCGTAGGATTATTAATAGGACCCCGTTGGCACCCTTTGGCTGCGGAACCCTAAAACACAAGTTTAAGGGGACCCCTTGGTTTTTTACAATTTTACTTCCAAGCGCCTGAGCGCAGCGAGGAAGCAAGAGAAAGTATCGTCGTCTGCATATATATTTTTTTATAGTTTATCCAAAACTAGTGGATGCCCGCAGATTCGCCCGCGCAGATCCCAATTTTTGCGGTTCCCGTGGGAATTTCCCAAAATCCTTTTTTAGCGGATGCCTACGTCATAACATCTACCTGCATGCCAACTTTCAGCCCGATCCGTCCAGTGGTTTGGGCTGTGCGTTGATAGATCACTATATCAGTCAGTCAGTCAGTCACCTTTGAGTTATATATATTTTATCCAAAATGTTTTCTATAATAACACAGTAAAAAAAAAAGGTTACCAAAATCATAAATCGTCATTATATCAGCTCATACACGTCCCCATCGAGGGGCTCGAGCCTACCTTGATTTAGGGCGATCCGCCCTTAGTCGACCACGCGGGCCTAGTGCGGGTTGGTCGACTTCACACACAACCTGCGATCTTCTCCGCAGGCGTGTGCAGGTTTCCTCACGATGTTTTCCTTCACCGTAAGTAACGTAACTAAATCGTATTGTGAATAAAATATTGCCCTTTTGAAAAATCTAATGTTATCCAAAATGTGTCCTGTATCACTTGAACCTATATCTTAGCAAGATACCAAACGCGACCAGTTAAAGGCCCGACCACCTGCGACCATTTCATACAATTACGAGGGTGGCATACTTAAATGCCCTCAGTGCGCGAGGAGTTTCGCTGCGAAGGTTGGCTACATAAACCATCTTCGAGCGCACGCGCGGCAAACCGACTAGGAGTCGAAGTGGTCGCCATGACCGAAATCGGTCGCATAGATCATCATCATCATCATCTTAGCAAAAAACTTGTTGAACAAAAACGTCGAGCCATACATCTATCCGTCACGATAGTTTGTCGAAGGATTCTGAGCAAGTTTTGGCTGGGGTAGCAAAATCCGGCCAACCGAGGGTTCCATACCACCACCATACCTCTCCATACAAATGTAACAATAACATCTAGGTCATTATATCACCCCATCGAGCCTACCCTTAATTAGGAAAATCGGGCCTTAGTCGACCACGCAGGCCCAGTTCGGGCGTGCGGGTTGGTCGACTGCACGCACAACCTGCGAGTTTCTTCGCAGGCGCGTGCAGGTTTCCTCACAATATTTTTCTTCACCGTAAGAGCGTCGGATAAACGTACACATGAAATCGAAATTCGACAACACATTGATACGTGGCAGGATTCGAACCAAGATCTCCCGGACAGGGCTGTACATTCGCTGGATGGCTGACTCTCGCGTTATACTAGTGACCGGGTGCTGTCTGTGTGAACTGGCCTACTCTTGTCAAAGACATTAATGACATTCAATGATTTTTATGTATAACTTTTCGTGTCATAATGTTTTCATGTTCTAATGACATAATGTGGTTTATTGTAAGGATTGAATTGATGATAATGATGGTGATCTATCCGACCGATTTCGGTCATGGCGACCACTTCGACTCCAAGTCGGTTTGCCGCGCGTGCGCTCGAAGATGGTTTATGTAGAATTATGGAATTTAGGATTGAATTATGACGTTATTAACTAATGATTGTTTGTTTCTTGATTTTTCACAAATGACATTATGTTATTATTATTTTATGCCTATCAGAAAGAGTGTAATTTGTAACTATTTTGAATAAATACCTTGAATCTTGAAAAAGAGGTAGCGATTCTCGCTGAAACAAAATACCTACATCAACGCGAGCGACAAAAATATTTTTTTTTCATTCAGTTCCAGTTTGCCCAAGTATGTTCTGTTGACTCTAGTTTTTGCGAGCGAGTATGTGAAGTATTGCTGTACAATTTTTTCTATGATGTAAGCGAATGTTCATAATTTATGCTTATGATAAAAAAAATGAATTTCAAGAAGCTAGTTATAGCAAATTTTCAGGTAATGGTATTTGTTATAGAATCAACATAAATATTTTTGTCATTTATACAATCTATTATTTTATAATATCCTCTAAAGGACAATTTTTTTACATGAGTCTTGAATTTATTCTCTGACAAAGTAGTTATATTTTCTGGAATTTTATTGTAGAATCTTATACAACAAATGACTTTTTAACCTTTCTCAGTCTCGAAAAGGCTATATCTATTTATTTACATATCTTAAATTCAAATTATGTCTGTCACTGTTTTTAGAAAATAAATGCAAATTCTTACGAACGTACATAATGTTTTCATATATAAATTAACTAGCAACAGTTAATATATTGATTTCTTTGAACTTATTCTGTAACGACTCACGTGATCGCATCTGATAGATTGCTCGGATAGTTCTTTTCTGCAGGATGATAATAGTTTCTATATCAGCCGCATGCCCCCACAGTAATATGCCATAAGACATTATACTATGGAAGTAACTAAAATACACTAGTCTCGCAGTATCTACATCCGTTAACTGTCTTATTTTCTTAACGGCTTAAGCAGCTGAACTAAGCCTTCCCGCTAAAGTTTCAATGTGTGGTCCCCATTGAAGTGAAACATCCAAAGTTATACCAAGGAACACCGTAGTATTTACAAATTCTAATTTATTACTGTCTAATATTACACTATTATTGACCTTTTTCACATTTGGCAAACAAAATTTTATACATTTTGTTTTCTTAGCATTTAATAATAAGTTGTTCACACTGAACCAGTTCAGTATGTTTGAAAGAGTGTTGTTTACTTCTTCAATTTCGTTTTCTTTCTGATTCATTTTAAAAATAAGAGAAGTATCATCCGCAAACAACACAATATTTGATAGATGTTGCACCATAAAAGGCAAATCATTTACGTAAACAAGGCCCTAATATGGAACCCTGGGGCACACCCATTTTCACTCTAGATCCAGATGAGTTCGTGCCATTCACTTGTACTTTTTTTGTTCTGTTGTCTAAATACGAATATAAAAGACTCAGAGCCCCTTCCTCTACACCATAATGCTTTAATTTCATAAGTAATGTTTGGTGTTCAACACAATCAAATGCCTTAGATAAATCACAAAACACTCCAATTGCAAAATTACAAATTTAAAACGGGGCTTGACTTGATTTTATTGATTTTTTTATTGTTGAAAGTTTAAAGTGTTAAACTCCAATTGCATTCTGCGATTCCTCGAAGGCATCATATATGTTTCGAATGAGTGCTTCTCCTGCATCGGTTGTTGATCGTCCTTTAGTGAAACCGAATTGTTGGTTATGCACTAGTTTGTTTTCTGTAAAATATTGTAGCATTTGGTTAAGCATAATCTTTTCAAACACTTTACTAAGACTGGCAGCACAGAAACTGGTCTGTAGTTGCCTGGATAAGTTTTTGAACCAGATTTATATAAAGGTATCACTTTACTAAGCTTCATGAGATCTGAAAAGACGCCACTATCAATGCTTATATTAAAAAGACAAGCTAAATATGGCGCTAAAGTATCAATTACATTACTGATCAAGCTTACCGATAATCCCCAGAGGTCCTAGATTCTTTGCACTTTAAGAGATTTAAAGGTTTTTACAATAGATTGTGGTTAAATTACTCTGAAGGAGAATTTATGATCACAATTACTAACATTATCCTTTAGCAACCTTTGAGCATACATAGGTGATGAACTGATGAGTTTAGGGCTTCAGTAGTCTTAAGTGGAATATTTGTGAAAAATTTTTCGAATTCTTTGGCTACATCGGCATTCGAACTAATTTTACCTTGATCTGTTTGCAAAACATATTCTTTGTCGCGAGGTTTGACTTTACCTGTTTCTTTGCTAATGATATTCCAAATAGTTTTTATTTTATTATCTGTCAATTTTATTTTTCTAGCCAGATAATTAGATTTTTCTACGTGGCAAACCTGCTTAAAATTTTTTAAATATTGTTTCACATAATTTGTAAAGTTCTCATCAAAAGTGTAAGTTTTTTTGTCATAAAGGTCAAACAAAGTTTGGCGACTTTTGTATATCCTTTTGTCAATTTTATAGTATTAGTGTGACTAAAAATAAAAATCAAAACTCTTGTTTTAATGAACATTTCTTAAAAATATAGCACTAAAAGTAAATAGTGTAAAAAGTGCACGCGATGCCGAAAACTTATGGGGCTCAAATCATAAGAGTAACAAACAACTCTCCCCAAGGAGCCCGTGCTGGATTCCCAAATAAGTTTTGGACTCTGCATACACAGCTGGCTGGTCGGCTTATCGATATATATAGAGAGTATTAAAAAAATTGCTAGTACAATATGGTTCCCCTATTACAAATTGCAACTTCATGTTCTACAGACTAACATAGATATTAAGTTTTGTATTTCTAAACAAATATGGACTCTGTCTGAAATAAAATAATTTTATTTTCATTTATTTTATTTATAATATGAATCACCAAAAATACCTAAAATAAAACACCTAAATACCTTACATAAAATACCTTAAATAAAATACCTAAAATAACCCGTCCCCGGTGCAAAGGTGCCCATACTAGCTGCATTTCCGCCCTGAATGGCTATGGACAGCCACTGCACCAGGTTTTCTAGGCATTTTATCTTAGGTGTTTTAGGTAGTGTACTTTATGTGTTTGTATGACTTATCATAAATTAATAATTTAACATACGAAACATAAAAAAATACGAAACCTTAAAATATGTATAAGAAATAAGAGTATTCGTTGAAAGGTTGAAAAACTAAGTAGGCATAAATATCACTGACTAAAGTTAAGGGGCGCTTAAATAGTCAATTACAAAATGACACTTCGAAAAAAACTTTACCACTATCACGTGTTGGTTAATAAACCTTTACCACTATCACGTGTGGTTTAATAAACCTTTACCACTATCACGTGTTGGTTAATAAACCTTTACCACTATCACGTGTTGTTTAATAAACCTTTACCACTATCACGTGTTGTTTAATAAACCTTTACCACTATCACGTGTTGTTTAATAAACCTTTACCACTATCACGTGTTGTTTAATAAACCTCTACCACTATCACGTGTTGTTTAATAAACCTCTACCACTATCACGTGTTGTTTAATAAACCTTTACCACTATCACGTGTTGTTTAATAAACCTCTACCACTATCACGTGTTGTTTAATAAAACCAGTGAACGATCACGATCGTGTAGATATGTCGACGGGATATTGTCAAAACCGCGATATTACAATCTCACTACACTAAATTCAGTTAGATTATAATATGACGGTAAATTGTCAAACGGCTTACAAAAACCAATGATTTTTTCTTCTGCGAAGCATTCTGCTACCTGACTGTTTAATCAATCAAACCTGACCGAACCGAACATCGCTCGCTTCGCTCGCTCTTTTAGGTATTTAATGTTATTCACTTCGCTTAGTGTTATTTTAATGTCACTAGATAGATTACAATGACACTTGTGAAATTGTAAGCAGTATGTTACGGTTCACAATATCTCGACAGTTCACAATCTCGCGAGGTAGATCGCGTTACATATAATCTAACGGTTTTACAATTTTACAAAGACATATACAAACTACATGTGTACCTATTTACAATAAGGTTTTAAAATATTTCATGTCTTCAGTTAGCTAATATAGTTGTGTTTAGTACTAATTAATATATACTGTGCTGGTACAGTGCTATTCCTTATAATGATAAAATGAGGAACAAAATCATTTTTAGTGGTAGTTGGTAACAGGAAATATAATTAGGTGTACTGATCTCCAAACTAGGGGGACCCTGTATCTTGGTGATCAGATTCCTTCTTTAAAAATTTAATAAAAGGTAGATAACAAATGAATTAGAGAAAATAACCTGGAAAAACCTGAAGTGTTTTGTGACTATGGGGAATGGGTGTAGCTAATATATAAGTTCTAACAAAGTTAGCTGAAACTATTTTAACTGGTGCCTCTACCCATGTAGCGTTGCCAGGCGTCCGGATAAACCCGGACAGGGTTAGGCTTTTTGGATGCGTGTCCGGCCAAATTAGAAGGTGTCCGGCCTGTCCGGCTTTTTAGGTTTAATGATTTTTCCAGTCACCTGGACAATCGGGTGAGCGCTGTCGTATTTATGAGACTATGGCGGCGTTTCTTTGTCTGATTAGGACCTCGCCAAAGGCCAGTAAACATGACTGATTGATTTAGGCGTATCTAAGGCGGGCTTTAATAATTTAGATAGTTCGGCTTTTTTACCCAAAAGTCCGGCTAAACTGGCAGGTATGTCCGGCTATTTAGTTTTAAGACCTGGCAACCCTATACCCATGAAATTGAACAACTTTCCCCATGAAAACCATAGTAAAATCTCAAAAAAATATTGAACTTCCCATATTAAGTTGGCTGGTCAGCTGATTGAGTTAGTATGTGAGAGCCAATTTTTTTTTGCGATTTGACTATGGGTTCCATGGGGAAAGTTGTTCAGTTTCATGAGTAGAAGCACCAGTTAAAATGGTTTCAGCTAATTTTGTAACACCTTATAATATAGCTTGTAACAATGGGTTGCGACACTGCTTTGTATGTAAGTAGTAGGCACACGTAGTAAATCTTTATATAAATGTATATTTCCTATTAGTTCCGATGCTCTCCGGGCGCCAGCACCTCTCTAGGCGCCAACACTGCTCCCGGCCCCATCACCGAATTGGGTCCCATCACTGATCCCGCTCCCATGACCGCTCCAACCCCCAGCACCGCATCGGGGCCCATCACCGATCCCTGGTTCATCTTCGAATTGGCCATAGCATAGGCATGGGGTCCGACCACCGCCCCTTGCATTATTTCCGCTCCGGAGCCCACTCTCGACCCAGGGCCGGTCACCGCTCCGGATCTCAATATCGCTCCTGGGTCCAGAATTGCTCCAGGCCCAATCACCGCTCCTGGTTCCACTATCGTTCCGGATGACATCATATTACCTTGGGACATACTAACACTTTTAGTTTGGATTTTCTATGAGTACTTAGTTAAATAAATTGATAAAACCGGCTAAGTGTGAGTCAACCTGGCGAAACGAGGGTTCCGATATATTCGGCCTTGATGGAACATTAAACTCACCGTCAGAACGCGGGTGCCGCCGTTGGTGGTCCTCCTCAATCGTGTTGTACTGGTAGTACTGCATCTGGAAGTCTTTCGGGTGGTGCTGGTGAGCGTCTTCACGGATCGGTTGGAAGTCTGAGTGTAGCTTGTCACCCAGGTATCGGGTCTCCTGGCGAGGGTCAACGTAGAACAACCGGTCTGGAATCATCAATGAATCGACATTCATCAACCGACTTCAAAAAGGAGGAGGTTCTCAATTCGACTGTATGTTTTTTTTTGTATGTTTGTTACACGATATCTCCGCCGATTGTGAACCGATTTTCAAAATTATTTTCTTATTTGAAAGAGTATACTCCCAAGGGGGTCCCATTGTCACCAAGTCAGGATCTGATGATGGGATCCCAGGGAAATCGAGAACAACCTTCAAATTTTATAGGCACATATTACGTGTTTTATATATTTCCTAAAACTATCTAAATTTTGGCGTCTGGTAGTCATCATCATCATCATCAGATGAGCTGATGAAGGAAGGTACAACTCCTAAACGATGAGGAGTTGGAGGATAATTCTTTAAAAATTTCACGTAGACCGATAGTTGTATTCTTTCAGGTTATTCAGATGAGCTGATGATGGAAGATTTAACTCCTTAACTTTCATGCTGTTGAGATGATGATGATGGAAGCCACAGGAATCTGTATCTGTTAATGAAACACATGCATTATGAATTATGATTTGATGGTTTCTATTGGCGAGTGGGTGATTGGGTAAAACGTTGTAAGATAGAAAGCATTATCACTAAAAATAAATAAAATAAAAATAAAAGTTTAAAAAAATTAAAAACCGACTTCAAACTGAAATTCACTCAAAAGTATGAAATAATACACGACATTAACCAACAATAACGAAATCAAAGGTGGCTAAGAATTAAATTAGGGGCCTAAAATTTTTTTTGATGTCGGTATTAGCATACAGCTACTTACGTATCAAATGTTTTAGATTCGATGGCATTACTGACACAGACCTCAAAACAAATTGAGGCCCCTAATTTAATTTCTAGCCACCTTTGATTACGTATTGTTGGTTAATGTCGTGTATTTAAGTACCTATGATAATATTATTTCATACTTTTGAGTGAATTTCATTTTGAAGTAAATTTTTAAGTTTTTTAAACTTTTATTTTTATTTGGTAGTAAAATACACCAGCTACCTATTTCCTAATAACTAGGAAGAATCAGTTTGAAGATTTACATGCCCTTAATAATCAGCGTAAGTAGGTAGGTATCTAAGTTGTTTTCCTTCCCTCAATTATGGTTGAAGGAAGCGACGGCCTACTTGTGTTTTAATTTCTTAAATCAATATATACACAAAATGTTGATGTAGATTTTCATTTCACATCTTTGCAGCTTCCTTTCAATGTTCGGCTACTTATAAACAGTAATCCAGAAATCAAATATGCCGCAGTGAAACTGTACAATTTGCCGTTTAACGAACAGGCCAGATAGTCCATATTGTTTCAGAAGTAAAATAAACTGGGCTATTATTTAATACTCACGTATTTGTAAGTTCTGGAACAATTCATTATCTCAAAGTGCCAAAGGGGTTTGAAATTTTTTATATGGAGACTGGTATAGTAACAGGTCTACATGTATTTATTAATAAAAGACATTTAGAGTAACACATAATGTCATTTAGCATTATATCCTAAAACGTCACGTTAATGAAATAATTGGACTAAGAGCAATAAAATGAAAATATTTCGAGTCATTCTATAATTTCATGTCCAGTTTTAGGACTTTATGTTAATGTCATTTTTTGTTTGTGTAATGTCCTATATCCAAATAAACAGTCGTGCGACACAATTTTGACAAAAAATTAAAATGGACTAAGCTAATTTCAAACCCTATTGCATTTTTTTCCGAGTTAAGAAAATTGTGTGTGTTTCCTAGTTTTAAAAAAGTTGAAGTCTACAACTATATTCTTATTATTAGTTTAATAATTAAAAAAAGCTGATTACTAAAAATAGAATAAAGCACCCCACGCTTTAAAAAAAAAAAAATTAAAATGGACTATGCTAATTTCAAACCCTTTTGCATTTTTTTCCGAGTTAAGAAAATTGTGTGTGTTTCCTAGTTTTAAAAAAGTTAAAGTCTACAACTATATTATTATTATTAGTTTAATAATTAAAAAAAGCTGATTACTAAAAATAGTATAAAGCACCCCACGCTTTTAAAAAAATATATTGTTTTATCATACGTGTGTAATTTTTAATATTTTTTTAAATTATTGTATTCATCTGTTCTTAATCCGTGTTTTTTTCTAACTTCCTGTTTAGAAACCTCATAGATACAATAAAATCATTTTAAAAAGACCTACTCATTACTTAAATAGGCCACGCGAGCTACCGCGAAAAAAAACCAGGCGCGTTTACTGTAGTTTCACAGTGATCCAAGGGTCACCTGGTCTCCTGCAAGGTAAAACAACCTACTTAACCGTCCAGGTAAGTATTGAGGCTGAGGCGCACTCATCCCCCGCAGGTTTCGCTGGTGGCGATTCGATACCCCTTCAGGACGCACATGAAACTGGTTCTACATCTCCACTGCAGTACTAGAGTCTTAGGAACGGTCACTTCCCTTCCTACCACCGAATTCACCGACAGACAGTATGTTCCAGTATCCGTCCGTCTCCATATTTTACTCAGATTTTCTTCATACAAGCAAAAAGTAGCGCCTTCTGACATAACTCGTACGCATTAGCGTGGGCGAGAGTTGACGTCAGTGCCGCGCTAAAAGGACCTTGGTAGGTAGTTTAAAAATTAGTTTATTTAATTTGTTTACAAGAAAAAATACTATGTAAGGTTACTTAACGATGATACGATATCCCATGTTTCTCTTTAGCCTTTCTTTCATGATTTTTACAGCCTCTAAAAACACAAAAAGGCATTTTTATATGGATTATCTTTCCACCGCACTCTGCAATTTCCCGCTGACGACTAAGTCGCGTGTGTGTGAAACTTTTGTTTTCGCACCAATTCACTGGGAGCATTAGTCATTGGTATGTTCTCACACTCTCTCTTTCTCTCTATAGTTATAGATAACCTTATGTTCCCACTGATACGTACCTTCTTCGATTAATTCACTGCCGTCATTAACTTCCGTGTGCTGTCTATCAGCACGGCCAGAATATCTGCCTGCTGTATGCGCGTGAGGCTGATCGGAGTCGTACTCCTCTTGGCCCTGGAGGTGGGAGATGTCGCTCGTCACCAGTGCAAACGTGGACCACAGGAGTAGCAGTAGCATCTGGAATTGGTAAGGCAGATGATAAGCAAAACGTCAAAGAAAGATTTAGACAACTCTGTGTCATAATGTTAAAATAATTACCTTATTACAGTTACCTGTAACACAGTTTCTAACTACCACGGGTAACATTGCACACAGTTCTCCATTGCGTTGGGGAATCTTGGTAAGCCCGCTTCCATCTTCGGCATTATCGTCACTTACCATCAGGTGAGATGATGCCAAGGGCTTACCAATTGTGAATAAAAAAATAAAAAAATCGAGCGAGACCTACAGTACTCGCATATGATGTGTAACATGTGACAAAATACTTTAGGTTAGTTAGATTTGATGACGATATTGTACCTGGGTGGCGGATCTGACAGTAACGGAAAAACCGACCAAGTGCGAGTCGGACTCTCGTAAAGTAGAATTCCGCGCTTTCGCGACTTCCTGTTACACATTTCCGTCCCATGTTACACATTTCTGTCCCATTTCACGAAATTACTCCCACAAAATGCAGGAAAGCGAGAGCAAAGATGTTACACATCAATAAAAATAAATAAACAGGGATTCCATCCGCTTTTGTAACTAAAGAAATCTTATCTTATCTTATCTTACTAATATAGTACAAAGCACCGCACGCTTTTTTAAAATTATATTGTATTATCTATCATACGTGTGCAATTTTAAATATTTTTTAAATTATTGTATTCATCAGTTCTTAAACCGTGTGCAAATTTCGATTTAAACCGACGTCACGAAAATGGTGAATACCACGTTAAAAATACCGTTACATACAGAGTGTAACAAACCCTTTAACTGGGGGTTCTACTCATCATACTGAGCAACTATCCCCGATAGACCTATAGTCAATTCTCAAAAAAAGCCTTGAAAAAGTCATAAAACAAAAGTTGTTCAGTATGATGAGTAGAATAGAAGCCCTAGTTAACGGGACCTATACCAATTTTGCTACACCTGCATACAGATAGTTACATACAGGTGAACAGATAGTTACGTACAGTATACGCTAATTGAAAAATAAATAAACTCTTTTATTTTTCAAGCGACTTCCAAAAAGGAGGAGGTTCTCAACTCGACTGTATGTTTTTTTTATGTGTGTTACCTCAGAACTCCTGACTGGGTGAATCGATTTTGATGCTTCTTTTTTTAATTGAAAGCTAGTGCTTCCCGTGTCGTCCCTTATAAATTTTATCAAAATCTGTGAAGTACTTTATTAGAAAATGAACAAAAACCAAAAATAATAATGCAAAATTGATCGAAGTTGTTGCGATGGAAGTCGGTTTTTTAACGTGTTTAGCGTTTTCAATTATCATGTCCCTCTAGCTCATGCACGCTCCACGCAGGCGCAGGCGGAGCCGCGCGCAATCGCGCATATCAACTCATGATTCATGAAGCTTTACAAATTTTGTTATACAACTTTTCTGAAATAACAATAATTTTTTGGGCACCTCATAGGCACTTGGCCAATCAGCTGATCAATTTGTATAAGTAGGTACTTAACTTAGTCATAAAACTTTTTGTGATTTGAACAGAGTTGTAAAACAAAAGTTATTCACTTTCATGAGTAGAAACCCCTCTCAAAAATGTTTTTGTTGGCAAATTCTTTGGTGCACAAAATGAAACTTAATAAACACTTTTTGGAACGTTATAAAAATAAAAAGTCTTTAATCGGTAACATTTGTTAATAATAACAATCGCCAAACTACGAGTATATAATATGTTTAATAATTTAAGTTTAATTCATAATAGGTACTTTTTGCCAGTTATTTGTCATAATATTTTTATTTTATTTTAACGAAATCGACCTAACTTTGGAAGAAATTTATTTTCGCATACATGTGTCCTTGTAAAAAATTAAAATCACAAATCTGCAATAAAAAAATAAAAAACTTTGTTTATTTTTTTTTAATATTTGTTTGTCGATAATTATTTGATCTAGTTTCACCCCCTTTCGGGCGTGCACTTTATCGCGGGACACTCTGTATAATGTCAAATTGTTTCGGGATTTACAATTGACTCTGATCTTAGGGCTTTAAACACCAAGGAGTGAGTTAAAGCCGTATAAATATTAGTACTAACATACAGAAAGACACTCCCTGCCGCTCCCTAGATTGCGAACTCACCCCCTCGTCACCCAGATTGATACAGATTGGTTACAGTTTGGTTGTCAAACGTATAGGATTTCGCCGCCATTTTGTTTGTTCCGACATTAGTTTTTTGAAATGTCATTTCTGGCCCATTGTATGAAGTGTCCGGGGTGTGATAAAGCTAAGCATAAAGTATTAGTTATACTCGTAATTTCTAATTGTAAATGAAGCACATTTAAAACTCACAGTTTTATACAATGTTCTATAGATCATTTGACAATGGCTCACTTGTAAGTGTAACACTAGAATGATTGCTTGCCAGTACCTTTGCGCTATTTATAGGTACCGTGACGTCACAGTAACACTTGGGATATGTACTAAGGTAGGGTCGCCTAAGATCGTATGGGAGGTAAGACTGGTTGCATAGAATGTTCCGCCAACGAGGCGATTTTTTCCACGGACGGCAAAATTGATTGCGACGCCATTTTATTCTGCCCTTCCCTCGACGTTGCGATGAGAAAGAAGTTTGTATTCGAAGGTTAGAAAAAATGTATCACTTTTAATGGGATTTTGAAGATACGTTTTTTTTCTCCATAAGTTTTTTGGGATATTATAATGAGGATTTGTCATTTTATTGCTAATTATGTTGAATTTTGCGCGGAATTTACAAATGTTATCTACATTTTTTAATTTTAATTATGCTTAGGATATCTGTAGTCCTAGATCCGAACTTCTCTCCTGTTTACAAACATCGGACTAAAATTACCCGATCTTACATTGCATTAAAAATGCAGTGGTTCTCAAATATTCTGCATCATCATAATCATATCACCCGAAAGATGTCTAGTGCTGGACAAAGGCCTCCCCCAAGGATTTCTACCAGGTCATTGTTTCGCCGTGTGGGAGGTCTCCTTACGCTCCATCTTCCGGTGTGCGGTTGTCATTAGAGTACTTTACTGCCCCAACGGCCGTCTGTTCTACGAGCTATTTGTCCTGCCCACTGTCACTTAAGTGTTCAGTGTCACTTAAGTGTGAATCGCTATTGTGAGCTATGTTGGTTAATTCAGTTGTCCTACGGATCTCCTCATATCTGCATATCATAGCATAGCTTACTCCCTCGCCCTTTGGATGATCTTGAGCCTTCTTATGAGGCCCATAGTAAGCGACCATGTCTCAGTTCCGTAAGTCATTACTGGCAATACACACTGTTCAAAGACTTTGGTTTAAGTTAGCTTGAGCAATTTGGTTTAATTTAGCTTGTTGAGGGAAGACCGTCCTAGTAAAATGAAAAAAAAAATGTTTTTCAGCTACACCACACAAAATTTCTGGAATATTTTGTAATTTTGTTTTGTTAACAGGTAAGATTGGATGTCCTCCTTCTGTATACTTTCATATCATAGCTATAAAGGTGAAATTTAACAGTAGTCTGAACTTTGGCTACGCTTGATTTTTTAGGTACAACCAAAAAATAAGTCGTTACTTTGCACACGTACTACGCATAAACCGTTGCGTTTACAAAAAGTAAAAAAAAACGTGGCTTAGTAATGTTTCATTGAAAAAAAAATAATGATTAATCGAACTTACCTAACGTGAAGTTCTATAATAATTATACGAAGCGCGAAGTATATTTAATGAATAAACGAACTTACCTAAAGTGAAATTCTATCATATTTATACGAAGCGCTTCTCCTGCAGCAAGAGTGGTGGCCCATATGCGTTACTACATGTGTCTATATCTACCTTTCTTACTCATCCCGAGGACGAAGCGCGAAGTATAATTACATATAAGTACTACAATTCATTAATAATGATCTATCCGACCGATTTTGGTCATGGCGACCACTTCGACTCCTAGTCGGTTTGCAGCGCATGCGCTCGAAGATGGCTTATGTAGCCAATCTTCGCAGTGAAACTCCTCGCGCAATGAGGGCATTTAAGCATGCCACCCTCGTAATTGTATGAAATGATCGCAGGTGGTCGGGCCTTTAACTGGTCGCGTTTAGTATCAAGGTCATCTTTACGCTGATCCTCGAATTCGCGCACTTGACTATTTCTACTTCCTGCGCCATTCTGGCCGTTCTGCTGCCAAACTCTCCCATTGAGAGGGTTCTATGTTGCATCCTTTCATATGTGGCTTCTGAACATCTTTGAACCGGAGGAGCTGTCCGCCATGTTTCCGCTTACCCTCCTCCAGTTCAGAACACAAGATGCGCTTCGCTTCTTCATTAATAAAATGCTGGTATGAAATGAGGAAAAATCATTTTGCAACATAAAAAAACACGCAGAAAAAGCGTCCGATCTTACGAGATCTTACCTGATATGGTCATTATAAGACATTATTAATTAATATAATATGTGGAAAAGTGTGTTTGTTTCTTTATCCTTCTTTATGTCACAGACCATGCCCAAATTTGTTTGTTCATCCTTCTTTTGAATTGCAAAGGAGCAATGGAATTTCAATATCATTGTCATTAAGTATTCGATATGGTTTGCATTATGTTTGATGATCATGAAATAATTACTACTACTACCTACATTCGGTACCTACAAGCGTCGGTGGCTCAACCGGTAACGACTCGGTCCATCTAACCAGAGGTACCGGGTTCAAATCTGGACGGCCAATGTACCAATGAGTTTTTCAAAAACTTAAGTACATACTTACCGATTGCTTTAACGGTGAAGGAAAACATCGTGAGGAAACCTGCACACGCCTGCGAAGAAACTCAAAGGTTGTGTGTGAAGTCGACCAACCCGCACTGGGCCCGCGTGGTCGACTAAGGCCTAATCGCCCTGATTCAGGGTAGGCTCGAGCCCCTCGGTGGGGACGTATATGAGCTGTAATGATGATGACTACCTACATTACGAATAACTTCTAAGTTTCTGTAAAATACCAAAATATAAAAAGTAACATTTTGTAAAATTAAGTAGGTTAACGTACTTATGTATAGGTACCTATACAATTTTTTACCTATAGTTAAATATCTACAGGCAATTGTTTTTTCACGGAAATAAACCAAGTTTTTGTTTATCTGTTTACATTTTTGCGGGTATTGACCTGCCCGAGGTGCCCGGTCATGTCATGCTATAAAATTTATAGCAGGGACCTCAGACCAGGGACCATGACGTGACCGGGCACCTCGGGCAGGTCAATACCCGCAAAAAACGTCAACAGATTAACTAAAACGGTTTATTTCCGTGAAAAAACAATTGTTTGAATCATTGTTACTGTTTATCTGTGATAATGAAGCCGAACAACACAATTATGAGGGTGTAAGTACTTAAGAAGCTGAACAACTTGTGTTTTACAACGTCGATGGAATTTATAAAATAAAACCCGGTCAAGTGCGAGTCGGACTTGCCCACCGAGGGTTCCGTACAAATTTGGTGCTATTTGATTTATAATTATAATAGTGCGAGCTGTTAGGTACTAAATACGCCAAAATTATTAGGTACATAAGGGATGCATCCGATACCGATACCGATATATCGGCGATACTTCGGGTTTGCCGATATATCGGTATCGGCGATATTTTTATGGCAGATTCAACGATACTTTTCAAATTTCGCGCTTTAAAAATGTAATGTAAACGCGCGTATTGTCCCATCTATTTCGTTGCAAACGAGGCATCTGTCTCATCTGAGTGACTATTTTCCACCGCAGGTCTTATTCAAACAGACTTGCGAAATCGCCTTAGCCCGCAAAACTTAAGAATGCTTTGTTTTTTAAATAAAAATCTTATAAATGTTAATTTTAATTACTAAAACTATTAATTAATTGTGTTTTATTTATTCTACCTTCCTTTTTGAATTCAATAAGCGTATCGGTATCGGTATCGGTATCGCCGATATTTTTATAAGAGTATCGGTATCGGTATCGTATCGGCAAAAAGGCGTATCGATGCATCCCTATACATACCTATAATTTTACCTAATTGTACCTACTAATAATTTAAGAACACCATGTATTCAACTATTTTCTGGCAAATAAATGCTTTGACTTTTGACTTTGATTTTATAAATATAAAAATGGGAAAATATTTTTTTTCATTCTTCGTCATAAACCGAAAACTATACATCAAAAAATGATTAAAAATCTGTTTAAGCTTGTGCCAATGAAGCCCTTTCGTACGATACCCCACAAGACACGGTTAACTCAATTCAAAATTCGGACCGCCGTTCCTTGCATAACTGATGTACTTAAATAAAGACTGTATTTTTTTATGGTCTAATTAAAAATGTACAGTTTTCAGATATTTTCCTATACTTGCAGTATAAGACGGTGTTACTTGCCAAATTTCATAGTTCTAGGTCAACGGGAAATGCCCTATGAATTTTGATTCCCTTGAGAGTGTCGAAATATAAGTTTGTTGCGACATAAACTGCCATATTATTTTACGGTAACTTAGAACTTTGATTTTTTCACAGCTTCAAGGGACAGTTGACCGAAATATATGGTTTTAATTTCAACTCGATACTTTCACGCGTTCCCGAAATAAAGGTTCTTGACAGACAGACGGCTATTAGACTCTAGCATAAAAAAAGTAAATTTAAAAATCTGCTATTTTTTTTTATGAACAGCCTGTAAGGGAGTTTGGATCTTGCCTATGTACCTATTCACTTAGAATGTAGTTACCACAGTTACCAGTTACTTAGTTTTGTGGTTCTAATGTTTACTTATGTAGTATTTTTTTTCGATCAATAAATAAATAAATAGACGGACAGACAGACGGACGGACGGACGGACAACAAATTGATCCTATAAGGGTTCCGTTTTTATACTTTTGCGGTACGGAACCCTAAAAATTGACTTTTCCATCGAAATATTAGTATGTACTGGACTTTTAATACAAAGCTAGTCATCAGCTGATCTAATTGTATGACAAGTCCAAGATTTTATTTGCGATTTCTTTAAAGTCATGATGAAATAAAGTTGTAAGACAGATACACAGGCCAGCACATCAAGCTACACACTTTGGACTTTGTACCGTTCTTATTCCGAATGCGTACGGATCAGAATCGCACTACGAGTGTATAGCTTGATGTGCTGCCCTCTGTACATGCATCGCGGAATATTGCCAGCCAGGTAGTCATAATGGCAGGTTTTATTTTAACCGTCGTCTTCATTACGACTTGTATTTGGTATGTATACTGTATAATGTCATCATCATATCAGCTCATATACGTCCCCACCGAGGGGCTCGAGCCTACCCTGAATTAGGGCGATCGGGGCCTTAGTCGACCACGCGGGCCCAGTGCGGGTTGGTCGAACTTCACACACAAACTTCGAGTTTCTTCACAGGTGTGTGCAGGTTTCCTTACGATGTTTTCCTTCACCGTAAGACCGTTGGATAAACGTAAATATGAAGTCTAAATTTGAAATCACATTGGTACGTGGCAAGTTCGAACCACGACCTCCCGAACAGGAGGCGGCGGCTCTAGCCATTACGCCACCGACGCTCTTACAACTGATCTTACTGTGTAATGTAAGAAATATAAACATCAAAACAAAAATTAAAAAATACTTATTGTACACAGGCCAGCACATCAAGCTACACACTTTGGACTTTGTACCGTTCTTATGCCGAATGGGTATGGATCAGAATCGCACTACGAGTGTATAGCGTGATGTGCTGGCCTCTGTACCTAGCGAACTTAAGCCGTTTCAGTCGGCTTGAAAAATGTCTAACAGTAGGATTGTTCTAGACCTACAACCTGCACCAAACCGGACTTGAATCCTGTGTGTGGAGTGTGGCCTAACCTTCCCGAGCTTGGGAAGAGATCCGTGTCCCCGCTGTGGGGACGGATTGTTAACGAACCTACTAAACTGAACAAACAGGCATGGTCACAGTATGACGCGCCTATTGTCATTACTAGAGGCGCACTTGTGGTTAATGTTAGGAATTTGTAACCGCGACATTATTATTCACAATACAACGCGCGAATAACAGGACTACTTACACACAGGATGATTTGTTTAGTCGATTGAGAGCGGCAAACAGGAGATGCTTGTCATGAAACTAGGCTTACCAGACGTCAGGATTTGTCCTGACATGTCAGGATTTTAGGCTTCTTTCAGGATTCCGTCCGGATTTTGAAAATGTCAGGATTTTTGCATTATTTAGATGTTTGTTTGTAAACTCTTTATTGTACAAAATCTTAAAATAATGTTATAAAAAAAACCCTTAAGTACAAAGGCGGACTTATCCCTTAGAGGGATCTCTTCCAGTCAACCTCTGCAATAATAAATAGAGGACTTAGTGAGGACAAAGAAACACGTAATTACGTACAAGCTAGTTAAACCTACGTAGCTTAATTTTAATAAATAGGTACAAACTCAATTTAATAAATATGATACATAATATATAATATATACAATATAAGCTCAAGACAGATGGGAAGATCTCATACATTCTCCTTTAGACAGGCCTTGGAGGCGGTAAGGGTAGGAGACATCCTAATGTCAGCTGGCAGACTGTTCCAGAGTTCTTAGAGTTCAGTTCAGACTGTTCTTAGAGTGCAAACGGTTCTCCATAGCCGTACAGAAGTGAAACCTTTCACGGAGGTATTGCGGAGCAGCAGAGTTGAATAGTACGTTGTACAGGAAGAACAGGATATGTTGATTTCTCCGCTGGCGGATGAATGGCCAACCCCGCTTACTCCGACTCTCCGATATATGTTCGGACTTCCGAAGGCCAAGTACATAACGAATGCACTGGTTCTAAAGTCGCTCTAATTTATCCAGAAGTTCAGAAGAGGGGTCGAGGTAGACAACATCGCCGTAGTCCAGCAGAGGAAGAAGAAGAGAACGGACCAAGAGAAGTTTTGTGTCGAGAGGAAGAAAATTTTGAAGCCGTTTTAATGAGTGTAGAGAGGCAAAGACTTTGCAACTCACTTCATTAATTTGTGGGGACCAGGAAAGTGTTTGTTTGATGATGTTTTTTGGTCTTCATTAATGTAATGGTGATTTTTTCACTGTGTGGAGTGTAAGAGTAGTCTCTATGGCGGATTGTGAATCGGCGAGTGACCGGTCGGCGCTCAAAAGAAATATCGAAAATGATATTTTATTACCTTGACTGTGCGTTGTCAAACCGCGCGCGCGCCCGTTTCAGTAAATGTCAGGACTTTTTGATAAACATCGGGCTTTTTGTCAGGAATTTTCAATTTAACATCTTGTAACCCTACTTGAAACTAGAAAATTTGCGACAACACAGGGAGTTTTTTGGCGGGATTTGTTGTGGACGCATTCGTAGTTTTATTTTGTTGTTTTTTCATTGTTTTCGGCTAGGATTTGGTTCAAGAAGTGGTGCATTTTGGAGAAAATCGTCTAGTGCACGTGAGCAATGTGGAGAACAAGAAAGTAAAACGAAGGAGGACGTGAGAACCCAACTTGCTCTGGGTGCAGTTTTATAGACACCCAACAGCAACTGGGTGTTCCACCTCAGAATGCAGCTGCTTCAAATGCTGTCAAGAACTTCAGAGAAGATTTGTAATGCACCGGCACTAGCATTACAAATCCAAAAACAAATGAAGAAAGTGAAAATTAATTACGAATCCGGCTGAAGGACTAGTTTCCATGGCCAAGAAAAATTCACAACTCAACTCACTAGAAAATTTGCCAAAGAATCTTTTATTATTAGATGAGAAGCGTCTAATGGTGAATTCTATTTTTTTTCCAAAGGGAAATTTTTTCCTAATAGATTCATCTCTATTTAATATTTTCGTTGTCAAATTGATAGATCTGTCATCTCATCACTCATCATCATATAAACATTTGGGTCAAGATGATTGTCAACATGGGGTTTATGGTTAGATTGGTGGTTAGGTTAGGTCATTTTATGTGATTAGGTAACAAGGGGCGAAGCGACGAGCTTTTAAGTTTTGACGAGGCGACCTTGAAGGGAATGTACTATTAAAATGACTTCTATTACCTCAGTACACCTATACATAACCAAATATATACAGGGTGTTTGGGAGATAGTGCAGAAAACTGAAAGGGGAGCCAGAGGCGGTCATTTAGAATAGATTTGACTTAATACACTTGTAGCCTAAGTCTCACAGTTTTCGAGATATTCGCTTTTTAATTCTCAGATTTTGTATGAAAAACGCATTTGTTTAAATATTTCGTGATTTAAAAAAAAATATATATACTACAGTTGAAGTGCAAAATACGGTAAAACTTCCTTATTTTATTAGCTTTCCAACAATGTAAAAAAGTTGTAAAAAATACAAATTAGTTGCAACAAAAATAATGATTGATGTCAAAAGGTGCCCTAGATCCCGTAACAATTTTCAAGTAACATTATTTTCATGTTTTTTTAATTCAAAAATTTTTCATGTTTTTCGCATTATTAGACATCTGTGACCCTCTAGAATCATTTAATTTCTTTGAATTCACAAGTTCATGCAAAAAATTCAAACTTGTTTTTTTCCATTGAAAATTGTTGTAAAATTAGTATATAAGATTCGAGGCACCCTTATGACAACAATCATAGTTTTTTTGCAAATAATTTGTACTTTTTTACTTTGTTGGAAAGTTGATAAAATGAGTAAGTTTTTACAGTATCTTGCACTTCAAACGTAGAATAATTTTTTTTTTGAAAATCGCGAAATATTTAAACAAATGCGTTTTCCATACAAAATCTAAAAATTGAAAAGCAAATATCTCGAAAACTGTGAGACTTAGGCTACAAGTGTATTAAGTCAAATCTATATCAAAGACCGCTTCTGGCTCCCCTTACAGTTTTCTGCACTATCTCCCAAACACCCTGTTTATATATTATATATATTAGTACTAACATACAGTATTGACGGACACTCCCTGCCGCTCTCTAGATTGCGACCTCACCCCCTCGTCACCCAGATTTATACAGATTGGTTAGTTTGGTGGTCTAACGTATAGGATTTCGCCGCCATTTTGTTTTTTCCGTCATTCGTTTTTTGAAATGTCATTTCTGGCCCGTTGTATGAAGTGTCCAAGGTGTGACTTAACAGAGCAGTCGTACAAATGAAACCAAAAGTAGGTAACCTAAAAATAAACTTTAAAAAATCTAATTGTTTTTCATTTCCTATAAATAAATACAAAAATGAATTAAAATTTCATCATCATCTTATCAGCCGGAAAACGTCCAATGCACTGCCTGCATCCATCGGCTAGGTCCAGGTACAGGTCCAACTAAGTCAGCCGAGTTGAATTCGTCGATTGATCTCTTTCTTGAAGTCTTGAAGAAAGAGATCAATCGACGAATTCAACTCGGGTGGGCAGCGTTCGGAAAGCTTAGCAATATCTTCACGTCCCAAATACCGCAGTGTCTCAAGACTAAGGTCTTTATTTAACCAGTGTGTGTTGCCAGGGATGACTTAAGGAACTGAGACATGGTCGCTTACTATGGGCCTCATAAGAAGGCTCAAGGTCACCCAATGGGCAATGGAGCGTGCTATGCTCGGAGTTTCTCTGCGTGATCGAATCAGAAACGAGGAATTGAAATTTATTGCAAGTAATTTATAGATTTCTGTAGATATACACTGAGTGTATAAATAAGGTTCAAAATGACCTGTGTTTTGCTGTACTCAGCTGAGTACAGTGGGCAGGAGTGGGTTGAAATACAACGCGCGAGCCGGGCGAGCGAAGCGAGCGTGCCGCGACAACGGCCGGCGAAGCGCCAGAAGCAACTTTGCTCATTTTGCGAATATTTATTTATTATTTTGGTGATAAGTCTTATCTTTTTGAGTAATATTAATATATGTATATACTTTGACTCGGCGGTCACTCGACGCGACGATTTTAGGATCCAAATGCTACCTCTTATGTTAAAGTTAAAGGGCCAACACATTTTATTTTTTACATTTTAGAGGTTTTTGTCGGGGGTTTTTTTTTCATAGTACCTAGGCCCGTGACGTCAAAAATCATAAAATATTAATAGTGATTCAAAACAAAAATATTCAAATTACATTTTCATAATAAAAAAACAACTTATTTTTTTACAATGCCAAATATTAATTAGTACCTGCTTATCTTTTTACGGTTCCGTACTTCAAAAGGACAAAAACGGAACCATTATAGGATCACTCGCGTGTCTGTCTATCCGTCTGTCACAGCTAATTTCGTCCGAAACTACTGGACCAATTGAGTTGAAATTTGGTACACATAATTATGTAAATTAGTTATAATAAATAAATAAATATTCTGGGACAAAATCTCACATGGTCATCTGGCCCCAAGGTAGGATTCCCTGTGTTATGGGAAACAGAGACTGATATAAATACTTATATAAGTTTAAATACATACTCATAGAGCGTCGGTGGCTTAACGTCAAGGGCCGCTACCTTCTGTCCGGGAGGTCATGGTTCGATCCTGCCACGTACCAATATGTTTTCGAATTTAGATTTCACATGTACGTTTATCCGACGCTCTTATACGGTGAAGGAAAACATCGCGAGGAAACCTGCACACGCCTGCGAAGAAACTCGAAGGTTGTGTGTAAAGTCGACGAACCAGCACTGGGCCCGCGTGGTCGACTAAGGCCCCATCGCCCTAATCCAGGGCAGGCTCGAGCCCCTCGGTGGGGACGTATATGAGCTGATGTGATGACGATGACATACTTAAATAGATATTATAATATACACTACACCTACATATATAATATACACCCAGACACAAAGCAAACAAATCACACAAATATTGCCCTGGGTGGGGGTCGAACCCACAACTCTCGGATCAATAGTCAAGAGCACTAACCACTGAGCCACCGAGTCAGTCAATTGGCTGGGTAAATTAGAAAAAAAAGGCTAACAAACTGTATCGTGTGACTTATCTAATGAAAAGGCTTATTGTGAGAATCTCAAATAATTATGTTGACTATCCCCCCCCCCACTAACTCAAAAAAATATAGTTTTTAATTTTCAAATAAAAAATAATTTTGAAGTTATTTAAGGAAATAGGCGAACATCGCTCTCTTATCTCTAAAACTACTGGAAAATAATTTAAATATTTAAAGTAACCACTCGGAGTCTTCCAGGCATGTGAACTTTTTTTTTTGCGTATTACTTGGAAAAACGCGTTTTCCCAGAGATGAGACCTATCTAGATCGATTTTTTGCTACCAAAACCCCTACATAGCAATTTTCAGACTAATCGTTGCAGCTGTTTCTGAGAAACCAATTAATACATCATATCATCTTACGTACGTCCCCACCGAGGAGCTCCAGCCCATCCTGAATTAGGGCGATCGCGCCTTAGTCGACCACGTAGAATATAAATAAATACAAGCATTGCTCGTTTAATGTAATAAGAAAGGAATTTTTCCAATCAACGTGTGGAACCCTCTCGACGCAAGTTTAACTTGCACTTGTCTGGTATTTAGGTATACAATTAATCTCTCAGCTACATTATCATTAAGAGCCCGCAGGAGTCCATAAATCCCATACAAACGTAGTATTTGATTCATTTGTTAACCAAACAACCGATTTTGAAATAATTTTATATCGATAATCGGATGACGTATATCTGTGTCGGTATCGCATTACTTTTTTGAAAAACGTAACAGGAATCCATTTAACACCAATAAACTTGTTTTCCGTCTTTTACCTTAAAAACAAGTTTATTGATTAATAATGGATTCCAGTTTCGTTTTTCAAAAAAGTAATGCGGTACCGACACAGATATACGTCATCCGATTATCGATATAAAATTATTTCAAAATCGGTTGTTTGGTTAACAAATGAATCAAATACTACGTTTGTATGGGATTTATGAACTCCTGCGGGCTCTTAAACATCTTAGTTATTATCTTTAACGCTAGTACGGCAAAACAGCTCCTTAAAACTATCCTGTTTTCTAAGACGTAGAAACTTAGAGGACCCCCTCAATAGCCAAGTCCTTGGTATATGTTAGACATAGAAACCACTGGGAATCGAACTGGCGACCTTCCATTGTGACGCCAACGTAGGCCACTGCACTACAGAGTTGGCGCTTGGCGCTTACCATTCACCGCGCCAAAGAACACCTCTCAAAACCTGCTTTTACCTTCGCCTACTCGTGCGTCTGCGCAGCTAGTCCAACGCGCAGTAAGTTCATTCAGTCAGTGCCCAGTGCTGTACTACCTACCGAGTGACGTGCCTTTCGTTAAGGATTCGATTCCCGACGCGTGCACACGGGAGTACCATGAACTTTTAAATAAAAAAAAACAGTTCGTTGTGTGAAATAATAACTTTAAAAGGTCGTGGAACGTATAGAGTGTAAAATGAAATCTTGGACTGGAATTTCAAATGTAAGTAATTTTGTTACCTTATTTGAGTAGTTTAGCATATAAGAATCGATGATCTAATCAATGGATGCATCGCAGGCTTAGGTAGCTTAATACAATACAAGACAATTTGTTTATTTGCAATATACGAGTGCTTACAGCAACAGCCAAAACACTCATATGCTAGATAATACAAGTCATATAACTAAATATGAATACTAGAAGTACCTAATTATAATACAATACTGCTTGATTTACTGTTTGATTGACAATTTAAACTAATATGTTTAACAGAAAACATATTTGCACTGACTTAGGTAATGATATGTAATAAATAATTACACTGTTGCGGAATCCTTCCAAATGTAGTTTAGACACAGATGATGAGATGAGATACTAGTTACTTCGTGTTTAGAGGCCATTTTCCGTGACCTTTCAGAAACATTTTAAATTAATTACGTATGTACTCTTAAACTGATCTTCTTCTATCGTGTCGTTTATATTTGTTCGAATGAGTCGATCGATGGTAATAATAGGTAAGTTAGTTTATATTTTGTCAGACCAGTACTCTGCGACGCAGACTGCACTTAGAGTTGCTGCAAGCAGGTCCTCGCGTGAGCAGGTGCAGGTGTAGAGACATGCTGGACACGACAGTAAGTGTGTCATACTTTGTGGGGATGCGCCACATTCACAGATGTTATTTTTATCATCCGCGTAGCCCCACCTGCACAGATTATCGCTTCATCGGCCGACTTGGATCCGGAGTCTATTCAAAGACTTCCATTTCGGCCACGTCAGGTCTTGTCCTAAACCAATATAACAGCTCGAAGACGAACAGTGCACTATGCTGATAGGTATCAAAACTAAACAGGCAAGTGAGAGTCGGGCTCGCGCGCCTGTGGTTCCGTACACGTGTACGTACGGTGCACGGTGGTACGTACCTCCACATCTTTAAGTACAAGTATAACAAAGTAACCTATTCATTTTAATAAAACAGAAGACATCAACGCGAGCGGCAGATAATGGTTTTTTTTATTCAGCTCGGACTCAAAGCAGATTAAGACTCCTTATAGCTAGAATGACTCATATTTGGCTGTTTTAAGGATTCCGTACAAACGGAACCCTATTACTAAGTTTCCGCTGTCCGTCCGTCCGTCTGTCTGTCTGTCCGTCTGGCGTCAGGCTGTATTTCATGAACCGTAATAGCTAGACAGTTGAAATTTTCTCAGATCATGTATTTCTGTTGCCGCTATAACAACAAATACTAAAAATTAAAGAAAGCGAAAGTCTCCGTACAAAATACGTATTTATTAAAATGTGAATGACTAGCGCCATCTAGCGTGATGGTGCGAAACCCTTTGTGCGCAGTTTTGACTCGCACTTTACCGGTTCTTTTTATTATTTGTTATTTTACTTTAAGATACGTACCTAATGATCACACGTAAATTAATTTTGCGATCCAAGGATCGCAATACTGCCGTACAAAGAGAATTTATTCATAGTCAGCCTTGCTATACTACTTGGAAAACGGGATCGAAAATTTAATTGCGATCCTAGAACAGCTATTTCCAGTACAAAAAGAATTTATTCAGAGTTAGGCTGTATCTATCTCACAGAAAGGAGGTCGCATAGGCATAAGTAGCATCATTTACCTAATTGAAAAATCGTGCGTGCGCTGAAAAGAGATTTTATTCAGAATAAGGTTTTATCTTTTCGCGCTAGGATCATCACTACTATAAGTAATATATATAATCCCTGTAACTGTTCTTTTAGTAATTGTTTTTTTTAAATTTAATCTTTACTATTCATATCTAAACTGAACTGGTACTATTTAAATTACTTGAATTTCTTGAGTAAAGCACTACTATACAAGCCTTTGTCCGTAATGACTGCACTGCTGGCCACAGTGTGATGGCCTAGGGCTTAGCTTAGCTACGCAGCGTTTTCGGCCATCATTAAGAGGAAACGCGGCCTAAAAAATAGGCATTTGAATAAAATGTTGCTGTCTTCCTCCCCCAAACCTCTCCATATACAGCAAGTAAGGGAGAACACATAATAGACACTAAAATTGACCAAAATAGCATTTCGTAGTCCCCTATTTCCTCCTCCAAAACTTGAGCAATAATAATATTTTTTTCAAAAATAATTAAAAAAAAACGCTTTAACTATGCCTCTATGTTTTCATTTTATTGTTAATATGTGTATTTTTTTTTTGGCGGGTGTCTGAAAAAGATTTTTAATTGGGCAATTTTCTCAATTTTTGAAGGCTCCTGCTTCCTATTATTATTAGATTATGACAAAAAAAAAACATAGGGGCATGGCCATGGTAGATATAGGTTTAATGGAATACAAATTTTTGCTCTATTGTCATTACCCAGGGAGGAAGCAGGGGACACGTTTCACACGTTTGTATGGAAAAAAGGCGCCCGCGTTTCCTCTAAACGTGGCTCGCAACGCCGCAGTCATTACACGCCGCGGCGCTAATGTACTGTTATTATTTGTTAGGAAATTCCCCATAATAACGCATATTTTGTGAAAATTTCAGGCGGCTTCCTTTTACGGTTCTAGAGATACTGCCTTTTGAATGTTGGACAGACGGACGGACGGATCGACAGAGGCTTAGCAAAAGGGTCCCGTTACCTGCCACGGAACCTTAATAATCTTAAATCCTAGTTGACCTGGAAATGTTTCGTAATTAGTTTAATTGTGTTCAATGTTGATATCATTGGTGTGTTCCGGCATGAAGATAAGATAGCCAGTTCCCCATTGCGTTGGGGAATCTTGGTAAGCCCGCTTCCATCTTCGGCAACATCGTCACTTACCATCAGGTGAGATGATGCCAAGGGCTTACCAATTGTAAATAAAAAAAAAAAAAAAAAAAAATTGTGACATTACACGTTGACACTGAGCCAATACCTTTCTCTAAATGAAACGAGAAATAACTGTCCGTTGACCAATAAAAGTAACCCTTTACCGGCGGAACTACTTAATATTTAACCGTAGGAGAAGCAAGTTAATTATATTATGGGTTTACCAATTGTGAATAATAAAAAATAAAAACATTATTGAGCTTTCTATGGTAACCAGTACTGACCGGGGCACAAAGCTCGTATTGACCGTTGAGGTAGTAAATTTCTCGAGTGGCGAACGCGCACCGAAAGAAGTAGGAAAGACTGGCCACCCACTCGGTAAAAAGATGACCTGCTGAAGGTTGCAGAAGCCGCTGGATGCGGGCATCGCAGGACCGGGCGTTGTGGACATCCTTGGGCGAGGCCTCTGTCCAGCTGTGGCCGTCTTTGGGCAATTCACAACGTCTTGACCTATAACTTCCTTTCTCTTCTTAGTAGTCATCGATCCCGCCTTTAGGCCCAGTGTAGATAGATAGATGAAACATTTATTCTTTATCACAACACAAATACAGTACGGCAAATTAACATAAGTACACTTAGGGTGAGTTGCACCATGTAACTATAACAATAACCAAACCGTAACCAGCCGTTAAATCGCTGTTATTTGGACATAACAATAACCGGTCAAAATGGAGCGGTTAACTTTAGCGTTGCTGCGATTTGACGGCTGGCATCGGTTTGGTTATCGTTATAGTTACATGGTGCAAGTATTAGTGCAGTGTAGATATACAGGGTGACTGCTTGAACGACGGACGCGTTTAAGGAGGTAAACTAGTAACCCATGTACATTCCCTCTCGGTAAAAAAAAGTGAAAATTATTTTGAAATACGTGTGATTTACAATTTTGCTTATACTGTGCGGAGCGCATGTTATCTTCATAACAGAGTTCAGAGTCGTTGTCATCTGTTGCGTACGCGTCACAGCGAGCGTAGTAAACGCTAAAAAAGGAGATGGACCTTTTAAAAAAAAAAAAAATAATAATAAATAGGTGGTGATTTTTTATGCATAATGGAATGGGTATCAGCTTCTTATACACCTCCTTAAATGTGTCGGTTGTTCAACCAGTCACCCTGTATACCACTATGTGAGATTTATTGTAATTACCTTGACCTACACGAAGGCACGAATACTAACAGACGCCGTAGAACAGTTGCCGGATAGTAGAGCTTAGTAGTACTATTATCAATACAGATGAGATACTAGTTACTACGTATACTATTACATATATTATTGTATACTTTGGCAAGTAACTAGTATCTCATCTGTGACTTTGGTAAAGCTTAGCATAAACCTGAGTCATGTGTTGTATTTATATGTAGACAACACCTTACGTCGTTTCGCATGCAATGTCGTAATATTCCGGCGAATGATTCATGTACGTACGTACATCCATCTAGGTGTGTTAGACGTTCTGATAAAAAAAAATGCGAGTTTAACATAACTGCTAAGTTGATAACGCTATCACTGCGTTGTAATGTCTAGCTTACTAACTATGAATTAGTTACTTATGACGAAGTACACATATTTTATTAGTACTATAACATACAGTATGGACACTCCCTGCCGATCTCTAGATCCCGACCTCACCCCCTCGTCGCCCAGATTGATACAGATTGGTTTAAGTTTGGTTCTCGAACGTTTAGAATTTCGCCGTGATTTCATTTGTTTTTGCAAATGTAATTTCGCGCCCGTTGTATGAAGTGTCCGGGTTGTGCTTATGGTTACGTATATAGGAAATGGTCTTTATTCTTTGCTTATTGTGAAAAAAATGCCCCAACACGCCCGTTAGTTTCAACCTTAAAAAAATATGTCAAAAATCATATGTATTTAATTTTACAAGTACCTGCGTTTAAGGCCTTAAGGCGACTCAATCCGAGTAGGTCGATCCGTGATAAAATAATATCGAACGTAAGTCTATTCATTTTGAGTTCAAATCAATGCGGGCTTCGATGACTTTTTACATGTTTTTATTACTTTTCTTCACTTTCAAATGAGTTTAAAAAAATGTGTTCAATGAAAATGAAAAGTGTTAAATCACCAATTTTTGTGTATTAGTTTCATTCAACATAAACAATTTGTTTTCGAGAATTTTTGTAAGTAATTAAAAAACAGGGTCTACAGGATATTTCTTTAGGTACATCAAAAGTGGTTATATTTTTAAAATTGTATTCAATTAATCGTGTGTGAAGTCGACCAACCCGCACTGGGCCCGCGTGGTCGACTAAGGCCTAATCGCCCTGATTCAGGGTAGGCTCGAGCCCCTCGGTGGGGACGTATATGAGTTGTAATGATGATGATGAAATTGTTTTTAATTATTTTATATATTTTTTCCATAGTGATAGCTTTGCGTAGTCTTTCAATAATTTGAATTGAAGATTGTGATTTGAGCTGATCAGTCAACTTAGTATGGGAAATTCCTTGGGAGAGGCCTATGTCCAGCAGTGGACGTCCTTCGGCTGATATGATGATGATGATTGTGATTTGACCTATCTCAGGGCTTTAATGACAAAAATAACTTTCGTTGTTTTTTCCTTATAGAAAATCAGTTTTTACAATACAGGCTCACCTTTGTTTTAATGAATCCCACTGACTTTTGATGGGAAGAAAGTTGTTCAGTTTGATTGGCCTAATCAACATTTGAGTTGACCAATTACTAGTGCCTATATTAATTACTCTGAGACAGTACAAACCTTTCTATTGTTACGCATAACTACGTAAGATAATTACTGATTACCTGTACCGGTGTCATGTTGTACTCGTATGTAACTCGATCGGAGGCCATTCCCAATTAGGGTTACCAGGACTCCAAATCGAAAATCCGGTTGCAAGTGTTAAAAAATCCAGATTTCTGTGCAATAGGCCAAAAAAAAATTATGACTTCGTTTTATTAATCTTCATTTTAATATCTCTTGTACTAATTATACTATTTGTATCTATTATATTTCCGTCCATAGCAACAGCTTTCAAAAAAAATAATTGTAGGTATTTCACTGTAAAATTCTTCACATGCGCAGGCGGCGCCTGTTATTTATTGGCATGACGAAAAATCCGGTTTCGAATGAAATCCAGGCGGAGTCCGGTCTATACTCTTAAAATCCGGTTTAGACCGGATTTATCCGGTCAGATGGTAACCCTGTTCCCGACCGTCTGGCTCAGCACCACCAGCTCACAACAGCTTGCGCCGGCGCACGCAGCGGAGCGCGTGGTAACTGGTAACGTGGTTGCGGTTACGAAACAACCAGCGCAGCGCGGCGGCGCCGGCGCAAGTGAGGCAACTATACTTTGCGTATCACACATCTAATATGCTTACAGAGGCTCTCAAACTGTGCGCAGAGAGGACAATATGATAATTGAATACGCTAAACACGTTGAAAAAAACCGACTTCCTTCATCATCAACTTAGTACAATTACGCGATATGTTTTTGGGTTTTGTTAATTTTCTAAAAAAAAACTTCATTATATTCTGATAAAACGAACATATTTAAGTTTTAACATATATTCACTGCCTGAAGATGATCACGAAACCGGTAGCAGTATAAACAAATTTGTGTTTTTTTTAATATTAATTTGTGGAATAGTGCAAGGAAAAACCTAAATATTATGTTCAGTTTCAGTGTTCCCCCAAGAACCTACTATCGCAAGCATACAATATTCTGATAAAGTTTAATGATTATGCTATCAGCTTATATATGTCCCCACCGAGGGGCTCGAGCCTACCCTGAATTACGGCGATCGGACCTTAGTCAGTGCTCCGTCACTCGCCTATACCTACCGCAAAATATACCTACGCTTAGCGACCCACTCGGACGGGCTCTCGCGAGTCGGGCCGCCACTGTGTGTCTTGTGTAGGTATAGATACCTCGAGATAGGAATATAGGTAATCATTATTATTGTGTGTCAGAATCGTGCTAAATGGAAGTGTTACTTAAGTCTATTGTGGTGTGGTGGAAGTCTATGTATGTGCTAGGTATGTAGGTAATAAAAAATATTAAAAAACAGATCTAATAAAACTGGCTAAGTGTGTGTCGGATCATGAACAAAGTCCCGTCGTAGTGATAAAAAAAAATTAAATTAGAAAAAAAACTAAGTTAATTTTGCAGTTTAGATTTAGACATTTTGTAAGGAGTTGAACTTTTTACAAATATAACTGCACGTCTTAAGTAAGTCCACTATCACTCTTAAACTAAGAAAGCCTAATTAGCCGTGATAATTTTTCTTGTTAATCCATTAAAAGAAAAAAAATGTGTCCTACTATTCCAAATCATGTTCAGATTTCCTGAAATAGCGGTTTCGAAACTGTATCAAAAAACTTAATATTTCGTAAACTAATCATTTATTGACGGACATGGCGAATTTATAAAGGTTCTTAGTTTGACTACAAAACCTTAAAAATCACCGACGTACCGATAAAAACAGCTAACAAGGAAGGGTACCCAACTGTCCGACTCCGATTTGATTTATTTTGATATATGTTATAGAGTAGTCTAAAATAACGGACACGTATTTTTTTTAGCTGCCCAAACTCAACCTGTTAGGAGAAAATGGCCTTCAAAGTACTGAAAATTGACCAAACGTTCTAATGTCTGAGAAGAGGTTTGTTCAAAAAATTTGATAATTAATAACTGGTTTCGTTATATGTTGGAGAACATGAATAAAGAATAGGGAAATGTTTTGTCATTTCACCACAAACTCATTTTTTATATAAAAAAACATGAAAAAAGAATGGGGACGTGTTTTGTCATTTCACCACAAACTCATTTTTTATATAATTTTTTTTTATATAAAAATGAGTTTTTATATAAAAAAAAATATATAAAAAATGAGTTTCTGGTGAAATGACAAAACACGTCCCCATTCTTTATTCATGTTCTCCAACATATAACGAAACCAGTAATCAATTATCATTTTTTTTGAACAAATCTCTTCTCAGAAATTAGAACGTTTGGTCAATTTTCAGTACTTTGAAGGCCATTTTCTCCTAACAGGTTGAGTTTGGGCAGCTAAAAAAAATACGTGTCCGTTATTTTAGACTACTCTATAACATATATCAAAATAAATCAAATTGGAGTCGGACAGTTGGGTACCCTTCCTTGTAAGTTAAGCAAATTTTAACCGCCTCCGTGCCGTAATGATTAGTCCATTCTCTGCACACCAGGAGGTCGCGGGTTCGATTCCCGGGGGGTCAACTTTGTAAGAGTCGGTTTGGTTGGTGATAGGGCATTTTTTTAGCCCGTCTGGCTAGCTACCACCATCTTGTCTAAGTCTTGCCGCCAAACATCAGTGTTAACAGCATTTATGTGTTCCGGCTAGAAGATAAGATAGCCAGATCCCCATTGCGTTGGGGAATCTTGGTAAACCCGCATTTATCTTCGGCATCATCGTCACTTACCTTCAGGTGAGATGATCCTAAGTTAGGGGCAAGGGCTTATCAATTTTGGATTTAAAAAAATACTATCGGGTCGCAATTAGAACGCGTGAATCAGGATTTATCTAGTTAGTACCGCGCATTTTTTTAACCAAACAAAAATTAAAGGTAACTTGTAATTCTTTTTAGGCTGGCGCACATTTTAAGAACGATCAACTAGTACGACTGTTACTTAAACTAATCAAATAAATAAAAACCATCACTCGTAAAACTTTCATTTTCATTTTCATGAATCACCCCTAGCGCTAAAAGACGTACAATCGGGTTTTCCCCGCTGCCGCGATTCGCGCGCCGCCCGTGTACGCAGTTATGACACCTAAGTCGAGCGCCTTAATACCCATGTTTCCGTGTATTGTCGGACAGTGGGAACGAGTAGGTGAATAAATGCGTAGGTATTTTCGTTTTATAAGGAAGTGCAGTATCTGTTACGAAGTAACTAGTATCTCATCTGTGCCACAGTATATATATTAGTACTAACGTACAGTATGGACACTCCCTGCCGCTCTCTAGATTCGACCTCACCCCCCCGTCACTCAGATTGGCTGTAGATTGAGTACCAAACGTAAAGGACGAGCTACGCAAGCACTTTTATTCACTATATTCACTTTGCGCGCCGCTGTGATTTCGTTCACAAGCATAAAAACCAACCAGTTACCGAACGTAAAGGCCCAACTGAACTCTTTTTATTTCATACTTGTCTTATGTTGTAAACAACCACCGCTCGAACAAAAAACACCACTTTCCGAATACACCATACACATTATGAGACTATAAAACATTGTAAACGGTAACTGCGATGTGGACGTATGAATTAACACTGAAAACATCTTTTAACACTTTTTCCATAAAATTGCGAAATTGATAAAGGATTTTGTCACAGATTAAAAATCGACATGATAGTTTTGTTGCTTTGGTGTAGAGATGGGATGAAGTGAATCACTGAATGAATGATTTTGAACTGTTGTTGCGAGGTAAAAATTGGGTCATCTTTGGGCTCAACTGTACAATAGGGTACATCGATTTGGCAGTCCGCGATTTTTTGGTAAGAGATAGGCTTTAGCTGAACATCCATACCAAATTTCAAGGTTAGGAAACCAGCGGTTTTTGAGTTATGAATTTTTGAAAATAGTATTTTTAGGTACTCTTTGGTCTTTGTTTTGTGAGTTTATGTAGGACCAAAGATGACTTATTACTGATTGTATAATTTGATTCCAAAGATTCATAATATGGGGTTAAAACCCCCAACAAACCTTCGGGATCCGAGGGGGATGTGGGAGTATCAAGGCGGGGAAAGCACGCGGGGCCGACTTGAGGGCAGAGAAACTTGGGGGTAACAAATCGAAAACCAGGGGGTAATCCGTCAAGGTCAAGGTCATTTCAAGGTCAAGGTCTAAGTCAATTTGATCCCAAGATTCATAATATGGGGTCCGCGAGTGAGGTACGGGGAGTTCTAAAGAGAAGCGGGAGCGAGCGAAGCGAGCTCGGACTTTCGGAGCACCCCGACTTGGATCCGTTAGGTTCGGAGACTGTGCGGGGAGGCGAGCTTAGCTTGCGTCCCCGCACAGTCGTAGTGTTAGGTTTAACATGAGAATGAAGAAGTAGGAGCCCCGAGTTTGTCGGCCCCGCGTGCAAAGACTGCCTAACAAAAAAGATTACCCCCTAGTTTTCGATTTGTCACCCCGTCAGAGAAGTGGATGACCTTTTTATTAAACGGAAAGACTGCCTAAAAAAAAAGATTACCCCCTAGTTTTCGATTTGTCACCCCGTCAGAGAAGTGGATGACCTTTTTATTAAACGGAAAGACTACCTAACAAAAAAGATTACCCCCTAGTTTTCGATTTGTCACCCCCAAGTTTGCCCGCCCTCAAGTCGGCCCCGCGTGCTTTTCCCGCTTCGTGGACCCCATATTATAAATCTTTGGAATCAAATTATACAATCAGTTTTCAGCTCGCAACAACAGTTCAAAATCATTCATTCAGTCATTCACTTCGTCCCATCTCTACACCAAACCAACAAAACTTCAAAACTATCATGTCGATTTTTAATCTGTGACAAAATCCTTTATCAATTTCGCAATTTTATGGAAAAAGTGTTTAAAGATGTACAAAATAATAGCAATTTTCAGTGTTAATTCATACGTCCACATCGCAGTTACCATTTACAATGTTTTTTAGTCTCTGTGTATGGTGTATTCGGAAAGTGGTGTTTTTTGTTCGAACGGTGTTTGTTTACAATAGAAAAGTATGAAAAAAAAAGAGTTTAGTATTCACACTGTTGCATTCAGTAAATAACTAACAAACATTTCGTGACCAATACCGCCGGTGTGATTCAACCCTACCTGCATTCTTGCCTATAGATACGTCAGTTATAATTATGTATATCATTTCTCGCTCGTTTGTATGGAGTGTCCGGGGTGTGTCTGTGCCTTAGTTGACCACGCGGGCCCAATGTGGGTTGGTCGACTTCACACACAAGCTTCGGGTTCCTTCGCAGGCGTGTGCAGGTTTCCTCACGATATTTTCCTTCACCGTAAGAGCATCGGATAAACGTACCATAAACACATTGGTACGTGGCAGGGATTCGAACCACGACTTGGCGGCGGCCCTAACCACTACGCCACCGACGCTCTCATTGATAACATTTAAATTGATAAAATATAAGTTTATTTGGAAGCAACTGGAGACCGGGAGCATACCTTATTGAATAAAAAAGAATCATGAAAATCAGTTCACAATATACCTGCGAAGATATCGAGTATCAAACTCACAAAAAATATGCAGTCGAATTGAGGTCCTCCTTAGAAAACCTCCCCACCGTTGTATCACATTCTGACCTTATGGTGTTAATGACACCTCCATTTTCCACAATGAAAGCCATATATGGCAGTATAACCATCATGTGACATGTCTTTGGAAAAATGACCATACAAAATCTGTATAAGTAATATTATGTATAAAAAGAAAAGCCCAATGTTTTTGTATGGACCAGTCAAACTTGGCAGTCTCCAGGGTTCTGTTGTAACGTAGGCTTCATACGCAGCAAGGACATTGATTTTAACATATTATTAGCATGAAAGCCATCAGTATGTGCTTCCGCGTATAATATCGTAGATAGGTATTAACTAAAACCACAGTAGAGGCACATAAGATGGAAGGAATTTTAATAGGTACTATATAAGGTGTAACAAAATTAGCTGAAACCATTTTAACTAGTGCTTCTACCCATGAAACTGAACAACTTTCTACATGGAACTTATAGTCAAATCGTAAAAAAAATTTGGCTCTCCCATACTAACTCGTTCAGCTGATCAGCCAACTTAGTATGGGAAATTCATTTTTTTTTTGAGTTTTTACTATGGGTTTCATGGAGAAAGTTTTTCAGTTTCATGGGTAGAAGCACCAGTTAAAATAGTTTCAGCTGATTTTGTTAGACCTTATATAGAGACAAATACAATTCTAATAAAACCATTTCCTTATTATCTTCTTTTCAACATTCCACGCATATTTGCTATTTACTTATGTTATGTAACCTGGTTTTACTTAAAAAATAAAATAAATAAATGTACCAAATAGAACATCGTCCGCTACAAAAGTTTGAGAACCAATGTTCTAACATATATAGATACCGATGCGACGATGACGCAACACAAGAGGTG